>OX376068.1:20995681-21602045 GCA_947361185.1 Charanyca ferruginea | reverse complement strand
TAACCGCCTTACCTTATCCTAAAGCACAAAAGAGCTCTAGGTTTAGCTCATTCTCTCGTTATGCGAGAACTCAGCAACTAAAGGCCCATTTCTGGCATCGTTTCCGAAAGGAATATGTATCAGAGTTACAGAAACGGCAGAAGTGGAGCAAGCAAGGAAGAGACCTGCACTTGGGTATGATGGTGCTGGTCAAGGACGATCGGGTGCCTCCCAACAGATGGCTGCTTGGGCGTATCACTTATATATATCCTGGTTCTGACAGTGTGACCAGGGTCGTCGACGTGAAGACACCTTCGGGAACTATGCGACGTGCCTTCAACAGACTGTGCCCGCTACCAGTGGAAGAGTATCAGCTACCCAATGTTCCGGCTTTGCCAAGGGGGGCAACTTGTTGACGCACTTGCGTATGCCATACTTGGGACATACGCTTTCCATGCATCGCAGTGACCGACGTGGAACGGAAGCGCGGGAGCGCCCTCTGGCGGCGACGCGCCGAACAACTCTCTCTACGACACCATCTTTAAAGTCGTGTGCGCATACAACTTTTAATTATATTTTTTACAAAGATTTATACAACTGTACACCTTTACAACTTTACAACTTTACAACTTTACAATGTACTCTGTTAAAAGTAAATCTTTAATGCCGTTATTCTGCGTTTAATTTTGCATCAAGAATAAAATTCCACCCGCACACTGCGAAGTAACCTGGTCTACAATAGTTTTTCTTTTTTCATTAAATATATTTTCCTTAAACGCCATAAAATAATTATAAAACGAAAACGTCAGTCCCGTTTACGATTCCGTTTTACGATTTTAATCTAAGCACCAAATACCATTGAGTTACGATTTATTTTACGCATGAAAGCGAACAGCGAACGATTAATTGTGTAAACTGTCTTTTACGATACGCTATAAAATACGGCTGCGTGAATAGGATGCCTTCGTCCGAATTATGTTATCTTTCTTAAATTTAGTAAGTAATTTTAAATTGGGGCCTGCGTCGTTTTTATAAATGGAATAGTGGTGTGGCTCGATTTGTGTAGGTAACGTGTTTGATGGCAATAATATCTTTGTTTTTCCCACAAAAACAAGACCATACAATAACTAAAACAATAAAATCAATTTCAATCAAGTGTATGTGCGGAGCTAATGTCTCATCATCATCATCTGCCTAGCGTTTCCTAACTGTATTTGGGTCGGCTTCCAGTCTACCGGATGCAGCTGAATATCAGTGTTTTACATGGAGCGCCTGCCTATCGGACCTCCACAATCCAGTTACTGGGTAACACGATACCCCTTGGTTAGACTGGTTGTCATATTTTGAGCGGAGCGAAGCTGATGTCTATTCTAGAAATAAATCTGTATTACAGATCACCGGGTTCTCACCCCACGGAATCAAGTATGATGTAACAAAGAACTTAAATAGAAGTAAGTAGTAGTAGTAGTATGACGGGCTGGTGTTCGCAACTCCACGTCTCAGCGCATATGGGAAGGTGGGAAGTAAATCATTCCGTCGGGGGAATCAGCTATACTTACATTTTGTCGAGATATGCAAACATTTTATAGATCAGCTGTTTTATTTTCGCATTGTCAGGCTTGGTCTCATATTAAAATTTTTTCATAATGATGAGTACAATTACCCCTTTTCTCTGTATCTCTCTTAGTAAACAAAAAATGACGACATATTAAATAATTTGCAATAACATTCCTCAACAAAATCTAGGGTAAATAGTATGCTTAGAAAATAGTGTAATAAGTTCCTAATAAGTACAGGGCGCCTGCATGTTTGGTCGTTTTATAATCCAGGCGTAAACATATATCACTCGAGCTGTGAAACGGTTTACTGAAACTTAAGCCATGTGCAGCTGTAACGAGCGGGTTTAATATTACAATTGCAGTAATACGTGGCAACCCTACGGGTGCAAGACAATTGTACGAGGTAACCCTAACACAGGTACTGTTGTTTGTTATAGTTACATTTTGTTACACACGCAAAGTAATGCACATCTTTTTTTTTTGCATTCTTGAAATATGACTACATTAAGGCGACGATATACGCCGGCGACCTTGAGCGACCAGAGAATCGTATGCGCTGCGTCCAAAACGCTCAAAGTTTAGTCGAAAAAAATAAATAAAAGATAGTATTCTTTAACTTAAAAAAAGCGTATACTAAAAGATAGATAATAAAATTGTCTGCAAGATGGTGTAAGTTTCGTTTAATTATACCAAGTAGATTTTGTGTGATTATCAATGTATTGTCCGCGTCAGATTCTACTTCACGATTTAATTAAACTATTTAATATGAATATAATCAAAAATATTCACATAATAAATGATTAAGAGAATGTTCTAGTTTAACATATATTTTTTTCAAATCATTTACACTACACATTTTGTCGTGATTGTCAGTTTAAAATGTGTAAAAGTCGTTAAAAGCCCCTTAATTAAATCATCAGTCCATTGTACCGCAGGGCGTCCCACACTACGAGCCCAACCGCACGGCCTCCACTCTAAGTGTGCATCCTGAATTCCTGAATAACGGCAAATTGTGAAGTGGATTTATTGCTTACTAGCGTCCGGTGTGTGCACCCAATGGAAACGTAAGGCACACTGTCCACGGTCGCGTCATTTGACGAATGACGATAGGCATATTTGGCATATTTGTTATTTCCACGCTATCTTCATACAATCGGTAATCACGCTACAAAACATCTCAGTTTTCTTTCAAGTAGCATAGCGAAAGCAAGTCTTTTCTTTGGAAAAATATTAAGCGATGATGATAATAATTATCATTATATCCTACAATATTATTAGACGACGAAACAGGCGAAGAATGTACTGGCTTCACCCATGCATCAAAATAAATATAAATTGTAGATTGTTTGTTACTGTCAGAGAGTTATCGGAAGAGGATTCTGTTTCACGATATTCTTCAATAATTTGAACAAAATTCGCCGCCGAAACAGCCATTTTGTTATATTTTATAGTTATACATACTTAGATCATGGTAAAAAAAACCCCGAAATATTTACTAGTTTATTTAAACTATTAAAAACTTTTACATGAAGAAACTCAGAGGATGAAGCTACATAAAATTACTTTCGTGTACATATTTACCTGTGTATGAGTAGGTTACTACACTACAGCGTAATTATCATTCAACATGAAATTAGCATTTCGATAGTAACAAATGACGAGAATTGAATTGAAATCATTAGCGGTCAAAATCAAATGGATACCTACTAATTACTGTGAATCCATTAATAACGTGTAAACAGACTACTAACAGGAATCATTAAATCAAATCTAATGATAGTTATCATTTTGAACTTAATAATAATATGATTTAAGAGTAAAATCACATGTAATACCTACTTTTACGTCACGTTTAAAAACGCCCGACGAGAATCAACTGTTTAATTCCGTTTTTGTGTTCTTGAGGAATAATTCAGGACTCTGGCATGATTAAAAAGTATAGAAATATATATATGGAAGCAAGATAGGTACATAGAAGCTAGTATCAACATAATTATATGATATAGAGAAAAAAAAAGATTCAGTCCTCCAAAATTACCCAATACACATTTTTTCAAAAAAGGAACCTATTCTAATCATCCTTTCATCTATGCGATGCTCGGTTAAACGCAAAAGATGTTAGGCCATTAAAATAGCCTTCAGAGGTTTTTCTTCACGGTAGAGTGGGGCAAAGATACCCTGCCGTAGAGCCTAACGCTTCGGTTGTTCGGATGGCCCTAATCGTGTCACACATGGTTAATTATGCATATCCTTTTAAGCTGCGGTACAAGTTATAGACTGAGATCTCAGTCGCCAGACCTACCGTAATTTTATCATGGCTGGAATTTTTGTCGTTAAATAGTAATTTCTAGTTAAGAGGGTACACGTACTGTAAGAACTCAAACCTGCTGAGCCCTTACGGTACAGGATCGATGTATGTATTTTTTGTGTTTGAGGAGATTCTTGGAATTAAACACGGCAAAGCAATTTAGCACTTTAGGCTGCTGATTGATATGTAAAAATAAGACTAACGCTTCTAAATACGAAAATGTTCTCGAACGAATCTAGAGTGTTTAGACGAAACACTTATTCTTTCGATCAGCATGTCATATGCATGCAACATTTACAGTACCTACTTTGCAAAATTTAAAGCAATGCTGCATTTATTTATCTGTCTATTTTGGAAAGAATCATGGCGAGACCCATACATTCATTTGTATGAAAAAAATAATAATTTAGAGGGTTTAAAATATATTCCAATGTGAAGAATATATTACCAGGAGTAGATTGATATACTTACCATATTTTAAACCTCCGCATTATTAAAATATTATGAAATGAAAATAACACTTTTTAATTTCATCTCGATGCCCATTTTGTGTTTATAAAAAAAAGAAAGTTACAAGCGACGTTAACGAATCTATCAAATTGGCAGATAAGTGATGTGACAAGTGTGTGATAAATAATCATTATTTGTGATATTATTTTCCATAAAACGATGCAATTTCAGTGTAAGAACTGCGAAACGGTGGCTGTCAGTGTCACTGTTACTGTCAGTCACCGTTTCGTTCTAAAACAATGAGTTTTTCGTTAAACTATTCACTTTTTTTACGGGGTTTTGGGGGGTTGGATTGTAAATGCCTGAAGATACTCTTTAGGTACCCAAGAATATAAGAATTAGAATTTCAACTTCTCTAAACATCTTTATTTTTTTTTGTACAAATCCTGCCATGTTTCTTTCAGCCATGTCATGCCATGATATGAGGCGACACGACTCGACGACTAAGATTATGGACCATAGTGAACAGATTGAGGGCAAGATTTTGTTAAGAGAGAAAGTTTCTGATTGATTTTTGCTATCGTAAGGTGCAGGTAAACGTGCTAATAGAAATAATTCTTCTAATTTAATTTTTATAGTTGGATTGGCCTTTCCTAAGTAGCAGCACAATACCCGGCACTCCCCCTTCCGTAGAACTGTAATTACAGGAAAATGTAAAAAGGTAACATGACTGCAAGCAACCGAAGCTTTTTTACGTATCCTACCATCATCATCTGCCTAAACTTTTCCCAACTAAATTGGGGTTGGCTTCCAGTCTAACCGGATGCAGCCGAATACCAGTGTTTTACATGGAGCGACTGCCTATCGGACCTTCACAACCCATCAGTTACTGGGTAACACGATACCACTTGGTAAGACTGGTTGTCAGACATTCTGGTTTATGACTACCCATAACGACTGCCAAAGATCTACAAATGTCAGCCGGGACCAACGGCTTTACGTGCTTTCCGAAGCACGGAGGGAACTCGGTATGAAAGGGATGGGCATCTATCCACAGACCGACCACGGCTAGCGTAACTTAACCTTTGACCGATCGATCTGTACGGCTTTAACTTAGCCACGAGCTCCTCTTCCTCTTTTTTACGTCTCCTACCAACTTACCGAATTCAAACCCTTTTTCTTTACTGCACGGTGGAAATCCTCATGGACCTTCAACGTAGGGGTGACGGAGAGACATGCCAAACTCGTACTGGCTAATACCACCGCGGTATTCCACCTCTGCCTATGGCGGGAGTACAGAATTCGCATTAGCATTCACCCGAGATCGTCGAAGATTTTAAGGTCTTATGGGGTTTTAGAAAATGAGATATTTCTCTCCTCAGTCAAGGAAAATTATTCGGAGCAAAGTTGAACGTAATCTTATCTTACCGTTTACTTCTTGTACCACACACCAAACCGGTACGTAGAGATTACCAAGGGCCACCCATGTGGAATCAGGAAATTAATTATGCGAAAAACATCGACTAGATTAAAGGGGTGTAGAGTATTTATTGGAGGTACAGGTTTAGGTAAATAGTTGATACAAGGAGGCAAAGGAGTTCCTAAAGTTTATTTAATGGTTTATTAGTGTGCGTTACTAATGCTGTGTGTGCTTTGATATTCTGTTTGTCGTGATGCATGGTCGAAAGCTGTCAAAGTGTATGTACCTACAGTCACCAGAAAAACTTTAAGTAATCAGGGTTTTCGGTTAGAGTTGAAGTTTATTTAGAAACCAATGGATGTTTTTGAATAAAATAGAATTAATTAAATTAAGAAAAAAACAGGTAATTAATTTAATTAAATTTCATTCGAAAACAACCAGTAAACTTCAACTGTATCTGACGACCTGGATACTTAATACCTTTGGTGACTGAACGAACATAGGTGATAATTAGACTTTCCGCACTTAGGGTAAACAGATTTTTAAACACCCAAGGTTTGGTATATACAGGGTGACTTTTAACTCTCAGTCTATCTTTTAGGAGACGAAAATATTCAGCTGTTCTATAAGTTCTATCGTACCTTTTTTCTTGTTGGTACGACTTAAAATAAACAGTCCTGAGACGTTGACAGTAGCGATGATACGGCTATACGTGGGGATGCTGTTCAGCGCAACAGAGCTGACATGTCCAATGTATTACGTGCCGTCAAACGCGCCTTGTTTCGCGTGATAATACATGCCCGTACAAACAGTGGACAGATTACCTATATACGTTTATTTGTACCTAGGTACGTATACAGAATGTGATATCGAAGAGCAGTTGTACGTCACCAATCAGTTGACATATTTTCTCTAAGCTGTCAAATGCGATACCGTATATTTGTATGGCAATAGCATACTATGACGTCACTTATTTGTCAACTCAATTGACTAGATATTTATTCATTTTTAACCGACTTCAAAAAGGAGGAGGTTGTCAATTTGGATGGATGTTTTTTTATTATGTATGATCGGGCATAACTCCGTCATAATATTAACGGATTTGCCAATTTCTTTTTTTTTTTTTTGAAAGGGGTTTATCCCGACATAGTTCCAAATAAATTTTATCGAAATTGATTCAGAGCTTATTGAAAAAATCAACAAAATCCCAAAGAAAATTACATAGATGACGTTTTAGTTTCTTCAATCTTTGGAGTACTTTCAATCTCTGTTTTAATTGTGTCGCCGTTACTTTATGGATTTGGATGTCAAGGCGATATTAAAAAGCGGAAAATAAAAACATTAAAAAAAAAGACAACCGCCTTCAAAAACTAAAAAGTGATAAATAACTTTAGCACAAAACACACATTGATTTAGTTTCGCAAGTCGGTGGCAATACAAAACTACAAATAGAACAAAGCCACCGCCACCGACTTGCTAAACAGACGACACGGTTGGCGCAGTGGCTGAGCGATCGACTGCTGCGCAGCGTGTTGCGGGTTCGATTCCCGCTCAGAGTAAACATTTGTGTGATGAGCACTTGTGTTTGCCTTGTGTCTGGGTGTTGTTTATCATGTATCTATTTACAAAAAAAAAATGTATTTGTGTATGTATATCAGCTGTCTGACACCCATAGTACAGGGTCTCCCTAGTTTGGGGTCAGATGGCTGTGTGTGAAATGTCCCCACATATTATTATTATTATTATTTTAAACTAAAGTAATGTAGAGGGATACCGTAGCTCTTATTAGGGTCGAACATTTTCAGACATGGACCAGCAGTTCCGGAGATTACCGCGTTCAAGCGAACAAACTCTTTTAATATTAGCCTAGAAGATAATTATACGAGCCAATTATTGGTCCTAATGCAAGGCAAAGGTCCCTTCTTAAGAGAAAGCAAGCATTGATCACAACGCTTTCTCAAGGCGAGTTAGCGGTTTCAGACTCTTGTTAATCATTAGATTAGGTTTTCTCACGATGTCCTACACCTATATCTATGATATCCAAAATTAACTTAGGAATTACATAGGCATATGATATTTTACATTGGATAAATTTCGTTGAAAAATGACCATTTCGTTTCTCAGAAAACTTTAACTCATCATATCAACATTTAAACGCCCACTGCTGGGCATAGGTCTCCCCAAGATTGCGCGATTATGGCTGAACCTGGCCGATGCATGTTGGCGATCGCAGTAGGTGTTATGGTACTCAGAAGGACGCTGCTGCCCATCCTCTGGTCAATATCCCTCTGTCGTTTCTTTTATTCGCGGCCGGAACCACACAGCCACTATTCACTGCCTAAAAACTTTAACTGTTTCTAACCAACCCAGTTACATAACTCTTTTATTGACTCTATTTACTGGCACTTCATAAAAATCCACTTAATAACACCATTAAAATCAATAGATACTCTTGCACTAGTTTACCAGCACATATTATAATGCTCAAGCAAAATAAAAAAAAACCAACATTAGCGTAATGTTGGTTTGCTGTACTACTCAATTGCTAAAAAAACATTCCGCAAGTCAAATGCGTAAATATCAACAAACGTTTCCCTTAGGAGCAGTTCCATTAATGAAAACAATTCCATTTAAACAGGGGCACTTGAAAGCACTTCAAATGACTGAACAATAAAAATCTCGCTACTTAAAACTGACATTCCAATTTTGAATTCCTAAAAGAGGTTGGTAAAAAAATCTCTGCAGTTAAAATTCTTTTTAATCTGACCAAGAGCAGAGTAATTGATTTTCCGAAATCAAATTCCGAAGCTTAGTTTCGATAGCGTTCGACAGGTGAATTCAAACAAAGAACGGACTTAATTCCACCATACCCTCAGGCTAATCTAGATTTCGATCAGAACAATAGGGTTGCCAAGCTGAAATTCAGATAGAATGGAGTTTAAAAGCTAGTAGCTTCATTTTTATTCTAGCTAGCCTCAAATACAAATACAAACATTTAATTTGTTGAACATAGGTAGGTTAGGTACAGGCGTAATCCTTATCGCAATATATTTAATGTATGTTCAATGATTTTTAAATTGGAAGAAACTTGCTTAGAAAGAAAAATCAGAAGATCCATTTTCCTGTCCCAAAATATATGTAACTAGCGTTTTCCCGTAGCTTATACTACAAATATAAAAGTGAAAGATCACTCATTTATTCACTGCCTATTATAAACACGAAATCTCGAAAACTACTCGACATACGAAGCTAAAAATTTGCTGACTTTGACTTCAACACGGATAAACGCGAACAAAAGCTAGTAATTAGTGTTCGTATCGGTCTATTTGAATAATGTCAAAGTCTATTGCAAGAATGTTTTAAAAATGTACTGGAAGAAATTTTTATACTTTTTACTGTTGAGTCCACAGGCTATAAAAGTCGTTATTAAATAAAACTGTGAAAATATCTATTAAAAGTTGTTTATGGTATTTATAGTTATTCATATAATTTTTAAATTTTAACATTTTTTGCCTGTTACCAATTATATTTTAATCACAATGAACAACTTTTTAATAAAAGAATTTAAATTCCACGCGGTAGCTTTCCTTACTTTTTCCCGCCCTATCTCGCCATCTGACAGGTGTCACTAAGTTGACAACGTCATTTTCATCTGTGTTGTAAAAAGTATTTAATAAAATTCAAGAAAAAACTACTCTAAAATGACATTTTATTTTAACGATGAAAACTTGAATAATTTTCAATTAAGTAAATGTAAAAAGCTTTTACAAAAAGTCAACCGCCTTTAAAAACTTAAAAGTGAAAAATAACTTTATAACAGAACACACATTATTTTAGTACTTTTAATTTTTTAAAGGCGGTTGTCTTTTTTGTAAAAAAGCTTTTTATTTTCCGCTTTTTAGTACCTCCTTCTTATCCAAATCCATTTAGACACGGCAACACAGTTAAAACAGAAATTACTCCAAAGGTTGAAGAAAACAGAAGGTCCTATGTAAAATTTTTGGGTTTTTGATGATTTTTTCAAAAACTGCCCTATCAATTTCTATAAAATTTATATGGGACCACCCCTAAGGCATAAAAATGAATTTTCAAAATCTATTTTTATTTGCCGGAGAAATCGTTGCAAACACACAAAAAAAAATAAGTTCGATTTTTGAAGTCGGTTAAAAATTAGATTAAACATTGCTTTAAAATTAAAAATAACGACACAGTTTGCTTTTGGATGCCATATAAAATGCAAGGGGGCTTATATTAATGAACCTTAGGTACACTATGTAAGCCTATATTGTCGAACTAGTTCAAGTCATTGGTTCAAATCCCTAGATTTATTAACGATGTATCCAATATAAAATATGAAGACGAATAACTTAAAATACCCCTAAATAGTCAATCCGTCGATCCAATCAGTTCCTCCCCCGTATTAATGTTAGCCATCATTCTTCCAATCTGATTAGATCAGAGCGATGCAGCCAAACGACGCCATTGAGTCTAAAACGTCCAAAGCAACATAAAAAACCTCTTACATATACGACCTTTTCATTCTGAATACAGAAGTACCGAACGGGAAAACATCGCTGAGAAAAGGTTCTAAAGTTACCCAGCACTGGGAGTAGTTACAACCTTTTCGAATTAAAGTGGGAAACTTATTAATGATCTTGGAGCAACTCCTTGGCAACTCGTTACTGGGGCAATAAATAACGTACCAACTGCTTCTAAAAGTTTCGCCTCTTTCAATCTTTTGATCACTATTAGTGTTCGTATTTTCATATAAATTGTTTATTTGTGATATTATTTTTAGTTTATGAAGTTAGTTCGTAGTTAGGTACGTATTTTTATGTTATTCCGGCTGATGTAACTTGTAACTTTTGGATAGATATTTATTCTTTTGTGCTTAAACTAGGTGACCTATCTATATAAGAATTTAAGTGATTTAGAAGTTTACATTGTTCTCACATTATAGCCGTAGATTCAACATGAATCATGTAACCTACATTTGTATTATTTATTGATTTTAAAAGACTGTTCATGAATTCTCTTGCTTGCTCTCCTTTGTCTTTGGGATGGCGATGCTGTCTATCTGTGAGGTATATACCGACTTACAGATATCTCCAATACTTGGGAGTATTGGAGATATCTGTAAGTCGGTGACCAATTAAGGGGCTATTAACGACTTTTACAGATTTTAAACTGACAATCACGTCAAAATGTGTAGTGTAAATGATTTGAAAAAAGATATGTTAAACTAGAACATTCTCTTAATCATTTAGAATGTGAATATTTTTGATTATATTCATATTGTTAACGCAGCGCCATCTTGGGCCGACGAACAACACTACCGCAACAGTAACTGATACCACTTGTAGTCAGGTGTCATCCTATTAGCTCGCGTCATTCTGGCTAGATGGCACCACTTTCGTTGAGAAATCAATACCTACTCGATTATTGTGTAAATGTTATCTATGGTTTTCGATAATCTATTACTCTGTGATCTATGTACAAAAACGAATTCAAAAAGTCATGTCATTCTACTTACCAACGATCTTCAATAATGTTCAAAATTAAAAGCGGATAAAGAAGCAACGTCTTTCACTCCTACGCCTCTGAAACCTAAGAAGTCTCCGACCTGCTGGCACACTATACATCTCTACAAACATTTGGTCCTTCGAGCCGGATCTAAAGCGATCACCAGTGAGAAGCCTGGAAAATTCTGGAGAATTACGACAATAGCCGACGGCCAGGAGGAGTGTCTTCACTCAGGGGCGTAAGACCTTTCCAAATCCTTAACCCACATACACCTTTGTCCTATTTGTACTAAAATCGCCTTATATCTTTATAGGAACAACGGGTGTGGTGCGCATTATTCACCACAGTGGTTGCAGGATAACCGTGAGTACTCTTTCTTTCCATAAATCGTCAATATGAGTGAGGCGTTTAAGGAATTAGTGAGAAAACGGGGTCCTATCAAGGGTAGTTTGACGCTGTTTGTAAAAAGTGTAGATTCCTTGTCAAATTCCGCTGAGTTAACTGCCAAACAAATAAACGAATTAAAGCTACGTCAGCAGTCGGCAGCTAACTTATTACAAAACTTTAATAATATTCAATATGCTATTGAGGAATTAGTAGATGAACGGGAATATGATAAACAGTTGTTAGAACGTGAAATGTTCGAAAATTCCTATTACAGTGCTATGTTTACTATTGAGTGTCTGTTAGAAAATCAAAAACTTAGTTGTAGTACGAGCAGTGGTAATAATTCTCATAACTGCAGAAACAAGTTACTGGTTAAATTGCCCATTATATCGTTGCCCTCATTCGATGGATCTTATGAAAATTGGCTAGAATTTAGAGACACATACTTGTCAATGATTCACAACTCTGAAGAGCTAGATGACATACAGAGATTTCATTATTTAAGATCAGCTCTTACGGGCAATGCCCTTCAGGTAATTAATGGGGTAGGTTTAGTGTAGTAGTGGTGTAAGTGAGAATAGAATTTTCTGCCAGTAATTACAAAATAGCTTGGGATCTGATCGAGGGTAGGTATGATAATAAAAATTTGCTTGTACATAACCATGTTAGATCTATTTTTTCTGTACAACCCCTTACAAAAGAATCAGCTTCTTACAACAACAAGTGCAACTAGTTTGCACTCTAGTACAATACACACCACTTTAGAACCGGTTTTGTTGTCAACCGCTGTGGTAGAGGTCGCTGCAGATGATAAAGGCCAATATATCAGAGCTCGTGCCTTACTGGACAGCGGTAGCCAGCACTGCCTCATATCAAGTTCATTATGTAAAAAAATTCACGCTAAAACATTACAGTCCACTTATAAAATCGGTGGTATAGGTCAAACAATTACCAAAACGAACGAAGTTTGCTACATAAAATTACGTTATTTAAAGAATAATCACACAATACGCATGCATTGTTTGGCCATACCGCAAATAACTTCCACATTACCCGCTTCGAGATTAGCTAGTAATTTAAATATACCCGCAAATATCGATCTCGCCGACCCATCGTTTTGCACACCTTCTCAAATAGATATTTTGATTGGTGCAAACTATTTTTGGGATCTACTACTTGAAGGTAGAATTCGGTTACCTAGTGGTCCGTATTTAAATAATACGAAGCTAGGATGGATAGTTTCAGGTCCGGTACACACTGAGAGCTTGCGCATAAATCAGGTGCAGTGTAATTTCGGCCAAACTTCAGAAGTAGAAGTAAACGATCAGTTAAAAAGGTTTTGGGAAATTGAAGAAGTTTCGCCATGTACAAAATCGCTTTGTTATGAAGATCGTTTATGTGAACAATTATTTAATGATACTACTAAGCGAGACGACCACGGTCGTTTCTCGGTTAGAATACCGCTTAAAGAATCACCAAATACTCTTGGTGATAGCTACAATGTAGCTAAAATTAGATTTATGTCCTTAGAAGGTAAATTACAACGTCAACCGCTTTATAGGTCTATGTACGTTGATTTTATGCGGGAGTACGAGAGACTTGGACATATGAGTCGTGTTGAGGATTACCCCATTCCGTGTTATTTTCTGCCTCATCATGGAGTCTTCCGTGAGCACAGCACTACGACTAAATTAAGGGTGGTTTTCAATGCGAGTCAAAAAACGTCGTCCGGGAAATCTCTCAATGACATCCAATGGACAGGTCCTCCTCTTCAAAATGACTTGTTTGTTATTCTTTTAAGATTTAGGCAATATCAGTACGTAGCATGTGCCGATATAGAGAAAATGTTTCGTCAGATTTCCATACATGAAGATCAACGTACGTTACAGTTGATCTTGTGGCGTGAGAATAAGTCCGACCCTCTCAGTGTGTATCGCCTTAACACCGTTACTTATGGAACGGCCTCTGCGCCCTACTTAAGTATACGTTGTGTCCGTCAGCTGGCACTAGATTGTAATGATCCTGAAATCTCAAGAATAATTTTAGAAAATATGTACGTCGACGATTTATTAATGGGCGACGACAATAAATCGCATTTATCTTACCTTTGTAAACAGGTTTCTGATGTGTTCAACTCTGGTTGTTTGCCGTTGCGTAAGTGGGTTTTCAATTCACCTGAAGTGGCTTCAGACTCCATACAGAGTGAAAATTCTAAAGAATTAATGTTAGACGAGAACCAATCTAATAAAACGTTAGGATTGGGCTGGTTAAACTATAGTGATCAACTTCATTTTACTACAAAGATTAAATCTGACACATCAAAAATAACTAAACGTTTTATCTTATCAGTTATGTCTCAAATCTATGACCCATTAGGTTTGTTGAGCCCTATTGTAATAGTAGCAAAGTCGCTATTGCAAAAACTCTGGCTATGCAAAATAGATTGGGATGACTCATTACCACCAGATGTTTTGTTATGCTGGCATAAGTTCGTTCATTCATTAATCGATTTACATAAACTACGGATTCCTCGTCACGTGATAGGAAATTCCCCAGATCGTATTGAATTACACGTATTTACTGATGCTAGTCAAACGGCCTACGGTGCATGCGCATACATACGTTCAGTAAATAGTAATGATGACGTAACCGTCAGGCTGTTATGTTCTAAGACTCGCGTCGCGCCACTCAAACCGGTAACTATTCCACGCTTGGAATTGTGCGGTGCGCTAATAGGTGCTAGATTACAATATAAAATAATAAAATCTATGCACATTAAGTTTGACAAGATCATAATGTGGACTGATTCAACAATAGTCTTAGGTTGGCTAAGGATGTCACCGCATTCCTTAAAGGTTTTCGTCCAAAACCGAATAATAGAAATAAAAGACCTAATGGCAGGTAAAGGAATTTGGTGTCATGTTGATAGCAAGTCCAATCCTGCGGACTTGTTATCGCGTGGTACTTCTTTGGCTGAACTCAGTAATTCAGATCTGTGGTGGCGCGGACCAGATTTTTTATTGAATGCGGTTGCCAACTGGGATCAACAAAGCGATGTTCCACTTTGTGATAACATGCCAGAACTTAAATCGAATACAGTTTGTATGTTTAACAATAATTGTAATAATAAAATAATTAATTTTAATCGATATTCTTCATTTATAAAAATACAACGCGTTTATGCATATGTGTTTCGCTTTGTAAACAATGTACGTACAAAAAATAAACCGGAACGTAGCATGGCCACGTTATCAGTCACGGAACTAAATAGGTCATTAATGTTTCTAACTAGAACTGCACAACTAGAAGCCTTCCAAAGTGAACATAGTGCCTTAATTAATAAACATAAAATTAAATCGTCTAGTAAACTATGTTCATTAAATATTTTTTTAGATGAAAATAATATAATGAGAGTGGGGGGCAGGTTATGCAATTCAGACCTACCCTTCGATCAAAAACACCCCATGCTGTTATGTAGTAAACATCAGTTCACCATACTTTTAGTTAGGCATAATCATAATGTTATGCTACACGCCGGTCCACAGCTTTTATTATCACATATAAGACAAACATGGTGGATAATAGGTGGTAGGAATCTAGCTAAGAAGGTTGTGCATCAGTGTGTCAGGTGTTGTCGAATGAAGGCAAAGTCCATACAGCCTATAATGGGTAATCTACCCAGTGAACGTTTCCAATCACGGTTTCCATTTATTAAATGCGGGGTTGATTACGCCGGGCCTATGTATATTTTAAATAAAAGAGGCAGAGGTTCACGGTTAGAGAAATGCTACTTATGTTTATTTGTTTGTTTGTCAACACGAGCATTACACTTGGAACTTGTGACGTCACTGTCATCAGAAAGTTATATCTTAGCTTTAAAAAGATTCATTTCCCGTAGAGGGAAACCCTCCCTTATTTACTCTGACCACGGTAGGAACTTCGTAGGTGCAGCTAAGGAATTTTCAAATTTTTTACAAAGCAGCTGTCAAGGTATTATTGATTATACCTCAAATAATCAAATAGAATTTAAATTTATACCTCCTTACGCACCTCACTTTGGCGGTTTGTGGGAAGCTGGAGTCAAATCCTGCAAGCACCATATAACGCGCGTGATAGGGAAGGCTCATTTAACTTATGAAGAGTTCAACACGGTTTTAGTACAAATAGAGGCCGTCCTGAACTCCCGTCCTATGCACCCAATGTCCGTAGATCCTGATGACCTTGCGCCCCTGACGCCAGGTCACTTCCTCATCGGCCGACCTCTGACGGCTCCTGCAGGCGCAGACATCACAGCGAGGCCTTCACACGCTTTATCCCGCTACCTACGTGTCGAGCAGCTCAGGCAGCAGTTTTGGAAACGCTGGGCCACGGACTACATCTCTGAGCTTCAGAGACGTATCAAATGGAAGGAGAATCAGGGTGCACTCACTCCCGGTTCCTTGGTGCTCATCAAAGAGGACAATTTACCGCCCCTCAAATGGCGGCTGGGACGAATCCTGCGGACGCACCCTGGACGAGACAAGGTATCCAGAGTAGCTTGCATCAAGACAGCAGCTGGTGTCGTCGAGAGGGCGTTTTCAAAGATCTGCCCTCTCCCAGTCTCATCACCGTCACCAGAAGATGAAGACAAGGCAGCCGAGGTTGAGAGCTAGGGCTCTCAAGGGGGCCCAGTATGTTAACGCAGCGCCATCTTGGGCCGACGAACAACACTACCGCAACAGTAACTGATACCACTTGTAGTCAGGTGTCATCCTATTAGCTCGCGTCATTCTGGCTAGATGGCACCACTTTCGTTGAGAAATCAATACCTACTCGATTATTGTGTAAATGTTATCTATGGTTTTCGATAATCTATTACTCTGTGATCTATGTACAAAAACGAATTCAAAAAGTCATGTCATTCTACTTACCAACGATCTTCAATAATGTTCAAAATTAAAAGCGGATAAAGAAGCAACGTCTTTCACTCCTACGCCTCTGAAACCTAAGAAGTCTCCGACCTGCTGGCACACTATACATCTCTACAAACACATATTAAATAGTTAAATTAACTCTTGAAGTTGTGTCTGACGCGGACAAAACATTGACAATCACACAAAATCTACCAGGTATAATTAGACGAAACTTTCACCATCTTACAGACAATTTTAGGTTATCTATCTTTTAGTATACGCCTTTTTTTAAGTTAAAGAATACTATCTTTTATTTAATTTTTTCGACTAAACTTTGAGAGTTTTGGACGCAGCACATACGATTCTCTGGTCACTCAAGGTCGCCGGCGTATATCGTCGCCTTAACGTCGACTAGTATGGTAAAGTGTTCTTAAAGCGACTGCTACACGGTCGCCAACCACGTCTCGACAGGGGCGTTCTTGGTGGTTTATAACCATGTAGATAGTGATTCATGACCAAATTTGGAACAGCTCTGCCGCTCACAAACCAAGGTCTCCTCTGTCGGGAACGCGGTTGGCAACCATCTAGTTGGCACTTTAGGTGAGCTATCATCCCATTTAAGTATTGACAGGTCACAAACTCATTTCACCTAAATTCACCAAAGCCGAGAGAGATTTTACAGAATAGCACTGCTGCTGATTTGTCATCCAAATACATAAAGAAAAATACTTGCAATTCGAAACAACTTACTCTTAAAAACAAACAAAATAGGTACTAAAAAAAAAGATCAGCGCCTGCCTAGCCTTTTCCCAACTATGCTGGGGTTGGCTTTCAGTCTAACCGGATGCAGATAAATACCAGTATTTTATAACGAGCGACTGCCTATCTGACCGTCACAACCCTGTTACTGTATATACGGTATATACCTTTTATTAAGACTGGCTGTCAGACTTTCTTTCTTTCTACCCATAACGACTGTCAAAAATCTACAAATCTGTGTCGCATAGGCCGCGAACAATCGCCCGGTTGTCACCACTGCGGAAATTGCCTGAAGGACACGGCGCAGCATACGCTGACAGAGTGCCCAGCTTGGGCAAAGTAGCGACGTGAACTCTCCGCAGCAGTAGGTGACCTCTCGCTCCCGAACATCGTCCTTTCGATGGTCCAGAGCGAGAGTGCGTGGGAGGCTGTTACCTCTTTTTGCGAGCATGTCATGCACGCAAAAGAGGCGGCAGAAAGGGTGAGGGAAGCAACTGCCTCGTTTCCCTCTAGGAGAAGACGCACCGTGCGCCTGAGGGCGCTTAATGACCTCCGGCCTCCATGAGTTGCCGGCCTGCGGGTGGTCAACTTAGGGGCAGTCCACCACCCGACCAGAAGCAGGCCCGTGTAGGCGGCGCGCCGTGTTCCGCGCGCGCCACATTAGAGGATTCGGCGGCGTTTAGACCGCCGAGATTGACGGGACCCTCCTACATCATTGGTGGGTCATAGCCTGGTGGGGGCGCGGTGCATGTGCGAGCGAATCCCGTACCCCCACCCATAGGTCAGTCGAAAACACCGTGGTGGTTTTAGCCGGTAAGAGTCCGGCACACTCCCTCGTCTTCCCCGGACGGGGGATAGTCCATGAGAATTTCCCAACGTTAAAAAAAAAAAAACAAAAAAAAAAAGGTACACAGACCAACAGACGGGGGTTGTGGAAGTATCACCAGTTCCTGCGACCCCCGACGTAGGTGTGCGATGGAACACCGGGGTGGTTTTTAGACAGTAAGGGTCTGACAGACCCGCCGTCCTCCCCAGGGCGGAGGACATCCATGAGCGGAACAAAAAAAAATGGTACACAGACCAACCGAGGTAAGCGCCAATCAATCCGTACGACATTTATTTACTTACGAGATTCTCCAATGTGTATTAAAACGATATTAACCCTAAAATAAACAAGCTGTTTCATTTCAACCTCAACTCTTAAATTAGGTTGGATCTAGTATACGGTAGCACGAGTTGGGGAGTAAAAAGTGTTGAAGTTGGTAGGGGTTGCGTTACCGATAATAACGCCACCATTCCCATTAAAGAAATTGCGTAGTTTTCGAAAAAATAATATAATAAGTTACTAACCTCACATCATAACACATAAAAAGCGAAAACGGAACGTTAAAATGAGCGATTGACAACCAAATCTCTCAAAATGTATTGTTTGTGGTGTAAAATATCTTGCATAAATTAACTGTCAATGCTCATTTCACCTGACTACACCGAAAAATATACTCCTACCAACTCAAAACAACTCGAAAAATCAAACAAAACAAAAAAATGTGCATTAAAAACGTAAATTAACCCTAAAACCCACAAGATATTTCATTTAAACCATAACCCTTAAATGCACGCGCACTTTTCAATCTTAACATTAACATAAAAATAGAATGATGGTGGTTAAAGAAATACACGACTTATGCATTAGATTAATGGTGTTTTAATGTTCGTAAATAAAGTGACGTCATGGTAAAGCCCCCTGGGTGGTGTTTGTTACCGCTTAAGGTGGTTGCTTCCCCTAGCATATACGTATTTTGATTGATTATGTTAATTATGTGTCTATGCATGTTATAATGGTCATATATTTTGTAACAAATCTATTTGATACTATTCAATAAAAGACTAAGTAGACTTGCACATCATCATCTGCCTAGCCTTTTCCCAACTATATTGGGGTCGGCTTCCAGTCTAACCGGATGCAGCTGAATACCAGTGTTTTACATGGAGCGACTGCCTAGGCTCCAGCCTGGCCGGCAATCAGGATCGGACCGAAGAAGGACTGGCGCGCAGTCAGCTCCAAGCTCTGGAACGGAGGTCCCAGGCGGCCCTAACAGTAGGATCCGCCCTGGGAGATGCAGGCACGCGTCAGCTCGACGGCTCGATTTAAAATTGTTACCAACTCCCGGTTGTGGACTGGTAGACTTTTAAGATATAATGGTGTTGCTCGTTAGAATCCAAATCTCGACTGCCTGAACATCTGTCAGCACGCCTTCATATCGTCCGCTCCTTTAAAATTTTCATATTTCTAAATATGTTTTTTTTTCTGGAATTTCTGTATCGTCGTATAGGAGTATATGGAAATCAGCCAAAATCAGCCAGGCTTAAATTGTAGCAAACCAGCCAGGCTTAAATGTAGCCTGCCAATTATTCCAGACCTTCATAAAATCACGAGTGCGTAAAGGATTTTTATAACTATAGTTTAGTTATTTAATATTAGGAACAATTTAATAAAAAATTGAATTAAACAGTAATGAAGATATTTTTAAGTTATAAGCCAAAAAAGCTAATCAAGAAAAATAACTGACAATTGTCAATATTGACAACTGACATTAGAAATCATACTAATAAATATTGAATTTCAGATTTTTGTAAAGAAAACGATAAATCCTATCCTACTAATATTATAAATGTGAAAGTTTGTGAAGATGTTTGGATGTTTGTTACTCAATCACGCTTAAACCGTTGAACAGATTTGCATGAAAATTAGCACACAGGTAGACCATTTCCTGGATTAACACATAGGATACTTTTTATCCCGGTGATGTGTTCCCTTGGGATAATCGTTCTTTTTACGCGGGCGAAGCTGCGGGCAGAAGCTAGTACCTATTTTATAAAACAAGTCGTCTTTAAGAAGCTACAAGGAAACAAGGTATTAATAATTATTGAATTTCCACTAATTCTATGAAAAACAAGAAGTATAATAAATATAATTGTAAGAAAAACAATTAGAGAATTATGAAATCATGAATGATAAATGTAAGTAGTATATTAAATACTATAATTTATAGCTAGCTTGCTTTTGCTAGCTTTTGCTCGCGACTTCGTCTGCATTTTTTTTTTGTTTACGGAGCCCTAATTTAATTGGTAATAACAAAATACAACATATATCACCCAGGGATAAAGAATATTCAGAATCGGAGCAGGAGTTTCGGAGATAAGACGGTTTAAGCAAAAAAAAGACAAACAAATACATACGTCAGCTTTCTAAAATTAATAATGTAGATAATTTAAATCCTGTATTTATTTATACAAACGTTAATTTAGTTCTCTTTTTTTCAGCATGGGCCTGTATTTGCCACAACAGAGTTACTGGATAACATATTACTCCTTGGTTAGACTGGTTGTCAGATTTTCTGGCTTTTGACTACCTAAAATGACTGCCAAAGATCTGCGAATGACAGCCGGGCCCAACGGCTTTACGTACTTACCGAGGCACGGAGGGAACTCGATATGAATTGGATGGTCACCCATCCACAGACTGGCTGCGGCAACCTTGATCGATCGATCCGTACAGCTTTTACTCAGCAACGAGCTCCTTCCACATAACCTCTTACATATAACAAAAAAACCAAATATACATCTACCTACATGTATTAACAAAAAATCAGCCAACTTAAAAGGACTTTAGTCAGGCGACTCTAGGATTACACCTTTCCGAACATTGCACGCACGAAAAATCAGATGTAATAGATATTATTTGCTGACAATAAACCCAGATTCCATCTCTGAAAGAAAAGTTTTCGAAGACAACTTCAGTAAACACCACCACCTTACTGGGCACACAAACTTTTGTCAAAAGCATTCATTGTACGTATATATGATAACAATTTGAGAAGCTAACTGCTACATTAGACGTGTTAACAAAAGACGCATTTACGAGTCGCAAAGTGAAAAACCGTGTAGCGTCGGGGAAAGCGGGCGCATGTTGGGTTCGCCATTTTCGTGGCCCCAGGGATTTTTATGGCCACACACTGTGTTTTTTTTTTCTGTCGGAAATTATGAACGGCGTGACCGAGGTGCCATTTTGTGAACAAAAAGGTCATAGGGTTGAGGTTAGTTATGCACTCTCAAAAAGTATTTATCCCCACTGGAATGCGAATGGCAAAGACATGGCAGGATTTATACAAAAAAAAATGTTTAGAGAAGTTGAAATTCTGATTCTTATATTCTTGGGTACCTAAAGAGTATCTCCAGGCATTTACAATATTTTTAAAACCCCGCAAAAAAAAGTGAATAGTTTAACGAAAAGCTCATTATTTCATAACGAAATGGCGACTGACAGTAACGGTGACACTGACAGTTGCCGTTTCGCAGTTCTTACTCTGAAATAACATCGTTTTATGAGTAATAATATCACAAATAATAATTATTTTTTTCCACACACTTTGTCACATCACTTGTATGCCAATTTGATAGATCCGTTAACATCGACAACGGAAGTTGCTGTGACGTACGCGCACGCGTAACATCTGCTCTGTGTTTAAAATTCATGCAAAATATAAAACGCGACGTTCAGACACAAAAAAGTGATACAACATAATCTCAACAGTGTAACAACCAAATATAGTTGTTATCTCAGATTAATTTACGTTAATTATCGTGAAAAGTGCAAATAAACAAACTAACAAAGGACAGTGACCACAAGATTTGTTTACATTCAGAAATTTCAATAATTGACTTTGATATAACCTCTTGTTGAATAAAGCAGTGCGGTTCAAATATCAAACGAGGATAATAAGTTTAAAAAAATAGCTTAAAAGAAACAAAAAGTGTGCTTCCAAAAATTCGTTCTGCAAATTGTAAATACTTAAATACTTACGTTATTAATCTTCTAATCAGTGCTCAAAGTGCAATTTAACAATATAAAACAATAATAACACAAAAAAGTGCATCAAAAGTGATAAACAGCAACAAAAAGTAAAAATTGTGATCTATCAAAACAAACAAAGAAAACGGACTTTGAACTTTTGAACAGGAATTCAAACTGTCCAACGGATTTTTATTATTACTGCCCACAAACAATAGATACTACAATTTCGAGTTTAAATAGCGTGAACGAGTGGCTTAATGGTCTAAGACACGATTAGACAGCAAGAGTCGTGAGTTCGAGACCCACGTTTGGTTATACTTTTTGTGTTTTAAATTTTCTTATATTTTACTTTTTTCTTATTATTTTAAGAATAATCAATTAATTCAAATATACATAAGAGTATTTTATAAAAAATATTACAAAATGTCATCTAAAACTGAATTAAAAAGCGATCGCAAGGTGCCAGAAAAAGTTACATGTTTTAAATGCAAGAAACCGGTAGACATAAAAAAAACAGCTTCATGTGCAATTTGCAACAACCGATATGAATTGGATTGTGATGGCTACCCAGAACAAACCTACCGCCATATGGACAAGGATTCTAAGAAAAATTGGAAATGCAAATCATGCCGGAAAAATGCAAAAATCCTGACTACTAGCCATGTATCTAACATCACAACGAGGAAAAGAGGAAACCAACACCTAAAGAGCTCCTCTCCGAGGAAAAGTGTGCTGGATCAAGAAAATAAGCAACTCGTAGCTACGAAATCTACCGTACAAAGCAATTCTGACGTCTTGGATTCCCACATACTGTCTGAATACGAAACTTCAGACGAATCATGCAATACACCCAATAAACTCTCTCCAAGTGTCGACGGTACAGTTTCTGAAACATTGACACTTCTAGAAATGAAATAAACCATAAAAGAGCTTACACACAAATTGGATAGTACTGAAAATGAGCTAGAAAACACGATACTCGAAAATAACAATCTCCAACAACAATTAAATAAGTCAATTGCTGAGATTAAAATGTTGAAATCACTCTGTAACTCTTCGTCTGTCATTGGAAATAGCCCAGACGTTAAAAATAAAAGGAGAAGACACTCACTGCTACAAAACGCCTTTTCCACACCATCTACTCCCCTGGGGAATAAGCTGAATGATAGCTATGGCAAAAGCATAGAAGTAATGCACCTTCAACAAAAGATCATGGACCTGCAACAAGAATTAATAAAAGCCCAACAGCAGATTGATGCTCTCACAAAAATAATAAATACAGTGAAACGAAACAAAAGTATATCTAAACAATCCCCTGTTTCAAAAATTGACATACCTACGCCTACCCATATTGAAGAGGAAAAACATGAATCGATCAATAGAGTACTTATATTTGGCTCTCAACAGTGCGTTGGTCTAGCAGCGGCCATGATGCACTCAAGACAAAACACAAATTATGAAAAGTACAGGATTATTGCGGATACAAAACCAAACGCACTTAGTAGCCAAATAATAATGAGTTGCCGTCATGCCAAGCTTAACTACAACGATAAACTTGTGATATGTATAGGTGAAAATGATCACAATTTAAAATATATCTTAGCCCAGCTACAAATTGTACTAGATACATTTTATAATAACATGATTATTGTATTGAATGTGTTCAAAAATGAATTTTTAGATGTAAGTAAAGTTAATAATCGTATCAAAAATGTATGTCTCAACTATAAAAAATGTAAATTTCTAGAAAGCCAGACCCTTAAAATGTCTGAATTGTGTACTAAAATTAATTATCTTATTGATTGTCATGACTATAACGAGAAGTACTTAAATCCTAGAGAACTTGTGAAGAGGATAGCGAGTAACAGAACAAGTTTTAAACTACGTACTAATAATATCGAACCCAAAAAAGGAACAATTCCTTTCTATTTCAGACGAAGAAACTTAAAATCACAAGAAACGGATAACGGTTTAAATTCAATCATTACAGCAGAAAAAGAAACAATTCCATACTATTTTCCTGTAATAAAAAAGAACGTTTCGTTTTTTCGGACCCAAAACTACACCCTCTAAAACATATAATCTCAAAATACTCCATCAAAATATTCCAAAATATTTGAAAAATGCATGTACAAAAGATTGGTCGAATTTTGTAATAAATTTGACATAATTAAGAAAGAGCAGTTCGGCTTCCAAAAAAACAAATCTACAACACAAGCTATCTTCACTCTCATAAAAAATATATTAATGAATATAAATGAAAAACGGCTTACGACAGGGTTGTTTTTTGATCTATCTAAAGCCTTTGACCTAGTGTCGCATGATCTGTTATTACAGAAGCTGGAGGCATTTGGAATCAGAGGCATAGTGCTTCAGTGGATATCGTCATACCTAAATAACAGAAGGCAGCGGGTTACTATTACAAAAGTGGATAAAAATAACGACTTCATGCCACACTCATCCAAGCTTGAGTACAACAGATATGGCGTCCCACAAGGGAGTGTGTTAGGCCCAATCTTATTCCTTTTATACATAAATTCGATAACTGATATAACTAGCCATAAATGTGTATTATTTGCAGATGATATTTCTATTATTGTAACAACTGATAGGAAAAATAACACGATTAACGATCATGAGACTGATATTAATAATACTATTGAAAGACTAATTGAGTATCTAAATAAAAATAATTTATCTATAAATCTTAAAAAATCAGTCTATATACAATTTAATAAATATAATAATGCTAAATATAATGTTAAAATGAATATTCATAAAATTGATGAAGTAACACAAACTAAATTTCTAGGCGTAACTTTAGACCAAGACTTGAAAGCTCATGTTGATACCGTCTCGAAACAAATAAATAAGTTTGTATATGCACTTAAAAAAGTGAAAAATATAACAAACCTTAAAACTGCAATAACCTCCTACCATGCATACGTTGAATCGGTGCTCCGCTATGGCTTGATAATGTGGGGTAATAGCACAGATCAAAATAGAGCATTTATTGCGCAGAAAAAATGCATAAGAGCAATATACGGGCTTCGACCTGACGAGTCCTGTAGGCCGATATTTAAAAAGCTTGACTTGTTGCCGCTACCGTCTCTTTACATATACGAAGCATGTATGTTTGTGAGGAAGCATAAGGAATTATTTAATAATGCAAACGACTTATTTCCTCGTAACCGACGAGATCCCCACAGGCTCGTACTAGATATCCTTCCGAGACTAGCTAAATATAATAAAAGTTGTGTCTCTATGTGTGTACGTATATTTAACAAGATACCCAGCAATCTCAAAAATTTAAATATGAGATTGTTCAAAAATAAATTGCATGTATGGTTGTGTAGTCATAGTTTTTATAGTGTCAAAGAATTCTTTGACAATAAATGTTAAATAATTATTATGCTTGTAAAAATTTGCACGCTTATAGCTGTTAAGCAAAAACATGTATGTTCTTGTTATTTTTTTGTGTCGTACCATCTTTTATACCGTGTTTTTAGGCAAATAAATATTATTATTATTATTCTCATTTATTCATTTATTTACATATTTCATTATATTTTTAAATATTAGTAAAACAAATAAATAAAAACATTTAAAAATATAAAAAATAGTAGCCCACCGGTATCGGGAACAGGGTCCAAGCTACCGGTGGTCAGGGCTCCTGAGAGAGGAATCTTCTGACTATACGCGCCGTGTCCAGGAGTACCGCTTTCTGTATCAACCCCTTGATCCAGCTGCCTAACGAGAGCCTCCTTAGGTGTTGGTCGAGGCTCTTGGAAATGAGTCCATTGGCCGTAACGACTATCGGCACAATGACTGCTGTATTCACATCCCACATGTCGACAACCTCGCGAGCCAAGTCAAGATACTTAATTTGTTTATCTTTCTCGGTTTTCACGAGGTTCTCGTCATGCGGAACCGCTATATCAACAATCATTGCGCGACGCTCTAATCGATCTATCACCACTATATCAGGCTTATTGGCAACAATAGTCCTGTCAGTGATGATAGATCGATCCCAATACAACGTGATATGACCATTTTCGAGAACTGGGTCGGGCACATACCTGTAGTACGGTACTTCCGACTCCACAAGCCTGTACTTTAGAGCAAGTTGCTGGTGGATAATCCTCGCTACAAGGTTGTGTCTATGCAAGTAGTCTCCGTTAGCTAGACGAGAGCACCCAGAGATAATGTGTCGGATTGATTCACCCGGCCGGTGGCATGCCCGACAAATGTCAACCGTGCCGTCCTTCACAATATACCTCCGGTAGTTGTTCGTCATCATAACTTCATCCATAATTGCACAGACAAAACCTTCGGTTTCCCCAAACAGGTCACCAAAACGCAGCCAGGATACGGACGCCAAGAAATCTACATCAGGCCCATGTAGGGCCCGGTAGAAGCGCCCGTGAAGCTCCTTGCTCTGCCATACCTCCTTGCGGTCATTAGTATCAAGTACTACAGGTTTGCGCCAGTTCTCGTTCGCTAAGGAGAGCGGGGTGAGGCCCTTGTCCACTGAGACCACATCTCGGTACATACCCACGTCGGTTTTAAGGAAGTACTCCTCTCCTCCTCCTCCTCTCTCTTTTATTATTATTATTATTATCGCTTGTCACTTTCTTTTCTTTATAAACACAAAATCATAGAGAGGAAACGAAAAAGTGTTATTTTCATTTTGTAATATTTAAATTATGCGGGGGTTTAAAAATATGGTAAGTATATCAATCTACTCCTGGTAATGTATTCTTCATATTGGAAAATTTTAAACCCTCTAAATTATTATTTTTTTCATACAAATGAAAGTACGGATCTCGCCTTGATTTTTTTGGTATAGCTAGGATTTTCTTAAATATATTACTTATGTTTTAACTACCTAACATTATATACTCTAAAATACTCATCATCATCATCATCATGACAACCTATAAACGCCTACTGCTGGCCATAGGTCTTCTCCGAGGGGGTTCAGCCGTAATTGCCATGCTTGGCCGATGCATGTTGGCGATCGCAGTTGTTATGGTACTCAGAAGGACCCTGCTGCCCATCCTCTAGGCAATATTCCTCTGTCGCCTTTTACGACACCCACGAGTAGAAATAGGGGGGCGCTATTTGCGGCCGGCACGGCTCTAAAATGCTCGAATGTCCTAAAAGAGAACATAGATTTTTATAGGTATGTCCATACGCACAGCATTCTATTTAAAACTTCTTTTTGTGAGTCCAAAATTTCGTCAGAGCAGAAACTGCAAGTAAACCGATCAAACACTGTCCCTGTGTAGTCCAAAAGAGCGATAATATTGACTCTTTTGAAAGCATCGAACCGAACTATTTATCGCCTACAAAGAAACTTCAAAGCTTACTTTATAGTCACCTGCAATCTCACTCCGAACACAACTGACACGGTGTCTCATTGTGTGATACATCGCACCGATTTTATGTAGAAAAAGGACACAGTGACACGTAATTGGAAGAGAGCTGTGTTTTGAAAACCACGTTTTCCAATAAATTGTGTCGTGTCATAAAGGCGTCGTCACGTATACTCATTGCGAAGGTTAAGCGGTGTATCCAAATGTTGCAGGAAATTGACTAAATTGGTTTTGTTTCATTATTTCTAAGAAATCAAAATTAATGCAGTATTTTATGACAACTCTGATGTTCTGTGATGTTCCTACTGCAATATATCAAATTCTATTACATAATAAAATTACCAACCTGTAATGGGGTACTATTGGTGGATAACGGTCTACTCCCTCTCACAAAGATTACGTCTGACGGACTAAGATCCTAAAGTAGGTAGACCGACATCATTACCATGGCTAACATTTTGACATTAGATGAAAATGTAGTTCGGAAGCCTCGGAAGGTACTTGTTAGCTCCAATGTCCTTTTACAGGTAATCTATAGCCCGATCACTTATCTGAGACTGTTCTTATCACAAAACACAACACAAACACAAACAGCAACAGCAACAGTCACAAATTGATGTATCAGTGAGCATTCGCACCCGCTAATGCTCACTGATACGTCAACTTGTGACAACTGTCACCCCTCCCGCACCGCATTGCTGCCTCAGAAACGGTCACGGTTAAGCGATCGGGCGTAAGTATGCATACCTTATAAACGACAACTTCCTCTATGTATTATTAAAATTTGAATGTAGGTTTGACATGTCGCGGGTCTGACGAGTATAGGATCTTGGACCATGAATCCCAGCAGTTGGGCAAAAGGCAGATAATTTCAATCAAAAGCAACGGCGTCTAAATTAATGGAAAATTAAAAAAAAACTTGATGACAAATTTCCCTGCGGATTAAGACTAATTTTTATTTCGTTAAGAACGAATCCTAGACGCCACCTTTAATTTGGTAACCAACGCTGCTTTAATTGTTTATCCCAGGGGCCCTGCTTGATTGGTTCGGGTAAGCATTCATAAATCAGTCACCGTCGTCGAGCTGTTTCAAGGGAATCAGAACTGTGGAACTTGAGGAGTATTAAAATCAAATCTAGTAAAGAAAACAATAAAACTAGGCGGATTTTTATTGCGTGTGTATCATTGATGTATTACTAATAAACTGGAATATCCGAATCTAAGTGCTTGGAGCTATAGGGTTCTGATACATTTGAAAACTGAAGTATTTATTAGTTTCTTTTTTTTTAACCGACTTCAAAAGGGAGGAGGTTATCAATTCGGATGTTAATACATATTTTTTTTGTTTTAACGCTCTACCCTCCGGAACGACTAGTCAGATTTTGAAAATTCGTTCGCTAATGTGATGCAATGTTATTGCTGTATGCTAAAAGGCTTTATTTTATTATAAAAATATTAGGGTTTCGAGAAGAAACCCGAAAGCGATTTAATTTTGAGATTCTTCTTTTGACGACACGGTTGGCGCAGTGACTGAGCGATTGACTGCTGCGCAGCGTGTTGCGGGTTCGATTCCCGCCCAGGGTAAATATTTGTGTGATGAGCACATGTGTTTGCCTTGTGTCTGGGTGTTATTTATCTACATATGTGTGTATTTAAAAATGTATTTTTATTATATTCTCTTGGACTGATATCGCATAGTCGCCAAACCATTTATTGCCATCATTATAGCATGACCAGTATTTAAATAATAGCCCGATCACTTATTTGAGATCGTACATAAGGCAGCTGAGCGGTGCGGGACGTGACGCGAATGCTCATTGATAGGTCAACTTGTGACAACTGTCAAAAACAAAAGACTTGTTGAAACTCTCGGATCCTGGTGCTTATCTTCTTTATAAGGAAGTGTTTAATCGGTTGGTTGACACTTCCCGTGACCTAAGAGCTGGGTTTTACCTTGGTCAGAAGGCATTGGTATCCAACGTGGCAATGCCGCTAAACTCTTGGGCACTTTTACAGATTTTTATACAGATTAGATGAGTTGCGGCCAAACGCACCGCAACTCACCTAATCTTAAGTGATGATGCGGCCTAAGCACGCTTGACTAGGACGGCGATGCAGGGGATTTTATTGGTGCTTTTTGTATGGGGTCTACTGCTTGATTTCGAATGTCATTTGCCCGATGGCTAATTCCCCGAAGTCATCAGATCGAACGTCCGAATTGGTGAAATTCCACAGCATCGCTGTATAGGTACCATCATTTCGAATATCCATTAACCATCGAGCGTCCGTTTCGCCAAAAAGCCGTTGCAACGACGTGCCAGTAAGTCGAAATCTATTCACGCACAACAAAAATCCTAGTATAACACAAACAAAAATTCCTACCTGCAAAGGAAATGCAGTTTTTTTCCTAAATCCCGACTACTCATATTCCAGCGACACGACTACGAGTGTACCCCCTCGGTACGACAAATAAGTGTTGGAAATTGGCTCGTACGCCGACCGTTCGTTCAAATTTACGACTTAATATAAAGTAGGTTTTCCGGGGGAAATTCCGTGTCGTTTACGTGTCGTATCGGTATGTGTAATAACGGGCCCGCTCGCTGTATGCGCGTAATGATATTTTTTTTAACTAGTCTACATGCGTGAGGCGCTAAATTGTTTGTTGCAGTTTAGTGGCGGCCATTTTTCACTGGAACGGCTTGGTATTTTGTGTTGTGTTGGTAATGTTGAATATTCTGTGGATATTTAACCGCTAGATCAGCTATGGGCAGTCCACATCGCTCGAAGAACCAATAACCGATGGAAGCAAGCGGCAGGTTGCCGCTCGTTGTGACCTTCTATGGGGAGGCCCGGGAGGCCTATGTTCAACAGGGGACGTCTTTCGGCTGATGATGATGATGATGAGATCAGCTATTAAAGAATCTTCTTTTTCTTTTCCAAGAATTGGATTTAATGCTTATTTTTTTAGAGTTAAAGTACTTTGGCCCATTACATACCTAGCCATGTTTATCGCGGCATAAGTAGCGTTTTTCATGTCCTCCAAAGTAAGGTGTAGGGACACTGTGGGCACTGAAGGAATGTAATAAAATGGGCGTTCGTCTAGCCAAGAGCACCGCACTCGCATTTACTGGGCGACGGAGGGATCTATAATCCCCCATTTTGCTACGTTATGATTGCAGCGATCTAAGTAAGTCTATTGACCTTTTCTATATACGCAACTGCAAGTTTCATCCAAGTGGCAGATGTCTCTGTGGTTGAGCGTAAGTTGAGTGGTGCTGGGTGATGTTCCTTCCACATTTTATATGAATATATATTATTAAACTATTCACAAAGATCCCAGGCACCAACCATACGTTATTTGTAAACATTTGCAATTTATTTCTTTGGTGATTCGTAGGTGTGTTGTGCCTATATATTATTTTTAAATAATTTGCCTTTTCCTGCTTCTTTAGTGTAGCAATCGAACTAGATACATTCTTAGTGAGCGAGCCACGTTTTAGATATTGGTCAAACCTACAAATTGCTCAGCAAAAGTATCAGCGAATTCGTGAGAAAAGCTTGTCTAGCATAAAGTCTACAAATAAATGGGGATTTTCTAATTTATCGGCGCGCCCCGGAATGCTCTCGGGCAAAAAAAGAAAATCTCACAAATTGATGAATTCCTAGAATACCTCGAAAGTTGTTCCAGTAAACGTTTAAACGATTATTTTCGCTCTAACTTTTCATTGTATAAGATTTTTTGTTATTGTTGTAACTTATCTAAAATAGTTATTTATTAAAAATGGTAGTAACTAGGCGGTTATTCGATCTTTGACAGTAGTTGCTGGTAATCAGAAGCTGCTGAAAAATCTGCCAATCAGTTTTACCAAAGGGTATGTGTTGCCTACCCAGTAACTGCACTGGGTTGTGGAAGTCAGATAAGCAGTCGCTAAATGTGAAACACTAGTATTTAGCTGAATCTGATTAGACTGGAAACCGATGACAACAGTTGCTAAAAGGCTAGGCAGATGATGGTAGTGCCTAACACTGAGCGCATGCCTATAATAAAATGCAAAGTTTAAGCAGAAACGTGTGAAGAGCATGTAATTTGACCCCAACAGGGCTTTAGTCACTCACTCACTCACTACAGCCAAAAAACGTCCACTGCTGGACATAGGCCTCCCCAAAAGTGGGAGTTTTGCCATAATCGCCACGCTTGGCAGGCGGGTTGGCGATCGCAGTATGGTTGTTAGAAAGGCACAGAGACCCCTGCTGCCTATTCTCTGGGGAGAAATCTTTAGTCATGATTATATTATTATGCGATCAGCAAACTAATGGAGAACTCTTGTATGATTGTATGGGATATAGGCCCACTACAAACATTGTCGAATATTAACGATATCAATGTCATCTTTCTTTTCATTTTGCTTAGATGCTGCAGATTTTGATTTTGTTTTTGCTTGTTGTAAGATCTGCTGCAGCAAAGCACCAACGCAGCCCGATGTAAGTATGCGTGCCGCTAAGCCGAACAGTCCGGTGTAAATCTCCCGCCTGCACTACACCACTAAGGCGGTGGACATCGTAGAGTACGTGCGCCGAAAGGCGAAGTACACGCCGAGGGTGCAGTTACTGGAGTCGCGCCACAACGTTAACTTCAAGGCGTTTATGGTGCGAGTACCGAATTGTTTCCTGCCCCTCGTCATGGAAGAAGACTTTTGGCCGCAGGTCGTGGTGTTCCGTCGCTTCCGCGGACAATTTGCCACAGGACAGCACAAAGACAATTTAGTGCAAAGTGAAGTGCTACTAACAAATAGTTTTAAGTCTTTTCTGCTAACAAAAGTTACAAATTATAAAATGTGTATGTTTAGGTTAAGGTATGGGCCTATGCAGCCTGAAATAAATGAATTATTATTATTATTGTCGAATACTAACGATATCAATGTCATCTTACTTCTCATTTTGCTCAGATGCTGCATATTTTGATTTTATTTTTGCTTGCTGTGAGAACTGCTGCGGCAAGGCACATAAGGAGCCCAACGAAAAGCTTGCGTGCTGTGCAGCCAAATACCCCGGTGTATATTTTCCGCCTCCACTACACGACCAACGCGGATGCCATCGTAAAGTACGTGCGCCAAAGGTTGAAGTACGGACCGAGAGTGCAGCTGCTAGAGTCGCATCGCAACGTCAACTTGAAGGCGTTCGTGGTGCGCATACCAACATGCTACCTGGGGTGTGATTCTGTAAGACCTCATTCCAAACTTTGAATCTGAATCCGTTGGGAGTTTCCTAATTGGCATTCTAAAAACTCGGTTGATAATTCAAATTTACACTAGCGCCACCCTTGCGAGCGTGTCAGCGAGTTTAACTAAATTGACAGGGAGATAAAGTATGAGATGACGTAAGAAGTGGCATTCCGTAAGATAATTTCCCCGTCACTTCGACGCTCACTTCGCAGTCGAACCCGATTCAAAGTGTGAAATATACCAAGGTCATTTTGAACCTTATGCGAAGTGAGAGTGAATAGCGATGTGAGATGCGAGTTGTTGTTTGAATTTTACAGAATCGGCCTACTGGAAGAAAGCTTTTGGGCACAGTATGTGCAGGTATTTCACCGCGTTTGCGGGCAAGTGCCACAGGAACGCACAAAGACTGTGCAACTCAGTGATATTAACATAATTTGAAGTTTTATTTACTAACACAATTGTTATATGTATACTTAAGCTAAGATATTTATCTACGGGTCTCTGTTACCTGAAAATAAATGGTTTTATTATTATTATAAGGATGTACTTAGTCACCTTTACCACAGTATAAGTATTAGTACTACCGTAGAGTAGCGACACGCTCCGCCTCCCTCTGAAACCGTTCCTCGAGTTAGTCGTTCGACGCGGGGAGAGGCCCCGCGTCGAACGACTAGCTCTAGAAATTGCGTTTTTGTTCGAGAGGCGCGTAGACACGCACACTCACGCACGTATCTGTATAGTCTATTATTTTAGTATTAGTGTAGGCAATTATATCGTTTCATTTCTATGGAGTGTCGCGGGTGTGTTTTTACCTTATTAATTCCAAGACACATCTTCTGTAACACCGGCCTAATGCAAGTCAGACACGCATACGCAGGGTTCCATACCACCGTACAATATTTAACACTACATAAAAAATAACGCAAAATGAAACAACATTAAAGAACTATTTTCTGTATTTTTTCAAAGTTTTGGCTCTGTAGTTTCGAGAGATAAGGGAGGAATGGTAAAGAATCATAGCGAGATCCATACATTCATTTGTATGAAATACAAAAAGATTCAGGGATTAAAATATTTTCCAATGTGTATCCATTCCAGTAGATTGATATATTTAGCATATTTTAAACCCCCGCATAATTTTATTAAAATATTACTAAATGAAAATAACACTTTTTCGTTTCATCTCGATGCCCATTTTGTGTTTATGAAAAAAAAAAAGAAAGTTACAAGCGACGTTAACGGATCTATCAAAAGTGATGTGACAAGTGTGTGGAAAAAAATAATCATTATTTGTGATATCATTTCCCATAAAACGATGCAATTTCAGTAATTAAATATGAAATAATCGAGAAAGCTTTTCGTAAAACTATTTTTTTTTTTGCGAGGTTTTAAAAATATTGTAAATGCCTGAAGATATCTACTCTTTAGGTACCCAAGAATATAAGAATTAGAATTTCAACATCTCTAAACATCTTAATTTGTATGATCCAGTAGATCCGGAGTAATTTGGAGTAAATTGGTTGTGACAGACAGATACACGAAGTGTCCACATATATGAGACTTCCGATGTCCGAAAACCCTTAAATAAACATTTTGGCTATGAAAACACAATTCTTTAGAATCAACTGCAAAATTTGTCTTTTAGTTGCTTTAAAATTGATAAATAGTAAGTCAATTAAGTTTGCAAATAAGTGACGCCACTGCAGCATAGTGTCAACCGTCTGTATAAATCTATGGGAGGGTTCCATGGATACACCTCCTCCATATGGTATATTGAAAAATTGACAACATTTCAAAACTGACACGACCGTAAAACAAAAATATCATTTCTTTATTTTCGTATCCTGAGTCCAAAAAATATATATTTTATATATTTTTTTATTTCTTCATTTCTGAGAAAAATAAATAAAATCAAAAAACATGTGATGAAAAGTGGAAAGAGGTAGTTACCTTTGCATAAGCATTTCAGTGGTTTAGACAGTGAACGGAAATGTTTTATTTCCGTTCACTGGGTTTAGATGGAAATATTAACGTCAAAATAAGACACAATGTCAATGTCACCTAAATTAAGTGTAAAAATAATGCTAATAATTTTTTGACGGGTCACAGTAAAACAAAGGATAAAACGCTATTCCACCGTAAGTATGACGTCATTTGGCGCGCCAAACGCCTTTTTAGAATATACCTAATTTCTTGAAATTATGAATGAAAAGTACATAATTTCGAAAAACGGAAAAATACGGGTGCCCTAGATTTGCATTTACTTTTATATAACGTAATAATACATGCAGGTTAAAAATTTGAAATGTTGTCATTTATAACACTATTAATATGCCTTTTTCCCTTAGACCCTGGAAGGGACCTCGAGTATTTTTTTGTGCCCGTGGTTCCTTCAAGAAATATTTACTGCCAAATTAAATTGTACTTAGATATTTGAAATGCAGTCATCGAAATGCCTGCCAGAATGGATAAATGCTCACCAAATTGTGTTTCCTAAAGTATTGTAGAAATGTTAGAGTTGATTTGGTTCTGGCGTAGAGGGTCACAGTTCTAACCTAACCATGTCAGATGCACCCCAGGGGGGACTTATGAGTCAAAAAGATTCTGGTTATACATTTTGGTAACCAAAAAGACAAGTCGAGAGGGAGCTTTGCAAGATTTTGTTGGATTATTTTTTATTTACGAAGAAAAACGCCACCGTTGTCCCTTCCAGGGAATACGCGAAGGGACCACGTAATTTTCCAGTATTATAGGGACCATGAAGACCGGGGACTACGAAGATATTCCAGCACTGTGGTCACCAACTCGTCTGCCAAGCATGGTGACTATGAAAAATTCCGCCCAATTATTAGCAAAATATGTACAGCTAGTATAAAATTATGATGTCTTTTAAATGTTAAAATTTCGTGGCACATTCTGCAAACAATCCTGCTAAAGGAAAATTAAATAAATAACTGCAAGACGAAATTGTAACAGGAGCCAGATCCTTTATTTTATCAAAACAAAGCACATTTCTGTTGGCATGCTCGAGCCTGTGTCTTAATTAATTACATTCAGTTGTCAACCGTTGAGTTGTCTTCAGTGGTGTGTCCTCATAAATTTAGTTTTTACCACAGACCGTCGAAGATTTAGAAGTGGATTTCGTTTTGTACAAACAACGGTCGATTTACCTAAAGTTTAGTTTTCGTTAGGAAAGGACAGATATCAACTACCTCTAGAAAAAAAATCTTTAAGATAAGATCCATTTCAATCTCAGAATCGCGGGATTTTATTCGATACCAATGTCCATTTCATACTAAGCCAACACCTGAAGTTAAGGTAGGTAAATAAACATTCGATTATCCGACCAATGCTATATATAAGACTCATCGAGTTTTAGAAGAAAAATAGATGCGTCACCTCTGCATCTGTTACTCATTTGCGACAGTTTCTTTCCACATCTCTGTATCCAACTCACACCTGAGAATTGTACCTCCTGATTCTAATGTGAACTAACTTAACTTAATTATGACTATTTCCATCTCGTTTTTTTCAGTTCAGATGATACAAGAAAATCACAACAACACAGTGACGGCACGGTTGACCCAGTGACTGTGCGATTGGCTCCTTCGCTGCTTATCGCGAGTTTGATTCCCGCACAAATCATAACAAACATTTGTACCAGTCTGGTTGTTTGTGTATGTGATATTTGTACACACAAAATACACGACGAAACGTATACAGTAAAAAAATCACTATCAAACTCACGTTTAAAAACGATTTAAATCTTTGAAAAATACGTACATTTTCTTATTATGTAAATCCTACACTCGAAAAAGACATTGACTATAAAAAGCCTCCATTAAATTCTCCTTACGTTCAAAGCGCAATCTAACAATGCTTAGCTCTGTCGGTGAAGCAAAACGTAAATTATAAGGCTACAGCGTCGTATTAATGCGTCCCACAAAATTCATGAAAATAGGTTTATTTGTCCCGGAAAACCTGAGTTTTCAAATTAAAATAAGTATTCTTTAGCAAAATCAGAGGTTTTTTTCAAGTTTTGGTAGAAAATAGTTGTTGTTTATGTTGTTGGTAATATGGTCCTGTGACAACATTAGTGTGTTGGCAGTCTTGCTTGTGTCGCGTTTCGATGCGGACGTGTTTACGTATTTTCTATATCGATTAGCGCGGCGCAAGCTGACGCTCGTAATTACCCGCCATGAGAAGTGAACTCGTGGTGAATGAGCTGCTGGCGTTCCTGCAGCAGAACCTGGATGTGATGGATGAGGTGTTCGCTATCCAGATCTGCGCAACAAACTTCAGCGAGGAAGACATAGCTGCTGCCAAGCTGTTGTTGTTTAGTGTGTAGTGTGTTTTCTATTTGTGGAAGCTTGTAATTAGCAACTGTCAATAGTTACTTTTGTCACAATTTACGTGTATTAGTCTGTAAGCTTTCCTAAAATTGTAAAAATAAAATAAAAATAAAATAAATAAGGGCGACCAGATGGTGCGGCGTGACGGAACTAAGAGGAGCCTGTAGAGGAGCCTGTAGGATATCAACACGCTGTTCAAGGAGACCGACCCTGACGACGTGCCGGCGTTTATGGCGAGGGAGCTACACAAGCTGCCTCCCGTTACCTTCGGCCACGTTGACGTAACGAGCCTTCCGAAGGATATTGAGTTTTTATAGGCTAGACTCGCGGATGTGCAAGCGAAGTTAGACGTATCCCAGAATTCCGTCGCCGATTTGCGCAAGGAAGTCACAGAGTTGCGCAATAGTGTGGCGGTAACTGGGTCACCAGTAGATGCGTCATTCCGTCGTCGAAATCCGCGTCAGCAGTTTTGTCGCCTGCGCGTCCGTCGTTTGCGGAGCTAGCAAAACTTCCTGCCTGCGCGCTCCGCAGCCCGAGCCCCGTCCCGCTGCCAGTGTCTGCAGCTCCGGTGAAACCTCTGCAGGAGGGTTCCGCTAACATCACTGCGAGCGCTCCTGGCGCTGCTAAAATAAAGCCTGTGCCGGAAAAGGCGCCGGAAAAGGCGCCGAATAAGGCTGGTAATGGGGATGGCTTCGTGACGGTGCAGAGGAGGAAGCACCGATCACGGAAGATTGGGAACCACTGCGGCAAAGCACCAACGGAGCCCGACGTAAGTCTGCGTGCCGCTAAACCGAACACACCGGTGTATATCTCCCGCCTGCACTACACCACTAAGGCGAAGAACATCGTAGAGTACTTGCGCCGAAACACAAATTACACGCCGAAGGTGCAGTTACTGGAGTCGCGCCGCAACGTCAACTTCAAAGCGTTCGTAGTGCGAGTACCGAATTGTTTCCTGCCCCTCGTCATCGAAGAAGACTTTTGGCCGCAGGACGTGGTGTTTCGTCGCTTCCGCGGACAAGTGCCACAGGACAGCATACAGATAACTTAGTGCATTTTAGTGAAGTGCTACTAACAAAGTCTTAAGTCGTCCCTATTAACACAAGTTATAAATTATAAAATAATTATGTATGTTTAGGTTAAGGTATTTATATATGAGCCTATGTAGCCTGAAATAAATGAATTACTAATATTATTATTATTAAAAAAAAATTCTACACATTGCACATCAGCCATTTAGCTTAATGATTTAAGAACTAGCTTCTGTCCGCCATCTGTGTAGACTTCAGAATCAGGCCAAAGTCAAATATTCAATCAAACATATTTATTAAGTTACTTTTGATGTTAATATTTTAAGTAATGTTACATAACCAAAGATAAATTTTGAGAGTGCCTTAATTTTATTTTATTTTTTTATTGAGATACTTTCTACCGGTATTAACGTGACATGACCATAAATTACTTGTCTTTCTTCGTTTTTAACTTTTCTATAGCTTCCTGATGTATCTTGATCTGCTCTGAATGAAAGTCCATTTGATCTTTCATTTTTTCACCTGCAATCAAAAACATGATAACTCACTTTTTAGCCAAATTAAGGCTCCATTGTAATTCAATTTAAAATTAAATTCTCTTTCTTTTAATCAAATTCACGAGTCTGTACGTCTTTCCGTTTACGATTTAGAGAGTGTAAAAATTGTAAGTAATGGTCCACCCAGTGTATTTTAATTGTATTTTTAGTTACGAACACAATTCAGCCCATTCATAATACATAAGTAACATTCCGGATATTGTATCTCAGACATACAATGTTTATGTTTTGAAAGCCAATTTATTATACAATACTATGTCCTAAGCATTACGATATAAAATATTTCATGGTAAATCACAAAAAAATAAAGCTAGACAAGTATTTTAATAATAATAATAATAACTTTATTATCAGGCCACTGTGGCCCAAATAGCTAAAATACACAAAATAATCTTAAACAATAACAAACAAATACATATTAAAACGTTATCAACTATAATTAAATATATCCTATTTCATAAACAAGTGGCGTCGTGTGTAGCGCGGTGTCCGCAGATAACCCGCCTCGGAAGCGCCGGAACACAACACCTTTCGGCCAGAATTCCTCCTTCGTGAAGGTTGACAAATGTTCGGTTGGTATTCTCTCCACAAAGGAGTTGACTTCGGCATCTAGCTCCTATATGTTCTTCTCTAACGTCTCCAACCGTAGCTGTAGCTTAGGTGTAGCAGGCTCTTATTCGAGAGGCAGCATGGCGCCCTCAGCTTCCGGCTGACGCAGGTACTTTCTGGCCACAGCTGTTTTTGGAAGTACCTGTGTCGTATAGGTCGGGAGCAGACACCGGTGTGTCACCACTGTGCTGCTTGCCCGGAGGGTACGGTGCAGCACACGTTGGAGGTGTGCCCAGCCTGGGCAGGGCTGCGCCGCGACCTCGTTGCGGCATTAGGCGGGAGCGATCTCTCGCTCCCGGCCGTCGTTCAATCGATGGTCGAGAGCGAGAGTGCATGGGACGGGGTTGCCTCCTTTTGCGAGGAGGTCATGTCTGCAAAGGAGGTAGCCGAGCGGGAGAGAGAAGCCGTATCCTCTTTCCCCTCCTGCAGGAGACGCACCGGGCGCCCGAGAAGGGCGCAAAACGATCTGCGACCTCCATGAGAGGTGACCTGTGGGCGGCGGACTAGGGGCGTCCGTCTCCGACCAGATAGGCCCGAGTTGGCGGGGCAGTGTTCCACGCGCGCCACTCGAGAGTGGGTGTGGCCGCTATGGAAATGGCCGCACGGGGAGGTGGGACCTGCTGAAGAACAGTAGGTCACGGCCTGTCGGGAGAGCGGTGAATGCTCATGCGAATCCCGCACCCCCGGCTATAGGCAGAGGTGGAACACCGCGGTGGTTCCGTCACCCCCACGACGGAGGAAGTCCATGAGCATTTCCACAGCGCATAAAAAAGGCTCTTATTCAGGGACGTTATGTCTTTTAACAGCCTGGTGACGTTGACATGGTCGAACGTGACGGGTGGCAGCTTATGCAGGTCCTTCGCCACGAAATCGAATATATCATCAGGGTCAACCTCTTTCAGCAGGCTGATGATATCCTGGACGGTTTTTGCGGTTCCATCCCTCCGGCGGGACATCATCTGGTCAACTTGGCACTGCTTACTTCCTCTTCCTTCTACTGGGACTAGCATATTTGCAGAATGCTCAGCTCATCCATATAATCGATGGCATGTTTAACGAATGCCAACAACTCGTTGACTATGAGTGGTTGGGAACCCATAACGCGCTCCGGATACAGCCGCGCAAAACGCGAATTAAATATCCGGTAACTGCAACGCAAACACGTCCGTACTCGAGCGCAGTCTGGCGCGCTGATTTTGCATCAAATAAACACTTAATTTATTAGATATGACCCTACTCATTACCAATATCAAGTTTATTACACACTAGAACTTTATATATGTCGCAGGCAAATCGTATAATTCCGCCGTTTACATACGGCGTTGTCAGTTTATAAACGCTCGCAGTTATGTATAATGCCGAAGGCAAATTGATAACTCGTTCAATTGTAATAATTTCGACGTTGGTTGTAGTTTTAGGGTGACCACGATAAAACACAGATTGGACAAATCAACTTTATTTCGATAATCAGGTAACTAATGAAGATTTCAAGCAAGATTAATTTAATAAAATTATGTGCTAAAGTCTAACATATATATGTAGTTCGAAGAGAAGTAGTTCGTAGTTACAAAAGTTAATGACAGAAACGAATTGCTGTGAAACCGACTCCACGTAGTCTTGTCTGCCCTACCTACCCCTAGAGTGTAATTTAAATTCGCGTAGGCGTGGAGGGGCGAGGCGGCCAGCGAGTTGAGGAGCAGGTGGTTTTAACGCCCGCCGCCGCGGCTGAGGCTGGCCGGCGAAGCCGGCCAGTAAGCCGAAGCAGCGGTGGTGAGCGTGAATACCATCTGCGACGACAAGCTCGCGTGGTACCGCCGGAGCCCCGCAACGCCGTAGCCGTGACAGAAACCATGCCTGCTGCATGTTGCAACATATTTTTTTGACCAATAGTATTCTGCAGGTGTTCTCCGAGAACCAGATTCGATTGACACCCTAGCGTTTTTGATCATCATCAGAACTAAATTCTTCAATTTGCCGCGGCATTATGTATACGGCGTTTAAATTGTCAATGAAATGTTTCGGCATTTTATATATTGACACGGCAATATAGATTTTGCCTTCGGCATTATACATAACTGCGAGCGTTTATTAAATGACGACGCCGTATGTAAACGGCGGAATCATACAAATTGCCTGCGACATATACACGTAGACGGACTATTGCAATCTTTGACGCGTTCTCCTGGAAAGTATTAAAAAGTGAGTTACCATGATCTTGCTTGCAAGTCTCGATTTGCTCTTTTAGATTCTGAAGGAGTTCTCTCTCTTTCTTCCGGAAGAATTGACCTTCTTGGGCATCACCCCTTTTATTGAATATACCGCCGGCATCTTTAATTGCGCCGGCTTTCGCTCCAAAGCAGCCACCTGCAAGATTATTTGGGAAGTTATGTAATAGAGTCTCACAACGTTTTTTTTCTCTGTTTCTATTACTATCCATGTAAATCCATATGCACGGAAAGCGTCATCAAATAGTTACCACCTTTTCAAAGAAATTTTGATGTGCGGGATACCCAGTTCCTAAAGCTGTCTGAACAAAGGAGGGGGGGAGATCTAATTCGGCATAAGGAGTAAAGCGCCCGGTTTGGGGGTGTGTGGGATTCTAATCTCACTAAAACCACCTCGGTAGTCACCATCAGCACAAGAAGAGGGTTCCATTTCCTCTTAAAGAGATCGCAACAGAACCCTCCCTGTGACTGCACAGGGATACTGTACGGGTCTCCCCTAAGCCTCGCTGTTCAGGGTAGCACGTCACCACTATGCTACTGCCTTTTCTAAGGTCACTATGGTTGGTGGTCAGAGTCCGCATCCTGGAGGCCAGTGACCTTAAAAGGACACCTACCATGAAAGAGGAACCACTCATCGTTAAAAAAACCGGACAAGTGCGAGTTGAACTCGCCCACCGAGAGCTCCGTTCAAATTTGAAGTACATTTCCATACTTTCATACTAATATTATAAATGAAAAAGTAACTCTGACTGTTGGGGCTCTTTTCCTGTCATGCGGATTTTCACCCGCAGGATCTGGTCCGTATGCAGGCTGCCCGCATCCTATCATTTCATACACGTTTTTCCTATCATGCAGGCAGCACGCGCACGGGATACGGATTAGCTGCGGGCGAGCAGCCCGCGTGTGTGCTAACTGCATGCGGGCGGCGTTCTTCTGCCTTCAGTGTCGTTTTTACTACGACGCAGGCCTTAGTACGCACGAGTTTTGACACTGGTGACACGCACGATACTGCAGCGGCAAACGCAATCTTCGTCCTGAGTGTGGCCAGGAGCGTGCTATCACCCGCATATGGACCAGATTCGCGCTCGGGCGAAAATCCGCATGACAAGAAAAGGGCCCTTACGCTTCCACAATGAAACAGCCGAACCGATTTTGATGAAATTTGGTACGATAATAGCTTGAACTCTGGAAAAGCACATAGGCTACTTTTAAATCCAGGACATTGTCTGCATCCACAATAACCGACTAAATCGCGGTTTTCTGTCCGTATGGTGTCGAACGTAAAGAATTGCACCATCCCATATCTTCCCGTGGGTGTCGTAAGAGGCGACTAAGGGACTTACCAGAGAATGGGCAGCAGCGTTCTCTGTGCCTTTGTAACAACCATACTGCGGTCGCCAACCCGCCTGACAAGCGTGGCGATTATGGCAAAACCCCCCCTTTGGGGGAGGCCTAGGTCCAGCAGTGGACGTCTTTCGGCTGAAGTGTATGTAAATGTTTTTTTTATGATTTAATTTCAAATGTATAGTTTTCAGACTTTTCCCTGTACTATTATAGTATAAGACGTTATTACTTGCCAAATTTCATAGTTCTAGGTCAACGCAAAGTACTCTATAAATTTTGATTCTCTTGACAGTGTCGAAATATACGTTTTTTTGCGGCTTAGAAGGCCGTATTTTTTTTTTGACATTAACTCAGAAGTTTGATTTTTCTCTATATGGTTTTAATTTCAACTCAATACCTCCACGCATTCCTGAGATACAGAGTCTTGACAGACAGACAGACAGACAAACGGACAGACAGACAGACAGACAGACGGACAACAAAGTAATCCTGAGGGTTCCGTTTTTTCCTTGCGAGGTGCGGAACCCTAAATAATTTTGGATTACAAAAGTACAGAGGCCAGCACATCAAGCTACTACAATCTGACAAATTTCTTTGATAGATTTTCAACTTTAATACAAAAGCATAAGGTTCATATTTAATTGCGAAACTTTGACAGTTAGGTATGGCTTGATGTGCTGGCGACTGTACAATGTGCTGTTGCTACCAATGTAAGAAAAAGTACTGTCTATACTAAAGTACTGCTATAGCGGGGTGCCATGCTTCATCAATATTTTTTTTTTTATCAATGTAAGTTTGCCCAACAGTGGGACACAGGGCTAATGAAAAAAAAATGTAAGTTCAAGGAGAAGTGGAAATAATAAGTCAGGTTGGGGTTGGGCCACCGTGTTCCACAAGTTTAAAAAGCAAAAGTGATTGACCGCACAAAGCCTTTAAAAATATTATCACTCACCCGAAAATGAACGGGCAGCGTCAGTTGCTAGGTTGCACCCAGTTTTTAACAATATAGGACCTAACAGAAGCGATTTCATGACGAAGTAAAAAAATATTTCACAAGATTAAAGAACTGCAGATGCGAATCAATATGTATGTACTACACACTACTTTTAAGCAGATGCGTTTATTTATTATTTTATTATTGTGCGTATATTACGAAATATAAGGAAAAATCCGTCAATCAATTATTATTACAAAAAAAATTACATCTGTAGAAAATATTGATGATTTAAAACTCCATTCTTTGACATAGATTTAAATCGTTTTTTTGAGCGAAATAGTTGCTAGGCAACCAATTCCTTTTATCGAATTAAAAATAAAACATTCTGATCTATACCGGCGTGGTTTACACGTGTGTGTAACGATGTAAACGCTGGAAGAGTCACCGGATTATTTAACAATTGTTTCTCTTTATTTTAAATGGCGAAAAATTTAATTCACAAGAATTAAATTTTTCGCCATTTAAAATAATGTCGACAATCAAATATTAAAACCATCGGGTTGGATCTAGAACACGGAAACACGAGCTGGGGGATAAAAAGTGATGAAGTTGGTAGGGGTTGGGTCCCGATTATAACACTACTACTTTCATTAAAGGAAACCGCGTTGTTTTCGTAGAATTAATAAAATAAATTACTAACCTCAAATCACGTAAAAAGCGAAAACGGAACGTTAAAATAGCGATTGACAACCAAATCTGTCAAGATATATTTTTTGTGGTGTAAAATATCGTACAAAATTGATAAAATGGAACGTAAAAAGAAAAGAAATGACATTTGTGTGTCAAACTTTATGGACTGAAGAAAAAACTTAGGTATAGGTCGACATCAGGGGCACCCCGAGGTTCGCTTAGTTAGGTTCCTTTAAACCCTGCAGACAGAAATAGGAGCCCCGCAGCGGGGCTCCGTCGATCTGATGGCGGCCGTCTTTGTGACCATTTTCGTACCCGTTGCCGACAGTCGACGCCTTTTAGGCAACTTTACCTAGTGTTTGAGGTTAGGTTACAATTTTTTTTTACCTTCCATGGGAGTGATACCAGGGGGTCGGGAGGTCCCCCCTAACCCCTCCCACCATCCCCCACTCCCAATTCATGTTTCCACATACTAGATTTTAACCAAACCATCATACAAGCTCGCGATAATGTCCCTTCCACATCTCTACCAAATCTTTCCTAGCTACGTTGGCGTCAATTTCCAGTCTAACCATGAAGCTGAATACCAGTGTTTTACATGGAGCGACTACCATCTGACTCGACAACCCATTGCAGTTACTAGGTAACATGGGTAAGGCTAGTTGGCAGTCTTTCTGGATTCTGACTACTCATTGGGAGGAATCGCAAGATGCCATTGGAATCTTTTGCGACCTCTCAAAGGCGTTCGATTGCGTTGACCACGAGACACTATTGCTGAAACTGGAGCACTACGGGATTAGTGGAGTATCTCTTGATTTACTAAGGTCATACCTGAGGGATAGACAGGCAAAAGTTCAGGTTAACGGTGTGAACTCATTGGGGTCTAAAATGACTATGGGCGTTCCTCAAGGCTCAATATTAGGTCCATTTCTATTCTTAGTCTATATAAATGATTTACCCCAATTACTTCAAAACCAACCGAAGATGGTGTTATTTGCCGATGACACTTCATTGATTTTTAAAGTAGACAGACGGTCACAACATCTTGACGACGTAAATGACGCTATTCTTCAGGTTCAGAATTGGTTTACGGTAAACAATTTGGTACTTAATGAAAAAAAAACCAAATGTATTCGATTCATTTTACCAAATGTTAGGAATAGCAATTGTGACATCATTCTGAATGGAGAGAAACTGGAATTTAATAGTCAAACGGTTTTCCTGGGAATCACGCTAGACGAGAAGTTGCAATGGGGACCTCACATAACATCTATTGCGGGGCGACTAAGCTCCGCGGCTTATGCTGTTAGAAAGATAAGACAGTTGACAGATGTAGAAACTGCGCGTATGGTCTACTTTAGCTACTTTCACAGCATTATGTCGTATGGTATTTTACTGTGGGGTCGGGCTGCCGACATTGAATCCATTTTTATCTTACAAAAAAGAGCTGTTAGAGCCATTTATAATCTACGTCGCCGCGATTCTCTTAGGGAACTATTTAAAAATATTAATATAATGACAGTGCCTTGCCAATTTATCTATGAAAATATTATGTACGTAAGAAAAAACCTACATTTATTTAATAAGGTTAGTGATAGACATACATAATATTAATACTAGAAACAAAGACAAAATAGCTCAACCATATTTTAGATTGTCTAAAGTTCATAAATCTTTTATGGGGTTCTGTGTTAAGTGTTATAACAAAATTCCTAGTGATATATTGCAACTAAATGAAAGAAAATTTAAAACATATATTAAAAGTACACTCTGTAAACAAGCATATTACAGTTTAGAGGATTATATCCATGATAAGAATGCTTGGAAACATGCTGGTCCGGGCTCCATAGGACAATCTACAGTCTAGACAAAATCAAACGGATTGCTAATTAAACTACTTAATTTATACTTAGTATATACATTATATTTAATTCTTGCTTTGGGTCACACACTGGTTCATAGGTTCATAGTTTGTTGAAATGTATGGAGTGGTTGTCTACTTTTACAATAATTGTAAATAATAATATGTGAACACTATGTATCTATGTAGGTATACAACTTAGCTGTCATTCTTTATCTTGTAATACTTTGTACATACTTCAATATAGTGTTTTTATGCAAGGGCCATCGTATTCACGTATAGTTATATAACTGAAAACTGTAAATGCAAAATATTGTACACATTTTCTTTAAAAGAGTGAGTATGGAGTTTCTTGCCCATTCTTCTCCATACGAAGCTACCTTTTGGAATGGGCAACTAGAATCAACTTTATATTTTTTTATTATGACGTTCAAAAGTGCCTTTTTAATGGTCTAATTGAAATAAATGATTTGACTTTGACTTTGACTTCATAAAGACTTTCAAAAATCTACGAATGACAGCCGGGACCAACGGCTTTACGTGCTTTCCGAGGCACGGAGGGATCTCGGTATGAAGTGGATACTGACACATCCAGGGACAGACCACGTTTCCGTTTTTTTTTTTATTAACTACATAGCAAGAATCCACACTCCACATAAGTGGGAAGCATTAGTGGCCACACGGTCCCGAACTGACTGCGTGACATGCAACATACTTTCAATATGATTTATCCGGTTACGTAGCCAGTAACGTCTATGAGATTCGTCTATGAAATAAGTGGTGGCGCTGTTCGTCAACAACCTTAATGGTTCAAACTTATGTCTTTTACAAAGTATTTAGTTTCAGAAACTCCCATTTCACAGATAGTTGGTATCTCTGTGGTTAGACCTAGTTGGCTCTAGGTTGGACGACTGAGTTTGCTTACATGCGTAATGCGTTTTAAAAACACATTTATTCTGTTGTATAAATAATTGGTATATTTATTACATAGAAAAAAAAATAAAAACACATAGGTAATTCAAATTTTAAATTAAATGACCATCTTTTTTTTTGCAATACGTATGTAAAAGAAGTTCGTACCTACCTACTTTACGTGAGACAAAAGTCGTTGTTTATGTTGTTGGTAATATTATGGTCCTGTAAGAACATTTGGGTTTAAAAAATATATATTCTATACATTGCACATCAGCCATTTAGCTTAATGATTTAAGAACTAGCTTCTGCCCGCCGTCTGTGCAGACTCATCAGAATCAGGCCATAGTTAATATCGGATCTGCCAGATACCAGCTTGATGCCCTAGAGTCAATTGAGAAACGAACCAAGAGGATCATTGGCAATGATAAGCTCGTCGAGTCAAAGCTCCAAAGTCTTGAGCATCGACGCCGAGTTGCTGGCCTGTCGGTTTTCTATCGGTTGCATTTTGAGGAGTGTGCGACGGAATTGCATAATTTCGAAACATCGGACCACAAGCCGTACGGCGATGCGCCACCGGTACGTGGTGGACCTCCCACCCATACGCACAATACGTTTTGGGAACACATTCATTGTGCGTACTGCTAAGGAGTGGAATTCCCTGCCTAAGTCTGTGTTTTCTCATAGCTACAACCCGGGAGTCTTTAAGTCGAGAGTGAATAGGTTACTTCTAGGCAAGCGTGCTCCATCTTAGACCGCATCATCGCTTCCCATCAGATGAGATAGTGGTCAAACGTAAGCCTAACAAATGATAAAAAAAAATATATTCAATTAAACATAATTATTATAATAAGTTATTTTTAATTTTAATATTATAATGTAATGTTACGTAACCAAAGATAAATTTTGAGAGTGTCTTAATTTTATGATTTTCTTTTCTTGAGATACTTTCTTTTGGTATTAACATGACACGACCATTAATTACTTGTCTTTCTTCGTTTTTAACTTGTCTAAAGCTTCCTGATGTAACTTGATCTGCTCTGAATGAAAGTCCATTTTATCTTTCAGTCGCTCTTTTAAATTCTCAAGGAGTTCTTTCTCTTTCTTCCGGAAGAAATGACCTTCTTGGGCATCACCCCTTTTATTGAATATACCGCCGGTATTTTTGATTGATCCGGCTTTCCCTGCAAGATTATTTGGGAATGTAATAGTCATTTTTTTTGTTAAATCGTTTTTCTATTACTATCCATCTAAATCCATATGCACGGAAAGCGTCATCAAATTGTTACCCCTTTTCAAAGAAATTTTGATGTGCTATACCCCAGTTCCGGACGCTGTCTGTACAAAGAGGGGGGGGATCTAATTCGGCATAAAGAGTGGGGGACCACATAAGGCAAAGCTTCGGGCATTAAAAAACTTTACCATATACTTCCATAAATGCCAGGTCCTTGGGGATATGTGGGATTATAACCTCACTAAAACCACCTCGGTGGTCACCATCAGCACAAGAAGAACGTTCAGTTTCCTCTTAAAGAGATCGCAACAGGACCCTCCCTGTGACACACAGGGAGACTGTAGGGGTCTCTCCGAAGCCTACTGCCTTCTCTAAGGTCACTTTGGTTGGCGGTCAGAGTCCGCATCCTGAAAGCCAGTGACCTCAAAGGACACCTACCATGAAAGAGGAACAACTCAACGTTAAAAAAAAACTGAACAAGGGCGAGTCAAACTCGCCCACCGAGTGTTCCGTACAAATTTGAAGGTACATATCCATACTTCCATAAAAATATTATAAACTAGCGACCCGACCCGGCTTCGCATGGTCCTATAACCTTCCTCGATAAATGGACTATCCAACACGAAAATAATTTTTCAATTTGAACCAGTAGATTCTGAGATTAGCGCGTTCAACGAAACAAACAAACTCTTCAGCTTTATAATATTATATAGTAATATAGTATATCTATAATTCTATACTATATTACTATCATCATCATCATCATCATTTTAGCTGAAAGACGTCCACTGCTGGACATAGGCCTCCCACTAGGTGGACCGATGACCTGGTAAAGGTTGCGGGGATCCACTGGATGCGAGTCGCACGGGACCGGTCAATGTGGCGCCACTTGGGGGAGGCCTATGTCCAGCAGTAGACGTCTTTCGGCTGAAATGATGATGATGATGATAGTAATATAGTATAGAAGTATAGATGAGACAGCTGAACCGATTTTAATGAAATTTGGTATGAATATAGCAATATAGTACCCTAGAGAAGCACGTAGACTACTTTTTAATCCGGGACTTTGTCTGCATCGGCGATAATCGACCAAATCGCGGTCAAAATCTCGTTATAAATAAAGAATATGTTTTTTATGATTATATTACAAACGTATACTTTTCAAACTTTTCCCTGTATTTATAGTATGCCAAATTTCATAGTTCTAGGTCAACGCAAAGTACCCTATAAATTTGATTCGCTTGTCAGTGTCGAAATACATGTTTTTTTTCGGCCTATAAGGCCGTATCTTTTTTCACGTTAACTTAGAAGTTTGAATTTTCACAGCTTCAAGGGACTGTAGATATACTTAGGGTATATGGTTTTTATTTCAACTCCATAACTCTACGCATTCCTGAGAAGAGTCTTGACATACAAACAGACGGACAGACAGAAAGACGGACAACAAAGTGATCCTATAAGGGTTGCGGTTTTTCCTTTTGAGGTACGGAACCGTAAAAACCAATTGGGGATTACAAAAGTACAATGTGCTATTGCTATCAAAGTAAGAAAAAGTACTGTCTACACTAAAATACCGCTATAACGGTGCCATGCTTCATAATTATTTTTTTTTTTTATCAAAGTAACTTCAAGTAGATGTCGAAATAATAACTCAGGTTGTGGTTGGGTCACCGTATTCCACAAGTTTAAAAAGCACCTAATTATAAACAGAATAAAAGTGATTGAATGCACAAAGCCTACAAACAAAATATCACTCACCCGCAAATGAACGGGCAGCGTCAGTTGCTAGATTGCACCCAGTTTTTAACAATACAGGACCTAACAGAAGCAATTTCATGACGAAGTAAAAAACTATTTCTAAAGGCAATTAAAGAACTGCAGCTGCGCATCAATATGAATGTACTACACACTACTTATATGCAGATACATTTATTTATTAGGTATTTTATTATTGTGCGTATATTACGAAATATAAGGAAAATGTAAGAAAATATGAAATTACGTCAATCAATTACAAAAAAAAATGCATCTGTAGGAAATACTGTAGATTTGAAACTTAATTTTTTGACAGACTTAAATAGTTTTTTGAGCGAAATAGTTGCTAGGCAACCAACTCGTTTATTGAATTATAGAAATGCTGATCTCATAGAAGTATATCTTACAGATCTATACCGGCGTGGTTTACACGTGTGTATAATGATGTAAACGCTGGAAGAGTCATCGGATCATAAAACTTGTTTCTCTTTTTCAAAGCGGCGATCGAGAATCAAATATTAAAACCATAATACAAGTTCGCGATACGATGTCCCTTCCACATCTCTACCAAATCTCCATAACTACGTTGGGGTCAAGTTCCAGTCTAACCGGATGCAGCTGAATACCAGTGTTTTACATGGAGCGACTGCCATCTGGCCTCCACAACCCATTGCAGTTACTAGGTAACATGGGTAAGACTAGTTGGCAGTCTTTCTGGATTCTGACTACTCATCGTCTTTCAAAAATCTACGAATGACAGCCGGGACCAACGGCTTTATGTGCTTTCCCGGGCACGGAGGGGTCTCGGTATGAAGTAAATGGTGACACATCCACGGACAGACCACGTTTCCACGTTTTTAGCGTTCCGTACCTCAAAAGGAAAAACGGAACCCTTATAGGATCACTTTGTTGTCCGTCTGTCTATCTGTCTGTCAAGACCCTTTATCTCGGGAACGCGTAGAGGTATTCAGTTAAAATTAAATCTATGTATTTAGGTCTATGGTCCCTTGAAGCTGCGAAAATTCAAACCTCCAAGTTAATATGATAAAAAGATACAGACAGCTGTATCTTTTTATCATATTAACTTGGAGGTTTGAATTTTCGCAGCTGAAGTGGGCGTTTTTTTCGACGTAAACAGTTACGTCGAAAAAAACGCCCACTTCGACACTAAGGGAATCAAAATTTATAGTGTACTTTTCGTTGACCTAGAACTATGAAATTTGGCAAGTAATATCGTCTTATACTATAAATACAGGGAAAAGTCTGAAAACGATATATTTGTAATTAAATCATAAAAAATATATTCTTTATTTATAACTAACGTTTGTACGCGATTTGGTCCGTGTGAATGTCGGCTATCGCGAATGCAGACGAAGTCCCGGATTAAAAAGTAAACTATGTGCTTTCCTACGGTTCAAGCTATTTTCATACCAAATTTCCGCAAAATCGGTTCATCGGTTTCATCGTGGAAGCGTAACAGACAGAATAACTTTCTCATTTATAATATTAGTATTGAAGTAAGGATTATGTAGCTACAAATTTGTATGGAACCCTCGGTAAGCGAGTCCGACTCGCACTTGTCCAGTTTTTTGGTAAAACTATGACTAAGGTAATTGTGTAGTATTTTCCCAAAGCCTGAACCTAATTCATCACAAAATAAAATAGTTTTATTAGTTTCCTGTGTATTGACACAGGTGTTTGCTGGAAGAGCCAACACCGGTGAAACCATGTCAAGCTGAGGCTGAGGAGATGATGGTTGGTTGGCACTACTGCAGGAAAGATTATTAGTCAAATTCTCGTACTTCTCAGCATTGTCCTTCACCAGGTCCAGTAGTTCCCCAGCCTCAAACAAGCGTTCACTTAGTTGATGTTGTGACGATTAATACTTTTCAAAAATATCCTTCAGCATGTGTTCTTTGTGTAATAAATAACTATAAAGGAGTTGATTATCCGTGTCATATTTTTTCCTACATTTATCTAGTTCAACAGTACAAATATTTAAGTCTTTTGATAGGGTGACACGTTGCTTTCTAAGGGAAAGATTTAATTTTAAAAGATTTTGTTTTTTGATTGATTTTTGTGACCGTTTAATGAATTTCTTGACTTTAATATATTTCTTTAGTTTTTTGTGACTCATAACAACGAGACATAATGGCATGGTATCATCACCAGTCAAATCTATTGTTACCGCTGGCTTTCAAATTCATCATCATCATTTCAGCCGAAAGAAGTCCACTGCTGGACATAGGCCTCCCCAAGGGGGGGTCTTGCCATAATCGCCACGCTTGGCAAGCGGGTTGGCGATCGCAGTATGGTTGTTACAAAGGCACATAGAACGCTGCTGTCCATTCTCTGGTAAGTCCCATAGTCGCCTCTTACGACACCCACGGAAAGATATGGGATGGTGCTATTCTTTACGTCCGACACCACACGGACACATTCTTTAGCAAAATCAGAGTTTTTTTTTTAAGTTTGGGTAGACAAAAAGTTGTTGTTTATGTTGTTGGTAATATGGTCCAGTGAAAACATTCGTGTTTAAAAAAATATTCTACACATTGCACATCAGCCCTTTACTTTAGTGATTTAAGAACTAGCTTCAGCCCGCCGTCTGTGCAGACTCTTCAGAATCAGGCCAAAGTCAAATATTCAATCAAACATAATTATTATAATAAGTTACTTTTAATGTTAATATGTAATGTTCGTAACCAAAGATAAGATTTGAGAGTGTCTTAATTTTATGTTTTTTTTTTTCTTGAGATACCTTCTACTGGTATTAACGTGACACGACCATTAACTACTTGTCTTTCTTTGTTTTTAACTTGTCTAAAGCTTCCTGATGTAACTTGATCTGCTCTGAATGAAAGTCCATTTCATCTTCCAGTCGCTCTTTTAGATTCTCAAGGAGTTATCTCTATTTCTTCCGGAAGAATTGACCTTCTTGGGCATCACCCCTTTTATTGAAAATACCGCCGGTATCTTTGATTGAGCCGGCTTTCGCTCCACAGCTGCCACCTGCAAGATTATTTGGGCAGTTAAGTAATAGAGTCTCACGACGTTTTTTTTTTTTGTTTCTATTACTATCCATCTATATCCGTATGCACGGAAAGCGTTATCAAATTATTACCCCCTTTTCAAAGAAATTTTGATGTGCGGGATACCCAGTTCCTAACGCTGTCTGTACAAAGGATCTAATTCGGCGTAAGAAGTGGGGGGAGCACATAAGGCCAAGCTCTTTGTCATAACGCATCAAAAAAACTTAACCAAGTGCCCGAAAGGCTGACAGAATTGCCACGTTGTGTGTCACTACAGATTCTTTGGCCCCAGAATAGGTCTTTGGGTACGTTTTTTTTTGTTCTCGGGGGAGACTTCTGAGATGTGTGGGATTCTAACCTCACTAAAACCACCTCGGTGGTCTCCATCAGCACAAGAAGAGGGTTCCATTTCCTCTTAAACAGATCACAACAGAACCCTCCCTGTGACTGCACTGGGAGAATGTAGGGGTCTCTCCTAAGCCTCGCTGTTCAGAGTAGCACGTCACCACTATGCTACTGCCTTCTTTAAGTTCACTTTGGTTGGAGGTCAGAGCCCGCATCCTGGAGGCCAACTCAACGTTAAAAAAAAAACCGAACAAGTGCAAGTCGAACTCGCCCACCGAGGGTTCCTTACAAATTTGAAGGTACATATCCATACTTCCATACTAATATTATAATTCTGACTGTTACGCTTTCACAATGAAACGGCTGAACCGATTTTGATGAAATTTGGTGTGAATATAGCTTGAACCCTGGAAAAGTACATAGGCTACTTTTTAATCTGGAACTTCAGCTGCATCCGCGATAACCGACCGAAACGCGGTCAAAAGTTCGTTATAAATAAATAATATTATGTTTTTTATGATTTAATTACAAATGTATAGTTTTTAGACTTTTCCCTGTACTTTTTTTTATAGTGTAAGACGTTATTACTTGCCAAATTTCATAGTTCTAGGTCAACGCAAAGTACCCTACAAATTTTGATTCTCTTGTCAGTGCGAAATATACGTTTTTTTGCGGCCCACAAGGCCGTATCGTTTTTTCACGTTAACTTAGAAGTTTGAATTTTCACAGCTTCAAGGGATACTGTAGAGACTGTAAGGGGGACTGTAGATAATACTTAGGGTATATGGTTAATTTCAACTCGATACCTCCACGCATTCCTGAGATAAGAGTCTTGAGAACAGACAAACAACAAAGTGATCCTATAAGGGTTCCGTTTTTTCCTTTTGAGGTACGGAGCCCTAAAAACCAATTAAGGATTACAAAAAGTACAATGTGCTATTGCTACCAAAGTAAGAAAAACTACAGTTAATGTCTACACTCTCATCTATACTTAAGTACTGCTTGCTATAACGGTGCCATGCTTTATCATTTTTTTATTTTATTTTATCAATGTGATTTCAAGTACGAGTAAATGTGGAAATAATAACGCAGGTTGTGGTTGGGCCACCATGTTCCACAAGTTTAAAAAGCACCTAATTACAAACAGAATAAAAGTGATTGACTGCGCAAAGCCTTTAAAAAAATTATCATTCACCCAAAAATGAACGGGCAGCGTCAGTTGTTAGGTTGCACCCAGTTTTTAACATTATAGGACCTAACAGAAGCGATTTCATGACGAAGTAAAAATATATTTCACAAGACAATTAAAGAACTGCAGATGCGCATTAATATGTATTTACTACACATTACTTATAATATGCAGATGCGTTTATTTATTATTTTAGTATAATTGTGCATATATTATGTCATCATCATCATCATTATTTCAGCCGATAGACGTCCACTGCTGGACATAGGCCTCCCCCAAAAGGGGGGTTTTGCCATAATCGCCACGCTTGGCAGGCGGGTGGGCGATCGCAGTATGGTTGTTACAAAGGCACAGAGATCGCTGCTGCCCATTCTCTGGTAAGTCCCTTAGTCGCCTCTTACGACAGCCACGGAAAGATATGGGATGGTGTTATTCTTTACGTCCGACACCATACGGATATTATGTAATATAAGGAAAATGTAAGGAAATATGAAATTTCGTCAATCAATTACAAAAAAAAAATGCATCAGTAGGAAATATTGATGACGGTTTTTGAGCGAAATAGTTGCTAGGCAACCAACTCATTTACAAATAACAATTAAAAATAAAATATGCTGATCTGTACCGGCGTGGTTTACACGTGTGTATAACGATGTAAACGCTGGAAGAGTCATCGGATCATATAACTTGTTTCTCTTTTTTAAAGCGGCGAAATATTTAATTTTTGGGAGTCGAGAATCAAATATTAAAACCATCATACAAGCTCGCGATACGATGTCCCTTCCACATCTCCACCAAATCTTTTCCTAACTACGTTGGGGTCAAGTTCCAGTCTAACCATGCAGCTGAGTACCAGTGTTTTACATGGAGCGACTACCATCTGACCTCGACAACCCATTGCAGTCACTAGGTAATATGGGTAACTAGATTCTGACTACTCATAACTACTTTCAAAACTCTACGAATGACAGGCGGGACCAACGGATTTGGTCCGTGTGAATGTCGGTTATCGCGGATGCAGACGAAGTCCCGGATTAAAAAGTAACCTTTGTGCTTTCATACCAAATTTCATCAAAATCGGTTCAGCCGTTTCATCGTGGAAGCGTAAAAGACAGAGTTACTTTCATAATATTAGTATGGAAGTATGGATATGTAGCTACAAATTTGTACGGAACCGTCGGTGAGCGAGTCCGACTCGCACTTGTCCGGTTTTTTTTTATTAACTACATCGCAAGACTCCACACTCCATGTACCGGTAGCTGAGAAGCAATTTTGGCCACACGGTCCCGAACTGATTGCGTGACATGCAGCATACTTTCAATATGATTTATCCGGTTACGTAGCCAGTAACGTCGCCTTGGAGTCCCGGTGAGTTACCTAAGGGTGTTACCCGACCAATCAATCAATCGATCGTCGATCGACGGCATCGATCGACGACATCGATCGACGGTAGAATGGATTAGTCGACGTCGATCCATAGTTTCTACCACACCAATCGATCGATCGTCGATCGATGGTAGAATTTATTAGTCGACGTCGACCGAGCTGCTTGATTATTATTACTGATGGATTATAGCTGGGGTTAATCGATCGACGTCGACCGATGCCATCGACCGGCAATCGATCGATTAGTTAGTGGAACGGTATCCGTCGATCAGCCAAAGCTACCACACCAATCGATCAACGTCGATCGATGTCGATGGATGGCATCGATCGACGATCGATCGATTGGTGTAGTAATACTTTAACTCACCGGGACGGTTTAGCCGTAATTGCAATGCTTGGCTGATGCATGTTCTTCTAGTCAATAGCCCCCTGTCGCTTTCTACGACACCCACAGGTAATAATGGAGTGGTGCTATTCGTAACCGACACACACGGCTTGGCAAGCAAAGTCCTGAGCCTCATATTAGTATAGAAGTATAGATATCAATATACTCTGAATTCCCATGAGGTCTTTACTATCTCTCTTAGCAATCTAAGAGAGATAGAAAACAGTATTTACGAAACAAACTAATAGATAATCTTCCTAAAAAAATACATTATCAGTTATTTCAGAACAATAGGTGAAGAAAAATAGAAGGACTGAGAACTGAACCTCAAGGCACTCCAATTAACAATAAGTATTCTATCTCATATATTAACAATATAATAATAATCAAACAGGACACGTCCTAATTCTATGCCTCGTTTGCTTTCACGTGAAAGTTGAATGCAGATAGGCATCAGTATAGTCGATGATTTATTAATGTACAGACGCCAGTACATCAAGCCATTCCAAACTGTCAAAATTTCCCAATTGAATATAACCCTTACGCATTTGTAATAAAGTTGAAAAATATCAAAGAAATTGACAGATTGTTGTAGCTTGATATGCTGGCCTCTGTACAAAAATCATAATGATCATACCTGTTTAATAATTCTCTCAGTTATTATTTAAGATTGACATATTTTGTCGCAAATGTCATCAACATTATTAAAATAAAGAAATACATTATTCAGCACTGTTCTAGCGACTCTTGTCATTTGCAATTTTCTTCAAGGAATTCTGAAATTCGAAATGTTATTATTAGGTGTCAGTTCCTTGATGTGTATTTTTGTCAGGAACAAGTACCTAAAGACATTGTAGGTAAGTACGAGGCATGCCTTTTAAGTTTTGTCGTTTGAAGAAAAAAACACAACTAGAACCTATTTTTTATTGTTTTTCAAAGTATTCACCACGTAGCTTAATATACTTTTCCATTCGCTCAAACCAGTTATTATAACATTTATTCCACTCTAAAGTGGGGGTGTTCAAAATGGCTGACTTGAAAGCGACGACTGCTTCTTCACCGGACTAGAACCTTTGACCACGAAGACTTTTGTTAATTTTAGGAAATGTAAAGAAATCGTTAGGGCTTAGGTCAGGACTGTATGGAGGATGGTCAAGAATTTCTACTTTTTCCTGCTTCAAAAACTCAATCGTTTGACGAGCGCTGTGTGAGCTTGCGTTTTCGTGGTACAGGATGATGCGTCGCTTTGAGTTTGATTTTCGAAGTTCGGCGATGACTTCTGGTAAACAAACTGTGGTATACCACTCTGCGTTAACTGTTCTACGATCTTCAAGTGCAATAGTCGCAATAGTCGCAACATGGCCGGTTTTTCCAACGAACGTGGCCACCATCTTCTTTGAAGTGCTTCGAGAACGAACAACTTTAGTCGGCTTTGGCTCGTCTTAAAATACCCAGATTGTAGATTGTTGTTTGGAATCAGGATCGTAGGCATAGTTCCAAGATTCGTCACCACTGATGATGTCGTAAACGTGATTTGACTCTCCTTGGTTGAACCTTTGCAGAGTTTTCTTACACCATCTGACGCGGGCCGCCTTGTGATCGTCGGAAAGCAGATGCGGTATCCAACGGCAAACTAGCTTTCTCACACCAAGCGCTTCATGCAAGATCTTCTGAATGGTTGTCCCTGAGATGCCTAATAGAGCCTCTATCTCTCGATACGTCACATTCCGATCTTCGAGAATTAGTTGTCTCACAGCAATGATGTTATCTTCAGTGAAGGCGGATTTTCCGCGTCCTTCGCGAGATTTGTCACTAACACTAGTATGTCCATGCTGTAATTCTAAATACCAGCGTTCGACAGTCCGCAGACATGGGGCTTCATCACTGAACACAGATGTTAGCTCTTCAAAACACTGAAGCCGTGTCAGGCCTCTTCTAAAGTTGTAGAAAATTATTGCACGAACATTTTCCTTAGAAAGATTCATTTTCGTACGTAACCTGACAGATTCCAATCGACGCTGTGACTATACAATAGCATTAATCCTAATACTTTCAACGGTTTTGAGATTCAAAATTTAAACACATTCGAATATAGAATAGTTCCAAATTCAAAATTGCCGGGAAATATGGAAACGACAGAACTTAAAAGGCATGCCTCGTAGAAGGTATAGTTGAAATTAATATAATTATTTGCTCATAAATGTATTCCAAAAGGGCTGGTTCAAGGTGGCATTGGACAAGAATGCCTGGAAGGGCTTGGTGGAGGCCTATGCCCTGAAGCGGGACAGCATAGGCTTTTCAAAAAAAAACCTGCAGTCACTAAGTTCTGCAAAACAATTCAATCTTCAAAGGCAACTCAAAAATGTTGGGCTTATAAATCCCGCATATTTGACATTTACAAAAAAACGCTGCTGTCGCGCTGCTGTCGCGCTTCTGGCGCGCGACTAAATTGAAGGCGCCTTTACAATTTAAATTAAAACTTGTTGTCCGAGACATGAAATTTGATGAGAAGCGAGGTCTAACAGCACAAGTATAGGAAAAGTTGTTAATTTATAGTTCAACTACATGAAGATAGACGTTTTTGGGATTACAAACTTACCTGTCGCAGTTGGAGCATTGACAGTGGCATATAACCAAGTAAGGAAGCATATTTTTATAAACAGCAAAGTTAGGTTTGTCCTCTTCATCTTGAATCGGAAATTTTTAGGCCATGTCACTTGATCGAAGTTGCGAGCTGCCTGGAACAGCTTGTCTCACGGCATCCTCAAGCTGTGAGTCCTACTCAGTCGTCGGAATTTTTATTTTTTTTCAGTTCTGTCTGTTAATTGCTTTAATAATTTGTCCATTTCAGTTTTTTGAAGCAAATTGCCTTCGTCGGCGTCGGATTTTATACTTTTTTCAATTCTGTCTGTTATTTGCTTTATTAATTTGTCCATTTCAGTTTTTTGAAACAATAGTTCTTTTTTCAATCTCTCAAGATCTTGCCTTTGTTTTTTACGAAAGAAATGTTCTTCCTGTGCACGACCCTTACGTGAGAAAGTACCTCCAGCTTCTCCGATTGAGCCAGCCTTGCCTCAAAATATAAAAAAACATAGTATAAACAAAAAAAAAACGAATTCAGCTTTAAATTTAGTTTAGGCCGCCAAAACGAACCAAAATATGTCAAAAATTCTCTCATTTTTAGGGTTCCGTACCCAAAGGATAAAAACGGGACCCTATTACTAAGACTCCACTGTCCGTCTGTATCAATGTCTGTCTGTCTGGCTGTCTGTCTGTCACAAGGCTGTATCTCATGAACCGTGATAGCCAGACCTTTGAAATTTTCACAGATGATGTATTTCTTTTACCGCTATAACAACAAATACTAAAAACAGAAAAAAAATCTTCTAAGATTTATTGCCGTTTTTTTGCTCGATGTCTAATCTTGTATAGATCATCATCATCATTTTAGCCGAAAGACGTCCACTGCTGGACATAGACCTCCCCCAGGAGGGGGGGGGGGGTTGCCATAATCGCCACACTTGGCAGGCGGGGGTTAGCGATCGCAGTATGGTTGTTACAAATGCACAGAGAACGCTGCTGCCCATTCTCTGGTACATTCCTAGTCGCCTATAACGACTCCAACGGGAAGATATGGGATGATGCTATTCTTTAGTCCGACACCATACGGACAACGGATACTTGTATAGATAATGGTACAGAACCCTTCATGCGCCATTCCGACTCGCACTTGGCCAGTATTAGAAATAGATAAATGTAACAATTTAGATATTTAACGCTGATGAATTTGAAAATTATTCCAAGCATATGTTTGGGGTGTAAACAGAAATTGCTGGATGGTGGTGGTGGTGGCAGTATATTTGGCATGTTGAATGAATGTGACGTAAGCATATTTTGGTAGAACTAAGGTCAATTAACTGAATGTTCGATACCATGCAAATTTTCGCATACAGAAAGATTTCGGGCATTGTCTCCTTACGACTTCATCATAATATTTACCTCCAACAACCCACAGCTAGAAAGAAGTCATCTCTTTAGAACTCCATCTACTTTGTCTTGTGCTACTTGCATCCAAATGTTAATCGCACGATGTCGGATATCGTCATATACATTTTGCTGCGCAATGATCTTAGTACGGTAACGTGGACTAAAACGATTAGAAGGTCAATTTGTGCTGCATAAAGAATCATGGCAGGATTTGTACAAAAAAAATTAAGATGTTTAGAGAAGTTGAAATTCTAATTCTTGTATTTTTGGGTATCTAAAGAGTATCTTCAGGAACTTACAATATTTTTAAAACCCCGCAAAAAAAAAATAACTTTAATGAAAAGCTCATTATTTCAGAAGGAAACGGTGATTGACAGTAACAGTGACACTGACATTCGCCGTTTCGCAGTTCTTACATTGAAATTGCATCGTTTTATGGGAAATAATATCACAAATATTGTTTTTTTTTTCTACACACATGTCACATCACTTGTCTCACAATTTTATAGATTTTTTTTAACATCGCTAGTCACTTTCTTTTTTTTATAAACACAAAATGGGCATCTAGTTGCAAATCTTGTTGCAAATTTAGTTACCATGAGTACGCTATTTTAACTAGGTATTTAGTTATTGCTTTCAACTTAGCGGTACCCCGCCGCGACATTATAGCGCCGTTTAAACGAACAAACATTTGATGGCTCAACAAAAGGTATTATTTTTGACTTTTTGAAAAATATGCTTTAATGTTTTGCGTTGGGGGTTTTTTCAATTTTCAATTTAATTTTATTTTAAATTTTTTAAACGTAATTTAGTTTGATTTTGTTTATGAGTTTATAAAAATATATATATATTTTTTTTTAGTTTTCATTTCGTTAGTTAATATTCCTCGTTCCGTTTCAGTATTATATTATATTATATTATATATAGGTTTATAAAAGCGAAAGGTCATTCACTAATTCATCACGAAATATCGAAAACCGCTTGACATATTAAGATAAAATTTGGCAGGGAGTACATAGTCAGTAGACGTCCGCTAAGAACGGATTTTGCGACAGGGCCGGATTCAGGAGATCTAATGGGTCTCGCACGTTTCAATGAAAGCCCTTCATTTTTTGCGCTTCAAACTTGAAATTCGGTAGAGTGGTAGGTAATACGTAGTAGTCGTCCGCTGAGAACGAATTTTGCGACAGGGCCGGATTAAGGAAGTCTAATGGTTCTCGCAACTTTGTATAAAAGTCCTTGATTTTTGTGCTACAAACTTGATATTTAGCAGGGAAATAGTTAATATTTAGTAGACGTCGCCGACGTTCGTCGGGGGTCAAAGACACGTCAAACTTATAACCCTCCTCTTTTTCGTCGGGGGTTAATCAACATCTATTTTTACAAATTGGTGGCTTAAAATAGACATTTTCTGTTGACTGAAATATAATAAAAAATAGTTTGCGTTCAACATCATTAAACTTCATATCTTCATAACCACGCAGACAAAGCCGCGGGCAACAGCTAATATAGTATACATTATTCTACTAGTCAAGCCCTTTCGTTTGATACCCATATTGAGGGAGTTGTAAAAAAACATTTAATTCGCCATTTTGTGGTAGCGGCCATCTTGGATTTGAAATTGGCCATAGTAATAATAATAATATGTGGGGACATTTTCACACACGGCCATCTGACCCCAAACTAGGGAGACCCTGTACTATGGGTGTCAAACAGCTGATATACATACACAAATACATTTTTTTTTTTTTGTAAATACATACCTACATATATAGATAGTATTATATGGATATAGTGTATAGTATTCTACTAGTCAAGCCCATTCATTTGATGCCCATATTGAGGGAATTGTGAAAAAATAAGTGGTCAGTCATTTTGTGGCGGCGGCCATCTTGGACCGATTTTCATCAAACATAGCTAAAAACACTCCCGATTAATTCCTTTTAAACAAAAAAAAAAAACAAAATCAAAATCGGTTCATGCATTCGGGAGCTACGATGCCACAGACAGACACACAGACACGTCAAACTTATAACACCCCTCTTTTTCGTCGGGGGTTAATAACCGAAGCTGAAAGAATCGAAAGCTTAACCATGTTTGAACAATAAAGCCTGGGTTACTTACCATGGATGGATCCTGAGTCTGGTGAATATCTTCGTACAAATGAGTAGGAAGGTTCTATGAAAGATTTTGCACGAACTAAGATTTTCATAATTTGTATTGTGTCATTAAGCTGAAATGTCATTTAAATATTGTAAAGTTTTGGAATTTGGAAATAACATGATCTTGAATTGCAGTCACTTCATTTTAAAATTGCGTATCAGATTTTAGAAGAAAAAAATCTGGCCCATTGTCTAAATTATTAGAGAATGTATATATGTCAGTAAGAAAAATACAGAGTCATGATTCCTGGATGAATGTCTCCACCATGGAAATAGTATGTACTTTAAATTTTCTATCGGCAAAATGTCGCTCACGGTGGTTAATCTCACTAGACAAGCCAACGTGCAGACCACTACTACTAGAGTAGCCGCTCTGTAAATACATTGTACTCTTTGTACTAGCCAAATAATAATAATAATAATAATGATGACGAACAACTACCGGAGGTATATTGTGAAGGACGGCACGGTTGACATTTGTCGGGCATGCCACCGACCGGGAGAATCAATCCGACACATTATCTCTGGGTGCTCTCGTCTGGCTAACGGAGACTACTTGCATAGACACAACCTTGTAGCTAGGATTATCCACCAGCAACTTGCTCTAAAATACAGGCTTGTGGAATCGGAAGCACCGTACTACAGGTATGTGCCCGACCCAGTTCTCGTAAATGGCAACATCACATTGTATTGGGGTCGTTCTATCATCACTGACAGGACTATTGTTGCCAATAAGCCTGACATAGTGGTGATAGATCGATTAGAGCGTCGCGCAATGATTGTTGATATAGCGGTTCCGCATGACGAGAACCTCGTGAAAACCGAGAAAGATAAACAAATTAAGTATCTTGACTTGACTCGCGAGGTTGCCGACATGTGGGATGTGAATACAGCAGTCATTGTGCCGATAGTCGTTACGGCCAATGGACTCATTTCCAAGAGCCTCGACCAACACTTAAGGAGGCTCTCGTTGGGCAGCTGGATCAAGGGCTTGATACAGAAAGCGGTATTCCTAGACACGGCACGTATAGTCAGGAGATTCCTCTCTCAGGAGCCCTGACCACCGGTAGCTTGGACCCTATTCCCGATACCGGTGGGCTACTATTTTTTATATTTTTAAATGTTTTTATATTATTTTTTTTACTAATATTTAAAAATATAATACAATATGTAAATAAAATAAATAAATGAGAATAATAATAATAACCTTTATTTCAGACTACAGTCCATAGTTGTATTAGTATTTTGGTGTTAGTAACAATATTACTTAGATACGCATAATATTACTTAGATGCGTATTATTATTATACACAGGAAATATTATTGTGCACAAGTGAGCGCGCAAACCTAGAAGCTTATAGGTAAAAGTGGAGGCAACACTCTAAATACCTATACTTTATTTACAATAAGATTTGACTTTAAAACAAACCTTTTTTACAGTCCCTTCATCCGATTTTGATTTCTATTCCGTAGGCTTAAGGCTGCTCGCCCGAAAAAAGCTTGAAAGAAGCATGCAGATGAAGCAACTTTTCGTCGGCCTTTACAGAGAAATTACATCTGAAAAAAAATATTAGTAATCTACATACGTAATTTGGTTTAGTCATTGGTTTAGTCACAATTTTTATATCGGTATCGGGTCCATATTGGCTCACCTAAAGTTCTTTACCCGAAATTGTACTTCCTAAGGATTTGTAATCCGAATGATCACTCTTCCTAAAAATTTTCATCCTAAAGTTTTTATTCATACTATTTGTAGTGCTACCGGCGATGTTCATAACACTCATGTTTCCGAAAATTGTTATTAATAATATCATTAATGAAAATATATTTAAACTCCTACTGTTTTTTATCATAACGCTTCTGTCCCTAAACATAATTACCATAATATTTTCACTCATACTCGGAAAGAAACATTTACCAAGTGTAATAAAAAATATATGTGGGTAGAAGATGATATTATAGTTTTAATTTGAGGGTATGATTATTATTTGGGGGTATCCTTTACATAACGTACTGAGTTGTGTCTATTGCTAAGTTCAAACCTACTGCGCGTGCGTGCAAGCTAGCATGCAGCAGGCAAGGAAGCATGCAGCATACAAGCAAGCACGCAGCATACAAGCAGCATGCAGCGCGCAAGCAACCATGCAGCATGCAGCGTGCAAGCAAGCATACAGCATGCAAGCAAGCATGCAGCGTGCAAGCAAGCATGCAGCGTGCAAGCAAGCATGCAGCGTGCAAACAAGCATGCATCATGCAAGCAAGCATGCAACATGCAAGCCAGCATGCAACATGCAAGCGAGCATGCAACATGCAAGCGAGCATGCAACATGCGCAGCAGCCATGATTTCTGTCACGGCTCCGGCGTTGCGGGGCTCCGGCGGTCCCACGCGAGCTTATCGTCGCAGATGGTATTCACGCTCACCACCGCAGCTTCGGCTTGCTGGCCGGCTTTGCCGGCCAGCCTCAGCCGCGGCGGCGGGCGTTAAGACCACCTGCTCCTCAGCTCGTGGGCAGCCTCGCCCCTCCGCGCCTACGCGGATTTAAATTACACTCTAGACAAGACTACGTGGAGTCGGTTTCGCAGCGATTCGATTCTGTCATTAACTTTTGTAGCACAATATATTCACTTTATAAGACAATATTTTAGTTATTGTCTATTTATATATGTTTTCGCTGAAATAAATTCAATGGAAAAATACACTGAACAAACAATATTCGTTAAAAAGTAATTCTACTGTTTGATAAGTTTGTTAAACAAAAAAATGTGAATAATAATTCATTGAATTGTGTTTCTGTGAAATATGTTTCATTGAAGTCTTTGAAACAATAATAGTCTAAATAATTCTTGTAATTAAGAACCAAATATGATATGAAACATTTTCTGGAAAACGAAATTCTATGGAATTTCTGTCTGCGGAACAAAGTTTTTAGGATGAAAAATGTTAGGAAGAACATTTTCGGATTTCCAATTATCGGAATTAAAAATTTAGGTGAACTTTGGCGCACCCATCGGTATCACATAACAAGAAAAAGAAATGTCAAATTACCTCCAAATCATTGAGATGCAACCATTTTACTCCTTAATTTCTTATCAAAAGAGTATAAAAAAAATATCTACTGCTTTGCAATACAAAGGTTTTGCTACTTTTTACAAATATGTATTATATTTATTACAATAAATTCAAAATGCGTCCGATTAAAGACTGCGTCTACATCACCCCCGCACTCGTCCTCAATTTTAGTACGGACCAAATCACAGATATTGATAGACATAGATAACGCAAGAGCAAGTACTTCACGTGCCTAGTTTCGTGCCTAGCTTACGTACAAAAATCGTAAGTAAAAAAATAAAGTAAACGTTTCCTTCCATCGGTAAGCCATTTTGTGATTAATATTATGCGTAATCATTTTAAAAACAATTATTTTTAGTGGTAATAACCTGGTAATAACAAATTAAAAAAAAAAGCAAAACATTGTGACCTTATAATAGGTAGTCAAAAAATGGCACGCTTGGTTTTCATACAGATCGTGATACTTGCGTTATCTAGGGTCTATCTATATCTGTGGGCCAAATGCTCTAGGTTATTGGCAGTATACAAGCCTTAAGGATGACATTAGAGGCAAGAAAGTGGTTACAATAACAACTGTTTGCTGCAGCTGCCATATGTCATGCCACCAACGCAATATAAGTCAAAATCGGTTGAACGGACTGTAAAAAAGGTTTGTGTATATGTCTAATCTTATTGTAAATGGAGTATACGTGAATCCAACTGTGGGCACACGCTCTCTTTCTGAATGCATATATAAGATAAAGAAAACGCATATCACTGTCTCGTTCTTATGTATGCATTCAGAAAGAGAGCGTCTGCCCATAGTTAGTTTCACTTAGCTGTTCAGAATGTTGCCTCCACTTTTACCATAAGCTTCTTGGCGCAAACACAGGTGCGCTCCCTCTTCCCTCAGTCTCATAGTCCGATAGGACCGGCAATCCGATATGACCGGAGAGAGATCAGGCGCGGGCTCACACCAGTACCTATGATGCACACTATTCTCACAAACATTCACACTGCATAAACTCAACTCAAACAAAACCCAGGAAAACTACAAATATCTTTAAAAAAATCTCGTATTTAGTTGAATTTTGATAGAGAACTGTATTTTTTTTCACTAACTTATAAATTTTTGTTTTAATTGACGCGCTGTTTTGAATCATACATGACCAACGGCTTTACGTGGATTCGGAGGCACGGGTGTGCTTCTTCTTCTTCTTCTTATCGAATCGATGGTTTTCCTTTATGCTAGACTACTTGGGCTCAGTAGGTAGCCACCTTCATCGCAGCATTAGTGGCGTTTTAATGACCTCTAATGTGCAGGTGTAGGGGCACTTTGGGCACTGTAGTAAGTGGGCCATTGTCTGGTCAGTATAACCGCACTCACACTGGGTGTCGGTAGGATCTATTATCCCCCATTTTGCTAGATTGTGTTTGCAGCGGCCTATCTGGGTGTGCAGTCTATTGAGCACTTTCCATATAGGCTACATAATGAGCTACACCGCCAACATTAAAACTCTAGGCTGCTACTGAAAAAATCGTAATGGAAATACACAATAACACTTTCCTTGACCAGGAAATCGGAAACAAGGCCCCACTCTCAGCAGTTGGTATTGCGACTACGAGATCAATGAGGCAAATACAGGCGGAATTTAAATATCGACAGTACTCGTTTGGAATGGCCTTCGAGATAATGAGAGAGTGAACTGTATTTGGGTGTCACAACAGTTTTTAACAAAATTAAAAACGGTAGATAATATTTTCATCTTCTTATATTTTCTTAGGGTGTTACCACACCAATCGATCGATGCCATCGATCGACATCGGTACATTTTATGATTCACGATACAAGAGTATCATCCCTAGATAAAGTCTCGAATAAAATACCTATAAGTAATTTAAAAATCAACTGTTATCCAATACCTTTTTGTTAACGCATTCGTGCTATGCTTTCATATGCCTGATATGAGCATATTAAGGCGGATCAATGATGATTTGCTCAATCCGATCACAGTATCCGTATCGCAAACGTATAGCTTGATTTTTATGTTTTATTTTATTTATTAGGGACAAGAATTAACAAATGTAACCCACACCATTGTCCACGATTTAAATAAAGATTAAAAAGCAAGATAAGAAGCATCTCAGTAACAAAACAAAAGAAAATAAAGACGTAAGTCGCTGCCTAGAGCCTCAGGCTCTAGACATACGGGCCGCATTTCAACTGCAATCCAACCGCAAATTGCAGTTCGGATGCAGTTTAAATGCAGTTGACACGACTGCAATAGAACTGCAAACCAAACGTGCAGTCCGATTGCAGTCCAATTGCAGTCCAGTTGAGTGTTGGTGTGGCGTTTGGTTTGCAGTTCTATTGCAGTCGTGTCAACTGCATTCAAACTGCATCTGAACTGTAATTTGCGGTTGGATTGCAGTTAAAATGCGGTCCGTCTGTCTAGAGTCTAATGCCATGCTTATGCTATGCTTAGCTTAACTTAATTTCACTTAAGTTAAAATACACATAAATTACTCGCCAAACATAATGTCCAGAGCCATTCTCTTAAATAATTGCTTTGACAATGAAAATATATCCAGTTCCATGAAATGCATGTTGTAAGAATCAACAAGGCGACGAAGAGGTACTCGTTCCCCCGCGTTAGTTTTACATGATCATTCATGATAGGTAGGTAAGCAGTCTTCCTGTCGGGGGAGCGGTGAATGCTCATGCGAATCCCGCACCCCCGGCCATACGCAGAGGTGGAACACCGCGGTGGTTTTAGCCGGTAAGAGTCCGGCATGCCCCTCCGTCACCCCCACGACGGAGGATGTCCATGAAGATTTCCACCGCGCCGTTCTATTTCAAATCGGTTTTTGTCCGATCATCCAAGAAGATACGGATACGGCACGGTTTGCCGATACTTTTTCTTAAGGTAGGTACGATACGGAGTGAAATAAAGGCGTATATAACTAGATAAGGAACTTGACACAGTACGACAAATGATACGGTGGATATAGCGATTGGATCGGGCAAATGATCATAATGGTTTCACCACACGTGAAGTGAAAACCGACCCCCTATCCGATATCACTTCTTTCACTCCACCGAAACGACAGAACACCTCTTCAATCAGAAACTCACTTATTTTCTGCGCGGTCGCTCTAGGAACCGCTCTGCAGACCGCATACCTCGTAGCATACTCCACACAAACAATAACATACCTATTACCATTTAAAGACTTCCTAAACGGTCCCAAAACATCAATACCTATTTTCTCCATCAGGCCCGCCTTTAGGAACTAGATTATGCCGCCAACTTCGTTTTCATGTATATTGGTTTCCTGTGGGGTTATAATCTTGTAGTTTAGTGCCCTAATTCTCATTCTAAACGAAAAGTGACCTTTTTTACTCCATATAACATTAACTATCTGCTAGTAAAGTCCCGTCAAAATTGGACAAGCCGTTATGTTGGGAATCGGACCCAACAAACACGCAAACGGCACGCGCAGCCGACGTGAGCCACCAGTGCGTCATCGTCATCGGCGACCGAGCTGAGGTGCAGCGCGGGGAGCTGGCCCGGACACCGCCCCGGACGGACGACACTCTCAAAACGATATATAATACTAAATTCATGTTTTTCCGGGACGGTTTTATTATTGTAAATTTAACCGGCAATACACCAAGCCTATTTAATAATATTACAGTCTACTTTCATTTGTTTTAGACGACACGGTTGGCGCAGTGGCTGAGCCATCGACTGCTGCGCAGCGTGTTGCGGGTTCGATTCCCGCCCAGGGTAAACATTTGTGTGATGAGCACTTGTGTTTGGCTTGTGTCTGGGTGTTGTTTATCTATATATGTATGTATTTACAAAAAAATATATATTTGTGTATGTATATCAGCTGTCTGACACCCATAGTACAGGGTCTCCCTAGTTTGGGGTCAGATGGCCGTGTGTGAAAATGTCCCCACATATTATTATTATTATATTTCGACGAGCATATCATACACGTTACGAGACAGTGGCAGACGAACTAGCTCCGCACAATCCGCAACTACTCTCCTCATCAATGGGCAGACACAGTCAGCAATTCCACGGTATTATTATTTATATTACAAGGTAATCGCCATCGCTAATATCGCTTTTACAGCAACGCCCCAATACGGTAGCGGCCCGACTTGAATCGCTATGAAAAATCGAACGGTTAGCTGTCAGCGCGCCCGGCGCGAGTCAACTATTTTGACATTATAAAACATAATATTTTAAACATACCCGATTTAGACTGACTGTTCACTGGAGCCACGGAACAGATTATTTATCTGTTCCGTGACTGGAGCAGTAAAGAGTGGAGCTGTGTCAATATTACCCAATAGAATTAAATAAAATCTTCGTTCCGCGTCAGTTCTTCGAGGCAGGAAAGCGGATAAAACCAGCCGAACTGTACTGATCTCCCGCCGTTTCAAATTACTCGTCGCGTGAACTCAGCCTAGCTCCGCATAGTCCCCTACTCCGCTCGACACTAGGTTACGTTTCCATTCGAGATGTGCAGGGATACGTAGCGAGGGATGTGTGTGCTAATCACCAATGATAACGCTTCATTGTCATTACTTATACTGAGCTCGTGTTCTTATTGGCTAAGTTCACATCACTAGCTTCACATCTTCGCACGTCTTTGGTGGAAACACAGCCTTACTCGCTCCATGTGTATGGACAAGCAGCCACAAAGCCTAAACTTGAATGGTAAATTATTTGCTATGTTGGAACCGTGTTCTTATAATGTGCAATGACCATTAAAATACACATCATGGGAGAATTTAAACCACAATTTATTCAAAATCTTTATCACAATACTTTTCCCATTTCCTTTGGATTCTCTCAATTCGCTTCATAGAAGCATGGTTGAGTTTCGACAACTTTTTGTAATATTTTAACTGGTCACAGATATAAGATTTCACAAGTTTGTATGCTTCCATGTCAAGCCCTCCTGGATTTTGTGCTGGTTTTTGGATGTTACTAAAAATGCCCAAATGTTCGTAAAAAGATGCATTCACAGATCGAGCAGCTGCAAAAAAAAAGTTTGTCAAACACCGGTTTTCGAAAGACTTTATTTGAACAACAAATTCAAGTTAGCGAAAAGCTTGATTGCTGTTCATACCAAATTAAGACTTATTACAACTGTCGAAAAGTATAAAGTACTTTCTTAGGGCACTTTTCCTGTCATGCTTGTTTTCGTCCGCACGCGGATCTCGTCTGCATGCAGGCTGCCCGCATCCTATCATTTCATACATGTTTTTCTTATCATGCGGGCAGCACGCGTCTGGCCAGGAGCATGCTATCACCCGCATGTGAACCAGATCCGCGCGGGCGATAATCCACATGACAGGAAAAGAGCCCCTAGGGCAAACAGCAATATCATATAGCACAAATAAGGGTAAAAAAACCATGAATTTGTAGTTACATCTCCCGTGATGAACGAAATATTCACATAAGTGTACGGTGCCCTCACCCACAGTATAAATATTAGTACTACCGTATAGTAGCGACACGCCCCGCCTCCCTCCGAAACACTGTTCCTCACCTCTACCCGCATCAAATCTGCTCTTGAAACTGCACACACACGCAGGTATTTGTACAGTCTGTTATTTTGGTTGTAGTGTAGGTAATTAAATCGTTTCGTTTGTATGGAGTGACGTAGGTGTGCCACGGCGCGCGAGTCCGACTCGCACTTGACCGGCTTTTTTTATAGCGCTTGTCGCTACAACAAACGAGTGAAAAGAGCATCGAGCATGAGCAGTCAGCCATCAACTATTAATATATGCATCTCTTTTATTGGCAATAGTTCTTTTTTCAATCTCTCAAGATCTTGCCTTTGTTTTTTACGAAAGAAATGTTCTTCCTGTGCACGACCCTTACGTGAGAAAGTACCTCCAGCTTCTCCGATTGAGCCAGCCTTGCCTCAAAATATAAAAAAACATAGTATAAACAAAAAAAAAACGAATTCAGCTTTAAATTTAGTTTAGGCCGCCAAAACGAACCAAAATATGTCAAAAATTCTCTCATTTTTAGGGTTCCGTACCCAAAGGATAAAAACGGGACCCTATTACTAAGACTCCACTGTCCGTCTGTATCAATGTCTGTCTGTCTGGCTGTCTGTCTGTCACAAGGCTGTATCTCATGAACCGTGATAGCCAGACCTTTGAAATTTTCACAGATGATGTATTTCTTTTACCGCTATAACAACAAATACTAAAAACAGAAAAAAAATCTTCTAAGATTTATTGCCGTTTTTTTGCTCGATGTCTAATCTTGTATAGATCATCATCATCATTTTAGCCGAAAGACGTCCACTGCTGGACATAGACCTCCCCCAGGAGGGGGGGGGGGGTTGCCATAATCGCCACACTTGGCAGGCGGGGGTTAGCGATCGCAGTATGGTTGTTACAAATGCACAGAGAACGCTGCTGCCCATTCTCTGGTACATTCCTAGTCGCCTATAACGACTCCAACGGGAAGATATGGGATGATGCTATTCTTTAGTCCGACACCATACGGACAACGGATACTTGTATAGATAATGGTACAGAACCCTTCATGCGCCATCCGACTCGCACTTGGCCAGTATTAGAAATAGATAAATGTAACAATTTAGATATTTAACGCTGATGAATTTGAAAATTATTCCAAGCATATGTTTGGGGTGTAAACAGAAATTGCTGGATGGTGGTGGTGGTGGCAGTATATTTGGCATGTTGAATGAATGTGACGTAAGCATATTTTGGTAGAACTAAGGTCAATTAACTGAACGTTCGATACCATGCAAATTTTCGCATACAGAAAGATTTCGGGCATTGTCTCCTTACGACTTCATCATAATATTTACCTCCAACAACCCACAGCTAGAAAGAAGTCATCTCTTTAGAACTCCATCTACTTTGTCTTGTGCTACTTGCATCCAAATGTTAATCGCACGATGTCGGATATCGTCATATACATTTTGCTGCGCAATGATCTTAGTACGGTAACGTGGACTAAAACGATTAGAAGGTCAATTTGTGCTGCATAAAGAATCATGGCAGGATTTGTACAAAAAAAATTAAGATGTTTAGAGAAGTTGAAATTCTAATTCTTGTATTTTTGGGTATCTAAAGAGTATCTTCAGGAACTTACAATATTTTTAAAACCCCGCAAAAAAAAAATAACTTTAATGAAAAGCTCATTATTTCAGAAGGAAACGGTGATTGACAGTAACAGTGACACTGACATTCGCCGTTTCGCAGTTCTTACATTGAAATTGCATCGTTTTATGGGAAATAATATCACAAATATTGTTTTTTTTTTCTACACACATGTCACATCACTTGTCTCACAATTTTATAGATTTTTTTTAACATCGCTAGTCACTTTCTTTTTTTTATAAACACAAAATGGGCATCTAGTTGCAAATCTTGTTGCAAATTTAGTTACCATGAGTACGCTATTTTAACTAGGTATTTAGTTATTGCTTTCAACTTAGCGGTACCCCGCCGCGACATTATAGCGCCGTTTAAACGAACAAACATTTGATGGCTCAACAAAAGGTATTATTTTTGACTTTTTGAAAAATATGCTTTAATGTTTTGCGTTGGGGGTTTTTTCAATTTTCAATTTAATTTTATTTTAAATTTTTTAAACGTAATTTAGTTTGATTTTGTTTATGAGTTTATAAAAATATATATATATTTTTTTTTAGTTTTCATTTCGTTAGTTAATATTCCTCGTTCCGTTTCAGTATTATATTATATTATATTATATTATATATAGGTTTATAAAAGCGAAAGGTCATTCACTAATTCATCACGAAATATCGAAAACCGCTTGACATATTAAGATAAAATTTGGCAGGGAGTACATAGTCAGTAGACGTCCGCTAAGAACGGATTTTGCGACAGGGCCGGATTCAGGAGATCTAATGGGTCTCGCACGTTTCAATGAAAGCCCTTCATTTTTTGCGCTTCAAACTTGAAATTCGGTAGAGTGGTAGGTAATACGTAGTAGTCGTCCGCTGAGAACGAATTTTGCGACAGGGCCGGATTAAGGAAGTCTAATGGTTCTCGCAACTTTGTATAAAAGTCCTTGATTTTTGTGCTACAAACTTGATATTTAGCAGGGAAATAGTTAATATTTAGTAGACGTCGCCGACGTTCGTCGGGGGTCAAAGACACGTCAAACTTATAACCCTCCTCTTTTTCGTCGGGGGTTAATCAACATCTATTTTTACAAATTGGTGGCTTAAAATAGACATTTTCTGTTGACTGAAATATAATAAAAAATAGTTTGCGTTCAACATCATTAAACTTCATATCTTCATAACCACGCAGACAAAGCCGCGGGCAACAGCTAATATAGTATACATTATTCTACTAGTCAAGCCCTTTCGTTTGATACCCATATTGAGGGAGTTGTAAAAAAACATTTAATTCGCCATTTTGTGGTAGCGGCCATCTTGGATTTGAAATTGGCCATAGTAATAATAATAATATGTGGGGACATTTTCACACACGGCCATCTGACCCCAAACTAGGGAGACCCTGTACTATGGGTGTCAAACAGCTGATATACATACACAAATACATTTTTTTTTTTTTGTAAATACATACCTACATATATAGATAGTATTATATGGATATAGTGTATAGTATTCTACTAGTCAAGCCCTTTCATTTGATGCCCATATTGAGGGAATTGTGAAAAAATAAGTGGTCAGTCATTTTGTGGCGGCGGCCATCTTGGACCGATTTTCATCAAACATAGCTAAAAACACTCCCGATTAATTCCTTTTAAACAAAAAAAAAAAACAAAATCAAAATCGGTTCATGCATTCGGGAGCTACGATGCCACAGACAGACACACAGACACGTCAAACTTATAACACCCCTCTTTTTCGTCGGGGGTTAATAACCGAAGCTGAAAGAATCGAAAGCTTAACCATGTTTGAACAATAAAGCCTGGGTTACTTACCATGGATGGATCCTGAGTCTGGTGAATATCTTCGTACAAATGAGTAGGAAGGTTCTATGAAAGATTTTGCACGAACTAAGATTTTCATAATTTGTATTGTGTCATTAAGCTGAAATGTCATTTAAATATTGTAAAGTTTTGGAATTTGGAAATAACATGATCTTGAATTGCAGTCACTTCATTTTAAAATTGCGTATCAGATTTTAGAAGAAAAAAATCTGGCCCATTGTCTAAATTATTAGAGAATGTATATATGTCAGTAAGAAAAATACAGAGTCATGATTCCTGGATGAATGTCTCCACCATGGAAATAGTATGTACTTTAAATTTTCTATCGGCAAAATGTCGCTCACGGTGGTTAATCTCACTAGACAAGCCAACGTGCAGACCACTACTACTAGAGTAGCCGCTCTGTAAATACATTGTACTCTTTGTACTAGCCAAATAATAATAATAATAATAATGATGACGAACAACTACCGGAGGTATATTGTGAAGGACGGCACGGTTGACATTTGTCGGGCATGCCACCGACCGGGAGAATCAATCCGACACATTATCTCTGGGTGCTCTCGTCTGGCTAACGGAGACTACTTGCATAGACACAACCTTGTAGCTAGGATTATCCACCAGCAACTTGCTCTAAAATACAGGCTTGTGGAATCGGAAGCACCGTACTACAGGTATGTGCCCGACCCAGTTCTCGTAAATGGCAACATCACATTGTATTGGGGTCGTTCTATCATCACTGACAGGACTATTGTTGCCAATAAGCCTGACATAGTGGTGATAGATCGATTAGAGCGTCGCGCAATGATTGTTGATATAGCGGTTCCGCATGACGAGAACCTCGTGAAAACCGAGAAAGATAAACAAATTAAGTATCTTGACTTGACTCGCGAGGTTGCCGACATGTGGGATGTGAATACAGCAGTCATTGTGCCGATAGTCGTTACGGCCAATGGACTCATTTCCAAGAGCCTCGACCAACACTTAAGGAGGCTCTCGTTGGGCAGCTGGATCAAGGGCTTGATACAGAAAGCGGTATTCCTAGACACGGCACGTATAGTCAGGAGATTCCTCTCTCAGGAGCCCTGACCACCGGTAGCTTGGACCCTATTCCCGATACCGGTGGGCTACTATTTTTTATATTTTTAAATGTTTTTATATTATTTTTTTTACTAATATTTAAAAATATAATACAATATGTAAATAAAATAAATAAATGAGAATAATAATAATAACCTTTATTTCAGACTACAGTCCATAGTTGTATTAGTATTTTGGTGTTAGTAACAATATTACTTAGATACGCATAATATTACTTAGATGCGTATTATTATTATACACAGGAAATATTATTGTGCACAAGTGAGCGCGCAAACCTAGAAGCTTATAGGTAAAAGTGGAGGCAACACTCTAAATACCTATACTTTATTTACAATAAGATTTGACTTTAAAACAAACCTTTTTTACAGTCCCTTCATCCGATTTTGATTTCTATTCCGTAGGCTTAAGGCTGCTCGCCCGAAAAAAGCTTGAAAGAAGCATGCAGATGAAGCAACTTTTCGTCGGCCTTTACAGAGAAATTACATCTGAAAAAAAATATTAGTAATCTACATACGTAATTTGGTTTAGTCATTGGTTTAGTCACAATTTTTATATCGGTATCGGGTCCATATTGGCTCACCTAAAGTTCTTTACCCGAAATTGTACTTCCTAAGGATTTGTAATCCGAATGATCACTCTTCCTAAAAATTTTCATCCTAAAGTTTTTATTTATGAATAAAAACTTTAGGATGAAAATTTTCAGTGATCATTTTCAGTGATCATTACTACAAATAGTATGCTATTTGTAGTGCTACCGGCGATGTTCATAACACTCATGTTTCCGAAAATTGTTATTAATAATATCATTAATGAAAATATATTTAAACTCCTACTGTTTTTTATCATAACGCTTCTGTCCCTAAACATAATTACCATAATATTTTCACTCATACTCGGAAAGAAACATTTACCAAGTGTAATAAAAAATATATGTGGGTAGAAGATGATATTATAGTTTTAATTTGAGGGTATGATTATTATTTGGGGGTATCCTTTACATAACGTACTGAGTTGTGTCTATTGCTAAGTTCAAACCTACTGCGCGTGCGTGCAAGCTAGCATGCAGCAGGCAAGGAAGCATGCAGCATACAAGCAAGCACGCAGCATACAAGCAGCATGCAGCGCGCAAGCAACCATGCAGCATGCAGCGTGCAAGCAAGCATACAGCATGCAAGCAAGCATGCAGCGTGCAAGCAAGCATGCAGCGTGCAAGCAAGCATGCAGCGTGCAAACAAGCATGCATCATGCAAGCAAGCATGCAACATGCAAGCCAGCATGCAACATGCAAGCGAGCATGCAACATGCAAGCGAGCATGCAACATGCGCAGCAGCCATGATTTCTGTCACGGCTCCGGCGTTGCGGGGCTCCGGCGGTCCCACGCGAGCTTATCGTCGCAGATGGTATTCACGCTCACCACCGCAGCTTCGGCTTGCTGGCCGGCTTTGCCGGCCAGCCTCAGCCGCGGCGGCGGGCGTTAAGACCACCTGCTCCTCAGCTCGTGGGCAGCCTCGCCCCTCCGCGCCTACGCGGATTTAAATTACACTCTAGACAAGACTACGTGGAGTCGGTTTCGCAGCGATTCGATTCTGTCATTAACTTTTGTAGCACAATATATTCACTTTATAAGACAATATTTTAGTTATTGTCTATTTATATATGTTTTCGCTGAAATAAATTCAATGGAAAAATACACTGAACAAACAATATTCGTTAAAAAGTAATTCTACTGTTTGATAAGTTTGTTAAACAAAAAAATGTGAATAATAATTCATTGAATTGTGTTTCTGTGAAATATGTTTCATTGAAGTCTTTGAAACAATAATAGTCTAAATAATTCTTGTAATTAAGAACCAAATATGATATGAAACATTTTCTGGAAAACGAAATTCTATGGAATTTCTGTCTGCGGAACAAAGTTTTTAGGATGAAAAATGTTAGGAAGAACATTTTCGGATTTCCAATTATCGGAATTAAAAATTTAGGTGAACTTTGGCGCACCCATCGGTATCACATAACAAGAAAAAGAAATGTCAAATTACCTCCAAATCATTGAGATGCAACCATTTTACTCCTTAATTTCTTATCAAAAGAGTATAAAAAAAATATCTACTGCTTTGCAATACAAAGGTTTTGCTACTTTTTACAAATATGTATTATATTTATTACAATAAATTCAAAATGCGTCCGATTAAAGACTGCGTCTACATCACCCCCGCACTCGTCCTCAATTTTAGTACGGACCAAATCACAGATATTGATAGACATAGATAACGCAAGAGCAAGTACTTCACGTGCCTAGTTTCGTGCCTAGCTTACGTACAAAAATCGTAAGTAAAAAAATAAAGTAAACGTTTCCTTCCATCGGTAAGCCATTTTGTGATTAATATTATGCGTAATCATTTTAAAAACAATTATTTTTAGTGGTAATAACCTGGTAATAACAAATTAAAAAAAAAAGCAAAACATTGTGACCTTATAATAGGTAGTCAAAAAATGGCACGCTTGGTTTTCATACAGATCGTGATACTTGCGTTATCTAGGGTCTATCTATATCTGTGGGCCAAATGCTCTAGGTTATTGGCAGTATACAAGCCTTAAGGATGACATTAGAGGCAAGAAAGTGGTTACAATAACAACTGTTTGCTGCAGCTGCCATATGTCATGCCACCAACGCAATATAAGTCAAAATCGGTTGAACGGACTGTAAAAAAGGTTTGTGTATATGTCTAATCTTATTGTAAATGGAGTATACGTGAATCCAACTGTGGGCACACGCTCTCTTTCTGAATGCATATATAAGATAAAGAAAACGCATATCACTGTCTCGTTCTTATGTATGCATTCAGAAAGAGAGCGTCTGCCCATAGTTAGTTTCACTTAGCTGTTCAGAATGTTGCCTCCACTTTTACCATAAGCTTCTTGGCGCAAACACAGGTGCGCTCCCTCTTCCCTCAGTCTCATAGTCCGATAGGACCGGCAATCCGATATGACCGGAGAGAGATCAGGCGCGGGCTCACACCAGTACCTATGATGCACACTATTCTCACAAACATTCACACTGCATAAACTCAACTCAAACAAAACCCAGGAAAACTACAAATATCTTTAAAAAAATCTCGTATTTAGTTGAATTTTGATAGAGAACTGTATTTTTTTTCACTAACTTATAAATTTTTGTTTTAATTGACGCGCTGTTTTGAATCATACATGACCAACGGCTTTACGTGGATTCGGAGGCACGGGTGTGCTTCTTCTTCTTCTTCTTATCGAATCGATGGTTTTCCTTTATGCTAGACTACTTGGGCTCAGTAGGTAGCCACCTTCATCGCAGCATTAGTGGCGTTTTAATGACCTCTAATGTGCAGGTGTAGGGGCACTTTGGGCACTGTAGTAAGTGGGCCATTGTCTGGTCAGTATAACCGCACTCACACTGGGTGTCGGTAGGATCTATTATCCCCCATTTTGCTAGATTGTGTTTGCAGCGGCCTATCTGGGTGTGCAGTCTATTGAGCACTTTCCATATAGGCTACATAATGAGCTACACCGCCAACATTAAAACTCTAGGCTGCTACTGAAAAAATCGTAATGGAAATACACAATAACACTTTCCTTGACCAGGAAATCGGAAACAAGGCCCCACTCTCAGCAGTTGGTATTGCGACTACGAGATCAATGAGGCAAATACAGGCGGAATTTAAATATCGACAGTACTCGTTTGGAATGGCCTTCGAGATAATGAGAGAGTGAACTGTATTTGGGTGTCACAACAGTTTTTAACAAAATTAAAAACGGTAGATAATATTTTCATCTTCTTATATTTTCTTAGGGTGTTACCACACCAATCGATCGATGCCATCGATCGACATCGGTACATTTTATGATTCACGATACAAGAGTATCATCCCTAGATAAAGTCTCGAATAAAATACCTATAAGTAATTTAAAAATCAACTGTTATCCAATACCTTTTTGTTAACGCATTCGTGCTATGCTTTCATATGCCTGATATGAGCATATTAAGGCGGATCAATGATGATTTGCTCAATCCGATCACAGTATCCGTATCGCAAACGTATAGCTTGATTTTTATGTTTTATTTTATTTATTAGGGACAAGAATTAACAAATGTAACCCACACCATTGTCCACGATTTAAATAAAGATTAAAAAGCAAGATAAGAAGCATCTCAGTAACAAAACAAAAGAAAATAAAGACGTAAGTCGCTGCCTAGAGCCTCAGGCTCTAGACATACGGGCCGCATTTCAACTGCAATCCAACCGCAAATTGCAGTTCGGATGCAGTTTAAATGCAGTTGACACGACTGCAATAGAACTGCAAACCAAACGTGCAGTCCGATTGCAGTCCAATTGCAGTCCAGTTGAGTGTTGGTGTGGCGTTTGGTTTGCAGTTCTATTGCAGTCGTGTCAACTGCATTCAAACTGCATCTGAACTGTAATTTGCGGTTGGATTGCAGTTAAAATGCGGTCCGTCTGTCTAGAGTCTAATGCCATGCTTATGCTATGCTTAGCTTAACTTAATTTCACTTAAGTTAAAATACACATAAATTACTCGCCAAACATAATGTCCAGAGCCATTCTCTTAAATAATTGCTTTGACAATGAAAATATATCCAGTTCCATGAAATGCATGTTGTAAGAATCAACAAGGCGACGAAGAGGTACTCGTTCCCCCGCGTTAGTTTTACATGATCATTCATGATAGGTAGGTAAGCAGTCTTCCTGTCGGGGGAGCGGTGAATGCTCATGCGAATCCCGCACCCCCGGCCATACGCAGAGGTGGAACACCGCGGTGGTTTTAGCCGGTAAGAGTCCGGCATGCCCCTCCGTCACCCCCACGACGGAGGATGTCCATGAAGATTTCCACCGCGCCGTTCTATTTCAAATCGGTTTTTGTCCGATCATCCAAGAAGATACGGATACGGCACGGTTTGCCGATACTTTTTCTTAAGGTAGGTACGATACGGAGTGAAATAAAGGCGTATATAACTAGATAAGGAACTTGACACAGTACGACAAATGATACGGTGGATATAGCGATTGGATCGGGCAAATGATCATAATGGTTTCACCACACGTGAAGTGAAAACCGACCCCCTATCCGATATCACTTCTTTCACTCCACCGAAACGACAGAACACCTCTTCAATCAGAAACTCACTTATTTTCTGCGCGGTCGCTCTAGGAACCGCTCTGCAGACCGCATACCTCGTAGCATACTCCACACAAACAATAACATACCTATTACCATTTAAAGACTTCCTAAACGGTCCCAAAACATCAATACCTATTTTCTCCATCAGGCCCGCCTTTAGGAACTAGATTATGCCGCCAACTTCGTTTTCATGTATATTGGTTTCCTGTGGGGTTATAATCTTGTAGTTTAGTGCCCTAATTCTCATTCTAAACGAAAAGTGACCTTTTTTACTCCATATAACATTAACTATCTGCTAGTAAAGTCCCGTCAAAATTGGACAAGCCGTTATGTTGGGAATCGGACCCAACAAACACGCAAACGGCACGCGCAGCCGACGTGAGCCACCAGTGCGTCATCGTCATCGGCGACCGAGCTGAGGTGCAGCGCGGGGAGCTGGCCCGGACACCGCCCCGGACGGACGACACTCTCAAAACGATATATAATACTAAATTCATGTTTTTCCGGGACGGTTTTATTATTGTAAATTTAACCGGCAATACACCAAGCCTATTTAATAATATTACAGTCTACTTTCATTTGTTTTAGACGACACGGTTGGCGCAGTGGCTGAGCCATCGACTGCTGCGCAGCGTGTTGCGGGTTCGATTCCCGCCCAGGGTAAACATTTGTGTGATGAGCACTTGTGTTTGGCTTGTGTCTGGGTGTTGTTTATCTATATATGTATGTATTTACAAAAAAATATATATTTGTGTATGTATATCAGCTGTCTGACACCCATAGTACAGGGTCTCCCTAGTTTGGGGTCAGATGGCCGTGTGTGAAAATGTCCCCACATATTATTATTATTATATTTCGACGAGCATATCATACACGTTACGAGACAGTGGCAGACGAACTAGCTCCGCACAATCCGCAACTACTCTCCTCATCAATGGGCAGACACAGTCAGCAATTCCACGGTATTATTATTTATATTACAAGGTAATCGCCATCGCTAATATCGCTTTTACAGCAACGCCCCAATACGGTAGCGGCCCGACTTGAATCGCTATGAAAAATCGAACGGTTAGCTGTCAGCGCGCCCGGCGCGAGTCAACTATTTTGACATTATAAAACATAATATTTTAAACATACCCGATTTAGACTGACTGTTCACTGGAGCCACGGAACAGATTATTTATCTGTTCCGTGACTGGAGCAGTAAAGAGTGGAGCTGTGTCAATATTACCCAATAGAATTAAATAAAATCTTCGTTCCGCGTCAGTTCTTCGAGGCAGGAAAGCGGATAAAACCAGCCGAACTGTACTGATCTCCCGCCGTTTCAAATTACTCGTCGCGTGAACTCAGCCTAGCTCCGCATAGTCCCCTACTCCGCTCGACACTAGGTTACGTTTCCATTCGAGATGTGCAGGGATACGTAGCGAGGGATGTGTGTGCTAATCACCAATGATAACGCTTCATTGTCATTACTTATACTGAGCTCGTGTTCTTATTGGCTAAGTTCACATCACTAGCTTCACATCTTCGCACGTCTTTGGTGGAAACACAGCCTTACTCGCTCCATGTGTATGGACAAGCAGCCACAAAGCCTAAACTTGAATGGTAAATTATTTGCTATGTTGGAACCGTGTTCTTATAATGTGCAATGACCATTAAAATACACATCATGGGAGAATTTAAACCACAATTTATTCAAAATCTTTATCACAATACTTTTCCCATTTCCTTTGGATTCTCTCAATTCGCTTCATAGAAGCATGGTTGAGTTTCGACAACTTTTTGTAATATTTTAACTGGTCACAGATATAAGATTTCACAAGTTTGTATGCTTCCATGTCAAGCCCTCCTGGATTTTGTGCTGGTTTTTGGATGTTACTAAAAATGCCCAAATGTTCGTAAAAAGATGCATTCACAGATCGAGCAGCTGCAAAAAAAAAGTTTGTCAAACACCGGTTTTCGAAAGACTTTATTTGAACAACAAATTCAAGTTAGCGAAAAGCTTGATTGCTGTTCATACCAAATTAAGACTTATTACAACTGTCGAAAAGTATAAAGTACTTTCTTAGGGCACTTTTCCTGTCATGCTTGTTTTCGTCCGCACGCGGATCTCGTCTGCATGCAGGCTGCCCGCATCCTATCATTTCATACATGTTTTTCTTATCATGCGGGCAGCACGCGTCTGGCCAGGAGCATGCTATCACCCGCATGTGAACCAGATCCGCGCGGGCGATAATCCACATGACAGGAAAAGAGCCCCTAGGGCAAACAGCAATATCATATAGCACAAATAAGGGTAAAAAAACCATGAATTTGTAGTTACATCTCCCGTGATGAACGAAATATTCACATAAGTGTACGGTGCCCTCACCCACAGTATAAATATTAGTACTACCGTATAGTAGCGACACGCCCCGCCTCCCTCCGAAACACTGTTCCTCACCTCTACCCGCATCAAATCTGCTCTTGAAACTGCACACACACGCAGGTATTTGTACAGTCTGTTATTTTGGTTGTAGTGTAGGTAATTAAATCGTTTCGTTTGTATGGAGTGACGTAGGTGTGCCACGGCGCGCGAGTCCGACTCGCACTTGACCGGCTTTTTTTATAGCGCTTGTCGCTACAACAAACGAGTGAAAAGAGCATCGAGCATGAGCAGTCAGCCATCAACTATTAATATATGCATCTCTTTTATTGGCACATCAAGCTACAAAAGTCTCAAATTTCTTTGATACATGTTCAACTTACAACAATATGAACCTTATTTCTTTTGTAATGACAAAAGAAATAAGGTTCATATTTAATTGGAAAAATTTTACAGTTTGGTATGGCTTCATGTACTGCCTTCTCCTAAACGAGAAAATGCCCTATACTTACTATTATTTTATTTTTTTCTGTATGGCATCTCGCAGTTCAACCTGAGGGTTGGTTACTGCTTAACCGGACAATCCTGTGGTGCCTTAAAAAGTGATTTTTAGGGCCTCCAGCCAGGGCAAAAACTTATAAACTAAGTGACTACGCTAAGGGCACCCCCTGTGGGGTACGAGCCTCGGCTTAGGGCGTTACTGAGAGAGGGCAGCAAAGGGACAGGCTGGATCGGGTCTCACTTACTATTATGTGGCGCAGTGTATTTTATATGCTTATTGGTGTCATAGTTTTCTTTAACTGGCTTGGTTCCAGCTTCATCTTGAGAACTACGATTAATAGGCACACTTGACCCTGCGGCGATGTCATTGGTGATTCTCCTCCTTACAATTTGCATAGTTTTTATTACCCATAGATTTGGCTTATAAATCACATTCATAATGGCTTAAATATTTAAAACCAGAAATGTATTTAAATCTTTCATATGTAAGTAGTTAGTAGTATAAAAAATTGAGTATTTTGCGAGGAGCTAATACATGCTTCGACTATTTCTAAAAAATACGAATGACAATCAAATTTTTACGTGTCAATTGACCACAAACACACTAGTAGATACATGAACAGTTGGTCTTTGAAATGAATGGTGGCGCTGTTCGTCATAAAACTTAAAAGTTTAATCAAAACACGACCTTATGTCTTTTACAAAGTATTAGTTCCCAAAACTGCCGTTTCATAGATAAGTTGTCCATTGACCAAACAAATGTTTTGTAGAAAACTCTTTGTTTCAACTATAGTTTAAATTTTTCTAACCAGTACACCAGTATTATCATGGAAGCAAGAAGTATATAGAAAAATTATATAGACTACCTATTAACAAACAAGAACACGGATATTATTGTATTTATTTCAACTGTAACAATGTTTTATTTTAGATATATTTCATGTCAATAGAAGCGTAATTTAATAGTCATAAGTTATTTATTTTAATAAATATCCAATGCTAGCACTTTTTCCATTGAAAGCGATGCGGACGAATTTTTTGATGAGTATTATTAATATATACGCAGATTATGAAACAAAAGGCAAATAGGCCGCGCGGAACACTGAGAGTGAAGCCCCCAAAGCAAATACAAATTCAAAAACGAATGCCTACAGTCTCGTGTTTATATTCGCTTTTGAATTTGTATTTGTATTCGTTTTTTTTTTGTAACGATGCTTCGCTTCGTGCTATACTGACTCGTGTCAGTATTATAGTTAGATCTCCTAAAGCATTATCGACGATTCTACATCGCCGTGATTTACAGATCAACAGTGGCGACCACTAGAAGCGTCGAGGCAATGATCGATAAGAAAAGCGAATTTCCACTTCCCTCGAAATCAAGCAAGAGACAGAACTAAACTAGGCCAATAGGCACTAAAGGACCTTTACAACTGGGAGAAGCCTAGATGCCAAGCACCACGTATTACAATTTTATTACCATTATTTAATGGGTCCAAAAATGTGAGCTGTTACATATTTTGAATCCAATGAAAATAAGTATGGCAAAAACGCTTGAACGTACGGAAATTTGCTCTAGTTTCTACAAGGTCTTCATAGTTCTTCGACGACACGGTTGGCGCAGTGGCTGAGCGATCGACTGCTGCGCAGCGTGTTGCGGGTTCGATTCCCGCCCAGGTTAAATATTTGTGTGATGAGCACTTGTGTTTGCCTTGTGTCTGGGTGTTGTTTATCTATATATGTATGTATTTAAAAATGTATTTGTATATGTATATCAGCTGTCTGACACCCATAGTACAGGGTCTCCCTAGTTTGGGGTCAGATGGCCGTGTGTGAAATGTCCCCACATATTATTATTATTTATTATTATTATTATAGTAAACAGCTCTGGATGTAGTCCGTACACTATCTAACATTATTTTGCGTTTATTTTGCCAAATAATACAGTTCCATAAGATATTATGATGTGCAGATTGTTCGTATTCACAGAGGCGAGGCGAAAAAGTTCGTAGCTCCGTAGTGTGCTCATAATAGGCAAATTAGGCTTGGATGTGAGTTAACAGCGTCCTTAATGTTGTGTTGACTGCACCCAGCTTCCAACTATCCATGTTAAATACCCATGTCCCTTAAGGGGCTATTAACGACTTTTACAGATTTTAAACTGACAATCACGTCAAAATGTGTAGTGTAAATGATTTGAAAAAAATATATGTTAAACTAGAACATTTTCTCAATCATTTAGTATGTGAATATTTTTGATAATATTCATATTAAATAGTTTAATTAACTCGTGAAGTTGTGTCTGACGCGGACAAAACATTGACATTCACACAAAATCTACCAAGTATAATTAAACAAAACTTACACTATCTTACAGACAATTTTATTATCTATCTTTTAGTATACGCCTTTTTTTTAAGTTAAGAATACTATCTTTTATTACATTTTTTCGACAAAACTTTGAGAGTTTTGGACGCAGCGCATACGATTCTCTGGTCGCTCAAGGTCGCCGGCGTATATCGTCGCCTTAAACAACGCTTTTGCTAAAGTGCTAGCTTCTTGGTTTATTTTTTGAATTTCGAACAATTATTGAACATACGCGTCCGGGCGCGTGCGGCCAGTGTTCCGCGTTGCTTTATGACATTTACACATTGTAAAGCTCATTTCAGACAACGCTATAATATAATAGCTTGTAACATATAAAGTCGGATCCAGACGGGTGTAACGTGTAATGTAATCCACCGTGTAATGTAACACGAATTCTACGTGTGGAGCGTTATATGTAATGCTCGTAGTGCCGTCCACACGTAGAATTCGTGTTACATTACACGGTGGATTACATTACACGTTACACCCGTCTGGACCCGGCTTTAGCGTGTGGAGTGTTACATGTAATGCTCGTAGTGCCGTCCACACGTAAAATTCGTGTTACATTACACGGTGGATTACATTACACGTTACACCCGTCTGGACCCGGCTTTAGAGCAAGAGCCCACGACGCGACGGCCAGACCTTCCTTATTTTATAAAAGCTGAAAGTTTTTTTGTGCATGTCTCCTATACAGGTAAGAACGACCAGCGACTATAGAGTTTGGGTTGTGGTTACTTGGGCAGGTAACAGGTAGTAAAGGTGTATAAAATAGTACCTTAAATTCGTTAAAGTATAAAGCTCATTTTTTTATATTTTCTTCAGGATAACTTTAGAATTCTCGTCATCCATTGCCGGACTCTTATGACAGTTGCTACCCCCTGCCAGACACCCCTAAACTTTAATAAATTATAATTATACTTTCGTTATAGTATTAAAACAAAATTTTGTATATGTTACTTGGGGGGCCATAAAAAAATGTTACTTCAATAGCCGGACAGTTTTAATGGTTTTTACAGGTTGCCAGACACATTGAAAGTCCGCAGTAGGGGCGAGCGCGAGTGTTTAGTCTATTGCGATGTTTTAAGATATACAATAAAAAAAAATATTGCGTTTATAGCCATGTTATATAAAGTAAAAATTGATATTTTAATATTATAAAATATAAAAAAAGTATTATTACATAAAAAAATATTTAATCATTGTCGTCGATATTTTCATTTTCTTCGTCACTACTCCTCGAGTCGATGGCATGATCGTCGTTAACGTCGCCTTCTTCGTCAGTTTCTGAAAAAAAATAAGCAAGTTTATACAATTATGAATATTTAAAAATTGTATACAATCATTTGTCATAATAATTACATACCTGATTGAGTTTTGAGCGAATCACTAACATAACTTGGTAGTTGATCCCCTTCAAATCACTTGAACTGGTATAAAATTTATCATCTTTCAATACCCAGCCGTTATATTCTGGTTGATATGTGCTTGGATTTTTCAGATGAGCATTATACCAAATGGTACATAATATTTTGCTCGCAGAAATTGCTGCAATAGCTCGGTTTTGCAAGGTGGTAGATTGCTAGCGTCAAAATTTCGCAACTTCTTTCGGTCAAAAGCTTCGCTTACAGCGGAGAAATTAATATATCTCCCATGACAACACTTTTTACTAAAATTATACATTTATTTCACAAAAACTGCACGAATATCACTTCATAGGTATTATAAAACAAAGTCCCCCGCCGCGCCTATCTGTCCCTATGTGTGCTTATATCTTTAAAACTACGCAACGGATTTTGATGAGTGTTTTTTTAATATATAGAATAATTCAGTAGTATATATTGAAGCCGCAGGCATTAATTATAAATCGTTGGTTGTACCTACGGTAGTACTTCTATGGATATGCGCTCAACTCCCTATCCTCACCGGGTCGCCTCGCTCGCAAGCTGTTCACGCGCGGACGGTGACAATTGGCTGCTCACATGCGTGCCGGAAGACGTTGCGTTGGAAGGCCTCCCACTAGGTGGACCGATGACCTGGTAAAGGTTGCGGGGATCCGCTGGATGCGAGTCGCACGGGACCGGTCAATGTGGCGCCACTTGGGGGAGGCCAATGTCCAGCAGTGGACGTCTTTCGGCTGAAATGATGATGATGATGCGTGCCTTGCGTTGACTGAGCATTGCCAACGAACGGGTCCTAAGTAGACCGCGCGCTGCCCGCGAATTATTCACGCGAGCATTCAGCTATGAGTGCCAATAAATTCACGGTTGGTAAAATTTGACATATCGAAACACACGTGTAGACCTAGTGCCAATTGCAAACTGACTACTCGAAAATTCGTGGACCAAGCGATGTCCACTCGTTGACTACACGACGACGTCCACAAGTAACAACGCGTCGTCCACCCTGTCGACAACGAATAGACGCCGAACAACAAGGCGGTGCTGGTCGGGTGCCGGGTGGCTCTAATGAGCTATGACTTTAATTGTTCAATACATCACTAAACGACAGATGATGCGCAGTAACAAATCGCCATTTATTTATTTATTTATTGAACTTTATGCACAAAATGTAAAAAAAAACATTGTACAAAGGCGTCTACCTTGGGGTGATACAGAGACAAAACATGGTAAAGTGTGAATGTTTTCTAAATAAATGTATGGTGAGCGATATTGTTGTGCTATGAACTATATGCTACAAGCTAGTATATTATTATAGCATAGTCTGAAATGAGCTTTATGGCCAGCACATTTTTAGAGAGTTCTCCGTCTGTTCACGATAAACTCAAAAAGTAGGTACTAAACGTATTTTCACGCGGTTTGACCAGTAGACAGAGTGATTCATGAGAAAGGTTTAGGTGTATAATTTGTTAAGCTTTTGTGTATTTAGAATTGGTTGAAATATGACGATAATGTCCGGGCGAAGTCGACGCGGGTCGCTAATAAAAAGATAAACCTAAACCCCAAGGTCCAACATTCTACTCATTTTACTTTACTATCTCGATATTAAGTTTTACTTAATTCATTAGCAACAGCTCATTGTAAAAAATAAAGCAATCATTCACGTGGTGTACGACATCCATATGATACCTCTCAGCTACAGCAAACCAACACCAAACACTTACATAGAAAAAGCCCTTACAATATCATTATACAGAGACTGCTGAAAATGTACAAGGTATTCATGCTGTTAGCAAAATAATAAAAACTTCATGGGAGATTTAAAAGCACAGTTTATTTGCAAATTTTGGTCCAATCTGTTTTGAGTTTTCTCATCCGATTCATCGCAGCTTTGTTATTGTTTGCCATCGTCTTATAGTATGCTATCTGGTCATTGAAATAACATCTTAAACATTCGACTACCTCCTTCTCAGCTCCTCTTGGTCCCTTCAGAATTTCATTGGTAGCATTAATGTCTGTGCTCGATGTCTCGTCCTCTGTAACAGAATAAAAGAAAAGCGGTTTCTGAAAGCTTGATCAAGTCTTTGATGAGTAAATCTGCTGTTACCCTTATTTTTTTTTATATTCTTCTAATCCATCCACCAGATCCACCTTAAGCCGCATAATCATTTAAGATCAGGTAAGTTGCGGCCAAATGCAAGCCCATTTGGCCTTAAATTTTGATTTTAAGTGATGATGCGGCGCGTGTGGATCTAGGAAAGGTCACAGTACGCATTATGTGCGATAGATCTCACTACAGCATGAATTTTCCAGGTTTTATTTTAACTATACTTACTTTGTGACTCACTGGTGGCTGGCTCCTCGGTAGGCGCATATTCGGCTGCGGGGTCGGTATGCGCATTCTTGTCTAGGGTCTCAGGACGATTACAGGCACCTAGGGTATCAGCTGGATTACAGGTGCCTAGGGCCTCGGAAGCCACAAATGAGATTGGGGCCTGGATAGGCTTGTAGGGATCTTGGAAGGCCTGTTTAGGCGCTTCGCTTTCAATTTCTATATCTTTACATGAGTCGCTATTTTTACCAGCAACCTTCTTTTCAAGTTCTTTTCTATCCGACGAGGAATTGTAGAACCCATTTGGCCCAGTGGACCCCATTCTCACCATTTGCATAGTCCTTACTACCCATACATTTGGCTTACAAATGGCATTCATTATGACTTTTAAATTTAAAATTTACTTAGGTTGATAGGTAGGTGCACATGGAGACCGTAATCTTGAATTTTGTAAAATTGAATCTTCTTTCCAATTAAAAAATTACTCTGCTGTCTGAATAACGACCATTTGTTTTTCAATGTCAATTTTGACTTCAATAAACATTATCTTTGGTTTTATAATAATCTTTCTTGTTCCAAGAAGTATGTATACCGAACTACCATAAAGTATGTCCACACTTGTGTACTTTTTATTGCGCTTTTCTCTGAAGCATAATTATTATTTATTTATTTAAATCGAAGAGCCGCTACTTATTTCATCATCTGTCTAGCCTTTTCCCAACTTGGGGTCAGATTATAGTCTAACCAAATGCAGTTGAATACCTGTGTTTAACATTAAGCGACTACCTGTCTAATCATCATAACCTTAAGACTTTCTGATTTCTGACTATCCATAGCGACTACCAAAGATCTACGACTGACAGCCGATACCAACGACTTTGCGTGCTTTCCGACCTCGAGTATTTGGGTATTCATTCATTTCATACCTAGTATAAAATGAATGGTAACCCATCTACAGACCGACCCCGGCAAGCGCAACTTAACCATGTCCGATCGATCCGTCCAGGGTTTACTTAACCAATTACATCACATAAACACCCTTAAAACATTAACAAAAAAAAGAACAACACAAGGCTAAGGTGGTGTAGATGTTGATAACAGCGATATATAATGTAAAATGAATATTTTACAAAAACATATTTATGTACACTTCATGCACAAAGGTACAAAGGTGGACTTAATGCCATAGGCATACTCTACCAGTCAATCAAGGGTGGTGAAGAGATAACATGGCAGGTGCATATAAAAAAATATAACAAAATAGGTAAACTACTTAAACAAAAATATATGACTAATAAAATATGTACCTTTATAAATATTTTTACCTATATACATGTATATCTTCATAAGAAAACTAAAAACGATTATGAGATGGTTCTGCTTACGTGACGAAAGTATATCCACGCGTAAGTTAAAGCTACTGAATATGTTACAAGTCGTGGACTATTAATTATTTAAATACAAAACAAATTGACCAATAGCATTTGAGTTGGGATTTTGGTAAATTAACATAACCGTGTGGTAGCGCCTCGAGCGTCGTCATTCTGTTCGCTCGATACATTCACTGTGGGCTCGCTCACATATAAATGTTGTGCTTCGCCGCACGAGGCTCCTACCACTCAGCAGTTCATGAAACGCACCTCCAAGCGCTTCTTTGACTCTGCTGAAAAACACACACACTTCCTTCCGCATTTGTAAGACTCGTCGACCGAGACATACACTGTCCAACCCTGACGACGCTATAACTCTCCTCCAGGAGAGCAATAGGGCCATAGCACACAGAAAACACAGACACAGACCGCCGTCATTCCGTTCTCGCCGCCGAGGCCGGCCGCGACGATCCCGTACGTCCCCTTTCCGACCCTTGCTCGTACCAGCCCGCGCCGCTGAACCTGTAGCTTTAAATTCGTCCCTAAATAATGGCAATCCGATCCAGCCTGTTCCTTTGCTGCCCTCCCCAAGCGACGCTCTAGGCCGAGACTCGTACCCCACAGGGCCCTTAGCGTGTAGTCGCTTAGTTTTAAGTCTATTGCCCTAGCTGGAGGCCCTCCAGGAAGTCCGGTTAAACAGGAGATAACCTACTTTTTTTTGTTCCGGTGTAGAAAATCCTTGTGGATGTCCTCCGTCCTAGGGCGGGCGGAAGGGTCTGTCAGACTCTTACTGCCTAAAAACCACCCCTGTGTTCCGTCTTACATCTCCAATTCCCGCGACCCCCGAGGTCGCGGAAACTGGAGATACTTCCGCAATCCTCTACTGGAGCCGGCGCTTCTGCGGGCCACCTCGGGTCAGGGAGGGGAGTAAGGTGTTAGATTCCCCTCCGGACGTCTAAAAGGGGCGCGCCTGGAACACAACGAGCCGCCACCTTGGTTCCTGATGTATGGAGGGGACAGACGACCCCGAGTCTGCCGCCCTTGGACATATTTAGGGGGGCTGGAAGAGGGCGTTTTCAGCAATCCGCCGACGCCCCGTGCGTCTGCTGCGGGTCGGCTGGGAAGTGGTGATCTCCCCTCTCCCTTTACGCAGCCTCCTTCTGCGATATTACAGTTTCGCGGAAGGAATGCCTATGGCTGGGGGTGCAGGATTCACACGAGCATTCACCGCTCTCCTGACAGGCCTTGACCCGCTGTTCTTCAACAGGTCCCACCTCCCCGTGCGATAGTTCCCATAACGGCCGCACCCACTCTCGAGTGGCGCGTGTGGAACACTGCGCCGCCAACTCGGCCCTATCTGGTCAGACGACGGACGCCCCACAACCCACCTCTCATGGAGGTCGTAGATCGTTATGTGCCCTTCTCGGGCGCCCGATGCGTCTCCTGCGGGAGTGGAGGGAGGATACGACTTCTCTCTCCCTCTCGGCTGCCTCCTTTGAAAGAAAGAAAGAAAATATAGAAAGAAAAACCATTTATTCACGAGAGAGTGACGCACATTACATAATATTTTGTACAACAAGACCTAAAACTAAAACAAGTGGATACACTTTGCACTGACATGACATCCACGCAAAAGGAGGCAACCCCGTCCCATGAGCTCTCGCTCTCGACCATCGATTGAACGCTCCCGCCTATTGCCGCAAAGAGGCCACGGCGCAGCCCTGCCCAAGCTGGGCACTCCTCCAACGTGTGCTGCGCCGTATCCTCCGGGCAATTAGCACAGTGGTGACACACCGGTGTCTGCTACCGACCTATACAACACAGGTACTTCCCAAAACACCTCACTACACTCCACTGCCTATACACTACATATACTAAATAGGCTTAGCATGAAGATAGCTTTAACCCTGGGGAAGGACATAGGCTAATTTTAATCCGCGACTTCATCTGCATCCGCTATAACCGACATTCACGCGGACGAAGTCGCGGGCAAAAGCTAGTTTACTATATTAATATCTATACTAATATTATAAAGCTAAAGAGTTTGTTTGTTTCTTGGGTTGAACGCGCTAATCTCAGGATCTACTGGTTAGAATTGAAAAAAAATTTTGTGTTGGATAGTCCATTTATCGAGGAAGGCTATAGGCCCATGCGAAGCCGGGCCGGGTCGCTAGTTACTTATAAATGCGAAAGTAAGCTTTCACGATGAAACGGCTGAATCGATTTTAGTGAAATTTGGTTCGAAGATAACTTGAACTCTGGGGAAGGACATAAGATACTTTTTAATCCGCGACTTTGTCTGCATCCACGCAGACGAAGTCGCGGGCAAAAGATAGTATATGTATATATCAGAATAACACATAGGCTAAAATTAATAAAGATATTGTGTAATTTACAACATAGTTTGAGAAATGCTAGGCAGATTATGAACCGATGTAAAGTGTTAACGCTGGAGGGGATTAATTGAATGTTAAATACTTGAAGCATAAGTCACTAATTCCCTTATACCGTGAACACATCTTTGTACGAAATACATCACAATTCACAAACGACCTAATATATCTAATACACCGATTGCCGCTCATATAAGCGAAAATCTTCAATTTCTATTCGCACACGATCTTCAACCGTCTACGAGTTATCTATTGGAATAAAATTCTCTTTGGATTGCGTTCGCGACACATATGGGTTCCTTTCTATACGTACTTCGTTTTTATATTCTTTGTTGTGTTTGTTGGTGGTATAAGGAATAACGAATGGGTTTGCAGTAGCGTTTATTATTAGTAGCCGAATTAGTTAATTATTAGTGCGAATGTTTTAATGCATAAATATTATTATCCTCTTTTTGAAGTCGGTTAGGCTTGAAAATAGGAGGAGGTTCTTAATTAGACTGTATGTTTTTTTAATGTTTTGCTAGAATTTTTCCCCGACAATTGTACCTAAATCGATTTTGAAAATTCTTTTTTTTATAGGGTATGCCTCAGGATTGGTCTCATATAAAAGTTCTGGAAATATTCCTCCTTTAAAGATGAAAACTTAACTGTTTTAGTGTTACTTTTTTTTAACGGGGTGGGATGATAACAAGTGGTAACCTACAAGGATTTCATAAAAGAAACTGACGGTTTCGGCCTAAAGTCGTACAGAAATAAAATTTGTAAGAAAAAAAGAACATTTTTACTCAAAATTATTTACTGCAGAAGTACCTCTAGATAACTTGTCTAAGTAGATCAATACAATTTTGACTAGGTATACAATATAGGTATTGTGACCAGTCAATTTAGTATGTATGTGACTTCAAATTGATTCATACATTTATTAGTGTTTTCCTCATGATTTATACGAGTAATTGCTAACCTACATATTTTCGAATAGATTATTGCATCGTCACTAATCGAAACTACTTTTTTTTTTATTACCCTTGTAGGTGTCCTGCCCCTACACTCCTAACAAATCCGTCATTCTCTTTAATGCTGGGGCTGCCCCGCTTCTGTAGTGCATATAGCATGTTTGCGGAAGCTCGCGTGGATGGCTTTCATGCCATCATACGCAAGAGAACCGCTTCCTTACTGCACAGAGTGCGGGGCAGCACTAATAGCATCCTGAACGTAATCGCAGACAAAGTCGACTCTCAATTGATGCAGGCTTTCATGCGGGTTCTTGTTAGACAGTGTTGAGCTGACCCTGCATGTTATGCCGCATAAGTTACTGTACTTATACATAAATACATTTCGTTTTTTTACTAACATAGGTTTTAAGTACTTTGTGTTACTAACCAGATATGGACATTGTCCGAAATAAATGTTATTATTATTATTATTTAATAGTAATCTTTATCCACTAAACCAATGTCACAGTTTAGTTCAATCAACCCTTTTTTCATTAAACACGAATTCCCTCTTCGTTCAACACTTTATAAACAAGGAAAACAAAAGAAAACAGCGCCTTACAGCGAAACAAAAAACTAAAAAAGCGCTTTGTAAATCAGTAAGGTTGACGTGAATTATATCGCCAGTGTAAATTTATGGGGGCCAAGTGCCTTTACGTGCAGTAATTCAATACAAGGGGCAGTGTGGAACAATGAGCACCTAGCAACTTTGTGTGCAACTTGCTTTATGTTAGCTTTATTGGAAGAGGTTGTGACTGCATGAAAATTTTGCTTTTTTACACAAGTTCGAGAACAGTAACTATTTGAATGCACGGGACCGGTCAATGTGGCGACACTTGGTGGAGGCCTATGTCCAACAGTGGACTTCTTTTGGCTGAAATGATGATGATGAACTATTTGAATATTTGATTGATTTTGAAGATTGCAAGAGACACTTTTTTAAAAAAGACAACCTACTTCAAAAACTTTAAAGGAAAAAATAATTATATTAATTGGTCGCTTTTTGGTGCCTACTTCTTATCAAACAAATTCATTAAGAAGCGTTACGACTAAAAAACAAAGAAAACACTGATCAAGTACATCACCGAATAATGGACATAGCACGGACTTACTCCTGTTTTAATCTCTAGCTCTGGTGTCTTATAATCTAGAACAACGTTAAATACATTAAAACGTTAGACACACATAGTATAACATAGTATATGCGTATCTAGAAAAATATGCAGTCGTATAGCGAAAACCCAATCCAAATTAGATTAGTAGTTTTTGAGAAAATCATGAAAATACTTACATACATATACACGAGCCAAATAGAGAACCCTTCTTTTTAAGTCGTTTGAAAACGGACGACATAGCAATATGGAATGTTCATTTTATTGGGTCTTTAAAAATACTGTTGGAAAGCATTATTTAAGAAACAGCAGCAGTTCAATTCTGTACAAAAAATGTTCCTCAGTGAGTTTAGGCTCACTGAGGGAGATTGTACCGAATAGACCGACGACAGGGTTTATCAGGGAGAAATGGCCAAAACAAACCGGAACTTACGTATTAGATAAAAAAAGTTTTTTCAAAAAAAAGAAAACCGCCTTCAAAAACTAAAAAGTGATAAATAACTTTAGGACAGAACACACATTACTTTACTTTTGGAAGTCGGTGGCGGTGGCTTTGTGTTTGTTGTTTTGTATTGCCACTGACTTCCGAAAGTAAAGTAATGTGTGTTCTGTTGTTTCTTTTTTTTTTGAAAAAACTTTTTATTTTTCGCTTTTTAGTGTTGCCCATCCAAATCCATTAAGAAACGGCAACACACTTAAAAGAGATTGTAAGTCCTCCAGTGATTGAAGAAACTATAAAACGTCGTCTAAGTAAGTTTTTTTTGGGAATTTGTTGATTTTCTCAAAAAGGGCTATATCAATTTTGATAAAATTTATATGGGACCTTTTCGGAATAAACCTCTTTCGAACAAAAAAAGAATTTTGCAAATCCGTCGATATATGACAGAGTTATGCCCGAACATACATAAAAAAAAAATGTATAAACATTCGAATTGATAACCTCCTGCTTTTTGAAGTCGGTTAAAAATGCGTCCCAAAACTTTTAAAGAACTTGTAGGTACCGCTTTTCATTGCACACTTCACATAACTCGTATACTCAAACTCTATAATTTAGAGCTCGAATAATTTCACCAGTTTTAGGTTGTTGTCGGTTTAAGTGAGGCTAACATGGGTATTAAAATTATGACTTCATTCGAAGCTTTATAAATAACTCTGTGCATTTTCCCGAACGACCATTCAATTCGGTTGTTAAAGAAATAAGTAGTATCTAAATTGCAAACTGCAAAAGTTGATGTTTATTGATAAAAATAAACACCCAAACAGCCGCCATAACCGGTTATAATATACATCTCTTTTTCGTGGGAGTTACAGATAGCCTACTGTGTATAAACTGCATGGGGGCAGACAGCAGCTCTGTAGATACTTCGGATACCAAAGTAACCTACGAGAGATTGCCAGTAGCGTCAAGGTGCACTGGCCTTTCTCGAGGAGCTGGGGGTGGATCGAATGATTTACTTTCCACCTGTACGCAAAATACGCGCGTAGACTTGGTGTTGAGGACATTGACCTGTTATACTACACTAGATTTAGTCAGTTATTTGAACGTTCTAGCCAGGAATATAGGCCAGGCAGGCCAGAAGGTTCAAAAAATATTTGGGTTAGAGAATACTGCTAGATATTGTACACCAGCATCCTGTGGGTCCTCTATATGCAGAGGGCTTTTAATGCCCTGCGGATCCTCTACAATAATGGGTTACAGGTTGCACTACAGCACTACAGTGGCCCGCGCCACTGTAGTGCTGTAGTGCAACCCCATCAGCCCCCTGCTGATGGGGTTGCCGCGCCACTGTAGTGCATCGGATGTTTGAAAATAGCTGAAAATAACCAAATATTTAATAAAATACGTCAATGGTAGCGCAACTGCGCAATGCGGTGAGAAAGATAAAATGAAAACACGTTACCGACAAGTGAAGCCGAGAATTGCGTAAAGTTGTTTCTGTGCAAACATTTTTCCCGGTCTGACAGCTCAGATTGGTACTCCCGTTCATGTTATTGTATTTGTATTTTTACTGTAAAAAAATATAAATTCTCTCTATTTGCCATTCACGTTGAGTTGGACGAAATCAACATTAGCTTAAGAGCGTGTATTCGATTCGTGACGAAAACTTCATGTTTTGCCCAGAGCAATATCGTAATGATGTGAGCAGATTATTTAAAGACAATTACAGTTTTCGAAAAGATTAAGTCTTGATTTAGGGAGCTACAGAGTAAAAGTATAATTTTTAATTATGGTTTTTTGAAGCGAAGACAATCATTTCATATCGTTTTACGAAAATAGACGTCAGAGTTAACTTTCAGGACGAATACAACCATTACAATATGCCAAAATATTAAGTTTTATGTATATTTCCAACAGGATATACAGTCTTAATGTGTACAACAGAGCCAAAGTTACGAAAATATTAATATTATGTATTAAAAGACAATGTTGAAAAAGTAGAAAATCGGTTCACTTTGACAATTTTTTTTCACCAGTATTTGAATAAAAACATAACTGATATATTTATTTTATGAAAGGAAATGTTATGCTTAATAAACAGAATATTTTTCAGTCCGTTAAACGAACTCATTTATATTAGACAATTATTTTAAAAAGCACTGTAAAATATCACGCGTTGTCGTTTGCCGATCAATTTCAATGATTCGTGCTTATTTCGTGCGTATTTTTTTTTTTGGGATGCACACAATCAGACCATTGTATTGTACTAGTGTGTGTCAATGCTGCTACGCCGGTCTAGCAATCGTTTAGATTTTGAGTTGCGCTAAATCGAATACGCGCACTACGGAAACTTTAAAATCATGCCATCCTTTACATTTTGTATCTAAAAGAAAGTGGCAATTTAAGCCTCTGTTAAACTAATGTTAATTTTGTGCAACACACAATTTGTTATGTTAAAATTAGACTGAATTTAAAATTACATTTCTAATTATGAAGAAAATAAAAAAATATTGGCAATGTTACAGTTAATCAAAATCACAAATGGATTTTGTTTGATTCTGATTCTCCAGCATACCTACCTACTTCGAGTCTGTTAGATGTTACAAAATCTCAAAAAAACATTATTCAACTAGCTTTTGCTCGCGACTTCGTGCGCGTGAATGTCGGTTATCGCGGATTCTGACGTAGTTGCGAATTAAAAAGTAGACTATTCCTTCCCCAGGATTCAAGCTTCCTCATATCAAATTTCATGCTTTCGCATTTATAATATTAGTATGGATAAACACTAATTGTGTTTGTCGTATAAAAAAAAATGGGTGCGTGTACTTATGTACGAGCGTGAGAAGTTATACTTCTTTGGCATTATTAAAAAAGTATATAAGCACAATTTGAATTGTAAACAACGCCATCTCTGACATGGCATGTACGTCAGAGATGGCGTTGTTTACAATTACTCCCGTGAGAATTTTGTGTGACGCTGTACGCGCGCATGCGCGAATCGTAAAATTTCACTCTCATCATTTTTTCATAACGCGCCTAAAGAAGTATAACTTCAAAAACTGCCCAAGTGCTAGTCGAACTCGCGCACGAAGGGTTCCATATCTACACAATTTCAAGCAAAAAAAACGGCTAAAAATCACATTTGTTGTATGGGAGCCTCCATTATATATTTATTTTATTATGTTTTTGGTACTAGTTGTTATAGCGGCAACAGAAATACATGATCTGTGAAAATACTCAACTGTCTAGCTATCACGGTTCATGAGATACTGCCTGGTGACAGACAGCCAGACGGACAGTGAAGTCTTATTAATAAGGTCCCGTTTTTTACCATTTGGGTACGAAACCCTAATATTCTTTATGATAGTCGTATTTCCAAATCGTTTTACAACTTTGACTTTTAAGTACGCGCGCTCATGCTTGGCCTACAGATCCAAAATTAAAACCAAAAAACCGTTAATTTCAAAAAGTTACAAGTACCAAAAGAGTAGTCAATTAAACAAAACTCTTCTCCAAAGCGCATGAAACAGTCAAATTCCTCGTCCGTACTCCGAACTCTCTCGAACAAACCGCTAATCTTTTCGGCATTCCTCTTTGTCTCCCAAGTAATATTTTAATTAAGACCCGTCTGCGTCCTCCGAGGCAATTAAAACTTACGCCACGCCACTGACATTTGTTTTCCTTGACTTAAGTTAATGCTATCCGGATGCACACTTAGCCGTCATAATGAACGACGGTCTGTTTTGGGATTATTTAGGCTAAATATTCTTAAGAAGAGAATACCTTTATCATTTGAATTTAAAACCAAAACTAGGTAATTTAAACTTTGAACTTTTTAAATTCGAATGTTCTTTAAATATTGTATCGTTTGGTCTCAGTAGTTGCTTTTAGGGTAGACTTGACAGGTCAAGAGTGCCTGTTGGTTTAATTGAAATAAATATTTTAACTACTTGATTGGATTTTCCTGGAGTTTCTTGCTCGTTCTTCTCCAAAGAGACCTACCTATGTTTTGGAACGAGCAACTAGCTTTAACGTTCTGACTAACTGACCGACTCCTTGACAAGTCAAATGTGCCTGTAAATGGTATATTTAAAATAAATGCTTTGATTTTACTAGATGAGGAAATGTTTAGAAATAAAAATATTTCTTTTTACGAAAAAATGCGTGAGATGTTTCTATTTTTCTATTATTCTTAAATTATTTTTATAATACCAGAAAAATAGAAACATCTAACGCATACTTAAGTTTTTAATTTTTAACTAAATGGTTAGAAAAATCTTAATTAATTAATTATTTCCGGTCGAATTGAGAAACTTCGTCTGTTTTTGAAGGTGGTTAAAATAAACTGGCATTAAACATGCATTTGGAAACGACCACCACCACCACGTCCACTACTCGTACCAACCACTAAACGGACACCAAAATCCCACCACTCAGAAAACGAAAATCATTTTTAAGGAAAAATGATCATTTATAAATAATAATAATAAAAAGATCATTTATTGGTACGCCAACAAGGGTTGGCGTACCAATAAATGATCTTCGATATAAAATCACATATGCTTACCATCGTATAAATACGTAACACATTATATTAAATCCCGTAACACACCCAATTTACTGGTTATCCGAGGGAAAGGTCCCTAAAAAGATCATAATGACAGAATAAGGCTGAGGTCATAAAGTAATACGGTTTACGAAAAACATTTTTCTTGTTAACGAAAGAAGATGTATTATGGTAGATATAAAGTTCGATTTTCATATGTTTAAGGGCGAATTTTGCCAAACTTCTATATCTAGTAGAACTAGCTAATGCCTGCGAGTTCGTCTGCGTCAACATCGGTTTTCTCTATAGGTTTTATTTTTTCGCGCGGAACTCTAATTCTTTTTCGTAACTAAAACTCCTTATAACATCAGCAAATCTGCCTGTTAAAGTTTCATCATCGGACCAGCATTATCGGAGATTAGCGTTACTCAAACTGACGTTAACTGACGTTAAACTGACGTTAATCAAACTGACAGACAGACAGTCATAATAATATTATGCATTTATTAAAATGTTGTTATTTAGACATTGCAAACAAACATTTTATATTTATTTATTTGATGATGAATTCATAAGTTTTAATCTGATTTTCCATACACAAACTGTCAGACCTCAATTTTTATTTCACGGATAAAAGCTTTATAAGAAGGATTTATTTAAACCCTGTGCTATCTGGATATAATGTCCTTGTATTTCAAATATAGATAGATCCTCAGAATGAGTGGATCGTTTCCAGCTGAAGGTGAAAACGTTGTTATCAAATGACAATGCCAGATCCTGCCCCACCCATGTACAGAAAAAGTAACCCATGTACAGAAAAATAAATTTATGAAAATAATTGTAATGAATATAGAACCTTTCTATAGTAAATTGTTTTTCTTTAGAACTTGCGGATTACGAAATACCTACTCACAAAATACAAACTCATTTTACCTAAAATACAATTTAACCTATAATCAATGTCATTATTGTTTTTAGATTTAAACGGAAACCGCAAGTTCTACAGTCACTAAGACTAATGTTTAGTTATCAGCAATAAATAAACAGTAAGATGCTACATATTGCACATGACTTTTATTGAGTGGGGCAAAGTTCTATAGAGTTTCTGGCATTGTCCTTTAAATATCATAAATATCTTATTTGTTAGATTTTAGCTTTAAAATAAGAGCAAAATGTAATTATGTTCAAAAGAATGAACTGTCTTTTATTAAGAGAATTCTAAGGCTGCATTTGATGGCACCTTGCATGAATGCACGAGGAAGGTTGCTGTAAGGGAGGAATGGCGACGATAAAGCGTGCCACCAACACCTGAAGTGACGACCACGACCACTCTGTCAAGACTGACACTGACGAAGAAGAAGAGAATGAACTTATCTTACATAACCAGACTGTCTCCTTGCTCTGGTGGTTTAGTCGCTAAATATGGGGTTTTGAATGGGCCAGTTCACACAACACAATACTTCAATTGGCTGAGATTTTATTCTATCAAGAATTTCTCAGTAGCAGCCTGGTGACTAGATTTGATTCTACAGCAAAAGGCTGACCAAATATAAAATTAAAAAAGCTTTTTTACAAAAAAGACAACCGCCTTCAAAATCTAAAAATTGATAAATAACTTTAGCACCGTACACACATGACTTTGAGTCATAAGCCACCGACTTCCAAATCTAAAGTCATGTGTGTACGGTGCTAAAGTTATTTATCACTTTTTAGATTTTAAAGGCGGTTGTCTTTTTTGTAAAATAACTTTTTATTTATCACTGTTTAGTACCTTCTTATCATCCAAATTCATTAAGATCCGGCAACATAGTTAAAACAGAGGTACTCCAAAGCTTGAAGAAACTATTAAAACGTCGTAGATTTTATTGCGATTTAATTGATTTTTCAAAAAGTGCTGAATGTATTTCGATAAAATTTCGAATTTCCATAAAAAAATAATTATCAAAATCGATTCACATTTGCCAGAGAAATTGCGTAATTAATATACAAGAAAAAAAAAAACATTCAGTCGAATTGAGAACCTCCTTCTTTTTTGAAGTCGATTGAAAAGGAAAAGAGAGAAAAAACTAATTAACATAAGTCTGAAATCGCCAAATCCCCTTGAGCAAGAGTGATCTTTCCTTGTGCCTTCGTTGTATGAGAAGTGGACTTTCCCCTGCAGTGGAATAGTAGTAAGCTGGTATTGTTATATTATTGATGCCCGCGGCTTCACTCACATAAGGACACACATTTAATCTAAGGAAATAAGTATTTAATAAATACTACGTCATCTTATCATCATCATCATTTCAGCCAAAAGACGTCCACTGCTGGACGTAGGCCTCCCCCAAGTGTCGCCGCATTGACCGGTCCCATGCGACTCGCATCCAGCGGATCCCCGCAACCTTTACCAAGTCATCGGTCCACCTAGTGGGAGGCCTTCCAACGCAATCTCTTCCGGTTCTCAGTCGCCACTTCAGAACTTTTCGGCCCCATCGGCCATTCGTTCTGCGAGCAATGTGCCCTGCCCACTGCCACTTGGAAATGTGCAAGACATCATCACGCTTCTGAAGGCGACCGATCCTGACGACGTGCCGACGTTTGTGGCGAGGGACCTGAATAAGTTACCTCCAGTCACGATGGACCACATCGACGTTACGAGCCTGTTGCAGGACATTAAGTCTTTGAAGGTTAGTCTAGCTGATGTGCAGAGGAAGTTTGAGACATCCCAGAGCACCGTTGCAGACCTGCGCACAGAACACGATGAGTTGCGAAGCTCTGTAGCGTTAACTGGGTCACCGGTGCGTGTAAGCAATGCAAAGACGCGCCGAGGTGTCGGCTGCCTAGACACATCGGTCACGAGTTTCACGTCAGCAGTTTTGTCGCCGGCGCCGATTGCCGAGTCTGCGTGTTGCGCCACAAGCGTGCCTCGTTGCGCCGCTCCCGTTCCCCACAGCTCCTCCCCGCAGCTGCTGGAGTCGCATCGCAACGTCAACTTTAAGGCGTTTGTGGATCGCCTTACCTGGGACTAAAATATACTAGTCAAAAGAAAATAAGGGCTACCATGTATTTTCCATATTAATTTTGGGGGTTAAAAAAGCAATTTTAGTAAAAAAAAACACTTTTACTAAAATTGCTTTTTTCAAACAAAACATTAAATATTATGATAAACATTTATAATTAATCGTCTAGTTTAATGTTATCATTTTAATGAAAAATGTCGAAAGTTTTTATATTTTTGCATTTCTTCAGTATTGTGTGTGTCCTCTCCTTTCCCGAACACATTCTTGAAGCCTGGATGGCATACTGTCCATCAATTTGCATATGGCGAAATGAAAAATATTATACGTGCAAGGTCAACGTTCTGTAGCAGAACTTCACTGGGCCATCCTCATGATACGACTCCCCAAGCCGTCCTCTATCCCTCCCCAGGGAAGTAATATACAGCCGACGCAACACGACACGCTCATGTTTGTGTTTATTACAGCCTAATCTTAATTATACACTCATACATGAGTGTGGGGAATGCGTACTATGATAATGCCTGCAAATGCGACCACGGATTTTAGTTCCTTTGTGAAGGTTTTATTTTGAAATGAGTATAAAACTCGTAAAGCTAATTCTGGTAATGTAGGAATTCCTTAGTAGCCAGGAGTTTGGAAGTTGGTAGTGTAAACCAACACCCGTGTCTCAGAAAGCATGTAAAGCCGTTGCTCCTGCGCCTAGTCTCTCGCTGGCTGGAAGAGAAGAGAGAATGAACGTGCGTTTGCGTCTAGGACATTTTTTTTAGAATATAAACCCACTTTTTTTATTTTCGGCTTTTGTATACAACAATAATTTTTATAATGTGCATCACTTTCACGTGAACAAACTTCTTCTTCTTCTTTATTTCTTTCGTTTTTTCTTTTCTTTCTTTCTTTCACACAATGTGAAAGAAAGATGTGTGATGTGTGTGATGTGTGTGTGTTATGTGTGTGTGTGTGTGTATGTATGTGTGTGTGTGTGTGTGTGTGTGTGTGTGTGTGTGTGTGTGTATTTTTCAAACGCGTCCATTGAGATTGGACGCGTTTGAAAAATGATTATCTTTAAATAGAAAAATATTATTAATATTATACCAAATCCATACATTTTCGTTTGGACGGCAAAACAATAACATCAAAACACAATAAATAAAAGCAGTAGCATATTTCCTAATACCCAAATCTGTCTAGCGTAGTATTGCCGCGGGCTTGCCAGCCATAACACGTCGAATAATATGCTTTATGTGTCTGGAACACCGCGTAAATCTAATCTCTTGTAAATTATACGTGCACTGGATGTGTGATCATCATTATTAGACAACATTTTTCATTAGTAGGTACTGTAACACCTGAGTTACACTTGTACCGTGTACGAATTACTGTAGGTCTAAGCTACGTTGAAAGAAAGATATTATCGACTTGTAGAAGATTGTATTAATCAGATTAGCGAGAGGAAAACTTTAACAAGACCGCAGCTCTGAGCTTAGCTGGGACTAACTGACATCACATGTCATAGTATAAAAACTATCCTTCTACATTATTCAAATATATATTCCTAAGGTATCCAGAAGGTTCTAATCACAGACTAAATAGTTATGGCTTCATAACATAAAGCCTCGTTGGGCAAATCTCTACAGTACCTACCCTGTACTAATGAAAAATGTTTTATCGTATAGTGTTTCATTGCTTCCGCCAAGATGATGATTGTAACAAACCTATGGATTAAGCGTAATGAATACCTTGTTTCTGAAATATTTATTACGTATAACTCACCTTACTCACGCCGTGTGGTGCCGGACGCGAATAGCACCACCTCATTTCTACCCGTAGGTGTCGTGGGGCGGCAGAGGGATATTGACCAGATCGGCATCGGCCAAGCATGGCGGTTACGGCTGCACCCCCCCTTGGGGGAGTCCTATGCCCAGCAGTGGGCGTCTAGAGTTCGACATGATGATAACTTACTAGTCGTCATCGTCGTCGTAGTAGTAATTCGTGATGACAAAAATCAGCATAAAATTACGTGCCAAGTTATCAAGTACTTAGACGTAAACTACTGTCATTGGTTATTGACAAATTTCAGTCCACCAATCACAGCAACTTACGCGCATTTTTTGCCACATAAATTCGTTGTTCGAGAAACCAGGGTCAGGGTCAGCTTTGTCTCAATTAAACCTTGATATTGCCGATACCATTGATTAGTATTCTTAGATTATTAATTGGACTCCTCCAACAAGTCCAAAGTTCCTCCAACAAGTCGTAGTTTTGACAACTTATCACAATATAAATGTTCCTGCCGTTCTTGAGGTAACTGCGTGGTGCGGGAGGAGAGAGCAAGAGCTCACTCATTCATCATCATCATCATCAGCCGAAACATGTCCACTGTTACATAGGCCTCCCACATAGAACGCCCCAACAAGCGGCAACCTGTCGTTGCATTCACTGTTTACCAGCGACCATGTCGATGTCGTCGGTTTATCTAGTGGGAGGCCTAGCACCGCTGCGTCTTCCGGTTCGTGCTCGCCACTCAAAAACCTTTCTTTCTCATCGGTTATCGGTTCTTCCAGCGATGCGGCCTGCCCATTGCAACTTCAACTTGCATATTCTGAGAGCTATGTCGGTCAGTTTTTCGGCTAATTTCCTCGTTCCGGATCTTATCGCGCAAAGTAACTCGGAGCATAGCCCTCTCCATGGGGAACACCCAAATATTCCGAAATATTTTATTCCGAATTTCGATATTCCGATTTTCAAAAGTCCGAATTTCATAATACCTAAAAATTATAATCTCTATTATTTAAAATCACGAAAGTTATTTTACCGAATGTCGTAAATCCGATTTGTTTGTTTTCCGATTTTCATATGTTCGAAGACTCAAATGCTCGATGAGTTCTCGGTCCGAAAAACGAAATTCCGAATTTCAATATTCCGAATAAACTGTTAAAATTAGGATTCTGATTCAATTCAGCTACGCATATATATTCAAAATGGTGTCACCTTGTTTCGCAGACAGAAATTTCATAGAATTTCGTTTCCCAGAAAATGTTTCATATAATATTTGGTTCTTGTATTTTCATTTCAACTATTATTGTTTCAAAGACTATTTACTTGAATGAAACATATTTCACAGAAACACAAATCAAAGAATTTTTAATCACATTTTTTTGTTTAACGAACTTATCAAACAGTAGAATTACTTTTTAACGAATATTGTTTATTCGGTGTATTTTTCTATGGAATTTATTTCAACAAAAATATATAGGTATAAAAAGAAAGACAATAACAAAAATAATCTTAAAAAGTCAATATGTTGTGCCACAAAAGTTAATGACAGAAACGAATTGCTGTGAAACCGACTCCACGTAGTCTTGTCTGCCCTACCCCTAGAGTGTAATTTAAATTCGCGTAGGCGCGGAGGGGCGAGGCGGCCAGCGAGCTGAGGAGCAGGTGGTTTTAACGCCCGCCGCCGCGGCTGAGGCTGGCCGGCGAAGCCGGCCAGTAAGCCGAAGCTGCGGTGGTGAGCGTGAATACCATCTGCGACGATAAGCTCGCGTGGTACCGCCGGAGCCCCGCAACGCCGTAGCCGTGACAGAAACCATGCCTGCTGCATGTTGCATGTTCGCTTGCATGCTCGCTTGCATGATGCATGCTTGCTTGCTTGCATGCTGCATGCTTGCTTGCATGCTGCATGCTTGCTTGCACGCTGCATGCTTGCTTGCACGCTGCATGCTTGTTTGCATGCTGCATGCTTGCTTGCACGATAAACGATTGCACGATAACGATAAAGATAATCGGAATCGGAATTCGTATTTTTGATGTTCGGAATTTTCATTATGTCGGACTTTTTCTTATTCGATCTTTTGAAACTCGGTATTTTGAGAATAGTAATTATAAACGTTCGGAATTTTGAAATTTTAGTATTATAAAAATAGGATGAATGATAAATCGGAGTTGCCATATTAGGAATTTTGAACTATTCGGAATTATGAAAATCGGTATTTTGAAATTCGTATTTCTGACTTTCGGAATAAAGTTTTTCGTATTTATGTAGTGTACCCCTCTCCATGGCGTGCTGCGTGACTCTGAGCTTCTCTAGGAGACCTGCAGTTAAGGACTACGTCAACTTGATACGTCAACTTGTGACAACTGTTACCCCTCCCGCACCGCGCTACTACCTTAGGAATGGTCACAGTTTATTTCTTTTTATTGTGAGCCTCTGCTTCTATTTTTTCCGGAATTTTATGAGGCCTATTATTTACTTTTTACATTTAACCAATTTTTTGTTCCTTTTATTTACCACTAGTTGACCCTACAGACGTTGTCCTGTCTCTATCTTACCTACCTACCTACCCTACCAACTTAGGTAAGGTAGGTAGGTACCTACCCTACCCTACCTATACCTACCTACCTACCTAACTGCCAGGTAGGTAATGCAAGTATATTCAAGGAATATAAAAAGTTTCATACAATTTTTTTATTCCGTATGTCACCCCCTTGGGGGTTGAATTTTGAAATATCCTTCCTTAGTGAATGCCTTCGTCATATGAGGAATACGTGTACGTAATTTCAATTTTCTAGCCTTAAGGGTTTGGCCTGTACGTTGATTTATTAGTCAATCACTTTTGCCTTTTATTTATATAGATGTTGACTAGTAACGGTCACAGTTAAGTGTTTAGGATATAGTTCTAAAAACTACCATTTTACAGATAAGTTGGTATTTCTGTAAGAGGAATTTTTGACAGATTGAGCATGATACTTTATGTTCGAAATATTGAATATAATGCTAGTTGTCGATCGCACGAAAAATGGTCCCGCGCACGCGTTTATATAGGCTCACGCGGGGTCGCGGGGGAGGGGCCGACCAGACCCCCCGCGCATCGCCGGGTTAGGCGTTAACATCCTCCCCCCTTGAAGGCTGCTCCTTCAAGCCTATATCAGGCTCGAACAACGGGCAAAGGCGGTTTACTGCTCGGCGGACGATACCATTAGCTGTCTTCACGTCTGCTACTCTGGCCACTTCGTCATTGCCCACGTGCAAGGCCTGGATTCGTCCAATTTTCCATTTTAAGGGAGGCAAGTTGTTCTCCTTGATAATGACCATATCTCCAATTTTTAAGGTTCTGTCCGCCTTACGCCATTTGGTACGATGCTGGAGCTCTGTGACGTAGTCATGTTGCCATCTCATCCAAAAACATTGTCTCATCTGTTCTAATTGTTCGCATGTGAATAATTCAAAAGCTATAAATGTAGAGGACTACAAATGTAGTCCTCTTACTTCTCCTGATTATAACTGACAAAAATATTATTACTACAGCAATATTATACTGTCTAGCAGTCTAGCCAACGAGAACCCCAATTTGGCGAACGCCCAGCCGAAATACAACTACATACAGAGTGTATTCGAACAGAAACAAGCTTATGGGGCTCGTTTATAGCCGATTTTATCTATACTTACTAATATTGAAAGCTAAAGTTTGTTTTTATGTTTGAAAATCCTTGCAAATCGTACCGTTAATAGGAATCTACGTTAGTGAGTGGCTGTATTGTTATTATCAAAAATAGAGGTCCGTGAAATATGAATTCAGTAAGAAAGATAAAACAGGCGAAGATGCGGCCAAGTAGTATTATTATATGAATTTTAAAAACTGGTCAAGTGCGAGTCGGACTGGCGCACGAAGGGTTCCGTACCATTATACTATACAACATTAGGCATCGAGCAAAATAAGGCAAAAAAATCGTGTTTGTTGTATGGGTGCCACCTTAAATATTTATTTTATTTTGTTGTTAGTATTTGTTGTTATAGCTGTAACAGAAATAGATAATTTGTGAAAATTTCAACTGTTTCGCTATCACGGTTCTTGAGATACAGCCTGGTGACAGACAGACGGACGGACAGACAGTGAAGTCTTAGTAATAGGGTCCCGTTTTTACCCTTTGGGTACGGAACCCTAAAAATGACATCTAATTTCACTTAACCATAAGCCCCTCTCGCCGCTTCACGTTAATATACAGGCTGACTTTTAATACATTGGCAATATTTCAGACGGTGAAAGAAGTCATGAAAATGAGCAACTTTCGCTATGGGACCAACTCTGAAATACATACTCCTTACAACACGATCAAAATGTCAGCCTGTATATACCTACCCAAATTATCCTCCAGAGAGGAAACACATAAGAGACATGCGTTTTAGCATTGTCAATAAAATTTATCAAAGGTACTGTTCGAGTTCGAGTGTGGGACCGAAAGTCCCCCTTCCCCTCTTACCTTCTATCTAACCCCTGAAGTTTCCTAGTTGATGAGCTAAGTAGGGCTGTTGAGCTCACTTTGATCCCCACTATTTCTCTCGAACGAAACCAAGCCTGTAATGCATGTAAAAGGTACATCATACTTCTATATTACTTAATAATGCCAGCTACACACGTAACGATCTATCGCAGCGATTAAACTATGCAAACCGATTTGCGAAGTTTAATCGAAACGATAGATCGTTACGTGTGTAGCTGTCATTATATTACTTACTAGCTTTTACTCGCGACTTCGTCCGCGTGAATGTCGGTTATCGCGGATGCAGACGAAGTCGCGGATTAAAAGGTAGCCTATGTCCTTCCCCAGGCTTTAAGCTATTTTCATACCAAATTTCATCAAAATCAATTCAGCCGTTTTGTCATGAAAGCTTAACAGACAAAGTTACTTTCGTATTTATAATATTAAATTAATAAGTAAAATAAGTAATTAGTAAATATTATAAGTAAATAAGTAATAAGTATGGAATATGGATTACTTACTTTTAATATTATAAATGTGAAAGTAACTCTGTCTGTTACGCTTTCACGATGTAACGGCTGAAACTAGAGCCACGGTTCCTAACCTGGGGGTAATTACCCCTGCGTGGGTAAAACTGGTATTTTGTGAGGTAATAAGCTGATAACATAATATTATGTATGACAAAGATTAGACCAATAACACCGAATCTAGCTCGCCAGTGTATTTCATGCCCTAACTATGTATATCATTAACTTTTTATTTTTCCTACTATATACAGCTCACTCTCTCTCTCTACTCACATATTACACCCACACCCACATATCACACACTCACACACTTCACCCATTACACACCATTGCCACTGTTACACGTTTCAGGTTCCCAATTTTGTAAACCTACCTTAACGGACGAATGGATGACCCCTATAACACAGGATTTTCCAGCATCGGGGTCATTATTCACAAAATTGTACCGTCCTAATAATGTGAAATGCGTTGTATTTTACTTATTTTGCATTAAAAATATTATTATTATATTCATTGGTAACATGAGGGGGGGGGGGGGGTAAATTAGTTACCCTTATGTTATCATAAGGGTAACCAGATCGAAAACCACTGCTATAGAGGTATATGCTTTGGAAGATAGCCTAAACCCTGGGGAAGGACATAGGCTACTTTTTAATCCGCGACTTTGCCTGCATCCGCGATAACCGACATTCACGCGGACGAAGTCGCGGGCAAAAGCTAGTACCAATGTGTAATCTTTAAAAATCAAGTTTAATCTATACTTGTTTTTAACCCACGACGTAAAAACGACGGGGTGTTATAAGTTTGACGTGTCTGTGTGTGTGTGTGTGTGTGTGTCTGTCTGTGGCATCGTAGCTCCCGAACGGATGAACCGATTTTGGTTTTGTTTTTTTTATTTGAAAGGTGAATTAGTCGGGAGTGTTCTTAGCTATGTTTGATGAAAATCGGTCCAAGATGGCCGCCGCTACAAAATAGCTAATCACATATTTTTTCACAACTCCATCAATATGGGTATCAAATGAAAGGGCTTCACTAGTAGAATACTTTACACTATGATAAATTTCAAGGCCAAGATGACCGGCACCACAAAATGGCGAATTATATATACCAAACGCATTCTCAGGGTTGATATCTTTAATATCAAAAAAGATCCATGTGACAAAATACGACTTTAGACGTATCTACAACTTTTTAAAACCAGACTAAATTACGTTTAAAAACTTTCAAATAAAAATTAAATTAAAAATTTAAAAAACCCCCAACGCAAAACATAATAGCAATTATTTAAAAAGTAAAAAATAATATCTTTTGTTGAGCCATCAAATGTTTGTTCGTTGAAATGGCGCTATAATGTCGCGGCGGGGTACCGCTAAGTCAGCAATAGCTAAATAGGTAAAATAGCGAACTCATGGATTTGCAATGAGATTTGACTTACGCGGTATCCCGCCGCGACATTATAGCGCCATTTCAACGAACAAACATTTGATGGCTCAACAAAAGATATTATTTTTTACTTTTTAAATAATTGCTATTATGTTTTGCGTTGGGGGTTTTTTAAATTTTTAATTTAATCTTCAGTACTAATTATAGTAGAAAAAAGTATGAAAGATATTTTCCCCCGTATATATATTGTACCCTCTTATACGTAACCCGACCCTAATCCATCATTACATTAAATCAGTATCAATATATAGTTACAATTACCAAACAGGATGTGCACATACAGCCGGCGGGTACAGGGTGCGTCCGACTCGACCCGCAAATTAAATGCCTGCGGGCCCTACTGTATCGACTGACAGACCCCAACGTTGGACGTACCATTTTATGTTCGGAATGTTTACTTGTGAACCTGAGTTCATAACGTAAGAGTATTTATTTAATAGTAAATGGATATCAACTTGGCTTGGTTTGGCTTGGCTCGCTTCTTCTTTGCCGTACGGATCAATCTCACATGGCTCAGATAGCTTACCGCGCCCTGTCCGTAGGTGGGTGACTGTCTATTTCATAAAGTCTCAAACAAAATTCAATTCAAAAATCAATCGAATTTAAGCGTAAGCAGGCCCTCTGTATGTCTAGAGTTGTGGTGTGAAATATGTTCGTTTAAATTCTTAATTATTTACGTATTTTCCTCGACTTGCCTAACGACTGAACTCTTCTAGGGTGAAGTTTAATTACAAACGTCATTGTATGGAACGATACCTGCTATGAGAATGTACTGATGAGGTATTTTATTTTTTTAAACCATATTTTAGTATTTTATCTTAATCATAATGAGGAGCAATTTCTGTATTTTTAAGAACGACTACGTTTTTAACAAATTTTTGACACGGTAATACTATTCTGTAAGAACTTGTAGCGACATCTATCGTACATGCTACGTACTACTAACTGACGATTCTAGATTGGGCAAGTAAAATTCTCCACGACATTCATAAAAATAATAATAATAAAACCATTTATTTTCAGGTAACAAAGACCCATAGAAAAATACCTGAACTTAAGTATACATATAACAATATAACAATTGTGTTAGTAAATAAAACTTAAAACTATGTTAGTACTTATCACTTAGTTGCACTAAGTCTTTGCACGTTCCGGTGGCACTTGGCCGCGAAAGCGGCGGAATACCACATCCTGTGGCCAAAAGCTTTCATCCAACACCTGATGCAGGTAGCATGTTGGTATGCGCACCACAAACACCTTAAAGTTAACGTTGCGATGCGAATCCAGCAACTGCACTCTCGGCGCGTACTTCAGCCTTTGGCGTACGTACTTTACGATTTCTTCCGCGTCAGTGGTGTAGTGGAGACGGGAAATATACACCGGGGTATTAGCATATTTATAAATAAAATCCCGACTACAACCGTCGGGCAGTAGCCCACCAGACCCAACACCCGTCTGGTCGGAGGATCCTCCCCTTTCAATGGAGGATGAGGAACTTTACACTCTGTTCCTCATACCTCTAAAAACTCACTTCGGTGCTCACTTCTGATTCTGCGGGGAAAACTGTATTTAGTAATCTGTGACTCGATGAAAACTACACTAGAGCCACTAAGCGAGGTCATATGTGAAGCGAACTTTAACTTTTAATTTTTACGTATCTTTTTTAGCGTGTACCAATACTTTTCACTTCAGGTAAGTGAAATCAAAAATGGGTCATTTCCTGCAGAATTGCACTGCTGATCGTCGACTTCAATGCGAGACCGATTGCGACTACATTTTGCATAATTTTTAATAGGGGAAATTGGCCTTCCAAAATAAAAACGCCAGAAACCTACAAAAGAAACCCAGTATCGACGCTCAAAAATAAATTAACGTAGAAACAGGATGCAATTAGTAACTAAGTACCGCTGGTCTAACGTCCTGGCACTTATCCAAACAAACCAGTCTGCTTCTTCTGCCAATTGCGGCCAAATGTGTCTGCTACTTTATAGTTTGAGAATCTATGCGATGCAATATCGAAGTGCATCGAAGGCTGTTTAGTGTTTAAATATAGAAGCTTAGAAATTGAGTAATGTTGTTTGAACTTTATCAGTAGGCAAGGGACTCGGGATTATTGGTTAATAACTTGGTGTACTTTAGTGTTGATAGTTGCTTGAAGCTTGTGATAGGTATGTGTGCATACTGCACTTACATATTATTTACTAGATAGTTTTTAGGTGTAACATACAAGTTGTTGATTGAGAATCAGTCATCAGTTATGAGACAAGATATTTATTTGCAAATAGTTGAAAACTACAAGATTTTCAAAATTGCATTTATTTGATACTAGTTTCTGCTGGTGATTTTTCCACGTGGAAGTCAAATATAGCATAAAATATATCCTTTGATACTCAGAAAAAGTTAAGCTTCGTATCAGTAACAGCATTTTTGTGATCGGACCAGTGATTACCTATAAGAAACAAAAACCAACCCTATTGTGAGGAAGGTGGAGTTGTCGAGGACCTTCAAAAATTATTGATGGATGATGTGTCCAATATTAGTCTTATAGAGATAATTTAGTAAGGTCCCTGAATTTCAACAGAACTGATATAGGCATGTTCCATACAATTCTATCCCAACCTAATAATAATAATAATATCTTTATTTAAAAAGTAACAAAGACTCAACTGTGTTAGTAACAATCCTCCTTACCCCCTATGTTAGTATTCTTATTCTAATCTTATTCTAACCTACCATGAATATTATGCGAATCACTGCCCCACGCGTAACACCGAGGTTGAAAGCTTGCAGCAGCGACTCACATACAAACAATCTAGCCTACTCGCTACACAGCGCAGAATAATGTTGGGGCTGGCCCGCACCCGTCGCACCAGGGAAGCGCATCGTTTTCTCATCGTTGCATAAAAACAATCGACTCGAGCTTCAGCAAACATCCCTGACGCACTACAGAAGCGGGGCAACCCCATCAACATCCTAAACGCATTATTAAATTGAACTCAAAGGACGCCGTACGATTTCTGCGTATAATCAGCCCACAGACTGCACGTGTAAAATGAAGTGCAGTATGCACGAAATAAAGTTGTTTTCACATCCGGTGAGCAACGTGCAAATCTACGAGCTATCATATTTGCTCTAACCGACAGCGCCCTTCGCTCTCGTTCAATATCGTCATCGTCTTTCATGCCGGCGGACAAGACATGTCCAAGGTATTTAAACTTGAATACACGTGTGAGCGGCGTTCCATTCAAATGGACTGGTGGTATAGTTTCTGGACACCGTCCGCCGCCGGCACCAAAGACCATGACCTCACTCTTACAAGCATTGTAGGCCAAACCACGAAGCTTAACATAGCCTTCACATATGGCCACCAACCTCCTAAGGCCACAAACCGAGGCACTCAGCAGAGCCATATCGTCGGCGTAACTAATATTATTTACACACACCCCATCAATGTAACAGCCGGCTCGCTCTCTGCTGAGTGTCTCAATCAGCTCATTGATGTATAGATTGAAGAGCGTGGGTGAGGTCAGCCCGCCCTGCCTTACACCGCACTCCAATCCATACGGCTCCGACAGAGTCCCGGCCCATCGAACCTGATTGATCTGACCTCTATACCAGCACTTCAAAGTGCTTATTAGTTCTGAAGGAACTCCAGCTTTCTCAAGCTTACTCCAAAGAATACTGTAAGAGACCAGATCAAATGCTCTGGATAAATCGAGGAAGCACGCGTATATAGGAGTTTTCCGGTCCCTGTAGTACCTGACAGCCCACTTTAGACACAGGATGGCACTCTCAGTGGACAGCCCAGCTCGGAATCCGAACTGGTTGTCGTGCAGTTTAACATGACTATTAAGTTGTCTATTAAGTAGGCTATCAAGCACTTTCGCTATCACCGTAGCCAGGGAAATAGGCCTATAGTTTTTTATATCCGCAATATCGCCTGTTTTATTTTTAACTATAGGCACTACAATCGTTCTAGTCATCTGACTGGGTAAATATTCATGACACACACACAAATTAAAGAACATTGCTAACACTCTAGGTAGATGAGGACCCGCATACTTGAGGTGCATGGCGACGATGCGAAAAGTTTGTTTAAATTCATGGCTTACGTTATGTGAAAGTTCAATTGTTTTGGATACGATGGGACTGACATGCGTTATGCGTAAAAGCCCCTATAAACAAATAAAGAATAGAAAAAAAAAGACCAGTTTATAATTGTCCCAAGTAAAGGCAAAAACCTCTTCTCATACAAATATGGTAAGAACGTTGATCCCCAGCTTGCTCAAGGTGAATTGGCGAATTCTGACTTATATATTAACCCGTTAACTGCCACGTTAGGCACATGTTCCTAACGCTAGTGAAGTTTAGACCTTCAACATTTTTGACCCGGCAGTAAATGTGTTAATTATATGTCTTAAGTTTCTTCACGATGTTTTCCTTGTCAACCGATGTCAGTGATGTTCAAGACAAACTTAGAAAGTACAGTCACCAAAAGAGATAAGTATCCATGTCGTCCGGAATAGTTGAAGTTTACTTAGGAACCAATGGAGGCTTTCAAATGAAATTTAATGAAATCATTTAACTGTTTGTTCTCTTTTCACCCATCGGTTTCTACATAAACTTCAACTATTCCCGACGACATGGATACTTATCTCTTTTGGTGACTGTACATTATCAATTGAATAAGTTACATTGGGTACTTGCCCAGTATCGAACTTGCAATCTAATGAGAGGCGGGCGCCTTAACCAAGTGGGTCATCACGAGAAGTCTTTTGCGCATGTAATAACACTAGCACCCATATTCTACCAACCAGACTGCAGTAAAACAAAAACCCGACTATCCCACAAGATTCCAATCATCGTCATGTGCCTAACCTTTTCCAAACAATGTTGGGATCGGCTCCCAGTCTAACCGGACGCAGCTGAATACCAGTGTTTTACATGGAGTGACTGCCTATCGGACCTCCACAACCCAGTTACTGGGTGATAAGACTGGTTGTCATACTTTCTGCCATCTGACTACCCTTAACGACTGCCAAAGATCTACGAATGACAGCTGGGACCAACGGCTTTACATGCTCGCGAACTCGGTATGAAATGGATGGCGCCCATCCATAGACTGACCGCGGCAAGCGTAGCTTAACCTTTGACCGATCGATCTGTACGGCTTTTACTTAGCCACGAGCCCCTCCCACGAGATTCCAATACCGTCTATTTATCTTCAAAAGTCAGAGCAATGCGCTCATGTGAAGCAGTGCATCGAAGTTAGTCTAATTTATTGAACTTAGCCGGCAAGTTAATGCTACAGCCCAGTCATAAAGTGTGCTTCGAGCACAAGTTGCATCGTACATTCGTGGTCAAACATCCAACTTGAGTAGGGCTGCCATATGTCCGGGGTTCGCCGGATTTGTCCTAGTTAAGAGGACGTCCAGAGGATTTCCCGATTTCCAGGGGAATTCCAAATACTTCAAAGATCAAAGTCATCATTATTCTGTCCTTGTCCCATTTTACTTACGTACAGCGCAACACGATTTTTTCTTCCATTCAGTCCTTTCAACCGTCCTGATATCACTGACTTCCTTCTCTTTCTGACTATTTGAAAGATAAGTCACCATCATGTGCCTCTTCCCAACTATGTTGGAGTCAGATCTCAGTCAAATTGGATGCAGCTGAATACCAATGTTTTAGATAGAGGGACTGTCTGTTTAAATTATTTGAAAGATCAGTAATTAAATAAAATATTAAAAGAGCAAAAATAGAAATGATGTTTTAATTGTTTTGCTAAAATATTTTTCTCACGGACGTACGAGGAAAAAACTCTGTTTCACACAAATGTCCGTTATTGGGTTATATTATGGTTGTGTTATATAAGGTTATTGAAATGTTTATCCGGTGTCCGCCATTTAGGTGATGGTAACCCTAAACTTGAGAGGAACTTAGATCCGCTTATTTTGCTCAATAGTGGAAGTTATAGGAGTACGTTGTTTATGTAAATACCTTATTGATTTAATGCGATGACTGCAGTCTTAGTAATATATTTTCCGGACCGAATTTCGAGCACAGCGGTCAATCTCAATCGAGACTATCCAAGGACGCAAGAGATATTATAGAGCACAAGTGTATGCACAAACACAGTGCACTCTATCTCCCCTCACTCTTCTACTCCGATGGGACGGCAATGCGACACGACTGGGAAAAGATCAGGTGCAGGACCAACGGCTTTACGTTATTTCCAAAGCACGGTGGTGTCTCGCCACCAACTTCCAATCTCCATGCGGCTATTAAGAAATTCCTAATAGATTAACCCAATACCACTTCTTGCCCAACCTGGAAATAGAACCCAGAACCTCATGCTCAGCAGTTGCACTTGCAACGACACTAACTAGTACTTTAGTACTAGCCGACCGCGCGTAAAACTATCCGATTTGAGTAAATTTTTGAATATTAAGTAAGACTAATTTATTTAGCAAAACATTTTTATTTTATTTTAATAAAACAGTCTAACCGACTGAAACCATTAAAACAAAAATATAATGCTAATTTAAGAATGGTGATAGTTCATTATCTGTCTAACTTTTTCTCAACTATGTTGATGTCCACTTCCAGTCTAAGCTACAGTTTTATTGTAGTGACTTCAAACTGCCTATCTGACCTCCACAATCCAGCTACTGGGTAACACGATACCCCTAAGTTTATTTAGCTTGCACTGATTTTAAATCTACATTTTTTGTCTCCATCCGCTTAACCGATATTTACGCGGAGGAAGTTTGGGGCAGAAGCTAGATACGATATATTTATTTGTTTCTTTACAAGCAGTTGGAATGATTACAAAAAAAAAATGCCTAGAATGGTGTATACCTATAAAAAATATCGTATCACACTGTTTGTTATCGAACTCTTCCGTAACGGCTTCATCGATTTTTATGAAATTTTTGTGTATATTTGGTAGGTCTAGGTCGTATATTTTTTATATACTTTTATTTATTTATTTAAATGACAAAACAACGTTTGCCGTGTCTCGTATTTCTTAAAGCCATACCATTTCAGTCACGAGTCAAACTATAAGTAGCCTTGTGCAAATTCCTTGATCTAATCTAATTTTGTAACAAATTTGACTTTAGTAGAATAGACTTTGATAAATTAATTTGAAAGCAACATTACAGTTGCAAATGCTAGTCTGATTCGGTCAAAATTTATACAAGAGCTTGGAGCTAGGAGCGCCGAATAGGCTTTCGTAAATATTCTGCTGAGTCAGCTAGTAATTATATAATTCATCATCATCATTCATCATTTCAGCCGAAAGACATCCACTGCTGGGCACAAGCCTCCCCCAAAGGCGGGGGGGGGGTTGCTATAATCGCCACGCTTGGCAGGCGGGTTGGCGATCGCAGTATGGTTGTTACAAAGGCACAGAGAACGCTGCTGCCCATTCTCTGGTGAGTCCCTTAGTCGCCTCTTACGACGGAAAGATATGGGTGGTGCTATTCTTTACATCCGACACCATACGGTACATTATATAATTCAAAGTACAAAAAAGTCATAAATAAATAAAGGTAGAGTCTAGGTTTAAATAAAACTGCACTGCTATTTTCTGAACACTAACCCTCACACATATAACCTCCCTATACAATCCTTTACAACTCTATCAAACCTGTCATGTACCCTTCCATGTTACGTGTTACATACTGCAACGTTGCTGGACAATGTCGCTGCGAACACCAACGTACGAGTAAATTGTCCATGAAACATCAATGCGACTGCGATCGATGCAACGATACAGAGTAGTGTTAGTTCAGAGGCGGCGAACGAATGAGAAGTATTTGTTAGTGGAAGTTTTGTAGAACTTGAGAATTTTGTTTTTTTTTTTGAACAAGTAGCTTAAATTTTTCGACTAGCTGTCTTCTTGACGATTCAAAAGTACCTGTAAATGGTTTAATTGAATTCATTTATTGACTTTGACAACGCTGTGTTAACTTTCTGCGTACTAAGTCGCGAAATAGATTCCTATTAGAAACTAGCTACCCGACCCGGCTTCGCATGGGCCTAAAGCCTTCCCCGATAAATGGACTATCCAACACAAAAACAATTTTTCAATTCGATCCAGTAGATCCTAAGATTAACGCGTTCATCCAAACAAACAAACAAACTCTTCAGCTTTCTTCCTTTTCTTTTTTTTTAAAAACGTTCGTCGTTCGTTCGTCGTTCGTCGTTCGTTTTTAAAACGCTTTATAATATTAGTATAGATAATCGGTTTGAGTTTGAGGATTTAATGCTTATATGTGTAAGATTTGGTGGTTCCTAATATGATTACACTTCAGTTTAACGAGGAATTAAAAACTGAAGTAATTTTAAATTACTAATTTAAAGAAAAAAGATTTGATTACCTGAATGTTTGTTTTTTTTGTACTCAAAAAATACTTACCGATTTTAAAATTCTTTTAAATTTCTAAAACTAAATCGTCGAGTAACTTAGATTTCATTTTTTTATTTAAAAAAATAGGAATCGGTAAGAAGATTCACGTGGGTAAACGCTAGTTTTTAAAGAAACTAAAATATAGTTTTTAAATGAACTCGTATCACTGTATCACATTTTCTCTTCTTCATTTACACACGTTACTCACATTTTCTTTGTATATAATATACATCTATGATTTGTTATAGCAGGTAGAGATGTTTTACATATTAGCAATACCTTTATAGGTACGTATTTTCCTTCTTATGCTTGAACATGTGCCAAATGAACGTACGACCTCTTTAACACTCCAAAAAGCCTTCTCTCTCAACCCTTCAAAGATCTTTCATTCAACCCTTCAAAGCCAACATAAGCACCAACATACGAGTGAATCGTATGAATCATGAATGCACCCATAATCGATGTTACGAGTACAGAGTAGTTGCACACGCAGATGCAACGAACGGATGATAGCGAGTGTCAAAGACGAATAAGGTATTGTGAATACAATATATCTAGCTCGTGAATGGAAGATTGTGAATGAGTCGTCTTTAGGAAGGAATCTATTTAAATTTTCCATTTTGTAAATGAATGGAAAGAATGAAAGAACGACGATAAATGATGAATATACACACGAAGTGGGTGAAACGTTTATAGGTGTAAGCCTTTTTTTGATAAAATCCTTAATTTCTCCTTATAACATCAGGTATCTCCGACTAGTGAAAGTCTCGTCAAAATTGGTCCAGTCGTTTCAGAGATTAGCTGGAACTAACAGACAGACAGATAGACAGATATAAGTTTTTCGATATAAATACTCTATATACTTTCATCTGGATTTGGTAAAAACTATTATTTTGACATTACAAACAGACACTTCAATTTTATTTATTTGTATGTATAGATGCTACATAGCACTACAAATAAAAACGTGTACCTATAACAATCGTATCCATAATACATACAAAAACATCTCAAGAATATTTTCGACACAATATTTTAAATCGTATTACATACCCACAAGGTTTTTATCATAAAATATGTAAATATTAAAAGCACCCAAATAATCCCGACGTTGTGTTGATCCCCTAAAGCAGTACAGTAAAGTAAGATATTTTACTAGACACGTCTTTCATAGAAAGGTTTTCTGATCAAATATTCAAAAGGGGGGATTTTCATGGCGAAAAAAAGTTCAAATATTTATTCGGATTGAGTTAAGAAGGCAGTTTGCGTTAAAAATGTTCTTTTTGAAACTAATTGTGTAAAAAGGACTTTTTTATTAGGCAAAGTTTATTTGTGCCTTTTAGTGAATCCGTTCTAATTAAAGCCTTGGATCTTTCAAATAGCTTTCAATTTTCACAAATGGACGATTTAAGCAATAAATAAACGAGACGTAGGTACTGAAGTCCAATTAAGTCCCAATCTAAAATCTGAGCGACAATTTTAGGATTGATTTCCAAATTCGGTAATTAGCCAGGCGTAAAATAACTACAAATTCACATCAAATAGCAGGTAAGTACCTACCTTTTTAAATATATCAAGGTTTATGTAACTTATTTATACAAATAAATAAAATTGAAATGAATTAATTGTCTGTTTGTAATGTAAAAATATTTTATTTTACTTAATGCATTATATACGGTATTTTATATTCCAGCTCCACTATAAAACGGCTAGATCGATTTTGTCGGGACTGGAGGATAGCTGATAAAATAAGGAGTATCTAAACAAAGCTACTTTTATTTTGGAAAATATTTAAGCTACGCGAAAAATTATTAAAACCCATCGATAACCGAGAATCAGCTAGTTTATGGTATAAAATGTGGACACATAACTGACCCGGAATCCAGTAAAATCCCATTTATGCCGTCATCTACTCAATATGCACTCAACACCTCTACACACCCCACTACTTCCACCCTAGAGTCCGTTATCTTACGAACGTCACCAGGAAAAATCTGTTCCTGATTTACTGACGTACCTACTCTCTTTTGAGAATACCATAAAACAGTCCCATGTCACCGACAGGCGACGAAATCGACTGGTAACGCTTTACAAATATTTTCCGAGGAGACTGCTCCGGACATTTCTATAGATTTATGAAGCGCTATATTGGTGCTGAGTGGTGATAAACCTCTTAGATGGAATGCGCTCCTGGTACATAGGATGCAGTTTATGGGAATATTATAGTACTCCTAAAAGTATGATGTAAAATTTTGCAAGTTTTTCTTGGTGGTCGGACAGTTATGAATAGGTAAAGTAATGTCAAAGCCAAAGTCAAAAATTAAGCGTTTATTTAAAACCATTTAAAGGCACTTTTGAATAGTCAAAGAGTCGGTTAGTCAGAAAATTAAAGCTAGTTGCTGGTTTCAAAGCGTAGGGTAGGTCTATATGGAGAAGAACGAGCAAGAAACTCCACGGACACTCTTTTTAATCCATAATTCTGTTTTTTTTTTACATAAAAACGTTATGATGAAATAAATGCTGGCTGGCACGACTTTTAAGCTTAGTTCGAGCTCAATTACGATTATTTTATAATTTAATTGTATACGACAAACACAACTACATAGTATCTCCCATCATCTGCTTAGCATTTTCCTAGAATGTTGTGGTCGAGTTCCAGTCAGCTGAATACCAGTGTTTTACATGGAGCAACTGCCTATCTGACCTCCACAATCCAGTTAAAGGGTAACACGATACCCGTACGTTGTCAGACTGTCTGGCTTCTGACTACCCATAAAGACTGTCAAAAATCTACGAATGGCAGCCAGGCTTTACGTGACACGTTGGGGTTTCGGTAAGAAATAGATGGACATCTCCGGACGAACTGCGGTAAGCATAACTTATCTATGACCGATCGATGAACAGAACCTTTAAACTAAATATATAGAACAAACATTCAGCATATGTCTCAAAAAATATAATAAATATTTCGTATACGGTTAATAGTGCGAACTTGGAACGAATCAAGCCCGCCATTATCGAGAACACGTGATATCTATGACCGATCGATGAACAGAACCTTTAAACTAAATATATAGAACAAACATTCAGCATATGTCTCAAAAAATATAATAAATATTTCGTATACGGTCAATAGTGCGAACGTGGAACGAATCAAGCCCACCATTATCGAGAACACGTGATATACCACTACTTTTGGCGCGCTTCTACAGAGTCGTGATGGTTTCAGCCCACCCCACAGCGAGGAAGACATTCAAAATTCAGTGTCTGATCGCATCGGAGCTAAGACGTCCCGAAACTGTACTCGATTCATCGTGTTTAAGTGTTACTATGTCTATTTTAATTTAAATCTGATTTTATTTTAAATTGAGTTTGTGCTAAATTGTGTTTTAATAAACGCCGTGTATTGTACCCTATACCCATAGTGTGTTTGCATTGCACGAAACCCATCTTCTGCCCACACGATGACCGAATCTAACGGACTAAATCCTGACGAATATGACAAATATTATTTCATCCAACAGAGCTGTTCAAAATCCGCTGGAAAACTACAAATATTCTGGGAAAACCGAATAAAACATTGAAATGCAGTCCGTTTATCTTGATCCTCTATTCCAACGGTCGATATATATAGGTACATTTATGCGATTTATTCGTCGTACCATTGACGGAAACGAATTGTGATTACATACTCATACCGCTGACGAATAAATAAGGCTAGGACATAACAGACACAAGACGATTAGATCAACCCAACGCGAGCACGTACTATATTGGATAAACGTCAAACCTGACGTATGGCTTGCGTACAATGCTGCGTCTTCCGATACGTTACGTATGGGATAAGTAAACTGACAGATCTAATCGATTCAATCGGTATCGGGTTTAGAATCGATTAATGATTTGAACATAATTACGATTTTTTTTTATGATGCTGTGAAACACAGTGAAGTTACTTTTTTATCTGTTTTAATGTTAAAAGTTCAATTTGGATCTCAAATCCTGGGCCCTTTTAATTGATCACTTTCCAGCAGGCTTAGCCAACGCCAAATTGACAATCTACAATCGATAACGCAAATAGAAAACGAATCTAATCAAAACTAAAATAATCTAACTAAAATTTATGGGAATGACGTCATCTCAACGATAAGTTAATTATTGTAGAAAGAGATACTATACTTACGAAACGTTTGTAACTTGGCTAGCCCTACAGTGCTGTAATAACGGCATGCTGCCATTACTAATTCATTTCGCAAACGCAATGTGCTGCAGTCCTAGCCGACCACTAACAACTAAAAAAACGTCCAATAATAGAACAATGATTCCAATTTCAAAACGTATTCAAACAGACGAACATTATATTTGAATTTTTTGAAATAATCTCTAACATGTGTGTGTGTGTGTGTGTGTGTGTGTGTGTGTGTGTGTGTGTGTGTGTGTGTATGTGTGTGTGTGTGTGTGTGTGTCTCTGGCATTAAGTCCGCCTCTGTACATTGTGCTTAAAGTGTTAATAAATAAATAAATAAATAAATGTATCTGTGGACGAGCCACAACTACGCAAAAAGATGCCGTCTTGAATTGTCGAAAGACATAATAGCCGAATAATACGCTCTTGGACGTGTTTCATTCGGTTTTCAATAAATAAACTGATATTCAAAATGGCGGACATGCCACGTTCTGACAGATATTTTTAGTACATTTAAAAGTTCAGAGTCTCCCCTTATCTCAATGGAAACAATACCAATGACTTTTATATTCACAGAACACGGCGTGCTAACTGGGGGCCAAGCCTGGTATTTTTATAATTTTGTCATTCCAACACGATCCCATTGTCATTTTGCTAAAAGTTCGTAATCTGCTAAATTCATAATGGTCGATCATTGGTCGGTCGAATTAAAAACAATGACTGCACAATGACGTTCTAATGGTAGGTCAATGGTAGATCAAAGGAACTGTCAAAATTTTAGCCGATTACCGCCTAAGTCCGTCATTCAGTTGTCATTTTGTACGAGATTACCATTCTATATCATTTCTTTCAATGGCGTGTCAGTGGTTGAGCATTGGAAAGTCATAATGACGCCATTATATTAGTAAATTACCAAACTTGTCAAAATCAACAATTATGAAATCAATGATAGACCATTCTGACACTATTGTAATAGCAGACTTGAGGCCCTGGACTTTAACTGTTTTAGGTACTAATTGAAATTAGATGCGGAATATTCAGTGTTATTAGACTTTTTTGCTATTTCGAAAATTAGTGGAAATCTGGTTCAAGAATACGTCATTATAAACGGAGTCGTAAAATAAATCTTCCTTTTAATTTAATTTAAAAGCGTTGTATGGATTGATACCTTTGATACTCAACAGTAGTACATACATGGATATAGACAATAGTAAAACTCCAACCATGCCCCTTCGTTGTAAAAAGTACTAGACAATTCATATAAATTACATAGTCTACAATAATATTTAGGGAAAGTGTAAACTGTTTACGTAAACCGTGGCACTAGGCAATTATTAATAATAATAATAATAATAATATGTGGGGACATTTTCACACACGGCCATCTGACCCCAAACTAGGGAGACCCTGTACTATGGGTGTCAGACAGCTGATATACATACACAAATACATTTTTTTTTTTCGTAAATACATACATATATAGATAAACAACACCCAGACACAGGGCAAACACAAATGCTCATCACACAAATGTTTACCCTGGGCGGGAATCGAACCCGCAACACGCTGCGCAGCAGTCGATCGCTCAGCCACTGCGCCAACCGTGTCGTCCGTCCGTGTATTAAAGTTGGATTAAGTAAATATTAAGTTACGCGGTAAATATGTTTACACTAGACCTAAGTATAACCTAAATTGACACATATACACTTAAAACTTTAACGTTCTGTCGTACCAAAGTGCTGTACTAACTTTACTTGAAGTGAATTCTTATCTTTGATGTCTTCCTTTGGAGAAACTTTCTATGTTTGGAATGTTTACTACTAAGTGGAATGATCGATAAATTGTAAGACTTGTACCTACTCTTCATCGATATATTGGGCAAAAGAGCAAAAGCCTGCATTTAGTGCAAATGGGAATTGCCTGTAAATCTACCATTATTTACAACTTAACCGAATGAAATATAATAAATACCTATACAGAGCTTTAAAATAAAAAAATATTTACAATTCCAAGAAAAAGGGAGAGGGGCGCTCAAGTGGCACCAAAAAACTCGTCCACATCACGATTAAGTTTTGAGAACGTATATTTAATTCGGTTAAGTTGTAAATAAAGACAGATTTACAGGCAATGCCCATTTGCACTAAATAGAAGCTTTTGTTTTTGAGAGTGGTTTGATCAATCTATCGATATAGAATAGGTACCTACAAGGCTTACACTTTATCGATAAATTGGGTATAAACTGTTACTTAGACCACACCTGCAGTTCCCATCAGTACAGTGACAATTAGTGAACGTTATTATGTCGGTCATGTAACACATTAGCCACTCTCGATTCCCCATCGGCCACGACAATTACTATTCGAATAGTAAACAGAATCGACTAATGGAAACACTAATCGAGTTGTTTATTGCCGGCTGCATATGTGTTTTGTTGTTTATGCTTTTAGTGTATCTGGTGGAAATGCAGTGTTTTGTTGTTTTATTGTCACTGCAATAAATGCTGCAATAATGTGAAAGGCTTTGGTATGTTATACTGGGCAACCACTTTGACAATCTATATCTATATACAAATAAATAAAATTAAAGTGTCTGTTTGTAATGTTAAAATAATAGCTTTTTTTATTAAATACATTTGAATTTTTACACGGTAGGTACCAGAAAAAATAAGAAAGAATGTTCAACAATTTTGTAGGTGTGTCTGTCTTTTTATCCCGACTAATCTCCGAAACAAGCTGGTCCGATTTTGACGTGACTTTCACTGGCAGCAAAACTGATGTTATCAGGAGTAACATATTATTTGAAAAAAAAAACCGGACAAGTGCGAGTCGGACTCGCCCACCGAGGGTTCCGTACATATTTGTAGGTACGATCACCAAAAGAGATAAGTATCTATGTCGCCGGGAATAGTTGAAGTTTACTTAGAAACCGATGGGTAATTATGAATACAATAAAGTACAATTAATAGAGAATAAACAGTTCAATGATTTAATTAAATTTCATTTGAAAGCCTCCATTGGTTTCTAAGTAAATTTCAACTATTCCGGCGACATGGATACTTATCTCTTTTGGTGACTATACATATCCATACTTCTATAATAATCCATAGTACTTTAATCTACTTCATATTATAAATGGGGTTTTGCGACATAAACCGCTTTAACTTTATTTCACGTTAACATAGAGGGTTGATTTTTTTACAGCATCAAGCAATTTCAACTCGATACTTCCACGCGTTCCCGAGATAAAGAGTCTTGACAGACAGACAGACAGACGGACAGACAGACGGACAACAAAGTGATCCTACTTATAGGATCACTGGAACCTGGAAAATGGAACCTAAGGGTTCCAATTTTTTCCTTTTGAGGTACGGAACACTTCAAAAAATGAGTCTGTACAAATAAAAATTGAACCACACTGATAACCGAAATCCACGCAAATAAAGTCGTGGGCATTAGCTAGTACTTAATATTATAAAGCTTAAGTTTGTATTTTTTTTTTTCGAGAGAGCGTATCTCCGACCCTACTCATTCTTTCAAAAAATCCTTTTGCTACGATATCCGTGAAGGTTATAGAATCATCATCATCACCGTTTTAGCCGAAAGACGTCCACTGCTGGACATAGGCCTCCCCCAAGTGTCGCCTTATTGACCGGTCCCGTACGACTCGCATCCAGCGGATCCCCGCAACTTTTACCAGGTCATCGGTCCACCTAGTGGCAGGCATTCCAACACAACGTCTTCCGGTTCGCGGTCGCCACTCCAGAACTTTCGGCCTCATCGGCCATAGGATTCATTTTATTAAAAAGAAAAAAAAGGAATATATTTTATTAAAAATAAAAGTAGGAATATATATATATATCTTGTCAAGGTCTCTCTTTATAGGTACAGAGAAATAACGAAAAATCGTCCCAGACCGCACACGTTTTTAGTTATAATACTTTGGCCCAGTAGGTAACTAACGTTACTAATATGCAAGTTAATCACTACACCTATACTTTATTACTATATTCATACTAAATATTAGAAATGCATAACTCTGTCTGTTACGCTTTCACGTTGAAACAGCTGAACCGATTTTCCGAGCCCGGGAACGGGAAAACAACGGGATGCGCGAGATGATTCGAGACGTTAAAAAAGCATAACTTTGAATCATACCTCCGATGGCGGAATATGTGGCGTAGTCAATCATAGGAGTATACGTAAATGAACTCCGTTCCTTACCAACCCAAGGAAGGTCGCCATGACCTACGGGATCTTGAGACACATCCGATTCTTCAGATGATATCGACATTCTGTCCAGAGAATGTCGAAGTCGATCAGAATTCACACGTTCGTTGCGCTCTTCTTCTGTCTCTTCATGCCGTACTCCAGCAATTCTTTTTCTGTCACTTTCTAACTGATTATGAATATTTTGTTGTGTGCGTGTTTGGGACAATCTATACTATAATATTATAAAGCTGAAGTTTGTTTGTTTGTTTGGTTGAACGCGCTAATCTCAGGATCTACTGGTTCGAATTAAAAAAATCTTTTTGTGTTGGATAGTCCATTTACCGAGGAAGGCTATAGGCCAATGCGAAGCTGGGTCGGGTCGCTAGTGTATGATAACGTCGATTAGCAGTTAGTCGTGCATCACGTTCATCATTCGGTGCAAAAGACCTGTTAGTAGATGTGCGAATACGCTGAGAACTCAAGCGTGATTCTGTATCGGTAAACGTCTCCGACTCGCGAGACAATGTATGACGTTCACGATCAGCGGTCAGTCGCGCATCATACTCTTCACTGGGCTCTAGAGACCTGAATGTAGATGCGTAAATACGCTGAGAACGCAGGCGTGCTTCGCGATCTGAACAGGTTTCCACGGAGCGAGTTGCAGCCTGATGTTCTCGAACAGCATCAAGTCTCTCCTGACGCTCTTCGGTAGATTCTTGGGATCTTATGATCCTCAATCTTTTAGCTCCTTTGGAACATTGGGAAAGATTTGACCTCTTTCTAGGCATGGTTATACTTTTATTGTAAAGAAGATACCTGATCAATTAGAATCTAAGTGACTACTCCCCTGCGTTACCGGGTAGGCTACCGTGTCACGAAGATAAATGGAAAAGGAAATTAAACACCCAAATAACATAAGCCCGAAGGCATATTTATTCGATAAAATAAAAAAATAAATGGGAATTTTGGCCAGTAGAGTCAAATTTTCAATGATATACCATCGTCATCAAAAATCAGTCCTAAACTGTTACCGCCTTCACCGCGTGGAGGTACTCCCAGCTTATGTTATTTTATAAGATACAGTGAAATTAGTGATAGCTTTGATTTTCACATCAGATGTTTCTGATCTTCGATTTTTATAAGTCAACAGGAAATGCCCATCAGACCGAACAACTTTTGCTAAGACGTCATTCCTATATGTGTCATGGTGTAGCTGGGCTCTTAGAGTTCCACATCAGGTATTCCAGATCTTCAAATTTATTCTTTCAGCAGAAAATGCTCATCACGTGGAACAATTTTTGCTATGGTACCATTTTTGTATCTCTTATAGTTCAGCTGGTCTGTTGCGGTTCTGCATCAGGTGTTCAAGTTTCCAAGATAAATTATAGACTATATGTTGCCCAGACTTAATACCTATACAACAAAAGAAAAATCATTCAAATCCGTAGTAGTTCCGAAGATTAGCGTGTACAAACAAACAGACAAACAGACAGATTTTTTTTTTTGGATTCGTGCTCTATTACTGTTCCTAAACCCCCTCAATTATTTTTTTTTAATATATTTAATGTACAGACACAGTTTTGTTACTGTTTTATTATATGTATAGATTATTACTTATCCATACTAATATTATAAATGTGAAAGTAACTCTGTCTGTTACGCTTTCACGATGAAACAGCTGAACAGGTTTTGATGAAATTTGGTATAAAGATAGCTCGAACCCTGGGGAAGGACATAGGCTACTTAATCCGTGACTTCGTCTGCATCCACGATTACCGACATTCCCGCGGACTAAGTTGCGGTCATAAGCTAGTGGTAAATAATTGACAGACTATAATATTGTCGCACTGCATTTGAAGTCGTTTTCTCGTACAGAGAAGTCATGAAAATTCGTCCCTGACACATTTTTGTCATAGTACGTTTTCCCAGTAAATAATTAATGTCGTACCTATGTAAGATTATAATAATAAAAATAATAATAATAATAATTAATAATAATTTATCTTATTTCATATAAAGCTACCTAAGGGGCCTCTGCGAGTTGGCTTCGGCTCCTCGTACGCCTTACAAAGGCCCGGGACCTCTGGGTCCCGAGATACATAAAGTATATAAAATAATAATATGTGGGGACATTTTCACACGGCCATCTGACCCCAAACTAGGGAGACCCTGTACTATGGGTGTCAGACAGCTGATATACATACACATATACATTTTTTTTTTTGTAAATACATACATATATAGATAAACAACACCCAGACACAAGACAAGACAAGTGCTCATCACACAAATGTTTACCCTGGGCGGGAATCGAACCCGCAACACGCTGCGCAGCAGTCGATTACTCAGCCACTGCGCCAACCGTGTCGTCGTATACTAATAATAGCTACATATTATAAATTAAAGTTCAAAATCATCATCATCGGCCGGAAGACCTCCAGTGCTGGACAAAAGCCTCGCCAAGGGGGAAGGGGCCTGCCATAACCCCCACGTTTAACAATGCTTTAGGTACAATCAACATTTAAACTAAAACTCAGTTTAAATAAAGAAGCTACCGTCCAAATTGAATGTGCGGATCTAATCAACGTTACAAGCAAGTATCTCTCTACCGCTCCGTTTACGTAAGTATACACTATCCTAACTGGATCCGATTAACATCGTACACTCCGTCCGGCGTCCGGCATTATACCCGTACTTGTCCCTTTTTTCAATTGGCCAAAGCCGGACGGTTCTGTCCAATGTGAAAAAGCGGCTAAATCGTGTAAACTCGGAAAAGGTTTCTGATGTAACGCTGGGGATAAAGAGGCAGACAGTCAAAGCTGTGTTTTGTAAAGGTGGGATTTGAATTTTTGCGTGTGTGTGTGAAAAAACTTAATATCAGATGGGCAGCTTTAGTTGATAGATAGTTAAATGTGATTTATACATTTCTTATTTAAGTATATAAAACTAGCACTCTGCCCGGGACTTTTCTCAATGATCCGTAATTTTTTGAAATAACATTATAACCTAAAAGATAACGTAGCTACCTAACGGTGAAAGAATTTTTGAAATTGGATGAGTAGTTTCGGATGTTACCCCCTACATACAAACTAACAAAATTTTACCTCTTTATAATAATTATGAGTATAGACTAGCGACCCGTTCCGGCTTCGCATATGTGTAATAATTTACTAATAAAGAAAATGAGAAGAGCGCTTATTTTTATACAAAGATACTATTCAAATTTCCAAGTACTAGTAGATTTAAAAAAAAAACTCAAGGTGGTAATGATCTTTCATGCATGCAACTAATGACGAAATAAAAGTGACAGACACATCTGTAAAGAAATAAAGAACACAATTACGATAATGAGATTTTTTGACGTTTTGATTGAACACCAAAATAACTATGCTGCCCACGCATTGGATTGCTGCGCTACGGTGACAGCTACGGCGTAGCAAAAATGCTACGGCGTAGCTCACACTGCTAGAATCACATGGTCTTCATGCCTACGGAACGTCTTTTGTTTGATTAATTGAAGTGTAATTATTATTCCTTTATTTATCTAAAATTCCCTAATTCAGTAGACATTCCAATCTAAATCCACTTTGTTCAAGTATAATCCCTCATAGTCGCAGACAATGACATTAAAAATATTGAATGTCATCCACAGAGAATTAAATTGAGAACAAAAAAAAATATCTTGCTAGGAAAAGTAATTTACTTTACTGGAAGCATTGTACTGTCAGCGAAATAGGTCAGTATTTCACGTTCTTTGTATTGCCGTGCTAACTTAAAAACTCGGGGTTTTAATTTGTGTGAAATATTCCGGTACAACTATGTCGGATTTTTGTTGTGATGGGAAAATATTTGCTTATTTTGCGCTCCGACGGTGAGAGAATGTGAAAAGGTAAGCGACACGTAAGTTAAATAAATGTGCTGGTAAAAAAGTATTGCAACAAATTCTATAATATAGTTATATTTATATAGCTATATATAGTTATATTATAGAATTTGTTGCAAGTAGTAGAGCTGGCCCGCCAGACATTTTCCTGCCCTTATAATAAAAAAGTCTTACAACTCGACTGCAGCGCCACCTACCGGGTCCAAATGTGAATCTAAACCATTCTCGAACCCACCGGAACACACACAACAAATTTCATTTCAATCGGTCCGCCACACCACCACAAAGCGTTCACTTTCATACACACGCACAGAAGATTTTTATATATAAGATATAATAATAATACCAGCCTATAATTGTCCCACTGCTGGGCAAGGGCCTCTTCTCGAATAGAGAAGGCACGAGCATTAATCACCACACTTGCTCGGTCGGGGTGTTGATCCTGATGGTCGTAGCAACTATTTTTTGAATACCAATTGTTTAGTATTCATAAATATTCAATTTAAGAAATGATTACAAACTAAGCCGTAGTACAATAAATAAATAAATGTTTTAATTAAATATAATACAACAAGACATTTCAATTCAAATAAATCTCAAAGGATTAAGCGGTATTAAAATTTCAAGTAAACTAATTTAAAGCGAATTTAATTATAAAGCAATATAAAACTAAAGAAGGCTTAATTACTTTCAAACGTTGTAATTAAAAAAGTGGAAACTACAAAGAAACTTTTCTCTAAGACTTGAAAAAAAAACAACCGCAGTGTTTTCGTTCTCGCAAATCCGATTTAATTATCCTTCTGCTCATTAATTACAGGGCAGATTGCGCTCGCCTTACTGCCACTAAAGAGGTTGATGGAGAGGTACGACTTGAATCAATTTATAATATCAGGCACAATAGACGATCCTAAAATAGATAACCAAAAAAAAAACAAAAGAAGATCAATCTGCTACTGCTGCTTACGTCATTTATGTACAACATTTCCCCGAAAAATAAAAACTGGCCAAGAGCGAGTCGGACTCGCCCACGAAGGGTTCCGTACCATTATCTATATAACGTTAGACATCGAGCAAAAACAAATTGCGGTTTACGATTTATGACGTATTAAAAAAAACTACTTACTAGATCTCGTTCAAACCAATTTTCGGTGGAAGTTTACACATATTTTTACGTACATACATCACATATTTTTTTTAGTTTTATTATTCTCTTATTTTAGAAGTTACAGGGGGGGGGGACATATTTTACCACTTTGGAAGTGTCTCTCGCGCAAACTATTCAGTTTAGAAAAAAATTATATTAGAAACCTCAATATCATTTTTGAAGACCTATCAAAAATAGGCGTGTGGGGTATCATACCCATACCACGTATGGGTATGATGAAATTTTTTTTTTGAGTTTCAGTTCTATTCTAAGTATGGGGAAAATTTCTTGCTTTTTTACTATTTTTGTGTGAAAATCTTAATGCGGTTCACAGAATACATCTACTTACCAAGTTTCAACCGTATAGTTCTTATAGTTTCGGAAAAAAGTGGCTGTGACATACGGACGGACAGACAGACAGACATGACGAATCTATAAGGGTTCCGTTTTTTGCCATTTGGCTACGGAACCGTAAAAAAGAAAACCTATAAGTATTAAATTAAAAAAACGAATATAGTTAAGCATCACAAATTCCTCTACATCGCCGTCAGCTAAGAATGTGCTCAAGAGACTGGCGGTATTACCACGTTGGATGGCAATGCTTAACCTCTGACCAAGATGAAAATCAGCTCTTGGATCACGGGAAGCGTCAACCAACATTTTGGACATTTCCTTGAAAAAAAATTAGCACTCGGACCCCACGACCGAGGGTTTCAACCCCAAACGAATCTAAAATAAAAACAATTTTAAGTTTTTTTTCTTGTATTTTAAGGTTTGCAAACAATCTTTTCTTTAAGAGACAACCTTCTGGATTTTCTAACTTAGTGCTTGCTAGTTCGTATTAGAAATGTAAAACAGACGGTGAAATGAGTTTTTGGCGCCACAAAATCCATCTGCTTCTTCAAAGCATTAATTAGCTTTAGTGGCAATCTCAGCCTCTATTTGTTAAGTCAGAATTGCTATTGACATTGACTTACTCTGTTGTATAATAGTGCTCTGAACTTTAATTATTCAAGGGCACCTTTACAGCGAGCACTCAATGGCAATTTTCCAGACTGCCCCGTCGGTCTCGTAGTCACAAAGGCGACTGCTTGGCGTTCTGTGTGATTCCCAGGCTGAGAAAAGTAAATAATAATATATTATTAATAATAATAATAATAATAATATATTTATTTTCTCCCACAAAACAAGACTTAATACGATATAAATTAACTAACATAGTAAAATCAGTTTCAGTCAAGTGTATGTGCGGAGCTGGTGTCTATTATAGGAATAAACCTGTATTACAGATCACCAGGTCCTCACCCCACGGAATCAGGTATAACATAACAAAGAACTTAAATAGAGACACGTATACAAGAATTTAAGTGAGACAAGATATTACTTTCGTACCTAAAAGCTAATTCGCCTCTTAGCGCGAAGGTTTGTATGGTAGAGCTAGAGGTGTGGTGTGTATAATATGTGGAGTGTGAGTGTCGGTGTGTATTGGATATGTGCTTGTGTGTAGCGTGGGTGTGCGTGTGTGTGTGTGTGTGTGTGTGTGTGCGTATATACCTAGTTTTCTAATTCTGTTAGTCTATATCAGTGAAGTAGGTCTTCCGTGGAATTATAATCCAAATTTTGCAACCAATCTCTAACTACCGTCTTACATTTGGTTTTTGGATGGGAGTAAATTGATAAGCACCTATTAATTTTATTGTACAGATTACAACCTTGGAAGTCGAAGAAACGATGTGCAAAGCTGGTTTTAAATGGTGGTTTAGTACAAACTATGTCTTTTCTTCGCTTTTTTTCAATCAATTTGGGTTCATAAGACAATAAGGAATGTTGTTTGGTAACAGTATGCAGAATAAAAAGTTGACGAACCGTTAGGACCTTGCTCTGCCTATATACATCAATGGTGGGGTGGTAAAACGGTAGAAAGAGACTATAGATATTCATTAATAGGAACACGATTTTCCCGCCCGCTAGCCCGTGGGGTCTCCGGGCTAGGATAACACTCACCCATTTCATCCCGAGGGTCTCGTAAAAGGCGACTAAGCGAAAATCTGGAAGTCCGACAGCAGTCGCTTCCGTGTAATTAATAGCTTCACTGTGATCTCCAAGACGCCTGCCAAGCGTGGGGATTATGGCAACCCTCCCCCCCTTGGGGGAAGCATTTGTTCAACAGTGGACGTCTTCCGGCTGATGATGATGATAAGGAGGAATAGGATTAGGAAGTTCTCAGTTACAGCCTGGATTTTGGAAGTTGGTGGACATGATACCCCCTGCCTTGAAAAGCTGAAAGACTTGGAAAGCTCTTCGTCTGCACCTGAGCTCTCTCCAGTCGTGTCAGTTCTGTCCCATCAGACTATGAGACTGAAGGAAGAGAGTGGACCTATTTGTATACATACACTTGTGCACTATAATATCTCCTGCGAACTTGGCTGGTTTCCAATGAGATTGGTCGCGGTGACCGAAAGGTCGAGAGAATATTTATGGAAATTTTCATGAACAACAGCAGCAGTTTTGTTTTAGACATGAAAATCGGTTCGATAATATGATTTAGGTGTATCTGGTGAGAAATAAAGAATGCCATGATGTAGACAAAGCAACTAGAAATCAAAGTAAAATGTTTTATTTTAGTATGTACCAGTAAAAAGCACTTCTGAACGTCAGTTACTAAAAAAATAATTAAGTCTAGTTGGCACTCCCAAAAGGTAAGTAGTTTCGTATGGAGAAGAGTTTGCAAAAAACTCTATACTTACTCTTTTAAAATTAGATATTTTGCAATATTTTGTATGTAACATCAATTATATCATTACACGTGAATACGATGTACCTTGAACAAACTTACGATACTAGAATAGGTGCACAATAAGTAGAATAGGTAAAAATGATTACCAATTCATAAATATGCAATGTGGTGTGTGTGTGTGTGTGTGTGTGTGTGTACTTTAAAGCAACAAACCTACAAAATAGTTACTTACATAGAAATGTATAAATATCGAAACCGTAGACACACAACTAATGTTGTGTGATCTTGAGTAATCTAAAGGAATTAAGAATGATAATATCAATCAAATACCCACCACACCCACATGACCACGAACATTTAATAACGAGCATTCGTTTTCGACTGGTTGTGAAAATCGCGATTTTTGTTTGCATACAAATAATAGAGTGGACTAATGTGTCAATGTGTCTTTCAATATCAAACAAAAAAGTGACGTCGCTTGTGCAATTACGAATCCTCAGATTCTTTGGACACGTTACCCGCAACAATGTGTAAATTTTACTATACCCGACAGGGTCCCCGATGGTTACAAAAAATGTTTACTTACCACATAAGCATATACCTTGTGGAATGCAAGAAAAAATAAATAATAAAAAAAATACCTTTATTTTCCACCACAAATGTAAGAAACAATTTTATACCTACTATGTGCCGACAATTCATGAGTGGACTGGAGCCTAAACTAGGGAAACCCTGTATAAGATATGAAATCTTTGTATAAACGCATAAGGGGTGGACGGGAATCATGTTTGTGTGTGTGTGTGTGTGTGTGTATATGTGTGAGTGTTTGTGTGGGGGTGTGTTGGAGGGTGAGTGAGTGTATGTATGTGCACGTGTGTGTGTGAGTGTATGTGAGTGTTTAAGCGTTGGTGTGGTGTACTGCTTACTTAACAATGGTTATAAGAGATTCGGTGGCTATGTAGTTTAAGTTTAATAAATAAGCTTTGATCATTCCTTTACATACCCTAAGAGTTTTAGGATATATATTTAAAAGGGAGTTAATTTTTTTGTAGAGGTAGACGATTGTCTCCTGAAGAAGGCTGTGTGATGTGCGACGGAATCACAAATCCTGTTTCTTCTACGTGACTAGTAGTTTAACCTTGGATCATACTTTAACTCTTTGTGTTTGCGGAGTATAGTGTGCAAGACAAATAACTGATTGAGTATTGAGTAGGATTCTTTAGAGATCACACGAGATCACGTGGTCGATCGCCAACTTGATGGACAGACTCCATCAAATCTGTCACTAATATCCCTGTGGCAGATTGTGCTCGCACTTCAGCCGGGCTGTGACCGCAGATGTGGACGAAACCCCATGACCACGACCAGTATCCCAAGAGTGAGAAACTAAGAAGAAGAAGAATAGACTGATTCGAAGGGACTGCGCTAGTTGGAACATCGAAATTCTGGAACAGAAGCTCACAAACAAATGCTCGCGTTGTGGAAGCAACATAATTCCAGCTTCAAACTTACACAAAACAAGTAAGACAGTTCACACAAGTGTATGAATAGAAGCTAATATGCTTAGGTGCTTCAGTGATTGTATTACAACGAGCTCGAGGCATGGATGCATTTGGGAGACGGTTTTCAATTCGATTGCGACGTCTGTCTCTCGAGTTTTGAACACACGTGCTTTTAGATTGATGAGCGTCAACGTCATTTGAGAAAACCGGGACTATGTACATGAGTGCGTTTCGTGGCACTATTGACGCGCCTGAGGTGCATACTACGCTGTTTCGCTTTTTTGCCCCAAGCAGTACCTAATTCTAACACTTAGGTCAGGAAGCACAGGCTATTTGCTATCCCTCCTTGCCACACTGTTGCGCGCGCTAAGTCCCCAGTACCTCGCACTCTGGCTGTACTAAATCATCTCTTGGATTCTAATACAACAAATGATCTGTTTGCGGATAAATGGACGAAGATTTTATTGGTTTATCAGAAGTACTGAGAAAGAAATTTATGAATGTGTACCTAAACTTAATGAAGATTATTATTTTTATCTTTTTTAAATGTGGTTTTTTTCTCTTCTATAATATTCTGTCTTTCATTATTGTAATTGGTGTTAACCATTTTAATTGAAGTTAAATAAATAAAAATATAAATTATAACAGGTTTTTTCTGCAATAAGAATATTAAAAAAATATTATTAAGTAGCCCGCGAAATTCAAACATTCTTAAGTATTTTGCAATTTTTAAACCCAGTATTTTGTTGTTTGGTAATAAAATATTCCCGGGGTTGAATATTATGTGGTTAGACCAGGGTTTCTTAAAGTAGTTCATTGGTTAAAGTGTATCAGGGATCCGTAGTAGATCCACTCACAACATATTATATTTATTAGGAAATTGTGTAGTTAACTCAACATTTCTCGGCCAAGCCACGATCACTCAAATAAGGCTTTTTTTTCCTAAAATATTCTTCGAGTCCGTGGAATTGTATAAATTGTAAAAGTGATCCGTGACTGCAAAAACTTTAAGAAACGCTGGAATAGACAAATATAAAACTTAAAATCATCAACATAGCTTTTCAAGTTAGCATATTTCATAAATGTGCCTATTTAATGAAAATATGACGTGTAAGGATTATGTTAACTAGGAAAGTACTTAAAGTTGATAATTTTAATTATTATATTTCTGTGAATGCATATTAATTTATGCGCAGTGGTAAATAAGTTCACAAATTAATTCACCCGTGTGTCCACACTTATGACCACTGCGTCGAATAAACTTCAGAATCGAGTTTAAAATTCCCGGACACGTTTAACTAAATTAAACAGTCGGGAACGTTTCTCTTATTTTTTCGTTTTATGACTGTTTTATGAGGAGCTCGTGGCTAAGTTAAAGCCGTAGCGGTCAATCGGTCAAAGGTTAAGCTACGTTAGCCGCGGTCGGTCTGTGGATGGGTGACCATCCCTTTCATACCGAGTTCCCTCCGTTCCTCGGAAAGAACGTAAAGCCGTTGGTCCCGGCTGTCATTTGTAGATCTTTGGCAGTCGTTATGGGTAGTCAGATGTCAGAAAGTCTGACAACCAGTCTTACCATGGAGTATCGCCTAACCCAGTTACTGGGCTGTGGAGGTCCGATAGGCAGTCGCTCCATGTAAAACACTCGTATTCAGTTGCATGCAGTTAGACTGGAAGCCAACCCCAATATAGTTGGGAAAAGGCTAGGCAGTTGATGATGATGACTGTTTTATGAGGAACTGTTGTTATTTATAATTCAGATACGTATGACTTTAGCCCGACCGCTAAACTGAGACTGTTCCTGATGTAGCTACGCGGTGCGGGAGGGGTGACAGTTGTCACAAGTTGACGTACAGTCAACAGCAAAAGCTGATGATCAAAATCAGAAATTCAATACTAATGAACGGAGTTCGCGTCAGAACTGTGTGGCGTCGAAGTGATTCAAAAGTATGTGTGTGACAATCACATACTTCTAATAAATAAACTAGTAATAAGTTATAACCTAAAATGTGTTTTTTCTTTCAAAAGCAAATAAACTTTATAATCATTATTATTTGAATAAATTTATTGGTCTACATGGTAAAAACAACATTAGTTTTCGTTATGGAGACAAAAAATATAAATTGGTTTTATTATTTTCATGGTACAGACAAAATACCTTGTGGCCCTTATTTTGTTTTGAGTAGTATATAAATTTGTGTTAGTAAATTAGTATTGAATTTCTGATTTTGATCATCTACTTTTGCTGTTGACTGTACGAGTATCAGTGAGCTCTCGCATCACATCACCACACCCCTCCCGTACCGCGCAGGAACGGTCTTACTCAAGTGATCGGGCGTTATTACGTTAGTAATAAAGGTTTATATTATGAAGGAGCACGTCCGAGAAAGTACTACCACTATACCTCTTTCTACCGCAAAGCAACATTGCTGTGTTCCGATTTTAAGAGTATGGGTGGACGCATAGTCTGCATGCCTCTAGTATATAATAATAATAAATTATAACAATAATATGTGGGGATATTTTCACACGGCCATCTGACCCCAATCTAGGGAGACCCTGTACTATGGGTGTCACAGCTGATATACATACACAAATACATTTTTTTTATAAACTACAACCAGACACAAGGCAAATACAAGTGCTCATCACACAAATGTTTACCCTGGGCGGGAATCGAACCGGCAACACGCTGCGCAGCAGTCGATCGCTCAGCCACTGCGCCAACCGTGTCGTCATACATTATAATATATATGTTTACAGGCGACAGGCCGTCTTGCGTCGCCTTATTTGTTATACCATCACAAAATAAAAAACGTTTGAATAGAAGGCGGAATATTCATTAGAAACCTTTCCAATAGCCAGTTAACCCTTGGAACGAGAGTATTGTAGGTTGGCATTATAGATCGAGAAAAACGGATTAACTCACTGTGTTGCCGGGCTCGTCAGACTAGGTTCGATGGCATACGGCCACCTTTCTCAAGGAGTTCCACAGGATGACACACCGCCCATCGCGTGCCTGCGGACAATGTCCGATATCGAACACTCTCAGTGTCCTGTGGAACTCCTTGAGAAGGGTGGCCTTATGCTCGGACGAACCCGGCAACACAGTGAGTTAATCCGTTTTTCTCAATCTGTAATGTGTAACTCTTGGAATTTTGCCTCTTAATAATATTAGTATTGATTTAGATAATAATATAAATTAGAAGTCTAGGAAAAACCCAGTCTTTAAAAGTGATAGCCGTATTATTGATTAGTTCCGTTTTAGCCGTGGAGTTTTGGTGCCGACATTCAAATACGTTTGACGTATCCATTTTCATGAAAATTTGCAATTCTGAGCGATCTTTATGTCGGCATGAGGTAGATATGCAGAAATAGCTGCAGATGAAGTAGTTACTACACGGGTTGTAAAACCACACGTCACATTGCTCTTAACTACGAATAGATACTGCCCATCAAATAATAATATCCCTGTCAACTTGGGTATTAACCACGTCGCTGCAAACAGAGAAATATTTTAATACGTTTTCTTAAAGATAGCGACCCGACCCGGCTTCGCATGGGTCTATTGCCTTTCTCGATAAATCGACTATCCAACACAAAAAGACAACACAAAAAGATTTTTTCAATTCAATTTTTTTTTTCGATCCTGAGATTAGCGCGTTCAACCAACCAAACAAACAAACTCTTCAGATTTATAATATTAGTATAGATTATTTGTTTAATCCTTTACAATCTACTAGCTTTTGGCCACGACTTCGTCCGCGTGAATGTCGGTTAAATTGCGGATGCAGACGAAGTTCATCATCATCTGCCTAGCCTTTTTCCCAACTATATTGGGGTCGGCTTCCAGTCTAACTGGATGCAGCTGAATACCAGTGTTTTACATGGAGCGACTGCCTATCGGACCTCCACAACCCAATTAGTGGGTAACACGATATCCCTTGGTAAGACTGGTTGTCAGACTTTCTGGCTTCTGACTACCCATAACGACTACAAATGACAGCCGGGACCAACAGCTTTACGTGCTTTCCGAGGCACGGAGGGAACTCGATATGAAAGGGATGGTCACCCATCCACAGACCGACCGCGGCTAGCGTAGCTTAACCTGTGACCGATCGATCTGTACGGCTTTAACTTAGCCACGAGCCCCGAGATGCAGACGAAGTTGCGGATTAAAAAGTAGCCTTTGTCCTTCCCCAGGGTTCAAGCTATCTTTGTACCTTTCATCAAAACCGTTTGAGCCGTTTCATCGTGAAAGCGTAACAGATGGATGTATGCCTTGTTTTTTTTTAAATATGGTAAAATAAAGAAGCCGTTTATTCCACGGAGGGATTTTATTGTAGATCATCCAAAAGGCGATGGATTGAAAATGATGAGAAACAATAATACTGGTTGTAGTGCGGGGTGAGGAGGGTGGGTTAAGTTTTCCCAAGTTATTCAACATGTACGTGAATGAGTGAATAGTTGATTCTTTCTTTAGACCTCTTTTAAAATGCAAGACATGTTACATTGTTCTCACATTGTACCCTTAGATTCAACATGAATGATGAAACCTATTTATATTATTGATTTTAAAAGAGTGTTCATAGAGTTTCATGCGTTCTTCTCCATAGAAACCTACTGTTTGGAACGAGCAACTAGCTTCATCTTTCTGATTGACTGACTCTGACAATTCAAAAGTACCTGTAAATGGTTTAATTGAAATAAATGGTTTTGAGTTTGAGTTGAACTAATGTCATAGAGTTTTTCCCAACCACGCAGGTTCGATTATCATCATCATCATGTCACCGTTACACTGCTGGGCATTGGTCTCCCCCACCCCCCCTTGGGGGTTCAGCCGTAATCGCCATACTTAGCCGATGCATGTTAGCGATCGCAGTAGGTGTTATGGTACTCAGAAGAACGCTACTATTCGCAGCCGGCACTACACGGATGGCGGGTTCGATGTGAACGAGAAAAGACGGTATTACTTCCATCAGTACCTACCTTTTATGTTTTAAAAAATATTGTTAAGATCGTAAATCTTTATGATGTCGCGTTCTATTTAAAAAAGCGTTTTAATGAGGGCAACTTGATATTTGTTGGTCGGTTTTCAAATATATTTTTTTATCTTCAAGGAATTATCGATGTTTCTCGGGTATTTTTTTTCTAGTATTTTTATACGGAACCAATCTGTTACCAGATGGTTCTGGAAATAATAAAATGATTTGTCTGAACATTGATCCTTTGTCACTAAAGCAAAGCATAGATATGTATTTGCTCTAAATGTACGAGAGAGAAAAAAGTATGTACTTACAAGATTAATAACATAAATAAATGAGATCAGCTACATTTTATCTTACGGCGTGCAAATCATTACACTAGTAATAAAAAATTAAAAAAAAAAAACACTACAAATTAAATCAATAATGAGAAAAAAACTAAAAATCAAGAAGTTTATATTTGTGAGTGATTATTTACTAAAAATCGAATTTTCCAGTTTATTGAAAATCATTCGTGTTTTCAGGGCTATCATAAAGTGTTGTTTTTTGTCTTTAAATTATTGAATAATGATTGTCTACACCCGAAAACATAGCTTAGCGTTAGTAAGTTTTAATTCACATACCACTTTTAGACTACAATACATAACGTTGTGGTGCGGTTACCAAAGTGTTATCTGCCTGCGGCTCGTCATGGTGGAGGACTTTTGGCCGAAGGGTGTGGTGTTCCGTCGCTTCCGCGGACAAGTGCCACACGATTGCACAGTAAAGTGAAGTAACTAATATAGGCATAAGTTACTATACTAACACGTAATGTATTATAGATCGTCAGCGTCTTTTGTGTCCACAGACTGTGTAAATGTGTATTGATCTGTGCCTCGGAACAATAAATAAATTACGTGCTATTTATTTTTCCGAGACAGCGACACGTATGTAGGCTTACGCTGAAAACCAGCGCCTTGACTTCGCGCCTTTGTGCGCGGACCACGGCATTTATGCTGAGCGTCAGCCGTTTCGCGTGGCAGTGACGCATATTTTCTGTCTCGTGCGTTATTACAGTTTTTTATTTTATTTTAAGTACTTATTTGTTATATACAATATAATTATGTATCCACTTGTTGTAGTTTTAGGTCTTGTTCACAGAGTAATATAATATACAGCATTTATTTTGTAATGTGCGTCACTATCTCGTGAATAAATGGTTTTTCTTTCTTTCTTCTTCTTCTTTCAGATATGTATGTTAGTCTACAAGGTATATATTGTATCGGTCTTTGTTATCTAAATGAAATGATTATTATTATTGTAGCGTAGATAGACCACGCGGAACACTGAGAGTAAAGCCAAAAAAGCAAATACAAATTCAAAAGCGAATACCAACAATCTCGTGATTGTATTCGCTTTTGAATTTGTATTTGTGTTTTTTGACGATACGGCATTTCGTGCTATTGCTCGTGTTAGTACAGCACGAAGCGCGTTGTAGGTATTCGCTTTTGAATTTGTATTGGCTTTTTTGGCTTCACCCTCATTGTTCCGCGCGGTCTATCTGCCTTTTGTTTCATAATCTGAGATGTAGCCAAAACGTTAGCTCACTTTAACCTAAATTAAGCAAAAATAAGTTGTGAGTTTAATTCGACATCGAAGCGCATTGTAATTATAAACTCTAATGGCCAAATACCCAACGCTACTCAATCTCAAGATGCCGTTAAGTCTCGAACCGACAGTCACTTTGACATTAACTGATAGAACCAGCACAAATATTCGCGGCATAGATTGACTAATTGGGCTCAGATTATGAAATAAAAGGCAGATAGACCGTGCGAAACACTGAGAGTGAAGCTAAAAAAAAATTTTTAACAAAAAAGACAACCGCCTTCAAAAAGTAAAAAATAACTTTCAATTCGCAAGTCGGCGGCTTTGGTTTTGCGTGTTGTTTTGTATTGCCACCGACTTGCGAATTGAAAGTTATTTTTTACTTTTTGAAGGCGGTTGTCTTTTTTGTTAAAAATATTTTTTTTTCGCTTTTTGGTGCCTACTTCTCATCATAGAAATTAATTACGAAACGGTGACACCAAAAAAAAACTGTCATCCTTTAATTTTCAACCCTTAGAGGTAGAATATTTTCTTGAAATTAATTTGGGATCAAATTTGAGGTCTACACTATCAATAAAAAAAAGAATCATCGAACTACACTGAAAAAAGTTATGCGTAAACATAAAAATAAATATTAAAAAAATAAAAAAATGTTCATAAAATGAAAACTACTGGGCCAAACAATGTTAAATTTTTATGGGACCAAATGGCAACTATTCCGCATCAAACTAAAGAAGAATCACGTAAATCGGATCATAAATCTCAGTGTAATCGATGTACATACATAAAAAAAAAACCAACCGAATTGAGAACCTCCTCCTTTTTGAAGTCGGTTAAAAAGCAAGTACAAATTCAAAGCCCACAACTCGTAATTGTATTCGATTTTGAATTTGTATTTGTATTTTTATTGTTTTTTTTTAACGATACGGCATTTCGTGCTATACTGACTTGTGTCAGTACAGAACGAAGCGCGTTGTAGGTATTCGCTTTTAAATTTGTATTTGCTTTTTTGGCTTCACTCTCAGTGTTCCGCACGGTTCAGTGTATTATAATGTACTCTGTGGCACAGTATATCTGCCTTTTATTTCATAATCTGAGAGTTTGAGTATCTGGCCTTATGCTACTATTAAGTAGCTTATGGTTAGATCACATCCCCACATACAACCGACATTATCACCGGGGCAATAATGTTGTAGGCAAAACAGAATTATGTTTTTTCTATAGATAGATAATATTGATAATATCGCTCCAGTATGAGGGATGCCTTAACATCATTGTGAACAAGAAAAACTTTACCTATTGTTGATTTTCCAGTAATTGGAGAGCATCAATACCAATACCTAAACAGCCAGCGATTGTACACGAACAATACTGGATCCCAAACCCTATTTTGAATCAAAAACTTTCATCGATTTAGAGTAAGGGATTTTGTACCCTATTTTCTGACAAATAAAGTAGGTTATATGTATGGAGTATATAATGGTATTTGTTAGTCTGCAAACGTCAACAATGGGGATTCCTAACATGTCGAGGCATTGTCATATCGTGCCGTTACTGGCCTCTTGATATTAAAAATTCCAACCGTTACCCAACTTTATATGTCAGTATTAAAACTGAAAGTATATGTTATGTTTACGTTATTGAACATTCTGTAGGAACAATTCGAGTTAGTGTTGCTATTAACAAATTCTGGGAGGAACCCTTCTCCTCTTGTTAAGGATTAAGTGAGGGTTTATTGTGTAAGTACTTGGTCTCGAGTCGAATGGAAGATAAGGTTTGTTTTTTATTTATTAGGGTTCCGTACCTTAAAAGGAAAAAACGAAACCCTTATAGGATCACTTTGTTGTCAGTCTGTCTGTCAAGACCTTTTATCTCGGAAACGCGTGGAGGTATCGAGTTGAAATTAAAACCATATACTCAAATCTACGGTCCCTTGCAGCTGTAAAAATCAACCTTCTATGTTAACGTGAAAAAAAGATACAGCCGTTTATGCCGCAAAAAATGTACATTTCGACACTATCAAGGAAATCAAAATTATTAGGGTACTTCCCGTTGACCTAAAACTATGAAATTTGGCTAGTAATATCGTCTTATACAACAAGTACCTACAGGGAAAAGTCTGAAAACTTTACATTTGTAATTAAATAATAAAAAATACAGTCTTTATTTTATAACCTTTTGCCCGCGATAACGTCCGCGTGAATGTCGGTTATCGCGAATGCAGACGATATCGTTGATTACAAAGTAGCCTATGTCATTCCCCAGGGTTCAAGCTATATTCGTACTTAATTTCATCAAAATCGGTTCAGCCGTTTCAACGTGAAAGTGTTACTTTCGCATTCATAATATTAAAGTATGGATAGTAGGTATGGATTAGTATGGAAGTATGGATATGTACCTACAAATTTGTATGAAACCCTCGGTAGGCGAGTCCTACTCGCACTGGTCCGGTTATTTTTCTTGTTAGTTAAAGTATTATTGTTATTAAATAGCTTTACTTACTCACTTCACCTAAATTTACTGTTGGAGATGTTCACAGAATATTATTATTACTGGTTTTGTGATCACAGATATCACTAAATCTTCGACAATAAAATATAAAATGGCGTGTGATTACGAGTTTATCAAGCCTCATTGAAACTAATAATATTATTTTCCTGCATCCATTCCACAACGCCACAAACTACTTGAGCATTTTTTTTTCACAAACTAAAAAATAATAAGTACCGAAAACCTTTTGGTAGTGAGTCTTCAGCAAAATACGGCAATTTTCTCAAACGATTTAAAAATACTGGCACAAACGGACACGAATTTAAAAACTCAACAAAAGAGAAAAAACTTTGAATATAGAAGGAGAATCTAAACAGACGAACATGACGGCTTACAATCGCAACAAGTCGTATGAAAGTAATCTGCGAAAAAGATTTCGCTAACTTAGCTTAGCTACGAAAGTCTCCGACGCTTGGCAATCGAAACGTTGCTTAGCAACGGAATTGGGTATGAATATAAATAAATATTTTATAGAAAGATGTGAGTGTTTTTAAACTGCCTAGTAAGTCCTTCTTCTGTTTTTTTTTTCCTTACAATAAAACACTAAATGTGATAAATAAGTGCTGTAAGTAAATAATTTTTTACCTTAGGCCTGCAGTGCTATTCTATTACAATCTCCCTCGGTGAATACCTAGGTGAAGTGAGCTGTCATCTGTCCCGATACTAGGGTTTTTCAAAGTACTACAATCGGATGACAGCTCACTTCACCTAGGTATTCACCGAGGGCGATTGTAACAGAATAGACATACTGGATACAAAATTGGAAAATTGTTAATGCAGAGTTGAAACTGACATATCGTTCTGATGTCATCTTAGTACAAAGATACCAACTTATCTGTAACACAGTAGTTATTGGAACGACATAAGGCCGTCTTTTGTATGAACTTTTCAATTCGTTGACGAGCATTTCACAGATAAAAAACTACGTACAGACAGCGTCATCAACTGGTTACCCCTATCCAAGGACATTTCAATGCGCGAGGGGTAACCAGTTGATGACGACGTCTGAACATGATCATTTTATAAGTAATATATTTTTATCCTCTTCTAATATGAAAAACAAATTCACGGTCCCTAGATTTAGTTGTCCGGGAGTGTATCACGTATGCAATTTTTTTTTTTAATATTCTTATAGGCTTGCGTTTGACCGCCATTCACCTGATCTTAAGTGATGATGCGGCCTAAGGTGGAACACGCTTGCCTAGGATGAACCGGTTCACTCGTGCCTTGAAGATACCTAAATTATACTTATCAGGGAACAGAGAGGCGGGCAGTAAATTCCACAGTCTAGCAGTTCGCACAAAAACAGAAATATCAACGTCATCTACTAGTCTTACAAACCACTAAAATTTTCCAAGCGTATATAAGTTTACCCAGCTGACTCGGCCAAAACATCAGTACCTAATAAAAACAAAAGAGCATTACCGTTTTTCACCATGAAAGTATGTTCAATATGCACCGATAAAGTCTGGCCGCGGAAAAGCGGTCGAAAAGCAGTTTAATATTAAATCCCGCGATCGTCGATATAAAATAGTCGACTACATAAAATAACCCGCGGTACGGTCGGGAAAATATAAATAACGACCGCCACTGACCCCAGTACAGACGGGACGCATTTACACCGTATGTTCGAGGGAATGTTTAATGGATCAGATTCTGTCAGAGTTTGCGTGCCTTGACAACTTTGTTCTCCCTGCTCAACTCTCTCTCTCCTCCTTCTTATTTAATATCCCACTTTCAATATCTATGTTCTTCGCACACTAGGAATTTGCGGTCTTTTAACAACCTTCTTTTACTTTGCCCTTCTCATACTTCTGATTTCGTTCATTCTTCCTTTCATATTCAAGCCATTCTTCTCTGGAATGCACTTCCTCTCGATATCAGGATGGCCACCAGTCGGTATGCATTTAAGCGGAAATTGAGAATTTATTTTCAGAACAAGTAAGCAGAGTCATCTTATAAACCCACTTTTCTTTAATATATATATATATATGTATGTATGTATGTATATGTTTATATGTATATGGTTTCCAGATATATAATTATGTTTGTATATGAGTTTACATCTTTTTAACTTTTTAATTATTACTTTTTGTTATGCACCCGCCATATTATCTCTTCATCACCCTTGGTTGACTTGGTTAACTGAAGTCCGCCTTTGTACCTTTGTGCATGAAGTATAAATAAATAAATACATTCTGCATCTGCAAATAGCGTGAAATGATGTTTAATTTATGTATAACGCTATTTTATTAAAATCATTGTCGTACAGTCAGCGTCATCAACTGCTAACCCCCTATCCGAAGAAATCACAGATATAGATAGACCTAGATAACGCAAGAGCAACTACTTCGCGTGCCTAGTTTCGTGCCTAGCTTACGTACAAAAATGGTAAGTAAAAAAATAAAGCGAAAAATAATAAATAATATAAAAAGAAAAATAAACGTTTCCTTCCATCGGTAAGTCATTTTGTGATTAATATTATGCGTAATTAATATTAAAAAAAAAAATGGTTGTCTGTAAAGTCGGTTTACTGACGATAGTTGAACGTGACAACGCGAAAGAATCATTACCTTTATCGCTGTAATTATCGTTGCTATAAACAATTGACACCACATTCACTTTTCACTTGGAACGCCTCAGAGCGAGGTAACGCCGCAGAGCGAGGTAACGCCGCATGACGTCATGTAACGCCGTAACGCCGCATGACGTCATGTTTTTTCGTGCGTGCAGCCGGCTCTATCGAATTATAAGACGTTGTCACGTCAAAACAGTTATTTTTAATCTAATACCTGGTAGTACCAAATTTAAGAAAAACAAAACATTGTGACCTCATAATAGGTAGTAAAAAAATGGCACGCTTGGTTTTCATACAGATGATAGATACGTGATACTTGCGTTATCTAGGGTTTATCTACATCTGTGGAAGAAATTGTAATGCGTGGGGGGTAAGCAGTTGATGACGTTGTCTGTACAATCTAACTCCAATCTTAGGTATATTAAGTACTAGCTTTTGCCCGCGACTTCGTCCTCGTGAATGTCGGTTATCGCGGATGCAAACGAAGATGCAGATTATAAAGTAGCATATGTCCTTTCCAAGGCTTCAAGCTATATTTACAAAAATTTCATCATAATCGGTTAAACCGTTTGTTCGTGAAAGCGTTACAGATAGAGTTACTTTCGCATTTATAATATTATTATAAATGCGAAAGTAACTCTATCTGTAACGCTATAAAGTATGGAAGTATGGATAGAAGCGACTTGTCACTCATTGTTCAGACGGGTTACTAACCCTAGTTTTTATGATTTCTCTGTACTAACACTCTATGGATTTTATAAGATCTGAAGTAAACCATTTTTATTTTTATTTTTTATTTTTATTTATTTATTGTGTAAACAATCAAACGCAGAAAATGAAATATCAAGAACTACTTGGAACATATATCTGAAATTTTGCATGTAAGTTTTAGAGAGACACATTAGCTATGAATATTGCGAACTTTACGACAGGGGGTAGGAAAGGGGGGACGGAATTCAGTGCAAAGTCCTGCCGAGCACCAATGAACTGAAACTTAGGTTCTTCTTTATTCAAAGGAGCTATTGGATTATTGATTTTGTATAAAATAAGCAAATAGTGACATCACTTATTTGCCAACTCGATCGACTATTTATTGATATCAAAGCAATTAATATCAAAATTTACAGTCATTTGAAAATTAAACGATTTTTCAGAGCTAAAATAACGTATTGTTTTAGAGAAGTCATTCCACAAAGACTATATGCACCATGGATCAATAATCGTAGTACAGACAGCGTCATCAACTTCTTACTCCTATCTGAAGAAATTGTAATGCGTGGGGGGTAAGCAGTTGTGACGCTGTCTGTGTAAACATTAGAAAAAGACGCCATGCCAACAACTTAATGGAACGTGCTAACATCAGGATAAAGTATATTATATCTATTGGAAAAAACAAGAAAGACGCAAACGGAAGACATCATTAGCGATAGCCATTACCGGCTGTTAATGAAGCTTTATTTATAAACACAACATTATTGTGAAAGGAAATAAAAAGTATTATTCTTTGTTTAAGAATATTATAATACTACAAGCTTCTTCCCGCAATTTTGTCCGCTTACAATTAAATCAAAATACTTCACTATCCTAGGGTAAATACTAAGGTTGGTTGGCGATCTCTGAGCGAGGCCTACGATTAACAGTTGACGGCAATAAACTGATATGATGATGATGATGATGACTTCATTATCCCAAGGGAACATAAAAACTTTTGATATAAGCTATGTATGGGCAGCAGCGTTCTCTGTGCCTTTGTAACAACCATACTGCGATCGCCAACCCGCCTGCCAAGCGTGGCTAATATGGCAAAACCCCCCCCCTTTGGGGTAGGTGTATGTCCAGCAGTGGACGTCTTTCGGCTGAAATGGTAAAGATGATGATGATATGGGTGCCAAATTTCAGTTAACTCCTTTAAGCCAGTAAGATAGTAGGAGTGGGTTTATATTGTTTCTTTCATCAGATGTTTAAAATATTGTTCGGTTTTGTACACCATTCAATATACCACCATATCAACCTTTAGACGCCTTTGCGTCACACCATTGCTTTGCATAGGTCTCCCCCAAGGCCCCTTCAGCCGTAATCACATGTTGGCGATCGCAGTATGTGTTATGGTACTCAGAAGGACGCTGCTGCCCATCCCATCCATCTATAAAATAATGTCTGCCATGTCAAAAATTGAACCAAAAAAAAATATTATAAAGCAAATGGTTTTAGTTTAATATATAATATGTGGGGACATAATAATAATATGTGGGGACATTTTCACACACGGCCATCTGACCCCAAACTAGGGAGACCCTGTACTATGGGTGTCAGACAGCTGATATACGTACACAAATACATTTTTTTTTTGTAAATACATACATATATAGATAAACAACACCCAGACACAAGGCAAACACAAGTGCTCATCACACAAATGTTTACCCTGGGCGGGAATCGAACCCGCAACACGCTGCGCAGCAGTCGATCGCTCAGCCACTGCGCCAACCGTGTCGTCAAAATGGTTTTAGTTTGTGTTGAATGTGAATCAGTTTATACTAAACTTTCTCACAAATGCAACAAGAAGCGTGACAGGAAGAAAAAACAGGTGACCAAGACAATGAAGTCAAAAGGTTATAAAAACTCCTTTTTTTTAATCCGAAACTGCCTTGCTCTCCGAGCTTATTTCATAACAAAACATTCGCCGAACCGTCACGGTGTAACAAAATCCTAACCCGATCACATAACCCACGTACAGACGCTTCACATTCCGCAGTACATACCCTAACTTTCAGTTTTACTGATGCATACCATCCTCATTCAACCAGCATATGAAATACTTATCTATTGAGTGCAGTACATTCAATAGAGTGCTCTTTTAGGAGACTCACAATTCGACTGAATGAAAAAATGTTTTTGACTTCGTTTTTCCTATACCTCTGTCATCTCTGTGAACGAATGGTACTAGTTTTGTAATACGTTCAGTACATGTATGGGGGGAGTTTGTTTTGTTCACGTAAAGGGAGCGGTCGTGTCTCTATAGGGGGACATGTTTGTTTGTTATATTGGTGAATTGTATAGGAACTCTGAAAATGAAAAAGGTGGTAGCTTCTTTTATTTTCTTCGAGTAAAAATGTAGTAGACATTATAGCTCTTTGTGAAAGAGCTGTGTTCCCCAGGGGGTGACCGGCGTAGAATAGCACTCATCCATTTTTAAGGGTGCCGCAGAACGCAATTAGGGGAAAATCTGGAAGACGTTTAGCAGCGGTTTCCGTGTACTCAACCACTTCACTACGATCCCCAAGACGCCTGGCAAGCGTGGGGATTATGACAAATCCCTTTCCATCCTCTTATGCGGGAGGTCTTTGTTCAATAGTGAACGTCTTCCAGCTGATGATGATGATGTGAAAGAGCTCGTCCAAGGACGTTCTACCGCCATACCTATTTATACCATAAAGAAAAGGTGCGTACAGATTAAGTAACATGTTGTGTAACTTATTTTTTATAACACCTCCACATTATGTAACATTATTTTTCAACATTGCAACATATAACAATACTGTACACATTAGCACCACGCCACATATTAGCATCATTACGGCACCACAAGCCGTATGGTGCCGGCCGCGAATAGCACCACCCCATTTCTACCCGTGGGTGTCCTAGAAGGCGACAGGGATATTGATCAGAGGATGGGCAGCAGCGTCCCTCTGAGTACCATAACACCTACTGCGATCGCCAACATGCATCGGCCAAGCATGGCGATTACGGCTGAACCCCCCGTAGGGGGAGACCTATGCCCAACAGTGGGCATCTAAAGGTTGACATGATGATGATGATGATTGTTATATTGCATTGTTACAATGTACTATAACAATGTTGCAAATATTAATAACATGTTGAATAACTATTTACCCGACTGCGCCAGAAGGAGGGTTATGTTTTTCGGGTGTATGTATGTATGTATGTATGTATGTATGTATGTATGTATGTATGTGAATTTCTTTGTCAAATGGCTTAATGGATTTTGACTTGAGAGGTGTCGTTTCATTCGTCTTAATTGTGTGAGTGACACTGGGTACATCAAAATTAGAAAAATTACACTGCCCGAGTTTTGGCGACATATTAGTGTTTTCAAAAAAAATAATTTTTCCTCAAAACCTATCGAGTGGGATATCAAAATAAAGGGTTTTATAAATAGCTTACAAATATATAAACAACTTTTATGTTTAAATGTAATTTGGAATGAGAAATGCTAAAAACAACAAATAAATTAAGGTTCGTTCCCTTTAAGTTGAGTTCCTTTACGCTGAGTCTGAGAGTTTTTAGCATGAATGGTGTCGTTTCAATCGTCTTAATTGTGTGAGTGAGACTGGGTACATCAAAATTATAAAAAATAAACTGGCCGATTTTTGGCGACATACATATAAGGGTTTTTAAAAAAAATATTTTTCCTCAAAACCTATCGAGTGGGGTATTAAAACAAAGGGTTTTATAAATAGCTTACAAATATATATACAACTATTTGTTTAAATGTAATTTGGAATGAGAAATGCTAAAAAAACAACAAATAAATAATTAAGCTTGGTTCCCTTTAAGTTGGGTTCCTTTACGTCGAGTCTGAGAGTCTATTGCTCTTGCAAAATATTGCTATTTTACGCTACCTAATTCCGTTACGTCGAGTTTATACAATAAGTACAGTCAGGATATAAATTAAAAGCCAGTATCATTCAAATATTGTTTTATTATTTGTTTTTTAACGTTTCTCTACACTATAATTTACTTACTATGATGATATCAGTAGGAGAAAAAGATGAAATGTTTAGCGATTTCTTGCAGGTTTGAATAGGTTCTGTGAGGCTCAGAAGTATTATCTTCAGTATGATCCTTTTTTAACTCCCGATCCTTGCAGTGCTTCGCCATGTAAACTCCTGACGCCATTTAGGACATACGAACGGAAAATGAGGTCATGGTGGGAAAAAGCCAGATGCAGAAAGTATTCTGCATCTGGCTTTTCAGTAGAGTGGACTCAAGAGAGGGACGGGGTGTTGGGACTAAGTCGAGCACCGTGTCATACCCTGAGATATTAAAACAAGTAGGTTGCATAGGAAGAACATAAGCGACTAAAAGACTCAATGATATGTAAGAGTTTACGGGAACAAGACGTTGGTTTTTCATATTCTTTAATATGATGATATTATCTTTGGATGATATTATCCATATATCAAAGGTGTTAAAACCCTACTTGGTGTCGTCTATTAATGTCCGCCCGCCATTGTCTACTTTCGCAACCTTGAGAATCAGTAGGGTCAGTGTATGCACATTGCGTCATCATGGGCGATTTCAACACAGACCTTGCGCAGCCAACCTGTCGATCCCGTCAACTCTTACATAAAATATCATCGAGTCTGTTAGGTCTCTTATGTTCTTCCTCTGCAACCTACTCGTTTTAATATCTCAGGGTATGGCACGTGGCTCGACTTAGTCCTAACGACCTGTCCCTCTCTTGTGTTGGAAATAGGTACCTACTCAGGAGAGACACCGTAAAGTGAAGAAGAAGAAGCAATGTTTTTTAAAGGAAAATCTCTACTACGATAATCAAATAGCAACACAACCTCCTTCTTTTCAATTCTAGCGTTACGGATAAAAACGAAACCGGAAAGTGGCGTAGATGGTAGAAAGAAGATTGAGGTTTGAACCAACGCTTACAAATCAGAACGGCGTGAACGTTGGCATTAGAAAAGGTGTCTTACAGATCACTGTAGTATCTTGGCACACATTGGGCATTGTTATGGCAGACATTAAACAAATGGTATTTCTATCGACTGAAGCTCCGACGCACAAAGTCACCAAGGGTGTCGGTTATTGAACTAAAACTTGCATCAGCGGAAGAATTAAAGGAAGCATTGGAAGCAAAAATGCGACTAAGTTATAATTAAACCTTTTGATGCTACACCAATATCTGTGCACCACCCCCAACAACACTAGTAGGACAATACATAACAACATGGAAGAGTAAAAATATAAATAAATAATAAAAAGTTCAATCAGTTTAAGGTTTAGGTTAGTTCAAGGTTTGGGGCCGAGGGGCCCGCTAAGCTTGGGGACCTGGTGCACTGCACCGCCTCGCCCTCCGATAGCTACGCCACGGAAAAGCGGGGTACAGAAACTCGACGTTAAGGGAGTAAAAACGGGACAGAAATCGTAGACTCGACGTAGGGATAATAGAATCGAGCTAAGGTTCTCGGCTCAACGTAAAGAGACTCGACGTAAAGTTTTCTAAATTGAATCACTGCGAAAACTAAAAAGATTAAAATAAAAAAATTATTAAAAAAAACAAAAAACCCGACTGCGTGAAAAATTGTTAAACTCAAAAGATAGAAATAAGTGAAAATTTAAATATTTTTTTGGTTTTGAATCATCGTGGTTGACAGTGTTCACAAAGGCAGTCGGAGGCATTAAGTTAAAGTTAAGACACTTTCAACGGATTTGAAACATATTGTACATTTTTGATGCCTCCGACTGCCTTTGTGAACACTGTCAACCACGATGATTCAAAACCAAAAAAATATTTAAATTTTCACTTATTTCTATCTTTTGAGTTTAACAATTTTTCACGCAGTCGGGTTTTTTGTTTTTTTTAATATTTTTTTTTATTATAATACGTTTTATAACATTTAGTCTCCACATTACTGTAACATGTTACCATACATATAAGATGTTTTGATATATAATATGTACGCACTTTTACTGTATTGTGTTTTGAAGGGGTACCCGGTCAGAAAACAGGTACAGAGACATTTCAACTTTGTCTCTCTATAGGCATCGGTGATTGCCATGCAATCATAATAGGTATATTTTAAAAATATAAGTTAGTAACTAACATATTTTTTTTGTGCATAATCAATTTCAGAGGGCCCAGCTAGAAAGCATTAACATAAAAGTATTCGATTGGATTCAATTTTCGAATTGGAAATCCTTTAACATTTTATTATTGTTTTTTTCGAGACCATACCTGGGTGCCTTCGGGGCAGTGGTCACAAAGATATTGTTGGTCAATATTGTATTGTAATGTTGTAACTAAACGTTACATACCCTGACGACCCCTAAAGCTGCGTCTACGCTAGGCGAGCCTATCACGAGCCGAGCACGGGCCGAACACAATTCGTCTTGTGTGGACCGACTTACAAGCCTCGAACGAGCGCGCTGCGAGTATTTCGTTCGTACTCGGCTGTGCTCCGCCAATTGTCGGTTTTTTGACGAACACAAAGGGATTTGCTTCGCGCTCGTAGTGCGCTCGTGGACGTGTTTAGTGACAGACGTCGGTCGGTCGAACCGAGCATCATAGAAACGTGAACAGAAGATGCTTCCTTGGAATTAATTGAATTTTTTTTTTTATATTCATATCATAATAATCCCATGGGACCCAAAACATGAGGATTATTATAAAAATATAAGAAGATTGATGACTGATAGCAGCGGCTGCTGCAATATTAATATCGTCCATATTCGCCAAGAGCCGCGAGCACACTGCGGAAAACTACGTTCGAGGACAGTGATCGTTGTAGGTTCGTTGTACGTCCACACTTGACGCCGCGAACAACGAAGCCGAGAACGGCTCCGCTCGTGCCCGGCTCATGCTCGGCTCGCCTAGCGTAGACGCATCTTTATACTATTGCAATCATCCATAAGCACAATGTTTTACTTGAGTTACATTGCGCGCTACTATAAACAGTGACTTCACATACTAAAAATAAAAATCGCTTCCAGACTTTAATTTTTGTTCAGTTACATAGTTTTGTGGGCAGTATGTTAACAGTTATGTGATTTTTGTTTTTATACCCTGTTCTATTCGTGAACCATTTAACTATGGTCAATATTTACCGACCTACTATACAAAAAAAACATGTGGTAGTATCGATCTTATTCCGTTAGTATATGTCTAAAGTTATATCTTCATACAGGAAATAAATTCCATACGAGATGCGAAATAACTTTGTATTTGTCCCATGGGCCCCATGGGTCCCCCGCACAAGTAGTTTTGCGTCTCATAGAAATGAGAATATTGTGGAGACTTACCTATAATCGAATGGAATGTCTACCGGAGTAAGAAAGTATATAATGTTTATGCACTTTGTGTTATGTGGTTGATTGTTATTGGGTTTTTTTTTCTATCAGAATTAGTTTTGTAGCAGCCTAGAGTCTAGATAATTTGTCTCCGATTAGCCCCTCTTCCCCTTATTATAAGGGACAAACAAAACCATCCGACAGTTTTTTAAGGGTGAATTTCACCAATGAAGCTGAATACGGTCAGAACATCCTAACTACATTTAGAAGCTATCAGAGGCATTATTGTACTGGAATATTGACACTGTCAATTTTTGACAAGGTGTAGATAGTGCAATCCACGAAGACGCGCCCCACTCTTTTTCCTAATCGCTTGCGGTGCAAGTGTGCATCCTTTCGCTAGTGTTGTAGTGCTGTCGATACGTATGAATTGTCTATGAGAGTGCGCACGCACACTACGATGACATATACGCCCGTAGAAAACACCCCACACCCCGCGGCATCTTCGACCAAAAAATCGGGTGCGTCTTTGTGGATTGCACTATCAGTATATATGTGCTGATCCCGTTCAGTTTCATTGGTGAAAGTGGCCTTAATTAGGTGTATATCTCCATATCTCTTTGTAGAGGAGATATAGAGATTATCCCCTTCCCCTCCCTTTAGAGATTTCTTTGGAGAAAATCAACATGATGATAATAATAGTATGTCTGAGACACCAGATAACAATTATGGTAGATGACACTTAGTTCAAAACGCGATCCCCCAGTAAGGCAATTTGTACTTATGACTTCACTTCTAGTTAGTCCTTTGTCGTCTATGATTACAGCCATAGTGATATCCGAATCGCAACTAAGAAGCTTATAGGTAAAGGTGGAGGCAACACTCTGAACAAATAAGTGGAACATACTGTGGGTAGACGCTCTCTTTCTGAATGCTAACATAAGATAAAGAAAACTCATATCACTATCTCGTTCTTATGTATGCATTCAGAAAGAGAGCGTCTGCCCACAGTTGGTATCACTTATTTGTTCAGAGTGTCGCCTCCACTTTTATCTATAAGTTTTTTGGTTGCGATTCGGATATCACTATAGTTGTAATCATAGACGGTTAAAATACCACAGTGTATATGGATATGTCGGATCGTCAGTGAGCGATCGAGGAGGAGTGCCGAGCGGTATAGTACATTGTCAGGACTATAGGCGTTCCCATTATCCTATTAGGGATAAACAACATACCTGTGAAAACAATTACACACTATTAGTAAAGAAAACACAATACAAATGGTAATCAGTAACAAGAATAAAGTAAGTTCAAGGTACAGCAACAATACAGTTAATCGAACAGACCATTAAGGTCCCACAGTTCGTACAGTGGCGAAGCCACCCAATGATAAACGAACAAACCCTTAAGGTTTACAGTTCGTACAGCAGCCTAAGCCACCCAATGATAAACGAACAAACCCTTAAGGTTTACAGGTTGTACAGCAGCCTAAGCCACCCAATGATAAACGAACAAACCCTTAAGGTCTATAGTTCGTACAGTAGCATAAGCCACCCAAATACAAAGTGTATCGCTCGCTAGCAGCAAGCCTTTACAGCTATGTGAATATACAGCAGCGCTGTACCAGGTAAACCGACAGTATTGTCGGGAGCAGGAACTCTTTACTGAGTCGAATCCGAGGACCGACTGCCATACTTACGGAGTGCACGCTCTTTTATAAGGCGATGCCCCCCACCTTACAACCTCTCCATACAAGTCTATCCATTGGCGCACGGAAGTGCGTCACGCGTTTACTTGATACAAAACACTACAATGTACTAAATCTAATAAGATTTAATTATAAAGCAATCAAATACCACACTAATAATTGTCATGAATAAACAATAGTGATTTCATAAAGTAATTCGTTTTACATTCAAAGTAACGTGTCAACAATTGTTTTGAATAAAACCATCGATAACAATTATCCAAATAAAGTAACCACAAATCAGTGTGCACATACAATAAATAATGTTTCGAATTAATAGACAATAATTGATAGTAAAATCACATAAATTAACAATAAGAAACACAAATCATAACAAATTTAGTTACACCCACAATTGTGATTAATAAACTGTCTCCGACAGATATATCTTTTACTATGGTTGCTGAAAAAGGTAACAAAAACAAAGCAAAGCTTCAAACTCATTGAACTATTAGTACCTCATTGTTCAAACAACTTATATTTTCTTGAACACGAAAGGCACTAAAAAAATATTTGTACCAACACAGATTTCTTTTTTAACATTGCTTTCTTAGTACTGAATAAAGAAAAAAGCTATTATTTTCTTCACAAAGACTAAGTACATTAGGATCTCTTTAATATTATTGTGTTTTCTTTCTGAATTCTTTCTAAGTATGAGTCACGCATTAATTGAATAAAATAAGACTAGAAGCTCATGTTGAGGCGTATTTTATTACCAAAGTTTCCTTAAATGTAGTTAATTTATTTATTTGAAATTAGGTTCTTAAGTACTTACTTGAAGACGAATGATGTTTTTTTTAAATTTAGAATTTAGGGTGTGTCCACAGTGTGTCTGACTGAAAAGACATATGTTTGCACCATTATTATACCTACTATACTTAACCTACATCTTTAGGTACCTACAAATAAATAAAATTGCATATAAACGGTATGTACTAATATAATTTTTTTATCTATTGTTAGAATTTTTGTCTGTCTGTTCCGGCTAATCTCTGAAACGTCTGGATTAATTTAGACGGGACTCTCACTGGCAGATAACTGATGTTATGAGGAGTAACCTATGCTTTAGAAAGAAAATAGGGTTCCGCGCAAAAAAGTCCCCGCTGGTAACCGACAATCACGCGGACGAAGTTGCGGGTATCAGCTAGTATATGCATAATACTAGCGACTCGCCTCAGCTTCGCAAGGGTGTTACCGATATATTTCAACCAATACAGTTGTATACATATACTATATAGTTTAATTAGTCTAAGGTCTTAACTGTCGCATTAGGGTAAACCCTGTAATAGTTTAAGCTGGTGCAAATAAATAAATAAATTTACACAAAACTTTAACAAATTACACACCTAACCTTCCTCATAAATCACTCTGTCTATTGATAAAAACCGCATGAAAATCCTTCCAGTAGTTTTTGAGTACATTGCGGTTAGACAGACGGATTCGGCGGAGACTTTGTTTTATAATATGTAATGATAGTAGTAATACCTAACCAATAAAGTCTGGTCCTAACCGCGATTGCTGAGCGTGTGTATCTTGGGTTAAATTCTTGGGTACAGCAGTGTTTCTAAGGTTCTTTGTAGATTTTTTTCATTACGAAATTGTGTGAAGTTGTGGTGTCTGCATTTTCGTCGAGTAAATTTACTAAAACTACATTTCTCCAGCATTACTTAAGGTACTATCTTGCGAATATGACTTATTGGATAGATGTTAACCCACTTCTCATATACATTGTATAATACTCATCCTATACTGTACCAACCTCGTGAGCGAAATCACGAAATAATCAAAAAGTTTTTAACTTCATTTTAATTTTCTTACAAACGCCTCTCGCCTTTGTAGGCTGGTAAAAACTCTAACTGAATTTGGACGCAAGCCCTAAAGTTGCCAGTAATGAAAAAGAAATACAAAGGCAAATTAAAAAAATAAATTTAAATTTTCTCGTTGGAAAATTGCAATGTTTGTACTAAACTTACTTGGAATACCTTTTTTTATTTTTTTTGCGCGGTGGAAATCCTCATGGACTTTCTCCGTCGTGGGGGTGACGGAGGGGCAAGCCGGACTCTTACCGGCTAAAACCACCGCGGTGTTCCACCTCTGCCTATGGCCGGGGGTGCGGGATTCGCATGAGCATTCACCGCTCCCCCGACAGGCCATGACCTGCTGTTCGTCAGCAGGTCCCACCTCCCCGTACGGCCATTTCCATAGCGGCCGCACCCACTCTCGAGTGGCGCGTGTGTAACACTGCGTCGCCAACTCGGGCCTATCTGGTCGGACGACGGACGCCCCTAGTCCGCCGCCCGCACTTGGAATACCTGGTGTTCTTCAATGTATCATGTATTTGTGGTGGTGGTTAGGTATTTCGTTGTCTTTACATACATCTTATTCCCAAACTCGTCTGCTATTTACTTTCATTCGTATTCATTAATTTCTTTACATTTCATAGATTGTTAGAAAACATTTGTAATTTTTTACATGCAATGTTTTTGTTGTCATATTACAGTCATCTTGTGACATTTCAATACACAATTCTGAACACTATGAAGTCTACTCATACTAAATCCCTTGACAACCTTTTCGTAAAACACTAATACGAATTCTGGCCGCTACTACTCATAGAGTAAAACGTAATTTTCATGCTAAATTAAAAATTATATATAGATGAAAAAAGTTAGTCAACTTGATGGCAGAGAAAACGTTTTTCTTGAGCGGTTTACATATATTTTGTATTATTGACGGTTTATTCAGATTTTGTAATCACTGTACTTCTAAATGGATCCTACAGTTGCACGCAATACTCAAGGAAACAGGAAAGAGAGCACAGTTCTGCAGAAACCCAAGCCCAACGACTTTGATAGTTTTATACCATGGGCTTGCAAAGCATTCAGCATGAGTACTGATGTCTTCATTGTCATATCCACTCTGAACCCTTCAACAATCTTTCTCCAGACCAACGTTCCTGTAACCTAGGAAGCCCGCAAGGTCTGCCGAGTTGAAGCCGGAGTCGGCGCCCTGGGCTTCCTGGAACGCTATCGACCCACACCCTGAATTCACCTTACTGCCGGGCCTGTCTGCACCTCCTGACGTCATCCGGAGAGTCTCCATTGTTGACTTGTCTACATCATTCATTGTTCCACTTAACAACCTACACATTCTGCACAACTCATCTTCAATAGACTTTCATCTTTTATAAATTAATTTATAGTAAGTATACATTTATACCTTTATACCTTAATCACCTCTTTTATTTTAATCTGTCGCTTCACGACATGTTATGTAAAATAAAAAGCACTTAATATTTTGTTAAGTTTTCGTGTGAAACCAAAATTAAATTACTGCAGAATAAATATAGAAAAGGTCTTTGCTCTATGTATACGTACCTGCCTAAATAATTCGCAATCAATTTATAGTACTGCGAAATTATGAGCTTCATATTTATTTTTAATCAGATTTTATTTTTTAAGAATTGAAAGAATGGCTTGGACGGACTTGGGGGACTTTGCCCAGCAGTGGGAGTGGGAAAAAAAGGATACTGAATCGAATAATATATTTTAAAGATAAACAAACTTTATTAAACCCTCTTAAACAACGTACTTATATTTACAATTTCCATATTTTCTTTTGTAACCATGATCTTCAAAAGAAAGCCAGAATGAAATGAAAGAATGAAAGACCGTGAACAACCATCCCGAATACAAAAGAAAAGCCATTATTTATTTAAACGACTTAAATGACACCCATAACATTTTATAACAGCGCAAATATCTATAATATTCTCGTATTTCTTTATTTAATTGTTAGGTTACATTCCCGCATTAGAATAGGCGTTTTCACAAAGGCGAGAGAGTGCGAGTTTTCAAAAGGGAATTTTTAATAACGCTCTTAAAGCCGTGGCACGCCTTTAGTGGTTAATTTTCCTTTTAAACGTTTAAAAAAAGAATGTATAGGAGCAACTGACTGCATTTTTATAGGTGTAAGTTAGTACTGTCACCATGAATACTGGATTGGTGGTTTTTATCTGTAAGTTTATTGTCAACTTACAAAAAAAAATAGGTACTGGCAATGACTTTTGCTAAATAATTTTAAATAAAAAAATTCGTTATAAAAAATATCGTTATGACGCAGTGGTGTAGAAACGAGCCTCTCGTGAATGAGATTATGGTTTCAAAACCGGGCAAGTACCAATGTGACTTTTTCAATTAGTACTTTCTCGTAATGGCGATGACGATGATGCAGTCATTGGCACAACTTCATCCACTGATTACTATATTGTGTTGAGCAGTAATCCAAAATCATAAAAAAAGGTATATCAAAGTGAAAACCCAACCTACATGGTATGTTCTTTTAAGTTTTGCACAAAACTGAACCCTTACTTTTCTGTTTTTGCTTTCGTGACAGTTAATTAAAGAAGACACTGACTCCTGTACCACAGGTATTTGAACCTAGCTCAGGAGTCAGACTTCATAGGTTTTGTGTATTTTTTAGATGAATAAATTTTTTTCATAGTTTGAAAATGTATATACTTCTATTTTTTTTCAAAATTTGCCAACGAGCAATGGAGCGTAGCATAATAGGTGTCAAGCGAATGGATCGCGTTAGAAACACCACCCTGCGCTCCATTACTTAAGTGGCAGATGTTGGAAAAAAAACAGTCAGGCTGAAGTGGGAGTGAGCTGGCCACGGTGCGCGATTGCATCCGGAGAGATGGGCAAAGATCACTCACTGGACACCTGGAAGAGGACATCGCCGCCAAGGCCAACCGAAACGAAGGTGGTGTGATGATCTGACCATATTTGCGGAGCTTACGTGGGCAGAGATCACACAAAATCGGGATGTTTGGAAGGAGAGGAGGAAGCTAAGGAAAAAAAATATATTACCTACTTATCTCCAAAAATAACCACCAAACCAACCATACCAAACAAAACCACAAAACAATACCCACAAACTATAAACAAACATACCGACCGAACAAAAGCAAAAGTCTCATTAAATCAAAGTTGCATTGTCACATTATTCATTACAAAGCAAAGAATACGAAATATTTGCTTAAGCCTCTTATTTGTTGTTTCTATAAAATGTATGACGGGGGGACACGATTCTAATGAAAATACTCAAGCATCGCCCTCTAATCTCCCTTTGTGTAGGGATATTAAAACGTAGGTTTTTCTTTTTGATCTGCGTTTATTGTTTGCCTACTTAACATTTAAGAATTCTCTCTAGAGCGATGAATATAAACGTTTTAATTTAACATTTAAGAATTCTCTTTAGCACGATGAAAATAAATATCGTCATTACATATTTATTAACTAGTGGATGCCCGCGGCTTCCTTCGCATGCTTGTAGGAGTTTTAATTTTTATAGCGGAACACTATTTTTTTTCAAAAATAAAAGTTACTTCTAATAACATCAGCTATCTGCCCGTGAAAGTCCCGTCAAAATCAGTACAGCCGTTTCGGAGATCAACCGGAACAAACAGACAGACGAAAGCAAAAAAAAATAGTTTTGTTTTAATTATAATTATCGTATAATACTTTCACATAAATATACGGTAATTATAATTTAAAAAAAATAATATACTTTCACAAAAACTTTTTTTTTTTTTTTTGTTTTCGCCTGTCTGTTTGTTCCGGTTGTTCTCCTTCTTGATAAAAAGCTGTTATTTTGACATTACAAACAGACACCCTAATTTTATTTATTTGTAGTATAGATAATTATAGATTAAAGTGTATGGTGTACGGAACTACAACTCCGATTCTGTCAATCCTTTAGTTAAGATTAAGAAGCTATGTTATGGCTATGTTTTAATATCAGTGGCTGAGCGATCGACTGCTGCGCAGCGTGTTGCGGGTTCGATTCCCGCCCACGGTGAACATTTGTGTGATGAGCACTTGTGTTTGCCTTGTGTCTGGGTGTTGTTTATCTATATATGTATGTATTACTGACCTAAAAGAATGGTTTTAGGTAATTTGACGTAATTATTATTTGGTTGTTTCTATTACTCGATTAGTTTATTGTGTGCTCAAGTATTTTCTTTTGTATTTCTTTAAACCTGACATGTAATTATAATAATTATAAATAAATAAACTAAACTAAACTAAACTATTTACAAAAAAAAATGTATTTGTGTATGTATATCAGCTGTCTGACACCCATAGTACAGGGTCTCCCTAGTTTGGGGTCAGATGGCCGTGTGTGAAAATTTCCCCACATATTATTGTTATTATTATTAATTAAGAGTCCGTATGAAAAACCACGCGAACGAAGTCGCGGGCAATGTCTTTAAAGTTTGTTATTGAGGAACTGCTTAATTTGAGAGCGTTAAAAGAGATTCGGGGCCAAGTCTGCTATTTTATCATTTCGTCATTTCAACACGATCCCATTGTCATTTTGCTAAAAGTTCGTAATCTGCTAAATTCATAATGGTCGATCAGTGGTCGGTCAATGGTAGGGTTGCCAACTCTTTGACGGTCAAATATAGTAGTTCTAAAATTTTTACCCATAAAAATATAGTAGATAACGAAAAGATGAAAAAAAAATAGTAGGTTCCAAAAATTTGGTAGGTACTTTATTTTTTTGAAGAATATTTTGTGAATTATTGAACGCATCTGTCCATTTGACATTCCAGAATCGTTAAAAATAGGTATTGAAGTTTTGTTTTACGCTTACACATTTTGAAACGAATATTATTGCTAAGAGTTTGATGGCTTTAAAATATAGTAGTTTCACCTACTATATCTTTTTTACAAAAATATAGTAGTCGGGCCTCTAATATAGTAGGATACTATATTATATAGTAGGGTTGGCAACCCTAGTCAATGGTCTCGTAATAGAATTGTGTTATAATGACATTGTCGTATTGTTATTATTATGAAACCGAATGATTTTCGAAAAACGACTACTAAATTTTAACATTTATTCAAGTCAGATTTCATTTATATATGTTTTTACATATTATTATAAGTGTTTTAAGCAATCTGAAGTAGACTTAAGAAGTTATCATTGCTTTCAATGGAGTGTCATTGGTTGACCATTGGAAAGTCATAATGACGCCATGATATTATAGTAGATTACCAAACTTGTCAAAATCAACAATTATGAAATCAATGATAGACCATTCTGACACTATTGTAATAGCAGACTTGAGGCCCTGTAATGTTACAGTATGAACGGAACCCGCTGGCTGGGTACATAGGTAACTCCAGCCTAGCTGATTGTCAAATCCATTTCACACCGCGTAAGTTATTTTCGTCATTTTATCTTCGTGATTAAAGGAGAATCTTGTTCTAAATAGGATCTCATCAATAGGAAGTCAGAATTCGAATTGCATCTTTGAAATTTGTGAGTTTCCTGAAGAAACACTTAATAAAAAACACTTCATAATTAAGAGCAAAGATATCTTTGTTTGTTTGTACCGATTTAACTCCAAAACTACTGGTCCGATATCAAAAATTCTTTTACCAATCGAAAGCTACATTAGCCCTGAGTAGCACAGGCTATATTACATTATAAAAAAATAGGGGTTCTTAAGAAATTTCACGCGGTCAAAGTCGCGGGTAAATTTTCATAATCACTAGGCGTTCACTTTTCATTTCAAAGCGATAAACATATTTCAATAATCTCGACAGCCCAATTTCGTGTGTTGCCGTTTTTAGTCATAAAAATATCATCGTAAAAATTGCTTATTAAAATTGAACCTTTTTTGTGTTAGCAACATTTTATAACTTCGCAACAAAATTCTATTCTCAAAGCAATTTTTGTAATGAAAAATTTTCTTTCTACAAAAGAAAAACGTCCCTGATACCGAGACCATACGAGATTTGAATTTGGAAAACACATTTTATACTAAAAGTCTATTACTGGAGGTAACTTCAAAGTGCGCGGTCGTATTTTAATATTTCATCTAGCAACATTGCCTGTGAGGTTAACGACTCGGCGATTTAATCGTCTGTTCTCTGGTATTTAAAATTGCTTTTTATTTAGGGGCGGTCGTTGGTCATAAAAGAATTATGGCAAGATTTGTACAAAAAAAATTACATGTTCAGAGAAGTTGAAATTCTAATTCTTATATTCTTTGGCACCTAAAGAGTATCTTCAGGCATTTACAATATTTTTAAAAGCCCGCAAAAAAAAGTGTGTAATTGAACGAAAAGCTCATTATTTCAGAACGAAACGGCGAGTAACAGTGACACTGACAGGCGCTGTTTCGCAGTTCTTACACTGAAATTGCATCGTTTTATGGGAAATAATATCACGAATAATGATTATTTTTTTCCACACACTTGTCACATCATTTGTCTACCAATTTTATAGATCCGTTAACGTCGCTTGTCACTTTCTTTTTTTTATAAACACAAAATGTGCATCGATATGAAATTAAAGTGTTATTTTCATTTCGTAATATTTTAATTATGCGGGTATTTCAAAATACGCTATAAGTATATCAATCTACTCCTGGTAATGTATTCTTCATATTGGAAAATATTTTAAACCCTCTAAATTATTTTATTTTACATACAAATGAATGTATGGATCTCGCCATGATTCTTTATGTGCACCTTCAATTCCTGGCAACAGGGAAGAATGACAGATCACTTCAAGCTCATCATCAACAGCTCATATTGCCGTCTACTGCTGAACGTTGGCCTCATCCTGAAATTGCCAACCAACCCGGTCTTGGGCAGCCCGCATCCATCCGCTGCCAGCCACCTTCTTTAAATCGTCGGTCCATCGTGCCACAGGGCGTCCCACACTACGCTTGCCCAAACGCGGTCTCCACTCTAGAGCGTGTCTGCTCCATCTACCGTCGTTCCGTCTGCGGACGTGGCCGGCCCACTTAAGTTATGTCGTTTATTTCTTAACAAAATGCATTGTGTAGATAATTAAAGTCAAAAACAGACATTTAAAATAACTTAAAATTAGATTATTATTACCAGAACTCAGATGAATTAAAAAACCAAAACATTTAGTAAAAAGTCAAATATAAAGCTGTCAAATATTAATCCCACCAAAAACATTTTCATGTAAAATGTTGCCAAGACGCGAAATAAATGGCTCGCTCTGTCAAAAAGATATCAGATCTCTACCTATAATCTCTACTTTACTTACCTTATCTTCACAAACTCTACTCCTTAGTCAAAATATTTATATATGTGGCTAGGCCATTTCACTACAGTTACATGGGCGTAAGGTGAAAAATGTATTCACTGTTCATTACTTTACTGTTAAACAATAGTTCTTGTAGTAACGAAACAGCCAAGCCACAAGCCACATACATATTTTGACTAAGGTGAAGAGTTTGTGAAGGTAGGGCAAGTAAAGTAGAGATTATAGGTAGAGATCTGATAACTTTTTGACAGAGCAAGCCATTTATTTAGCGTCTTGGCAACATTTAACTTGAAAGTTTTTTTTTTTGTTGTATAAAAACAACAAAAAAAAAATCTTAAACTAGAAAAAATAAACAAAATATTGTTTTAGGCAACTTACAAAAAGAAGTGAAATCCCACCAAAAATATTTAGGGCGCTTATTTGCAGCGAATGGGTTAAAAAAGGCAATTCTTTTTTATTCATTTTTCATAGTTTAAGAATTTGTTTGTTGTTTGTGTACTAATACTAGCCTACATACCAAATTTCAGCTTTCTAGGACTTCAGGTAGTACCCCAGAATTTTGATGATCATCAGTGAGTCAGTGAAGAAATCGGGTTTTTTTATATATCAATAAATTCCAAAGTATAAAAGCTATGCAATTTTATATATTTAATTAGTTTACTATTGACATCATATCCCGAGAATATTGTTTATCCTGGTATAATCCAAACGAGGGTTCAAAAAACGACGAAGCGCTTCGTGAAAAGGTAGGCAGTGCCCTTGCGCTTCGCTTGGCTCGTCTAGGCGGGGGCACTGCCGTGCCCCCAGATATAGAACAATATTTAAATTTATAGCAGTAATCGATCCACTCCAGTCTTCCACTTCAGCGTGCTTATACGACGCGCAATTTCATTGCCTTTAGTTCTCCGGCGAATGACTTCATTACGAATTCTATCCACCAGAGAAACCCCGAGCATCGCTCTCTCCATAGCACGCTAAGCAACCTTGAATTGGTAAACCAGGCCCACGGTGAGTGCCCACGTTCCGGCTCCCTGGTCTTAAGGGATTGTGGGATCGACGATATAAAGATATTTCACTTCAAGCTCACTTCACCTAAATTCTTAGAGAATAGCCCCGCTGTTTGTATGTAGAAAACATTCACTAGTACTCCACAAAATTGTTCAGAATAAACCTGGCACCCCGCAGGCCGTAACCCCGTTCTCCTACTTCCACAATGGATATCTGTTTAAGACATCTCCCGGCATTATTTTAACCCGAAAGCGCGTACCCTCGAAACAATTACCTTTTTCGTATTTTTCGGTTAAAGATTTTTACCAAACAAATATAAAGCCGCGGCCTATACATAATAAATAGGAAGGTAAGCTAAAAAAAAAACTGAGCGTAATATGGTATATTGAGTTTTAGAATGGTTTTAGAATGAAATTGTCACACAGGGGTATGATTTGACAGCGCAGTTTTACACATGCGATCTTTTTCTTTTAAATCTCGACTATCTTTTGATTTTAAAACTAGCCTTGGCCCGCGACTTGTTTTCCTTTAATTTTAAAACTAGCCTTGGCCCGCGACTTCCTTTCCTTTAATTTTAAAACAAGCCTTGGCCCGCGACTTCCTTTTCTTCAATTTTAAAACTAGCCTTGACCCGTGACTTCCTTTCCTTTAATTTTAAAACTAGCCTTGGCCCGCGACTTCCTTTCCTTCAATTTTAAAACTAGCCTTGGCCTGCGACTTCCTTTCCTTTAATTTTAAAACTAGCCTTGGCCTGCGACTTCCTTTCCTTTAATTTTAAAACTAGCCTTGGCCTGCGACTTCCTTTCCTTTAATTTTAAAACTAGCCTTGGCCTGCGACTTCTTTTCCTTTAATGTTAAAACTAGCCTTGACCCGCAACTTCTTTTACTTAATTTTTTTTACAGATCCTTAATTTTTCTGATAATAAAATAAAGCACTCGGAGACAACGTAGCTTCGTATTAGGCACAGAATTTTCTAAATTGGACTAGCTGTAGTTCTAGAGATTAGCATGTTCGAACAAAAAACAAATCTCTTTTGTTTTTTGAACGTAAATAAGTTAGTAGAAATTTGTCATAGTTATTTTAGATAACGGATTTATTCACGTGTATCCTCGGAATTACCCCAATGTATAGAACAAAGAAGTTATAAACGTTATACTCAAAAATTGGAGTTAGAGGCCTCGAACTTCCTATCTTTACGAGCTATCTATCTGAGCGAACGTAATGTTACCAAAAGAGTTATGAATATAAATGTGGACGGGTGGAGAAAAGCTGAAGAAAAGATGAATGGATTGTGTGAAGAATGATATGAAGAAGAATGGAGTCAGTGATATCAAGACGATTGACAGAACGAGATGGAAGAAGAAAACGTGTTGCTTCGACCCCAAATAACATAGGATAAGGGCATGAAGATGATGATTGTGAGGATTTTTCGACATCTTAACTTAAAGGCACTAATAGGTACATTACCTTTTTTGTCACTGCACTTAGTTGCGCTGAGACATAATATCTAGCACTTCCATTACGGATTTGATGTAAGTTACATGTACAGGCGCCAGCACTACAAGCCATACCAAAATGTCAGATTTTCCTAATTGAATATGAACCTTATTATTAAGCAATAGAGTTGAAAATCTATCAAATAAATTTGACAGATTGTTGTAGCTTGATGTGCTGGTCTCTGTACATAAACGAGGCTGGCCTTTGACTGACAATTGAGAATCAGGGCTGTTACTGAGAATTTTGTAGTGGAAGAACCCAAAAATACCTTTTTTTTTTGTTGCGTTGTGGAAATCCTCATGAAGTTCCTCCATCGTAGGGTTGACGAATGGGCACTGGGTTCCATTTCAGCCGGGGTTGCGGGATTTCCAATGATCCCACGTGTATAGTCGCGTTTACGACCAATGGGGTAGTCAAATTTACCTGTCGCAAGTCAAAGAGCACCATTACATCCCAACTTTTTTTTTAATAAAGCCACAAAGATGTGAGGGCAATAAGGTTACCTTCCACATACATACTTGAATAATCCGTAAAGTTGGGCGCCCTCACAAGGAGCCACCCTCGCGAACATCAAACTGCGTTACCACTACTATTGGCGTCGAGACAACAGGAGATAGAAATGAAAATATAATTTTCGTCAATGAATAGTCGATGTCATTCTATTAATATATCTACATGTCGCATCCGGACAATAGTACGAACATGAAACGAATCGCAAGCGCGCCATTATCGACAACAGGTGATCTACCACTACTTTTGGCGCGCTTCTACAGAGTCGTGATTTTTTCCACCCACAGCGAGAAGGACATTCAGAATTCAGTGTCTGATCGCATCGGAGCTAAGACTTCCCGGAACTGTACTCGATTCGTTGTGTTTAGTATAAGTGTTACTCTGTTTATTATAATTTGAGTTTGTGTTAAATTGTGGTCTTAATATAGAACATGTATTGTACCCAGTGTGTTTGAAACTCATCTTCTGGCCACATGATGACCAAATCTAACGGACTAAATACTGATTATCCGACATATAAATGTTTTGACATGTGTTTGTAGGAGCTCGTGTCGAAGTAAAAGCCGTACAGTTCGATCGGTCATAGGTTGAGCTAGTTGGACCATCCATTTCATACCGAGTTCCCTCCGTGCCTCGGAAAGCACATAAAGCCGTTGGTCCCGGCTGTCATCGTAGATCTTTGGCAGTCGTTAAGGGTTGTCAGAAGCCAGAATGCCTGACAACCAGTCTTACCAAGGGGTGTCGTGTTAGTCAGTTACTAGGCTGTGGAGGTCCGATAGGCAGTCGCTCCATGTAAAACACTGGTATTCAGCAAGCCCGCCACACTATTCCCTAACCACTGTAACTCCTGTAAGCCAGAATGAACAGTGGCGACCACCAGAAAAGCGCCAGAGCAATGAAGCTCGACGAGTCCCAGAGAAACGATTCAACTGTCTTGGATCCCGCAACGAAATTAATCAGAAAAGAACACCGGAGGAGTAAGAAAAACATATTTTCCACTTCTGTCCAAATCAAGCAGGAGACAGAACAGAACTAGGCCAATAGGCACAAAGGGACGTTTACAACTGGGAGAAACCCAGTTGCTAAGCACCACGGATTATAATTGACATAATTAATGGGCCCTAAAAAGTGAGTACTGGTAAACTGGTATTCAGCAGGCTGCATCCGGTTTGACTGGAAGCCGTCCCCAATGTAGCCATAGCCATGTAGTGCCCGTCGCGAATCGCACCACTCTATTTCTACCCGTGGATGTCGTGGAAGACGATAGAGGGATATTGACCAGAGGATGGGCAGCAGCGTCCTTCTGAGTACCATTACACCTACTGCTATCGCAGACATGCAGCATTTACGGCTGAAACCCCCCCCCCCCCCTTAGGGGAGACCTGTGCATGCATGATAAGAAATTTAAATTCAACCCAAATAAATTATTAAATATTCTTCTTTACAAAAATAGTAGGGGCAATGTCAAAAGCAGGAGAGGCCTAATTGTGCGTCTAAAAAAGTGTACATGCGGTCGGACAAACACACGTACATACATATTATGTGACGACGTCTAAACTCCTTTTGATGTACCGCGGGTATTGACCCTTGTTTATTTCGTACAAAGCTTTCTATTTGCACATAAATACAGTACAGGGTGACTGGTTAAACGACGGACATTATTATTTTCTGGATACGTAGAAGCTTGTGTCTCGCTAATGGTGGCGCATGTGTTGGATCTTTCGGTTCCCTTTGTAATTGACGACGCCGTTGTTTGGGACTGGTCATCTCTTAACTGCCTCGGTTATTCTAAACTTATTTTGCATTATTTAGTATGACTATATTTTTATCTAGACCTTTTTGAACATGCACGGTACCTCACATTGTACCCCTAGATTCAACATGAGTGACATAACCTAAAGACACATATCATTCATTTTAAAAGAGTGTTCATGGAGTTTCTTTCTCGTTCTTATCCATAGAAACCTACTGTTTGTAACGAGCACCTACGAGTAGCTTCAACTTTCAGACTGACTGCTGACTCTTTGACAATTATTCAAAAGTACCTGTAAATGGTTTATTTAAAATAAATGGAACACGATCAAATTTTATTTATTATTATTTCATTTAATACTTTTAGTGACTTTGACTAATTAAATTTCAGAATTAAACTCAAACTAAGGGCTTGTAAACAAAACTGCGATTCAACGTCGCATCGCACACATCTGAGAGAGACAGAGAGAGCTCGGCCGTCGTAACATACTTTTACTCAGCAGATTTCTGCGATGCGATGTCGCATCGCAGTTTTGTGTACAACCCCTTCAGTCTTAAATTATGCTACGGAAATTATAAAAACTTAGTATAAAAACCTTAAAGTTATGCAAGATCATTATCTATATATGTGTATCAAACAGCTTATTCCGCTCAGCCGGTTACAGCGAAACAGTCACAAACCTCCTCCTATTTATCCTGTTAAACTTTCACGTTCACAGTAGTTTTAATTATTATAAAAAATATCATCATTAGTCCCTCGTTCAACCAGTCATACCATATTTTATGTATTCCGTTGTATTTACCAACGACATGACATTGTGTGCAATTGTTTGGATGGAAAAGGTTAGACAAAGGAGTTCAAAGGACGATGCAGGTAATTTAGTACCTACGTGGAAGTTTTATGGAAGCGGACATTCCTGTCTGTGATGACAACTCCATGGATGCGACCTTTTCAGTGTTGCCGTTTGAAGTTGCACAATTTAGCTATAGGTCGTATTTTTCCTGACATTTGAACTTTTTGAAAATATTTTACAGTTTATTCCAGGTATTTTATATTATCTTTAACGAACTTGGTACCAAGTGATTGAATGGATAATATGTCAGGAAAGAAAAATATTGCGTATCAGTTAGAGCTTTGATATAAATGCTACTATAGCTAAGTACTTTTAATACCTACTAAATCTATACTATACTTTCAATACTATTTTTTTCCATGGCAGACCGCAGCTTCTCGCGAAAGCTGTATCCTCGAATATTAAGGCACACAAAAAAATTGTGCCATGCCCCCACATTCAATACACACTTCCAGCAACGTTTCGTAGGAAAACTGGTCATCTCACGCTACGTAGAGAGATGCTCTGGGACGCGGCACCGCACTGATTTTATATGTGTCAGCCCTAAGATAACCGGCGCATCAGCCACTGTCTTTGAAGACAGGTGTATTTAGAAACAGCGGTCAACATTAGTTTCATCTGTTTCACATTTATTTATCTAATTACCTTTTATTTTTATGCACATTCGGACATAGATAAAGGCGCTTAATGTGTGTCGGCCCTTAATTGAAAGACACCTGGAACAAACAGCATTAAAAATAAAACCACAATAACAAAAGAAAAGCGTTCCATTTATGAGCAATACGACTCATAACACCCACTTTACGACATCAAAATAAAACAAAGCAAAAATATCAAATCCACAAATACATGGCTTTACCGGGGAGGTAGGGGCGAAGCGTATGATAACAATTTCGAATTTCAAACACCCTGAAACCGGAGGCTCAAGTTCTCATGCCTTCGTAAGTAGGCTTTCGTGACGTGTGCCCCAACTGTATTGAAAAAATCTACTACAAATATATATAGCGAGGATTCTCTCGATGTATCGAGCTATCAACTTTTACGATTTTATTTGCAAAAGCCCGTGTTATTTCCTATTATCGCGTCTGAAATCTTTTCCAGCGTTTTTATGTTCGTTTCGTATGTCAAATCGTAAAATTTTAAATGAGAGTTTTGACGGGTGAATTTGTATGATACAGATATCAGAAAGAGCCTATTTATATACGAAAATAATATTTATGATATCGTGATAATATTAAAGCTTTCAAATTATGAGTTTCATTTAAAAACATGACATCTAATAGACATCATAATAAATTAGTAAACTATCTTATGTTTTGAATACTTTCAAAACTTATACGGAAACAACTATTTTGGACCTTTAAGGTCCAAAATAGTTGTTTCCGTAAACCTTGTAAAACTGATTTTGTAAAAGTTTTAACCTGGGTTCATTATTCCTATTCTACCCTAGCAGGACTGGAGATCTTGTAAGGGAAAGACCTCATATTTAGATGACGTGGTAATTGCACTTTTATGAATAAACGGATATCCAGATTTACAGGCTGACTGTAGATATTTTTTTATTTAAAAAGTTATACCTACCTAATTATCTTCCTCTAAAGCATTCAAATATTTTTTTAATAAATTTTCCTCAAAAATTCTGCTTCGTTAAAAGTAAAATCGTATTTAAATTTTGTATTTTTACTGATCGTAACCAAAAACGACCGTAGCAATAATTCTCGCAATTTATTTTGTAGACTAGTAATATATTTTCCATCCACCACCATAACATTTCAAATAATAATCAAAACATCATTTAATAATGTAAACTCTACAACTCTCCCTCAACAGGGACCAATTAAAATTTTCCAACCGACCGAATTATAAAAAGAATAAGTATCCAACGTTTAAAACAAAGCAGAAACCGTCCCTATTCCCCTACACCTTTATCTGGCAGATATGCGTCTCCCCTGTTTCAGGGGATTCAGTTAAGCCAGCTTAAGCTGAGGTACGTATGCCCAATCTACTAAGATCTTCCCTATCCCCTGACGATACGAAGCGACGCTAAATTCTCAATGTTTAGTTCTTTGTATCACGGGTATTAGGGAGCGGTCAAATTGAGACTTATTAACTAGTAGCTATTTAATAGTATAAGAGACCTAAATGTCAATCAAAACCCTCGGGAGGCTATAGACGAAATCGACCACGCGCGTATTTTGCGTACGGGTGGGAAGTACATTATTCGATCCACCCCAGCTCCTCGAGAAAGATCAGCAGCGCCTTGACGTTGCTGGCGATCTCCCGTAGGTATAAAAAACAAAAGACTATGAGGCGCGTTGTGAATATTTACAATACGCACAGATCGCGTACCTACATCTTCGATGTTAGGACAAACATTGTATTCTTGTATATTCTGATAAAAAAAGTAATTAAGAATGTAGAATTTGGAGTTTTTAATAATCGAATTAAAATTTACTAAATTTGTGCACAATAACACAAAAATCTTATTTAAAATAGAGTCGCAAGAAAATTACAAAGGAGTCGCAGTTTTTAAAAGATTGGGAGATTGGGATCTGATCATTGAACTCCCCTGATGGTACGAGCAATAATGGGTAAATACATATAAGATATTATGGTCTCTGTCTTTGTCTCTCGTCTCGCCTCAAACTACATTGGAATATCTCATTCTCTGGAAAAAAAACAGGTTGCAAAATGGAAGTGTCCTAGAATAGCACCCACCCATTTCATCCCAAGGGTGACAAGGAAGGGTATTAGGTGACTAAGGGAACTTGATTACTTGTACTTAGTAACTTCACTGCGGTCCCCTAGACGCCTGCCAAGCGTGGGCATTATAGCAAACCCCCCCCTCTTATAGGCGAGGCCTTTGCAGTGGACGTCTTTTAACTGGTGATGATGAGTGGAGCTGACTTCCGTCTGATATGGGGAACGTAGGTATCAAATGGGGACCTATTTTAACCTTCATAAAGAAGGGATCTTCGTCAAAGCTACCAGAATTAGATAGATGGCTATTAGTACCTAGCCATTGCCCACAATCTTCCATGAAGCTTTATAAAGTGACCACAAAGGTAACCGATATCATTGTCACTAGAAATTTTGCAAATTCATGGATGAAAGAGCTTTTCGTTCGTTTGATAGGACATATTGTACTATTACTTAATGACTCTTCATTACCTACATGTTTTAGTATGACGAACTGGTGTCTGCAACTCCACGTCTATGATAATATTAATTTATTACTCTATTGAATATTATGAATTCCGTAAGCTCAGATTATGAAATAAAAGGCAGATAGACCGCGCGGAACAAAAAGTAAATACAAATTCAAAAGCAAATACCTACAACGCACTCGCGCTCGTTAAATAAACAAATAAAAATACAAATACAAATTCAAAAACGAATACAATCACGAGATTGTAGGTATTCGCTTTTGAATTTGTATTTGCTTTTTTGGCTTTACTTTCAGTGTTCTGCGTGGTCTATCTGCCTTTTGTTTCATAATCTGAGGCCGTGATGTAAAACGTACTGGGACATTTTTATCACCTTATTTGTATGCGTAAATAAATGGTTTCTATTTTTATTTCTTCTTGACCTACTAATTTTGATTTCCTAAAATATTTATCATTATCTACTTTGCCTTTTCCAAACTATATTGGAGTTGGCTTCCAGTCTACCCAGATACAGCTAAATACCAGTGGTTTACATGGAGCGACTGCCTATCTGACCTCCACAACTCAGTTGGGTAGCACGATACCCCTTGGTAAGACTGGTTGTTAGACTTTCTGACTTCTGATTACCGATGACGCGGGACCAACTGCTTAACGTGCTTTCCCAATACAAATTATTAATTTTCTACACTAGTTTACTTAACAAGACCTATAAATAATGATTCACTGTTTTATTATGAAAACAATCATTTATATAAGGAAAGGCCGACATTATTTGGATGAAGATATACCCCCCGCTGTTTTCATCCCTTGTAGACGACACAAATAACGTATACAGGTTGGTGTTACAATCAAATGTGATTTGACAATATATTTTCGATAACTGAAAAGTTATATCAAATTCAAACTAAATTTTGTATAGAAATAATGGTAATATTTGTGACTTTTCATATTTGACTTGCTACAAAAACGTAACTTTGTCGTTTAAAGTTGCTTCGAAACCGGAATTGGTTGCAAAAAACCGGAATTTGTCTCAACTCATGAAATAGCAATACAATAACGTTAGGAAAGATGAAAGGGTCTAAAAGGACTTTATTATAGCGTTATAGCAACTCAGGCCATGTATGAAATTTCTAAATACTTTAGTTTCTAATATATTTTTTTTACTACCAAAGACTGCATGGGAATGTTAAAACTTCAACATCCACCTGTTCCTGAAAATCCGAACGAAAGAAGTCTTAACAAAACCAACCCTAAAATCGAACAAATAATTCCACTCCTTTTATCTCTAATTGCTTCATCAAAACATTCACCCTGTATACAAATACCTACATTAACTAATTGTTTGTCAGTGCCAAACGCATAATATTTTCCTTGGATCAAAGGCACATCAGGTGGTACACAAATATAGGGGGAGTTTATTATTATTATATTTATATTATTTCCCCTCTCTAAAGAGGCCGTCGATTGCATTGAAGCGGTATTTATTTTTCAATTTGTGTCTCTGAAGCTCAACGGATCGGATGAATGAATATCGTGGTGTCACCGTCCTCTACTACTATTATAAATGCAAAAGTTTATGAGGATTGATGGATGTTTATCCTTTCGCAACCTAACATCTTAGGCCTCGTACAGACGAGCAGCACTTTGCTGTCGACAGAACCATCTTCAGCTGTCGACAGAGGCAACTGCAGCTGACGCCATTATTCGTCGTTTGCCGTCGACACGTGGACAGCAAACGCCGACCAATGGCGACAGCTTACATTACATGGTGGACAGCAGTCGGCGTGTCTAATACTGCAGCAGTTGCTTTTGTCGACAGTAGCAGTTGCTTCTGTCGACAGCAGAAGTTAGCTCTGTTGACAGCTGAAGTTGGCTCTGTTGACAACAAAGTGCTGCTCGTCTGTTTCACGCCTTAACGGAATCATTTCTACCCGTAGGTGTCGTAGAAGGCGACAGAGGGATATTGGCCAGACGATGGGCAGCAGCGTCCTTCTAGATACCATAACACATACTGCGATCGCCAACATGCATCGGTCAAGCATGGCGATTACGGCTGAACCCGTCCTTAGGGGGAGACCTATGCCGAGCAGTGGGCGTCTAAAGCCTGACATGATGATGATGATGATTTTAGACATGGATCTAGCTTACCACATAGTATTTATACCGTGTTTGTGTTCCCTCGGATTTTTTTTTCTTTTTTTTTTATATGGTTATAGGCTTGCGTTTGACCGCAACTCACCTGATCTTAAGCGATGATGCGGCCTAAGGTGGAGCACGCGTGCCCAGGATAAACCGGTTCCCTCGTGCCTTGAAGATACCCAGATTATATGTATCGGGGAATAGAGAGGCGGGCAGTGAATTCCACAGTCTGGCAGTTCGCACAATAAATGTGGAAGCAAAGCGCTTGGTTCGAGACCGTGGAACTTCAACCGTATAGCGGTAACGCTTCGCCCTGCTCGTCCGGTGATGGAATGGGGATGGGGGAATTAAGTTGTGCAATTCCAAAGCACACTCTCAGAAATGTATCCGATAAAAGACCGATAGGCTGGCAACGGCGCGGTGGTGTTCAAGGCTTTGGAGATTAGCCTTAATTACTTGAGACTTTAATTTAATTCTGAAGGCTTAAGTAGACGAAGTCGCGGGCATAGCTAGTTTGATAAAAATATGTCTTGGTTGTATATAAAACACATCTTTCATCTTTCTTTCATCATCTTGGAATTATGAAGTTGTGGTTTGTTTGAAAAAACAGGTCCAATTATAAAAGTTCTATGTTCCTCCGAATACACTCACTTTGTCGTCATTATTATAAAACATTAATAAAAAATAAGTACGACGTATGTATGTATGTAAATGCTAACTCAAAGCCAGGCCAAGTTTCGTGCGGCTTCCAACATTCCAACTTGGACACACGGTGCAGACAACGTATTGCATATTAAAATCGTGTTTTGTTTCGTATTTAACACAAGCTATTGCGCGCGACTTCGTCTGCGTGAATGTCGGTTATCGCGGATACAGACGAAATTGCTGATTAAACAGTAGCCTATGTCTTTCCCCAGGGTTCAAGCTATCTTCATACCAAGTTTCATCAAAACTAGTTCAGCCGTTTTATCGTAAAAGCGTAACAGACAGAGTTACTTTCGCATTTATAATAATAATAAAATATAATATAATAAAAAAGTACCTATATATGATTATATTTTGTGAGAGACTAGGTTATAACTTTGCAATATAAGCTATTTTATTTTGAGTTTCTTTCTTATCCATACATTTCTCATAACTCTACAAAAACTTTCCCAGCTGTTCGAGTGATTGTCTATGATTTTTAATCGACTTCAAAAAAGGTGGAGTTTCTCATTTCTTTTTGTTTTTAATTTTTTTATTTATTTTAATGTTAAAGAATAAATTTTCCAAATCGGTTTCCAAGCTCTGAGGTATTTTTGTTATTTGTAAGAATATAGATACTTTCAGATTAGTCCCATATACATTTCATTAAAATCGCTTGTGTAGTTTAGATTTTAAATTAAAATAACTCTAAAATACATGTAACCAAAGAAAGCGAAACTGCGTATTTTTGCTTTCCGGTGACTTTTCTGTGATGTTTTTAGTGTTACCGTTTCTTAATAATTTGGATGATAAGAAGTAAACGTACTATATAGCGAACAATAAAAAAACTTATTATTAAAAAAGCGGCCAAGTGCGAGTCGGACTCGCCCATGAAGGGTTCCGTAGCAGCAAGTAACATAATATAAAAGTTTTTTTTATTTTTATATTTGAGTTGATTGAATAAAAGGTAAATTGCGGTTTACGATTTATGACGTATTAAAATAAAACTACTTACTAGATCTCGTTCAAACCAATTTTCGGTGGAAGTTTGCATGGTATATTTTTTTTAGTTTTATCATTCTCTTATTTTAGAAGTTACACGGGGGACACACATCTTACCACTTTGGAAGTGTCTCTCGCGCAAACTAATCAGTTTAATAAAAAATTATATTTCAAACCTCAATATCATTTTTGAAGACGTATCTATAGATACCCCACACGTATGGGTTTGATGAAAAAAAAAAATATGTTTCAGTTCTAAGAACGGGAAACCCCAAAATGAATTGTTTTTTTTTTCTATTTTGGTATGAAAATATTAATGCGGTTCACAGAATACATCTACTTACCAAGTTTCAACAGTATAGTTCTTATAGTTTCTTTAGTTAAAAGTGGCTGTGACATACGGACGGACAGACAGACAGACAGACATGACGAATCCATAAGGGTTCCGATTTTTTCCATTTGGCTACGAAACCCTAAAAAGGCAAACGCCTTCAAAAATTATAAAATACAATAACTTTAATTACGAAAGTCAGTGGCAATACAAAACAACAAACAGAACCTAAGCCGCCGACTTCCGAAAATAAAGTTATTTTGTAAATTGTAATTTTTGAAGTGTTATGGAAAAAAAGGTTCCTTTTTCTTTTGCAATTTTAGTTTTTAGTCTGATGATTAAACTTGTGAAAATGATGAGTACCAATAATAAAGGGTGTCATTCATTGTACTCATCATTTTCACAAGTTTATAACTAAGTTCGTATAAGACCTCTTCTTAACAAAGGTAATTGTTAGCACTACGACTTTTCATATGATGTACTCTAATTATTAAAGTAATAACTTTATCCTGTGGTGGGAGAGGTAGTTTCGTGTGTGTGTAACGTTATCTAAACACCGTGTCATAATAATGACATGATTAATATGATCACACATTTACATAGTTTACATGAGCGCATCACGACGAGAGAGTTTCAAGTTCATACATAAATTAGTCTGTTTAGGATACTGCTAGTGAGCTATGGGAGCCGTGTCATAGTATATGAGTAATATATAATACCTTACTTGGTACTTGAAATCTTTGTACAAGTTTTAACAAATAATATACCTACTGCTGGTACTTAAAAAGCCCTGTACGTTATGTCCCAAAAGTACATAGATACATATTGTAGCACCCAAGTACCAAACAACATTAGCTAGATACATATTCCATTGCTCTTCGGTCGTGTTCCTACATTAAACGCTACACAACACACGGAACGTATTCTCAGAGACACCGGGACATAATCCTTCCCTATTCGCAGACCACTGCAGCTTAAATAAGACCTGAGAGCCTAGTACAAGCGTGCACGCAAGAATATGCGTTTCGAGCTTAATACGACTAGCCTCTGTCTTGTGCGGACCCACCTTACCACTGGCCATACCCCCGGTGATATGGTGGGTTAAAACTAAACTACTGAAAAAATCGTTTGGGTTAGGTTAGAACTATGAAAATTAAAGCGCGAAGACGAGCGAGTGGTGCCGTGGCAGCCGCCGCCGAGCGCCAGATCTCCTCTATTGTTGGTGAATCATTTGGGTTAGGTTAGGTGAGCGAGCGTACCCCCGCCCATAGGTCAGTCGAGTCGAACACCGTGGTGGTTTTAGCCGGTAGGAGTCCGGCACACCCCCCCGTTTTCCCCGGACGGGGGATAGTCCATGTGAATTTCTCCACGTTAAAAAAAAAAGAAAAGGTGAGTGGTGCCGAAAGGCGCCGATGCCAGGATCACACATCGTGGTCGGGGTGAGTCGAATAGCTGTCGAGTCTACCATGAAGTACCTAAGATTGGTGCTCGACAGCCGGTGGGATTTCGGCCCCCACTTCCAGCGGCTGGCACTCAAGTTGTTGGGGGCAGCTGGGGCGCTGTCAACACTGCTTCCCAATTAAAGAAAGTATCTCCAGTTCCCTCGACCCCCGACGTAGGTGTGAGATGGAACACCGGGGTGGTTTTTAGTCAGTAAGAGTCTGTGACAGACCCCTCCGCCCGCCTCAGGGTGGAGGACATTCATGAGAGTTTACCACCCAGGAACACAAAAAAAAATAAAAAAAAATGGTGTGGTTAGAACTGTGAACATTAAAACGTGAAGGCGAGCGAGTGATGATGCCGTGGCAGCGGCCGCCGAGCGCCAGATCCCCTCTTTTGTTGATTAAGTGTGGTTAGGTGAGTGGTAGTTTTAGACCCACCGTACCACCAAGGGTATGACCAGTGGTATGGTGGGCCCGCAATGCTTCTGTCCTCGACTTAAAGCGTATGGCACTAAAGTACATAGGTATATCATAAAATAGCGTTTATTCCTCAGCGTTGAAGTACCTTTCCATCAATGAAAGTTTATTGTAAGTACTTACAAAGCTTACCTTCTACAAACAAACTGCATACAAACAAACATCATAATCTGCCTAGCTTATTCCCAATTATGTTGGGTTCGGCTTCCAGTCTAATCGGATGCAGCTGAATACCAGTGTTTACCTAACATGGAGCGACTGCCTGTCTGATCTTCTGATCCTAGTTACTGGGTAACAAGATACCCCATGGTAAGACTAGTTGTAAACTTTGCCTCTTTACGTATGACATTGTAGAATAAATATTACTCATTAATATGATTTAGTTACGCTTCAAACTAAATAAAAATTGATCGAATTTACATTAAGTTTCAAAATTCGCTCACTCGTAGCAGGCCTTCTGTATCTTAGTTACTGGGGACACTCAAGAGTACTAGTGCAATAGGTACAACGTCATATGCGTCTAATTGCAGACGAGATAAGACACCTTTTCTATATCTGTGGGTTTGGAACAATGATGTTACAATAAAATTCAAGACGTCACGGTTGGCGCAGTAGTTGAGCGATCGACTGATGCGCTGCGTGTCGCAGGTTCGATTCCCGCACGGAACCAATATTTGTATGGCCTACAGATAGTTGTTCCGGGTCTGGCTGTTTGTGTATATGAATTACTAGCGACCCGGCCCGGCTTCGCATGGGCCTATAGCCTTCCTCGATAAATGGACTATACAACACAAAAAGAATTTTCCAATTCGAACCAGTAGATCCTGAGATTAGTGCGTTCAACCAAACAAACAAACTCTTCAGCTTTATAATATTAGTATAGATATGTTTGTAAACGCACCCACGACACGACACAGAAGAAATTCCTAGTGTGGGGCAACGTTTTCTTTTTAAATAAATAAGAAGTAGATGAGATATAAGCGCTTCACGAATGGCACGTGGAAACTATGCTAATTAGCTCACTTGAGCTCAAAGTCGTGTCGGTGTCAACTCCGAAGTATGTTGTGTCACGAGTGTCAGAATAAATGCTAAAAAACAACCGAAAATGCCGTTACCCGATAATCCCGAAATCTATGACGTTTTCCTTGTCATCTAATATAGTATTCCATTGAAGTTCGAATATTGTGGAGGTAACACAATATTCGAAATTGATATTGAAAATAATATATTTCAGACCAAGCACAAAGTACCTAATTAATACAGGTCCATAATAATATGGACTAACATAAGTTAGTACTACTCGTGCGCAATAAATTGGATCTTTTAGGGATGCGACTCCCCCGCCCCCTTCACACCCGGCCGTTTATTTGCAAAGCACCTCCTGAAAGCCGTCCTAGCTGTAGAAGTCCCTAAAATATATGCACAATTATAAAATAAAGATTTGCCTAACTTGCTTATATAATGTCGTGTACTATTTAGAAATACATGGCCCGCATGCCAGCAGCCAGGGAAACAGATTTTTAGCAGCATCAAACTCAAACTGCTTATATATTTTTCGTTTATCGCAACTGTATTTTGTTAATAGTATGAAATTGTTACAACACGGCTACGGTAAAATACACAATATTATAGTGTAAACTTTCGTTTCGATCTGTCAAAATCAGTACATTTTGACGTGATTTTGACAGATGGAAGCGTAAGTTTACGCTTTCTTCTCTGTATCTCACACTCAGGGTGTCTAAAACTCTTTCAAACCACCTCAAAGGCAAAATGATGTCAAGCTCAGAAGGCAAAACATTATTAAAAGCGCCGTTATCACAATTCCAGATTTAAATGAAACAAATTATGTTCGCGGTTATTATTCCAACCTCATAATAATTTTCGAAGAGATTAACAGTCAGAAATGAAAACCAAACATCACTTGTAGAGAGTGGCAAACATACTAACGCTCTGTATGCATATTTATTTCGCCCGCATTTTCAAATAGCCAGACAGCTTTAAAACGCAGCGATGTATCACATTTCAGCGCTTTACATTGTTCTTCAGTGAGAGTATGAATTAGATAAGCCCATAATAGTCTCATTACCGATTCGTTGCGACTCCCGTTTTCGAAAAGTTCTATCTGTGGTGGCGAACAAATATTTCGTGTCATGCATGTCGTGTACAGCGCCATTGAAGTGAATATCCAGAAACGGTGGATGTAGGCATGAACTAGTTTCACAATAATTCATATTTTTCGCCAAATCTCCCAAAAACGCAATTTGAGCGAGTTATAACCATTTTGAAAATATCACTACTCCCATGTCTTATGCCACATAAATAAAAATAACCGCAACGAATTTCGGTTAATCTAACCACTACGTTCAGAAATTATCACCTGACAAAAGATAGAAATCTGTTTTTTAACTAGGTACTGAGACATTGATGAAAATATTATGTTCAAACTACAACTTATTTGCATGGTATTTTGACAGTCCATGATAAATTTCTACTGCAAATTAATTACTGAATATGTTTTACGAGATATCGGTGATGGTCACTGTGTTGCTTTACAATGAATGTACGTAACAGTCAGCGTTATAAATTGTCTCTTCAGTTCTAATGTTCTGATAGACAACTTGCAATTTGATGCTATGAATCAAAGACGTACCTTATTAAAAACAGAAAAAAAATGTTTTATTTTTACTTTTAAATCGCCATAATTTTTGATACACTATAACTGTTCAAATGTTGCAGGGCTCCGTCAATTGAATCTATAGATTTATAAAGGCGTCGTCTTCACCTTGTCATATTCATACTCAAAGTCATCAACTCTGAAAACTGCAGGATACTCCGACGTTACCTGACGCCAGCTAAATGGCCTTTGTTTTCAGCATAAATTCAACTTTACATGTTTAGTTTTGCAACTTTCAGTGTAAATTCCTCGCAATGACACAGATTAAATGTTTTCCGAATAAACTTTTAGCGCACTGCAGATTTCGCAAGTCAATTCGAGAGGGTTTACTTAGCTGGTGCACTGAGCGATTAAAAGTTATTGAAGTTGTTCTTTTTTTTGTGCTACTAAAGGAAATATACATATAATGGCGCGTGATGATTAGGTCGATTTATCGTAACATTTACTTGAAATTTGTGATCGATTATTTTTACTCTGTGGCAAATTAAGTATTTTGAATTATTTTTAATTTAGAGCGGGAAACACCGAATGGGCTTAGAATGTCATGGCGGTGGAAGCAATCACTTTTTGATGCGGTCATCGCGCGATGAACACGCACAAATCCATTGGCTCTATTTTAAAGTTGAACAATTATGACTTGATTTAATCAGTGTTAATCATTCTAATCTCCACTCTTTATAGTGAAGTTTTGTTACAATATTTTAAGAAAACTACTTGAGGTATCTTCCGAGTATTATTTTCTGAACACCTGCACGTACCCGCCCGCGACGGAGGACCAAGAGATAACGGATCAGCATCGACACGTGGTGTCTCAGTCGCTCAAAAATTCCGTGATATATATTTTTTTTTTACAATATACGAGGACCACCATTTTACATGTTTGCAGTTTTTGGGCATTGTAATGTATATCCTGCTTACACGATTGTAAATCACTTAAGCAGGGTTGCATTGAGAATGCCTAACCGACAACCGAACCACAAAATATAGAGGGTACAGAAGGACCGCTCCCGCCATCTTCAAAAATAATTACCTAAGCTTACCAGACTCACTAGGGCTGCTACTGCTTTGACTCTGTAGGTTTTATTTGTGGCAATATGAAATTTTATTGACACTGGTTGGAACTCTTTGCAATTTTTTATAACAAAATTTTCTTGTTCGTCGTGAAATGTCAGTATCTCTCATTTATTCATTTAGACAACACGTGACAGTCGAGTCTGAAGTCTGCTTGAAACTGCTTGAGAATGCCTATAAACGTAATGTCAATGTGTGCATGGTAAAAATGGCGGTTTGTTCTGAGCGGTCTCTCTGCTCGGGCGCGATGCAGCCTTACGTACTTTGTGACCGAACTGACAAACGATTCTTAGGGAAGCTTTTCAATAGAGTCATAACGTGACCTATTCACCCTGAATAGGCCACGTTATTGTTCCAGGATTTGTCTGCCCTATTGATCTCATGGTCGTAATCACGACTACTGATCGTACCATTCTTCTTTTCACTTCTTGCCATGGCACACGAGGGAAACCAAGGAGAAGTTTTGCTACGCCTGTTCTCTCTCCGGCCTTTTCGGATTGCCGTCCCATCGGACTATAATAATAATTTATTGGCACTTCAAGACACGATCTTCAGTGTAGCCCTGGCTCTTGTTCTAGGATTTCCTGTATCACAAGAGCCAGAACTCTCAATATACAGGATTATACTAAAGAAGCATTATAGACAAATGGAGAGCGGATAGCTTACAGCTATGGCATGCAATGACGGTTTACAGAATTAATTACAGAGTAGAGAAAAATAATAAGTTGCAATAATAATAATAGGTATAAAAGTTTTAGATCAGCACGGATGTGTGAGTGAAATGTGTGTGTGTATGGGTGGTGAGTAGTAAGTGTGCATGAGGGATGATGAGTAGTGAGTGTGCATTACTATGAGAGTTAAGAAGACTACGAAGACTCCCTGAATGTTTGCACTGTAGTTTCAATACTCAATACTCAATACATTTATTGCATCCACAAGTGAACTTAGATGGTAGGTATAAAATTGAACATTGTGGCCCCTGGCACAGCAAAAATAAAAGTAGGAGAGAGGAAGAGGGCTTTTGTTTGGCTATTATGTTGATTGTATCTGCTTATTAAATATGTAACTATGAAATTATTTTATTATTAATTATCCAATTATTATATTAAATAATAATTATAAATAATAATAATTGGATAAAAAAACTTGAGAGGTGTCAAGGGACACCCGGATGGAACGAAGTTCCTTTCGATTAATTAGTGAAGGAATTGTAATAAAATTTTATTTTTTTTAAGTTATAATAATATTTTTTTTATTATTAACAAATATGATGTAATTACAAGACAATTTAATTAAACGTGCCCGTTTATGTATTGAGCGAAATGGACTCCATATTGAGCAGTTGCTTCGATACAGGGAAGTGTAAATTTTATACCTAATAGGTAAGTTTTTTAATTAAGCCAAAGTTGATTAAAACTGTGTTTGTGAATAGCTCTAATTTATTTAAATAGGTTACCTATAGCACCTATAGGTACCTACGCCTGCCTGCCTTTCTTTTTCTAGCAAAAGAGTACCTACTTACAACTACAAATAATTCGCCAATGATAAAAGTAAGTACCACTACCTACCTAGGTACCCACCTAAGCTCCCACTGGCTTAATTTAAACCAAAACATTTTAATCAAATCAAAAAAAATATTATTGTCGTTAGTAAAACCTAGAGAAAAGTACTCTGTGACCTAGAGCGATAAGGTGCAGTGGTTACCTACTGACGACCGCGACCGATAGAAAGCTCATGATTACCAAACCCAAACTTTCAATAGGTACCTACTAAACAAAACATAGAAGTAGGTACAGTAACTACCTACCTACCTAACCTACGTATTCTATGGCTTAATTATCGACTTAAAATTTACACTCGTTTTCACAATCCACACAGTCTCACAGTGAAAGGTGGACTTATCTCGTAGGTCGTTATCATCGGAATTATCACGCAATGATAATTCCGATGTCATTGACGGTACCTACCCGCCACTATTTGAGCGAATAAACTTAGGTACTAAACATATCGCCGTAGGTACCTAGTTTAAAGAGTTCGCCGCGCCGCCTTTAAATACATAAACATATTCTACGAAAAGCGAATTCGGACTTTATTTTGTAAACGTAAACGGTTAAAAATTGAAATTTTACCAAACTAGGTATGATAAAATTATTCTGAGAAACGTATAGGCTGGTGCCCGACCGGACAATAGGAGCTATGTGCAACCGAATTTCACGGTTAATGTGTAAAAATAAGGTTTTAATTCGCTCCAATATTTTCATAGAAAAGCCGCCATTCAACTAATAATGAACTCTATTTGACAGTTCCAACGATTCAATTTTTCTGTTCGAATTGTCTGCGTTTGTGAAGTATAGCAAAAAGTGTCGTGACAACTTTTCGTAAGAATTTTTTCCGTCTAGCCCCCTTTCACAACGCGCGATAAGGAACTTCGTTCCAATAATTTTTCCTGTGCACTTCGCTAAACTCCGTATTCGCCGTGTCGAGAGAATTCTACGATCCTCTGTACAAAATAATATTAATCCAAATTAAGTATCTACAAACATCCAAAACCATTATTTCCAATATCAGTTAAGACATCATTGATAACGATGTGACATATAACGAACCAAAGATAGTATTTGTATATAGTCTACTTGAAAATCATGTGATTACTAGCTTTTTTCGGCGACTTCGTCCACATGTTTGTCGGTTATCGCAGCTGCAAATGACGTCGCGGATCAAAAAGTAGCCTAAATTCTTTCAGGGGGAATGAGACTCAGTGTATGAATTTATTCCCCCAAATAAATACAAACGCGTCATAATTGTAAAGCCAATCAATAAAACAGTATATCAAAACAGTGTTTCGTCCTTTAATTCTATGCAATACGAATGGCACTGGTCCGCAATGAGAGCAATTAAATAAATGTGTTCCGAGCTAGTTACATTGAACGGAGCGTGCTGAGCCGACCAAATAGCCTATAAAATTCATGACCCGTTTAGATTTAAGCGAGTGGACGGGATAGTTACTGGAACGTATGGTTCAATTGCCGCAGAATTATTTGTGAGTTTGGTAATTCGATTACTGATTGCGGAAGAAGGAGGTTGGAAATCTGAAATTCTGATAGCAATAAGTGTAAAAAAGCTGTTAGGTGCAGTATAAAACTTAATTTTCCAAAATAACAATACATTAACGGTTTCAATTGGGAATGGTACATTTTTATAAGAAACTTACCAACAACCATTTAAAAAATAGGTCAATCTTTAACACTAAACATTGAAATATTACTTAACGTGAAAGATTGATAGTAGACCGTATGTCGTTATCAAAAAGGTCTTCTCGCTGCTTCATTATATCTTCTTTTGACTTAATCTGTAGTCTTATGTTATGACTAGACTATATCTCATACATGCAGTAAAACAATCCAGAAGGCCAATTCTACTAATTAAAATTACAATCTTAACTCAGCAACAATCAATGTCTTTAAAATTTATTGACAGATTAGAATGTGAATATTCCTAAAAGTTACTAGAACTACCCCCCAGAACTGTATCACTGTTCTGCAGAAAAATCAAATGCAAACACAGCACAAGTTATTTAAGAACGCAAGCAATGAAATTACTAAACGTAATTGCTTCGGAGTTTTTATCTGTGTTTATGTTGCACTAATCTAGAAAATTGTAATCGGGTGCTCAAGTTGAAACGGACCGTAATCCCCTTGAGTACTATTTACTTTCTTGCTTACGAGTAGATGGGTACCTACCTACTAAATCGATCGAGAGCTGACAATTGACTATAGTTTTATTGCGATTTTGACTTTGTTGTAACTCTTTTTAATCAAAATGGGAGTTCAGTTATTAATCTTGTTTTATTTTCAGTCCGTATTGTCGCACTGCGAGGGAAAGACCTCCCTTTCTCCTTTCCAACCCTCTCTGTCTAAAACTAGTGTAGACCAAATCCTCCAGTAAGCGGGTACATTTCGGAGTGTGCTTTGGATACGGCGAAGCGTCACCGCTATACGGTTGAAGCTCCACGGTCTCAAACCAAGCGCTTTGCTTCCACATTTATTGTGCGAACTGCCAGATTGTGGAATTCACTGCCCGCCTCTCTGTACCCCGATACATATAATGTGGGTATCTTCAAGGCACGAGTCAACCTGTTTATCCTAGGCAAGCGAGCACCACCTTATGCCGCATCATCACTTAAGATCAGATGAGTTGCGGCCAAACGCAAGCCCATAAAAATTAAAGACATAAAAACGTCAAGTGCATCTCACCATCTTCCCCCGGGACACTCATCTTCTGGTCGTTCCTCTCCAATTACTGAACGCCTGACATCACCCTTGACTTTTCCTTGTCCCTGGTGAGGTGGAAAAACTCCACGGCGCTCGTAACTCCGATCCATTCTCCAATATTTCGTAGCCAGGACTTTTCCTCCTCCACGTTTTCCAGTTTTTGCTCATCATTACCTATTAATTGCAATATATCGTATCTCTCGTTTTGAAATATTTAACCGAGGTAGGCAACTTGACACTATTTCAAGAAATCGTCACTGATTGAAAGGTTTTATGCGAACTGGAAATATTTTCAGTCGAACCTCAGTAAAGCTCAATTCATATAAATTCACCGAGGAAGACTTTTACAAAATAGACCGACTGCATTAAGACAAAAGTTACAGTGAATGCCAAGAAAACCGTTCGTACTTAATGAGATTTCCTTTTTTCATACTTATGACGTTCTAAATCTAAACGAATTTACAAATGATATTGTTCGAGAACACTGTAGTGCATATTAATTGCATTTTTAAGTTCCATCTAGGTGCGTCTTCGGTCCTGCATACAAAGGTGTAATAATTAAAAATCTTGCTATCTCTTTCATGTCATGTGTTCTAGTGGTGTTGGATAAGGATAGAGTATATCTTCGTGTAGGGAGACAATTTTCTGTAATGGTTTGTAAGTCTTGCTTGCAGCCGTAGTTAAATATGAATTAGCTTGCTGCATTTAGGTAGCTTGAGCCAGTGGCTTTATTACTTAGATAAGTACCTAACTAGGATGTTCACGGGGTTATTAAAACCCGTGAACACGTAAAACGTCGACGAGAAACAAAAACAAGTCATATTTTCTAAAATAATCGTAATTATACAATACGATTAAATTTTGTAATTTTAAGTCTTGGATTTCATAAGGCAAACAAAGGAATTTATCATGCCATTTCACTCACACAGTATAACGAGCGAGTGAGAGAATTTGATAAGCGAAATTATTCTTCAATTCTTAGCATAAACATTTTGTATAATATACAATATGTAAAACATGGATATTATCCATGTTTTAATGAAATTATATAAATTGAGAAACCGCCCGTGGCGTGTCCGGGCCAGAATAGCCCCTACTAAGGTGACTAAGGGAAAACCCGGCAACCCGTGTACTTAACAACCTCACTGCGATCCCCAAGACGGCTGCCAAGCGTGGAGATTATGTCAACTTCCCCCCCCCCCCCCTTGGGGGAGGCTTTTGTTCAACAGTGGATGTCTTCCGGCTGATGATGATGACATGAATTGAAAACTACCTAAGATGTAATAATATTTATGATAGAAGTCTCAGTCACAATACAGGTGACACAACACGAATGGATTGAAATACTTTTAAGAGCCGTGTTTGATTTTAGCATTTGTCTCGAATTTTTCCTGTTTATTATGTCTTTTGTGTGTTTCAGTAGGTAAGTATAATGGTGACTTCAATGATACACTGGACTTGATGAAATCTATTATAATGATTTGTTACCAGTTTTATAAAAATAGGTATACAGCCTTGGTGGCAAATACAACGAAATAAATAATCAGAATAACGACTGGTTGTGGGCGCGCTCCGTTGCAAAGTAAAAATGGAGGCGGGAAGCGTCGCGTAGTGATGCCCATGCGCTGCTCGGTGTTATAGTGATGTGTATGAGGTTCGGGCGTGGACAAGACGTCACAACTTTTATAGATGGTCGTGCCGATTCCCTTGTTCACAAACTAAACTAAAATTAGACAATTGTCTCCCTTTCTACCAGGCAGCTAAAGAAAAGGACGGCGACAGATATGAACTACTAACTTCGTTCTTATACTTCTTATCTGTCGCCGTACTAGGATATTTATTTAGATGTCTAATTAGATATTTCCTTGAACTTCGCCACTGAGTTATTATTATAATATTAGTTCAATGAACTTCGCTGTGTTTTTAATCAATAGGTACGTTGAACATTTTAGATCAACTTAAATTGACTGCTCTTATTAATATTTGTCTCTTTTTTGTTTTATTGACAAGAAAGAGATATAAATAGCTTAAAATAAGTTTAGTTCGTGCACAACAAAATTGGCACCATTGTCTGGCAATAGGAACCTGTGACGTCATTTTTTTGCCAAGTCAATTGAAACGCACCTAAAAATCTAGTTCAGGGCTAAAAAGTGATTTTTCAACCGACTTCAAAAAAGGAGGAGGTTATCAATTCGTCTGTATTTTTTTTTATGTTTGTTACCGGATTTCTTTGGATTGGGTGATCCGATTTTGATGATTCTTTTTTTATTTGAAAGCTAGTGCTTCCCGTGTGGTCCCATTTTAATTTGGTCCAGTTCTGACAATGGCATCCATGAGAAAACCGTATAAGTCTTAAATTTGCATTAAGTATGTGCGCGATTTGTTACGCGATTTCTCCGGCAAACGTAAACCGATTTTGAATTTTTTTTTTCCATGGATAGGATATGCTCCAGGGGGATTTTGATAAAATTTATATGGGACCCCATATAAATTTTATCAAAATTGATTCATCACTTTTTGAAAAATCAACAAATATCCAAAAATTTTACATAGACGACGTTTTAGTTTCATCAATCTTTGTAGTAGTTAACTTTCAATCTCTTCTTAATAGATTTAGATGAGAAGGAGGTATTAAAAAGCGGAAAATAAAAAGCTTTTTACAAAAAACAGAACACACTTTAGTTTCGAAATTCAGTGGCTTTGTTCTGTCTGTTGTTTTGTATTGCCACCGACTTCCGAAACTAAAGTCAATGTTTGTTCTGTGCTAAAGTTATTTTTCACTTTTTAGTTTTTGAAGGCGGTTGTCTTTTTTGTAAAAAGCTTTTTTTCTAAGATTTTGTCTTGAAGTTTTTGGTCAAACTCAACGCATTTATTATAATTAAACCATTTACAGGCAAGTTTGAATTGTCAAGAAGTCGGTCAGTTAGTCAGAAAGTTGAAGCTAGTTGCTCGATCCAAAACGTAGTTATAGGTCTCTATGGAACGAGCAAGAAACCATACGGACACTCTTTTAAATCAAGTTTTTACAAAATACTAGTTACATTATTCTTGTTGCTTCTATATGTGAAAACAATGTAATCTAGCAATACAAATCATTAAAAAAATCAAGATTAAAGCCATGGCAGTTATTAGTTGACTAATCTCTACCAACAGCGCCCATTCACGAACATGACGCGTGCTTCATAGTGATTACACACAAGTAAAGCATAACATTCATAATGTAGGCTTACACGACGCCTTTCTATATCACAAAAATTTAACATAAGTACACAAAACGATCAATATTCGAAAAAAAATCAACCACAAATTCTCTCACCGCATTCAAATATAGCAACGATTCCAGTAAAATATGTCTCAAATAGACGGAGAATAGCTTACATTGACATTCAAAATAAAAATAAATATCGGTGCTGTGTTGTGTCCCTTGTGGTGTAAAAATATATTTGAAATTGAAGTCACTGGAATAAATAAACATGTCGAAAAGTCGAAACATTTCGCGCAGAATCAAAATAGTCGACATAAAGTTGCCTACTCGAGACTGTCTGTACAAACATAGCATTATTTACTCGAAGCAAAGGACAGTTTATTTTTCGGAAGGCTAAGAAAAGTTACATTATGAACAGATGAATGAAACTGGTTATTTTCAGGTGGTATCTAATACATAAATCTGTATATGAAAAAATACGCGAAAAATAATAACCATTCTTAGGCTAATCGAACTAACCGCGGGAGTAAACCGCGTCGTGAAATGTGCTTTGACTTTTTACATATTATATATCTCTGCATTCTACAGAAGCTGCGGGCCCGCAACCGCAGGCGGACGCGGGTGAAAACCGCATCATGAGTTTTTAGACTTAGCAAACTAAAAATCTAACGTAAAAATCTTCTGCGGTTTTAAGACGCCCACTGCTGGGTATAGTTCTCCCCCAAGGGAGATTCAGCCGTAATCGCCATACTTGGCCGATGCATGTTGGCGAACGCAGCAGGTGTTATACTCAGAAAGACGCTGCTGCCCATCCTCTGGTCAATATCCCTCTGACACACGGGTAGAAATGGGGTGGTGCAATTCGCGGCCGGCACCACACGGCTTAAAGTGAACTTAAAGGTGAGTAATTATCATTCCACAGTATACTGGGGATGGACATCGGTTAGTAATTTCACTTATCTATTTTATTTTATTTCTGTATGTCGTCTCTCAGGTCAACCTCTGAGTTTATCAGCTGCTTGTGGAGCTTCAAAGCGACTAGATACACTAAGGGTCCCGTCTATGGGCTACGGGACTCGGCTTAGGGCGTAGCTGCGGGAAGACAACAAAGGAACAGGCTGTTGATTCATACTTATCAATGTGTATTGATATTAATACATATTTTGCTAATTTAAAATACCTAATTTCATACTTAGTATAAATATGTACATATATATATTTGACTCTTTTTTATACACTGCTCAGGCTCCCATACTGATTCATTGTTTGTTAAAATATAAGGAGTGGTCGTCTACTGTTTCAACATTTGTAATAATATGTGAACACTGTGTATCTATGTACATATAACTTAGTCTGTCATTCCTTAATCTGTGATACTTTGTACACACTTTCAAATACCTAGTGTTTTTATGCAAGGTACATCGTATTCACGTATAATTATATAATTCCTGTAAATGCAAATATTGTTAACATCGTTTTTAAAAGAGTAAGTATGGAGTTTCTTGCCCATTCTTCTCCATACAAAACTACCTTTTGGAATGGGCACCTAGAATCAATTTTTTTTTTCTCATTTGACGTTCAAAAGTGCCTTATAATGGTCTAATTGAAATAAATGATTTGACTTTGACTTTATATCAAGCTGGTGTTCAAAACATGTGTCAATGTGTACTTTCGTATACTGACGCTTAGTAGTAGGCATTGTTGCGAAGTTATAGTCACCTTTTTATCGTGTGAAAAGAGCTTGCACAAGTTATAATATCTGCGTATTCTGAAATGTTCTGCAGACTGGCCTAATATTTTTGCAACAGTATAAGCTAATTTCAATCATTGAAACCAACAAGAGAGAAAACGAAATAGGAGTATCCGAAGGAAAAACGTATTACGGATAACGCCACAACACACGCCCTAAATATACCTACACATGTATACCTTTTTATAATACGCTTATCCAAACCACGGCGCCATCGTATGGAAAAATATTCTGAGGTGTGCAAAAAGATCCAAATAGAATGTAAGTCATCATTATGATAATGTATTCATAGCTTTCGGAAGCAATCCAGATTTATCCGTTTTGTGGGACACCCCGAAATTAAGGTTGCCCCTATCTGCGGCCCGAAGTATTCGATTTATGGCACACCCCGAGTGCCAATGTGTGATATCTTAATTATTTTACAATCCATATAATCTGGGACTACTGTAATTCAATACAGGCTTTTAGTTTTAAGGTGTAATTACGGAGAAGGGTACAAATGTACATATTATACGTGTGGGCTGTGGTATTGATGTGGGAATTAGGATTGTAATATGCTAATAGCCTGGTAGCGTTGAATTGGTGTTAGATGTATAATGTATGGTGTCTGTGTGACCGCAATCATAGTGCTAGAACTCATGTTTACTTGCTAGAACTCATTTGGAATATTAGTAAAAAATGTGGCTAAGTGCGAGTCGGCACAAGAAAAAAAAGAAACATCTTTGTTTCAGAATAATTAATATGTTTTTCTTTGTGTTATCTTATTTTTAACATGCTGGTTGACCTGCAATTGGCGATTGTATAAGTCCGTGATTTGTCATGTATTATACCTAAGATTCGGAATTCGGAACGCGCTCCGAGAACGTTAAGTCGTGCCCTTGCTCAAATCGTTCCGCAAAATTAATTATCGGCTGCGATTACTGTTACTTTTGTGGTAAACACAAGTTTGGTGGTGTGTTAATCCCCTAATTACCATTTTCGGTCCCACGAAGTGAAATAAAAACAATACTATACACCGACTAAAAACATTGTGAAAGTGCCGTATCATAGTGACCAACCCGCGAGTGCACGGAATCTTAGTCATTGTGCGACTGACTTAACGACTATAGTCCTGGCAATATTCGCTGCGCTGTCAGTGCTACCAACCTTCCGACGACGAAGTATTCGCGCGCGTTCCAGCGACTAATATAGTGCGACCTAGTGCATTGCTAGTGAACGTGACTGGTGGCGCCACCCCTAACCATTGAATTATTTGGAGGAACTAATGATGGCAGTGCAGCGCTCTCCTCCTAACTCGGCATCTAAAATTAATCTGCAAAATCCTCCAATTCACTATAATTCGGACTCTGCTCTCGATATTTCCAATAAAACAGATTCTGAAGATAATTATCATAGTAATAATATAACTAAACGGTTCAAACGCACGTTTGGTGAGTACACAGAACAGCCTGATTCCTCCATGTTCGAACTTAAATCTATGTTCGATGAGTTTAAAGTCCAACAAGACCATAAGTTTGATCGGCTGAGCAGCACCTTGAACACTATTGCCACGCAAAACCAAGAGATCAAAAACTCTATCGGAACCCTCACGTCCCAATATCAAGAACTCATAGCAAAAATTGATAGCCTAGAAAAGGAAAACTGTGAATACAAAAACCGAGTTACTACCCTAGAAAATCAGATTGACCTCTTCGAAAAGAATGTGCGTTGCACAACTATCGAAATTCGCAACTTACCTAAACAGGAAGTTGAAAACAAAAAAATCTTCTCCAACATAGTTCAGAACCTCGGCTAAGCTCTGGGACTTGAGACACCAATCGAGGGGTCGGAGATAAGAGATATCTACCGCACAAAGTCCGAAGCCGTAGTGGTAGAATTTACTACAACAATGCGGAAGGAGTCTGTTATCTCCAAGTATATTTCGTTTAATAAATCCAGACGTGAACTTGAGGAACCACGTCTAAACTCAAAACACATCAAAGTTCCTGGCGATTTACGTACATTATTTATTTCGGAGTACTTAACAAGCAAAGCAAGAAGGTTGTTTTATGTTGCGCGCCTAAATGTCAAGGAGAAAAAGCTTGTTGCGGCCTGGACTTCCTACGGGAAGGTCTACATTAAGAAAAAAGAAGGGGCATCGCCAGTGCGTATTAATGATGAGTCCGAGCTAAGCAATTTCATTTTGTGACTGGTTAATGTACTTACTATAAATTGCTTTGCATTGTCATTACTTGTTTTAAGATTAGTTTCAATTTGGATTATGTCGTTCGTTAAGTTTATTCACACCCATTTATTACCATATGTTAAAGATAATTGCAGTTTCACACAACCTACACAACCTTCCGTCACACACAATCAACTTACACCCCATACACACGTATTCTACACAACGCAAAATTTGAGTCAAGATTTGGTAAATCGAGCTGTTATCGTCAATAATATCTGTCTTTTTAAACATCCACTTCCTCCTATCATTTCACATCATAAAATTATAATGACAATATTAGCCGCCGATATACCAGACCTGAGTGACAACCAACTTCAGAAACTATTTAACAGGACACGTTATAAACGTGACCTGCATCTTTCAATAATAATAGTCTCCACATGATGCAAAACATTGAAGCAATTCACTCAGATCTGGATTCCTTGTCGGTGGCTCGAGTTATTAGATGTGATATAGAGGATATTACGAAAACCCATGTAAATTATAATAATCGCCATCTCAACATTCTCTCGCAAAATATACGTAGTGTTTCATGCAATATGCCGAATTTTATTACTCTTCTGCATAGGTCTAATGTAGCTTGGGACGTGTTAGTTCTCTCCGAATGTTGGTTACGCTCAGCCAAGGATATACCTATTCTTGACAATTATAAGTGCGTATCAACCACGTTGCATAGGACTCAAAACGAAGGAGTCGTTATTTATTACAAAAAACAACTCAAAGTTTCATTTGAAGAACCACCAATCGGAGACGCTAACTGTCTATTGCTTAAAATAAACTCAGATACATGTATTCTTGGAATCTACCGTCCTCCCGGCCAACATAACACTAGCAATTTTACTGACGCCCTCGATGTGCTCCTCACTTCCTTAAGCAGCTACAAAAATATAATACTTTGCGGTGACATAAACATAGATATAGTCATGAATAGCCCTGATAAACGCTCTCACGAATACCTTAATGTTCTGGCTAGTCACTGCATGCTGCCAAGTCATATACTTCCAACCCATGGAAAAACTTGCCTGGATCACATCATAGTTAAGACAAGATTGAAGGCTACCTGCTTTGTAGTCGAATCATCTATTACTGATCACGAGAGTGTGGCCATTAGCCTTGACCTTGCACATAAGTCTCACCTAGAGTATTCAAATAACATCAGTCACCGTCATTGACTATGGTAACCTAGACTCAACTCTACGTGAAACTGATTTCCAAATCATTCTGAATTGCACCGATGTAAATAAAGCAACTGATTTGCTAGTGGGTTGTCTGTCAAGGGCTATAAAAGATAACTCCAGAGTAGTAAAAATACCTAGAAGGAAACTAGTCAGTAAACCGTGGGTTACAAAAGGGCTCTTAAAATGCATGCGCAACAGGGATAATTTGTATAAAAAGTTGAAAAGGGACCCAAATAACGAAACACTTTATACAACATACAAACGTTATAGAAACTTTTGCACTACACTACTGAAGAAAGCTAAAAGATACTACGATAAACAAGAGATTGTGAACGCGAGTGGCAATAAAAGGAAACTATGGGATGTTATAAAACAGATTAGCGGCTCCAACAGGGCATCAGATCACTCCACCTGTCTTATCTCTAATGTCAACCCGGGCAAGAGTATTAACGAAGTCAATAGCTACTTTGCTAACATTGGACGCAACCTAGCAGAGCAAATCACTTCTCATTCATTCCCTTTCAGAAATGAGGCTGAAAATCTCGCACAAGCCGCTCCCCTTCATTCCTTGGTCATGCTCCCTACGGATGCGTCTGAAATCCTGCATCTTATACAAGGATTAAGGGATAATTGTGCTGTCGGAATTGACCAGATCCCGTGCCTGTTACTGAAAAGATATGCACACCTTCTGTCCCCCGCCATTACCCACATCTGCAACCTCGCCATATCTACAGGAATATTCCCGCAGGCTTTTAAATCAGCAATACTAAAACCCATACACAAAGGTGGTGACAGGAACTGTGTTAGCAACTTTAGACCCATCTCAATTTTACCAACGCTCTCAAAGGTCCTGGAACGCCTTATGAATGACCGGCTCATTAAGTTCCTCGAGGTTAATAACCTTTTTTCATCTTCCCAGTATGGGTTCCGGCGTGGTAAATCTACCAATGACGCGGTACACGAACTGGTTAGCTCGGTCATTACGAGCTTGGATAAGAGGAAAAATTGCCTGACAGTGTTTTTGGACTTGGCAAAGGCCTTCGATACAGTTTCTGTCCCACACTTATTGCACAAAATGGAAAATATGGGGGTACGGGGTCTTCCCTTAAAATTATTCCAGGACTACCTCTCTAACCGTAAACAGCAAGTTAAAATTGATGGTATAGTGAGTAACGAAGAGCCAGTGACTTTTGGAGTGCCTCAGGGCAGCATACTCGGACCGACCCTCTTCTTGATCTACATCAACGACCTGTGCCAGCTTCATCTTAGTAATGGTCAGATTTTTACATTCGCCGATGACACTGCTCTCTTTTTTAGTGGTGATAGCTGGGATGGGGTCTTTGGTGTGGCTCAGGAGGGGCTGAACAGGGTTGTTACTTGGTTACGGGATAACGTGCTGACGCTCAATATCACAAAAACCAAATACGTGGCTTTTGCTCATCGATCAAACGTGCTACCCCCACGTTCATTGTCAATTACGGCTCACACGTGTTGGTCAACCCACCAGTCCTGCGTTTGTCCTTCCCTCGAAAGAACTGATAGGATTAAATACCTTGGTCGACCAATTTCTCAGCTTTAAACCACATATAGACGCCCTGGTTACGAGATTGCGCAAACTCATTTACATATTTAAAAGTCTGAAACATGTAGCCGATCTTCGTACCATTAAGATGGTTTACCATGCCTTATGTCAGTCGCTTATTGACTACTGCATTATCTCCTGGGGAGGTGCTGCTAAAACGCACTTAATGGAGGCGGAAAGAGCTCAACGTGCTATCCTTAAGGTTGCTGCGGGTCTTCCCTTCCGATTTCCGACAGTCGACTTATACAAAAAGTGGGATGTACTGTCTATAAGACAAACTTTCATTCTGCATACAGTCCTTAAAAAGCACTCACAGCTAGATTATGACTCTGAGCTATTAAAAGATAAACGGAGAAAGGGTACTGTGTGCAATACAAAGTTTTTCCGTCTACGTCAGTCCCACAAGTATTTCTGTTACCTAGGGGATTATCTATATAATGTCATCAACAAGGGTCATAATATATATTCGCTACACAAACCCAGTTGTAAGAGAAAAGTAACTGACTATCTGAAAACTCTCTCCTATGACGACACAGAGAAATTGCTCCCCAAATCTACATAATATTTGTACTCAAATAACTACCTACACATTCACCACCATACACACACACACACACACACACATGCCACCACTCACATTCACACTCATATTTACATTCGCATTAAATTAACTACCACTTCCCCTCACACTCACCTACCACTGCCACCTTCATTTTTCTTTTGTTGTTATATTTAATTTCTTTCTACTCATTTATTTTCATTTAAGTTATTTTTGTATTACATTGTTAAGTAGAGAAACATGTTACCTGCCGGCTTATTTATGATGCCACTAAGTGGGGCCTGGTGACCTGTAATACAGGTTTTTTTCTAAAACCTACCTCAGGCACCAGCTCTCACAATGTGAATTCATATTGTTCAAAACTGTTAAGTGTTACGAAACCATTGTGAGAGAAAATAAATAAACTTATTATTATTATTATTATTATATTCAATGTATACAAAAGCTGTTGGCGAACCTTAATAATAAATGAATAAATAAACGAATGGTTCCGTACTATCGTGTAACATAGGTACCTACCTAAAAAACGAACAAAACGCCGATAAAGAACATATTTCTTGTATGGGGACCCCCTTTGGTACTTTGTTTTATTTTTATTATTAGCTGTTATCGCGGCCATAGTAATACATACACTGTGAAAATTTCAAGTGTCTACCTATTACGGGTTTAAATATAAAGAGCGCTAACCGACATCCGAATCCCATTGGGCATCCCTCGGGTAAGAAAACCTAAAAAGTTTACTACAATTGTTGTGCTTCAATAGTTCTAAGTATCCCTGTACCTAAGTCACATGATAGACAATTTTTTTGACAGATTATAACTTCTAGAAACTCGGAACACACAAACAACTGCCCTCTCCCCTATAAATCGATAAAAGCTTCGTTAACACACCCCACATCATCTGCTACTGAAATATTTCCCATTAAATATAATTTCCTATCCATTAATAAGCTCCCTGGTCGAAAATCAACAGGGCAACAATAGAACAGGCACACAATGGACGAATGTTCGCGTGATTTATCTCGAGTTATTGCTGAAGATACGAGCGCGACCATGAGTTACGATGCTCGTCTCGCAGTCGACGCCATATGTTGGGGGCGCTAAGATGCCGCTTCCAAGTTACAAATTAACAGATCAATATTTTTGCTTTTTTGCAGTCAAAGAAAGAAAACAAATACAGATTTCAAACGGGCTGTCATTTAACAGTAAGATATAGATTAATACGACGTAGTTTTAACGATAATATTTATAGCTGACCCGGCAAACGTTATTTAGCCTACGACCTATTCTCAAAACTACCAAATAAACACAAAAAAAAATGGGTCATTCCGTTTTGGTGGAGTTCGATAACAAACACTAAGACACGAGATTTTTATATATTATATAAGATGTTGTTAAATAATAATAATAATAATTCTTTAATTCAGATCATTGATCCATATAGTGTTAGTTACATCTTAACCTAATGTTAGTAAAAAATAATTTAACAAAGTTAAAACACAACAAAGTTAAAGCTATACTTAGTGCTTATTTTTAGCAAAAATCTTTAGGTCTTAATTATTGTAGGTTTACGTTTCTATGAAGAGTTCAAACTATAGGTAAATGAAATTAGTTGATCGTGATGTTGCTCAGTGTTTAAATTATACCCATTTGTTGTTTCCTTTCAAGGAGATTACGATTCTTGTTCACATCACTATGCAAACATTTTTAATGGAAGTGAATAGCTATCACTTTTAATAATAACTATAAAAAGTTATATTATTCTTTTATCTTTCCGTCACTTTTTTATATACTTTCCACATTTCACAATGGATAGATAAGAGCAAAACTTTTTCATTGTTTATGAACCTTTTAAATGTTCCTACTTACAGATAAAAAGAAAAACATTAAAGTTACAATCGCTGTTTACATAGTAACTGAGTCACGCCTTCGCTATTTATTTTAAAATTTTAGACAGAGATATCCTTCTGAAAGTCTAATTCTTACACAGGCACTGTCTGACACAGGCAACAATTCTAGGCTATTTCAAGTGTTGCTTAAACTGGCAGTTACATTATTGCAACAAAGTTCCAGCTTAAATTCTAGAAAAGAATCAACACAATACAGTGTGTAAAATAGCCTTCATAAATAAAATAATTCCAAGCGTCATTTTATAGCTCCGTGGGTGCACAGCACGTGTGTGCAGTCTTTATTAGCGCTACCGACAAATAAGCGAGTTTCAACCTTACTATGTTAACCAATCTCATTTCAAAATGCGTCGGCTTTTCCTTATGAGCAAAACGTGGAAATGCTTTCCAACTAAGTAGGCTTCGCTCGGGTGCAACATTTTGTCTTTTAATTTACACGGTTTTACTGTTTGGGGGTTTTCAGTTTTACTTGGTAAATGTGAGGAATGCGAAGCGCCGTTGTGGTTTATGAGATTTTAGTTTGGAGTTAACCTTATATTCAAGCATTTTTTATTTGCTGCCTGACTCTTTCCTTATGACAAATCACAAAATTATTCAAAATTCAAAAATATAATTTGGTTATTAGTTAATTACATCTACAATTCAAACACTGATCTCGCACCGGCCATGTAGGATTTTGTTTTAAAGAGAGCGGTATGTCTATTCTGTTACAATCTCCCTCGGTGAACACCTAGGTGAAGTGAGCTGTCATCTGTCTCGATGCTAGGGGTTTACAAAGCACTACAATCGGATGACAGCTCACTTCACCTAGGGGTTCACCGAGGGCGATGGTAACAGAATAGACATTCGGGTCTGTGATCGCAGACGCACTTATGCGCTGTGTGACCTGCTTACTTGTCTAATTTCCATTGAGATTCAACGCCGTAACCGTAACTAATTTGGTAGCGAGTACACCAAAATTAAAAAGGTCTTAGAACAGCCATGCAGGAATATCTGTACTAATATTCATCATCATCATCATCACGTTAACCTTTAGACGCCCACTGCTGGACATAGGTCTCCTCAAAGGGCCCGGCTTAGCCGTAATCGCCATGCTTGGCCGATGCTTGCTGCAACCATCGCAGTAGGTGTAATTTCTTTAAAGACGACGATTTTCTCAGAAAGACGCTGCTGCCCAATCTTCTGGTCAATATCCCTCTGTCGCTTTCCACGACACCCACGGGTAGAAATGGGGTGGTGCTATTCGCGGCATTGTATGTACCTACCTACCTACCCTACCAACCTACCTACTTACCCTTTATTTCGTGATTTTTCCGATATTCTGACCATTTAAACTTTACCTGGACTTTCACAAATATTTCAAGATCAAAATTAGCCAAATCGATCCAATCGTTCTCGAGTTTTAGCGAGCTAACGAACAGCAAATTTTCATTTTCATATATAAAATAGATAGAAGATAGATTATATGTAATCTTTAGCGATATTAGTTGCTATTACTTAGGAATAAAGGCGAATATGTCGCGAGTAACTCTAGTAGCCAATCATGAAGAATTATGATGTGCATGGCGCGGGTTCAAGTCCATTGTTTATGCACTAAATGAAGTTTCCCGTTAATTCTCACATAAACCTCTCGTTATGGCTTATTATGGTTTGTTTGCTGATAATAATTTTGTTTGAAATACAGATGGTGCACATTCTAGTGAAGATTATTTCAAGTTACATAGTAATAATAGTAGTAAAGTAGTGGAATAGTTTTGATACTTTAGAATAAAGTAATATATTTTGAAGGTTGTAAATATTGTAAGTACAAACACAACGCTTCTTTTTTAATGCGGTCTGCACTTTCTCCATATAAATAGTAACTATGCCAAATCTGACACTCCTTCGTGCGTGAATTGTGTTAAAAAGGGAGTACAAAGTTTTCTCTATACTTAAATTATTAGCTTTTACCCGCGACTTCGTCCGCGTGAATGTCGCTTGTCGCGGATGCAGACGAAGCCTATGTGCTTCCCCAGGGGAAGGATATAGGCTACTTTTGAATCCGCGAATTGAAGATACATTCATACCAGCTTCGGTTCAGCCATTTCATCGTGAAAACGTAAGAGTTACTTTCGCATATTAATAATAATAATAATAGTTTATTCACATAAAAAATACACAAGCCCTATGAAGTCCCTGACTCCTGAGCTAGGTTCAAAGACCTGTGTTACAAGAGTCAGTGTCCTCTCCCAATAGCTGTCACGAACGCAAAAATAAAAGTAGTTACAAAAAGAAAAGATGGAATGTGTTTATATGTGGAGTGTTAGTATGTAGTGTGGAGTGTGGATGTAGGAATATGTATTGAGTTTTACGATAATTTACGTGTGGACGTGAGTATTATGTATATTTATTACATTACATTCTTAAAATGGAGTGTATTCAGGGTAGTAGTTTTTGAGTTTGGTGATAGTCTAAACCTAGTAGCCAATGCTTTAGTAAAGTTTTAGATTCACAATGTGATAGTGGGTGAAAGTTTAGTATTTTATTTATTTTATTATATAAGTATTGTATTAAGAATGGATTATCTAGTGTTTACAGTATCTATCACACATTCACTCTTCAATGTCATCATAAAGTTACATATATTAAACAAATATTACAAAATTATATATTTTTCTAAAAAATTCAGCAACATTATATAATGACGTCATCAAACTTTACCCAAATAAAGAATTTCCTAAATGATTCCGCCCTCCAACTGATTAAAACTCAACCCAACATATAAACAAACAAGAATTACTCACATCTATAGTAAAACAAGAGTGCGGTAACAAATGGGTATTACCGCGTAATTTCAGTTACAAACGCGCCGACCTCGTTAGTAACGTTTGTCATCGCCCATCGGCCATTTTGTTAATGCATTCCTCAAGGAGGGAACGGAGGTTCCTTTTGTTCTAAAATGATAGCTATTCAAGGAATCTAGGGTCCTTTATACGATGACAGGGCAGGAATTTAGGTTAAGTTTTGTTTTAAGCTTTGGAATTTATTCAGTGTTTTTGGGCAATTTTAGTGCTTAATCGTTTGGGTGTTGATTTTATTATTGTTTGTGAAATATATTTGATATTAATGAGTCACATACTGTCTAAACACGAAATTTCGAAACCTGCTTTATTATCACTAGCACTACATATTATAAACTACCTTTTGCCCGTGACTTCGTCCGCGTGATGGTCGGCTGTCGTGGACAGAAGCCGCGGATTAAGGGGCTATTAAACGACTTTTACAGATTTTAAACTGACAATCACGTCAAAATGTGTAGTGTAAATGATGAACGCAGAACTGACGCTTCTGCGTCCAAAACTCTCAAAGTTTAGTCGAAAAAATTAAATAAAAGTAGTATTCTTTAACTTAAAAAAAGGCGTGTACTAAAAGATAGATAATAAAATTGTCTGTAAGATGGTGTAAGTTTCGTTTAATTATACCTGGTAGATTTTGTGTGATTGTCAATGTTTTGTCCGCGTCAGACACAACTTCACGAGTTAATAAAACTATTTAATATGAATATAATTAAAAATATTCACTTACTAAATGATTAAGAGAATGTTCTAGTTTAACATTATTTTTTTTTTCAAATCATTTACACTGCACATTTTGACGTGATTGTCAGTTTAAAATCTGTAAAAGTCGTTTAATAGCCCCTTAAAAAGTACCCCATTACCTTCCCCAGGGTTTAAGCTATCTTCATGCCTAATTTCATCGAAACCGGTTCAGCCGTTTCATTGTGAAAGCATAACTGACAGAGTTACTTTCGCACTTATAATATTAATATCACAGATTATGAAACAAAAGGCAACAAATAAAAATACAGAATACAAATTCAAAAGCGAATACAATCACGGGATTGTAGGTATTCGCTTTTGAATTTGTTTAACGTTGCGGCGTTTTGTGCTATATATACTAACTCGTGTCAATACAGCACAAAAACGTTGTAGGTATTCGGTTTTCAATTTGTATTTGCTTTTTTGCCTTTTGTTTTCTAATCTGAAATGAATATGATTAAAGGTGAGTTTCTCTGTGTTCGGGTTAATCTCCCGAACTACTGGACTCTCCGAGGCACAGTAGAGTCTCGGTATGAAATAATAATAAATAAAACATTTATTTAAAACCATTTTCCTACTAAAATGAACATTACAGAAAAAAGTGTATCGTTGGTGCCTGTACTAATGAATGAAAATCATTGTATCACAGACACCAGCGCTTTCCAAGATAGGTTACATAATAAATTAAGAATTCGAACGTGCTATAAAGTGAACTCGTAAAAAATATATGGTAATACAATAAACAGTAAAAAGTAAAAAAAAAAATATAAAATCAATTATTATTATAAACTAAAATGAAAATAAAATTAAGCTACTTCTAAACTTAAGTTAATATTAGTGCGTGTGCTTGCAAGAGGGTGCACAGGTGAGTGATTCTGCATGCATGTATCATTGTATGTGAGAGTGTATGTGTGAGAGTATGTATGTGTGAGTGTGTGAGTAAGTGTATGTATGCGTCTGCTTTTGAGATACATCTATTGGATTGGTTTGAGAAGATCTTCAGTCTTCCGGTACGTTAACTTTAGTAAGAGGATTTGTAATTCTTTTTTGCACTTGATTTTTGGTAGGTTAGGGATAAATGAATTATCACCCATCCAAGAACCGATAATGACAATCTTAGCTTAACCTATACTGATCAGGCCGTACGGATTTCACTTAGCCACGAGCCTCTTAGATGTGCAGTCACATGTCACACATAATTGCAATTCTTGGCGCAGTGCTTTCGTTGTAAAATGCTGGCTGGAATTGTGCCGAGCAATGTGTTCTGTTAGCGTACATGAAATGTGGTCTTTATTATGTTACTGTTTGTGATTATTTTGGAGTGGGTGGAGTTTGATTTTTCTTTTCTTTATTCGGATCTACAATACATTGTTTTGCTAATGTTGATGGTTTTATCGTTGGACACGTGTGTAACTAGTGTTCTTGTAGTTTTATTCTTGATTTATTTTAGGTTTACTCCAATTGTTTGGGTCAATAATGGTTTACGGTCTTAATAATTCAGGGTTTTGCTCATACTCATCCTATCCTTCATTGCTTCCCCACCATACCACTGGCTATACCCCTAGTAGTATAGTGGGTTTAAAATTATACCAATCACCTAAATTAAATTATCCCAAATAATTCACCAATAATAATAATAATAATAATATGTGGGGACATTTTCACACACGGCCATCTGACCCCAAACTAGGGAGACCCTGTACTATGGGTGTCAGACAGCTGATATACATACACAAATACATTTTTTTTTTGTAAATACATACATATATAGATAAATAATATAATAATAGGGGGGATCTGGCGCTCGGCGGCCGCTACCGCGGCACCGCTTACTTCGCACTTTAATGGTCACAATTCTAACCTAACCTCTCGGTGGTATAGTTTTAGGGCCCACCATACTACCAAGGGTATGGTCAGTGGTATGATGTGTCCGCACACCTACCCTTCCTACTTCCTACAAACGTCATCTGCAATCATCCATCCTCACAAACTTTCATTTATATTATGAACGCGAATGCATGTTTGGGATGTGGATAGATATTGTTTGTTAAACTTACATACTGAAACGGTTAAATGGAATTAGTTGAACTTTGAAACACGTATTGATATTGATCAGGCTAACAAATATAATTTTATCCCGGTTTTTTGTTCCTGTAGGATAATTTTGGAAATTGGCTTAAAAACTATTAGATAGGTACTTTTTGACATATAGGCAGAGATCGTCATTATAAATATTTTAATTTTGGATTTTTTTTTTTGTTAGATTTTTACATTTGTTAGATATTTTATAAAATATTGCTTATCTTATTCTTCTTTTAAATTCTTTTTCATTCAGTTGGCCCTGCTACAGTTAAACGTTTGCTAACAGCTTGTTGTTTTTGTTATAGTAATCCGTGGAAAATGTTTTGGGTAGTATATTTGTTAAGTTGAATTTTAAGACAACACAGTTTATGCTTAACAATGAATACTAGGTACTGTTTGTTTTCCCAAATGTAATAAATTAATAAATAAATAAACGATTGTATAGGAAACGAAAGCATTATTATTTGCCTGACACGGCTCTATAACCAAAAACTCTTTAGTGACAGACAGACTAAAAGTGACGGGTTCCGTATTCTTTCCTTTTGAGAAACGGAACCCTAAAAACAAAATAAAAGAATTGTTAAACGAATAAATCTACCTACGTATTATTCAGAAAAGAAAAGTACAAACGTTAGCTCAAGTAAACAAAAATGTCTAAATAAATCCGTCCGGTGAGCTACGCGAGCTACGAAATGTTTTCCGTAGCCCGCGTAGCTTGTTCTCGTAGCAAAGCGCTACGGCGGCTACTCGCCGTAGCAAATTCATTGTACTTTCGATTCCTTTTACGCATTCTAGGAAAGAAGAGAACACTCGTGAATTTTAGTTCTTTCTTTCTCAAAGTTCTACATTTTAAAAGTATTAGTTTACGAGTCTCTTTCTGTCTTTTTCTTTCTAAAGAATATTGCCTCAGACTAGGAACTTCTTCTGTATCGTGTGTGCATTTACAAATTTATAAATTCACGTAAATAAACTGCCAGGCCCTTCCTTATTTTTCTATTAGAGATTAAGTTAGTGCATGATTTGGGACCACCATCAAGCGTAGCGCTAAATATGTTTAGTGAATAGTAGTGCATAAGAAAAACACAATTCTGTCTCTCTCAACTTCAAAAAAATTGACAAGGAAAAAATCTGTTGACTGTAAAAACTGTACTTAAGGTTAGAGTCTGTTAGAGAGGATAAAGTTTAACTTAAGGTTAATAGATGACTTCTATGCTATTATTTGAAACGGTATCGCATCCCCGATGTGGCGGGTGTGTGGCAGCTCCAACAGTGTCTTGATGACCGTAGCAAATTAGACTGTCGGCCTTATATGGAATCACTAGACGATGACGCTAGTGTTGCCTTCATGCCCAGAAGTAGTGTGTAGTGTTATTGTGAATGAACATGATGAATTATTATCATCTTTATACATGTTTTTTTTTATTTATTACTTGAAAGAGGTATATGTACTGACACTAGTTTGTAAGTTGTTTATGTCATTACTAACAATATTAAATTATACTGATCTGACAAATGATAATTACTATTTTTACTACCCATTTTCAAATTTCTCTTTTCTAAAATTGTCTCACCTAGAAATTATTTTTTTCTATCCTAGATCATTGCAGTTGTCTCTGAAAAATATAGTAGCAATAAGCGTACCTCTACGTTCGTGCCTAAACACAAATACACACACATACCCACACCCCACTAAATACAACACATACACCCACACATACACAATACAAAACAACATCTAAACGCCAGCGAATCCCATCGACACACATCCTACTTACACGAGGCAAACGAACCGGACTTAATCCGGGCACTAGCCGTACAGCCGCCCGTGATGCCGTACGCTGCTAAGAGATACGCAGATTACACACAAACCGGATTAAAACCGTGCGTACCGATACGTACCGGTTATGGGAATATGGGAACGTTTAACTGTACACTATGGCCAATTTTGGTGCAATCGTGCTTGGGGATTCATTTGAGAAAGGATTGTTGGGGTTGACTTGACTCTATAACGTTGAATCAATATTTCTATAGTTCTATATAAATACTATATAAAAATATATAATTATACTTGCCGGTGACCGCGACTTCGTCGCATGATTTTCGGTTTTCAGTGGAGATTTTTTTTGCGCTGGTCTGTAATTTTATTCTAAGACTAAGGAGTATTAATATCGAAACAAATCACCCCTAAATTAACTTTCTACCCCTTTTTAACCCCGTTAGGTGATGAGTTTCAATAAAATACGAAATACGTATTCCATTAATTCTGTTAAAGAAAGTTTATGCAAAATTTGAAGTAGATTGGACCAAGGAATCACGTTGTCCCATACAAACTTTGCTCCCGTTTTTCATCCCCTTAGGGGTAGAATTTCGGAAAATCCTTTCTTATCGGATGCCTACGTCATACAAAGAACACACTCTCCAAGTTTCAGGTCTCTACGATCAGCGGTTTAGGCTGTGCGTCAGTCATTCAGGACAAAGCATTTTATATATATGGATAGATATGTATATCCTACGACTAGGTATAGATAGCCAAGCAACGACGTATTCTCCGACCTACCAAATATACCTAAAAACCTGGCCAAGAGTCGGACTCGCACACGACGGGTCCGTACCATTATCTATACAACATTAGACATCGAGCAAAAAAACGGCAAATAATCACGTTTTGTTGTATTTGTTGTTATAGCTAAACAGAACACATAATACATCATCTGTGAAAATTTCAACTGACTAGCTATTATGCTTCATGGGTTACAGCCTGGTGACAGACAGACAGACGAACAGTGGAGTCTTAGTAATAGGGTCCCGTTTTTACCCTTTGGATACGGAACCCTAAAAATTTATAAAATTCGGTCAAGCCGTTTCGTAGGAGTTCGATAACAATACGACACGAGATTTTGATATATGTATTTATTAGAAGATATAGCTAACTATACAAATGTTATAACGCTGAAAAGTTAATTGTTTCTTTTTTGCTAATCTCCGGAACAACTTACTGGTCCGATTCTAAAAATTATTCAGCTGCAGCGATTAGACTAGAAGCCGATCCCAACATACTTGAGAAAAGACTACGCAGAAGGCCTATAGCGCTCGGAATTAGTGTAATTTTTCTGAGTGAAAGATTTTTTCGTCATCACACCGTACTTCCAGACATTAATCCTTATAAACAAACAAAATTTACTTCTTTATAATAGTAGAAAGCAGAAATCAACTTTCCAAGTATTGATTCTGAACAACCAAGCTTTTTTGATACCTAAGCAATACTTCTAACTCTAGGCAAATTGAAAACCTTCCCGCTTAACCATTGAACTCACTTGAACCTCTTTTTAACATGAATATAAATAACTAAATACTACTAACTTTTAATTATCCGAGCTACCGAGACAAGCACCGGAGTCTGTGCCAAACATTAACGATATTGCGTGCCGGCAGACGCATAAAGAACAATGAAAAGGGGATTTTCTTTATTACACGGGCCAGCCCTGCCCGTACCGTCCATATTTAGTGGACGGCGAGTAGAAGTAGTTAGAGCTACATTAAGGCTGCTACCGTTTACGAATATTAAAAGTGTGTAAGGTCATAAAATACCGACGATGGTGATTTTTTTTTTTATTTAAAATGAGAACGTGGTTGTTTTCCTAATTTCCATGCTGCTTTGTTATACAAATGTTTTGTGTTGGTTTTGTTAGTTATTTCACTATTTCACTAAACCAGTTTAGTGATTGGATCAAATCACTTACTTCTTCAGAGAAATGACCCAACGGAGTTGTTGTAACATCTCATTTCCCTGCGACATATACATGATATAGGTAGTTATTATACTATTTTTTTTTTAAATGAGACTTGACCGCCACACTATTCCCTAACCACTGTAACTCCTGTAAGCCAGAATCAATAGTGGCGACCACCAGAAAAGCGCCAGAGCTGAAAGCAGCATGAAACTCAACGAGTCCCAGAGAAACGATACTACTATACACTACTACTACGATACTATTATAATATAATTCAATTTAATTAAATTTGGTATGAAGATAGTTTGAACCCACGGAACAGAAAATATTTATCTGCTCCGTGGGTTCAACCAAGATAGCATGAACCCTAGAGAGTGACATAGGCTACTTTAATATTCTAACTCTAAAGTCGATCGTATTTATGTTGCGTTTACCCCGCCCATTCATGCTAGACCCACTGAAATTGTAGATTAAAGCAAAAAAACAGTCTCAGTCTTGGCACAAAACAAACAACGTACCTACCTATTATTGTGCATTATATTTACTAACCAGATCAGAATGCAATAAGAAAGTATGGCACAAATGGCTCATGACAATGACCTATGCTGAAACTGAAGATCTAATAAAAATAAAGAAGAAAGTTGTTGAAGTTCCACTGTCTCGAACCAAGCGCGCTGCTTCCACGTTTATTGTGCGAACTGCCAGACTGTGGAATTCACTGCCCGCCTCTCTGTTCCCCGATAAATATAATCTGAGTATCTTCAAGTCACGAGTGAATCGGTTCATCCTAGGCAAGCGTTCTCAATCTTAGGCCACAACATCACATAAGATTCGGTGAGGCTAAACGCAAGCCTTCTCCTCAACTCTTCACACCTGTCCTTTGTTTAAAATATTTATTTATTCCATAGAAATTGAAAATTCATCTAAACTGTACCTAGAAAATAAGTAAATTCAACTGCGTCCAAAACACAAGCTAAGTATTGCCTTAGGTGCTGTGCCAGTGTTCATTTGAATTAGTATATTTATAATAATTTGTTTGTTAGGTTAGGTTATGATGGCGCTGACATGCCTTATAAGGGTAACAGTTCCTAAAAACCGAAGAATTAAAAAAAAAAATTGTTTGTATTTTTTGTGTAACTTTATATGGAAACTACCTGATGCCCGCGACTTCGTCTGCGTGATTGCCGTTTATCAGCGAGGTTAGAAGCTACTTCTTATAACGTCAGTTATCTGCCAGTGAAGGTCCCATCTTCATGGGTCCATCCATTTTGGAGATTAACCGGAACTCAAAGAAAGACAGAGAAACATTTTAATAAAAATCGGTTCATACAAACATACATACAAACATACATCATCATCATCACCATCATCATTTTAGCCTAAAGACGTCCACTGCTGGACATAGGCATACATACATACAAACATACGGGTCGAACTGAGAACCTCCGTGTTTTTAAGTCGATTAATAATGGTTTTTTAATGTTTTTTTTGTACTTACCGTATTTACACTTTCATATGAATTAAGTAAAAAGCTGTTATTTTGCAATTACAAACAGACACTTCAATTTTATTTATTTGTATAGATACCATTATATTCTATTCTCTTCCTATTATGAAAAGCTTATAGAGAGAGCAATAGAAGGTCGTGGGCAATTAATTGTCTATTATAGTCTAAACTATTATACTTTGTAATTTTGCTCGTTCGTAAACTCGTGACTGGACTCCTTTTTTCCAAATTTTAACAAAATTGTCTAGTAGAGTCTGTCTCTTGAAACTACCTATAATTCACATACCAGTTTTTAAGGTAAGTGTGAGGACTGTCCTCCTGGTAGTAAGTGGGCCATTGTCTAATGGCCCACTTACTACAGTGCCCAAAGTGCCCCTACACCTGCACCTTAGAGGATATTAAACGCCACTATTGCTGCGATAAATGTGGCTACCTACTGGGCCCAAGTAGTCTAACAAAAAAAAAACATCGATTAGAACATACAACATACATACACAAACACAAAAACATACATAACATGCATTTATTTCTATTACTCTACCTACCTAAACCATTATTATACTAATTACTACCGTTAGGTATGTAGTCTCATTAACGTTCTTTGTAATAATTATGTTAATCGTCTCATAATATTCTTACATACATAAACGTAGCTCTAATACCTAAGCTAGGGCTTTGGGATTCAAACCTTAGTCAGCTTTGCGTGGGCTTATTAAACGTAGCAGAACTAATAATATTTACTTTACATTACTTACATGTATATTTTTAAAGGATTTTTATGAAACATGATTCTTTGTCCACTTTGCTGATTGGCAACTTAATATTCTGATGGACAATACACCTAGCAATCAAGAATAACCCTTGGTTGACTGGTAGAGTCTAAAGGCATTAAATCATCCATTGTACTAATGTGCAGGAAGTGTAAATCTATACATACCAATAAATAAAATTGAAATGTATGTTTGTAATGTCAAAATAAAAGCTTTATACTAAATGTATATTAATGTTTACATGATACAAACATCAAAACAAAAAAAATAAAAATGTTTATCCTCCTGTCTGTTTGTTCCGGATAATTTCTGAAACGGCTGGTACTGTGTTGACTAGACTTATAGCTACTGGCGGATAACTCATGTTATAAGGAGTTAATAGGCTACTTTTATTTGAGAAAAAGAATAAAGGTGCCGCGTAAAGTCATTAAAACCACGCAAATAACTGACATGCCAGCAATTCGCGGGCATCGTCTAGTAAAAAATAACTCAGCTAATCACATATACTGAGCTCGACCTCTAACTGGACTTAACAAAACCACTCACTTTCCGCCTGTCAGTTGCTTTTAAACCAACACACGTCAAGCTTTATTAAGCTCACTAATGAAATTATGACTGTGCAGTTCCACATCCCAACTATTACAACAATACGGTCCTCCCCTAACCCGCTGACTAAGCAAAAATTAAACTAACCGAGCAAGTAACCGCTGAATATAGACGCAGATTTAACCAGCTACCACTACATAAATACGGACAGAAGGTTGGGTTTATACGAGCAAAAATTCACGCACACAAGCATCTAGTGCTAGCGTCCTCGATCAGACGTAAGAGTGTGCGTTACGATTGCTCCGCGAAGGATTGCGCGGCCATAACTTCCAAGGTGAATATTTCGTAAAATATTGATCTAGAAGACTCTTTAGAGCTTATAATTATTTTATCAACAAAATTACAAAAATAAATAGATCTCTAACCTAAGTAGTTGCTGAGATCTCCATGGCCGCGCAATCCTTCACGTTACGTTCGCGCGGCCAACTTAAAACCCTCGTAACTTCTTTATTTCTACTTTGACAAATATCCGGTTTGTTCCCTTCGATTTTGACAAATTCCGTCAATTTTTTTGACGAGGTTTTTTTCTATTTGGATAACTTGGCGGAGCAATCGTAACGCACACACATAAGGCCGATATTCATTAACCTTTTGACCGCTACGTCAAAAAAGCAAAAACGTGTTCTTGGCGCCAAGTTAAGTAACATGTACTCTATGGAATTACGTATAGAAGTCTGTCATTTAGTCGTGACCGTGGCGTGCTGGGCACAATTTGGTTTGTCATCATTACTTGACTGTGGCGGTCAAAAGGTTTAGGTTGCATTTATTATTATGGAAATATTTTCATTCATATATTTTTTTATATATTTTAATAGGCTTGCGTTTGGCCGCAACTCTCCTGATCTAAAGCGATGATGCGGTCTAAGGTGGAACACGCTTACCTAGGATGAACCGGTTCACTTGTACCTTGAAGATACCCAGATTATACTTATCGGAGAACAGAGAGGTGGGGAGTGAATTCCACAGTCTAGCAGGCAAAATAACAGATTGTCTTAATGGCCCTGTGAGAAAGACGTAATGGCCCCTCTAATCAACGTAAGTGTAGGTTCGCTATCAGGCAGGGGTAAGTACCTACCCATGTGACTTTTTCTATTTTACAATTTTTTACTTACTCTCAAGTTTATCTGGCCTCACTGACATCTGTGAAGGAAAACATCGTTAGGAAATCTGGACGATCTACGACAGTTTTCGCTCATTGTATCGAGTTGGCCTTCTGTACCTGACCACTATGTTATGTCGCTGCTCACTGGCCTGGCAAAACTATGTCCCTGGATTAGTGGGTTAGCTTAGCGAAATATACAAGTTTAAAAGCGTACTGTAAGTTGCTTTTAACTATGTAGGGATTAAGTTATTATGCGAATTTTGGAAGGTTAAGACGAAATAGGTATAGTCATAGATATCCCAGGTATAGTAGTAGGAGTAGGTAGGATACAGTATGTTAATTAACGAAAGGCGATTCCTTTAACCGGTAACGGTAATACTACATCGTCCATAGATACTAAAAAAGATAATCTCATCCAAAATAATAAAAAACTTATCAAACAAAATCGGATACGTAAAAGAAACACTCCGTATATGTTTGGTTTTTATTTTATACTAATTTTTGTAATGCTGATATATTTTTTAAATCGGTGGCGGTTTAAATCGGAGAAGCTCGTGGCTAAGCTAAAGCTATACAGATCGATTGGTCAAAGGTTAAGCTACGCTAACCGCGGTCGGTCTGTGGATGGGTGAAACACTGATATTCAGCTGTATCCGGTCAGACTGGAAGCCGACCCCAATATACTTGGGAAAAGGCTAGGCAGATGATATTTTTTTAAATCTATTAATGATGTAGATTAACGAGTATAGGGGAACGCCCTCTGTTATATATCTTACTGTAAAACCAAAGAAAAGAAAATGCTTAATATGAGTTTGTGTGTGTAATATTCTGTTCAGAGAGGATTCTCTCGGATTGTTCCTATGACTTAATGTATGTATATAGTAGATATTTTACGGGACAGGTTGTATCTACTATTGATACAGAATTTACTTTATACTTCTTGTATGAAACATAATAATTTTCACTCGTTCCGTTCTAATGAATGACCCTAAGTCAGTCACCATTCACAACCTGCCAGTGTAACATGTAATTTTTGTGCCTTGTGCATCAATTTTAATACGGTCCACTTTATTTACTTTGTTTGGTTTCTATTATTCACCAGCGACCGCCACACTTCTTGTATTGGATCTTTTATCAATAATAATTAAATATTATTAGATAACCTATTTGGCGAAATGACCTAAACGCATGCCACGAGGGCTGGATCAAGGTGGCGCTGGACAAAAAATCCTGGAAGGAGGCCTTAGCCCAGCAGTGAGACAGCATAGGCTAATAAAAAAAAACTATTTCAATTCTTATTTCGTTCTGTTAGTCTGTCTTGACAGTCCAACGGAGTCCCCGTTGGACTCCGTTGGAGGTTCAAGTCTTTCTTCTTTATTGAGGGGGGGAGTTCTTTTCGTTTCCCCCCTTAGCATGCCACAAATCGTCGAAAAGCTCATACCATCTTTGTAGCTATAACTAAAAATACAAAGCAGGTCCTTCCATGAATGCCTGCAAAATCAGTGCGTAGGTAATCATTTTATCGAGTTTCATTGCAAGCCGCAATCACCTTAAATTCAGCTAAAAACTTATTAAAGAACATGCCCTTGGTGCCATAGGCATGTCGACACCCGCAACATGTCTTACTTTTCCAACCTACCCCTAGATACCAACATAACTCACCCAGAAGTTAAACAACTAGGTACCTACACCAAACCGTTAGGTATTAAATTAAGTTCCAACTAAATGTGATAATTACAGTAGTTTCAACTAAACACTATGCTAACTAACACACTGTCCCAAAACCAACTAATTATACTGTGACGTCATCATACACTAAACATAAGCACCATCGTAACACAAAATAGGTGCAGAAGGCTCACTTCGTATAACGTATAAAAACAACGTGTGAAGACACATAATATAGGAAATACGTATGCGAAAATAGGTCTAGCTAGGACAAGTGCTGATAGAAAGCTACCCTATTACCGATATGTTTTATGGTATAGGTTATAAGACTTTGACACTGATGAAGTCGGGAGCAGAAAGTAGTTTTTAATAATGATATAATGTAAATCTAGATGAGCAATTTAAAAAATGAAAATCCGATTGTGCTTTGCTTATATAACCATAATAACTCATTTATACAAATGTGAAAAAAAACTTCAAATTAGGCATTGCCACGTTAGGTGGCAATGCTTGACCTCTGACCGACCTAGGTAAAGACCAGCCCTTGTGTCACGCAAAGTGTCAACCACTCTCACCCAGAACACTTTGACACTTTTGGACACCGCACGACCCGAAGGTTTCAACCCCAAGCGACTCGAAAATAAAGATACAAAATTTAAAAATCAATCCAGGCCGAGGTTGTTTAATGTCAAAAGAAGGACACACTGCAGGTGACAGGTACACGCTATACGCAAATGCGCCTGTGTGCGTGAGTTATCCAGTTGTATGGAATAAACCTTCTGTACCGAAGTATCTATTCTGTGACCGCAGTGTGGGGACATCAAAGTGCCATCATTTATATATTAGTGCCGTACTCCGGTAATTAAGAGCAACTAATGAGAATACGAACAGCCGTGTCATGTTGACTATTAATTATGATTAACTTGTACCAACGTTATGACAGCCTGGTATCTTGGCTTAAGAAAACATGTGGAACTTGTGTAATATTTGGTAAGTTTTTCTTTATAAAAGTCCTATTTAGGCCCGCTTGCGCCAGACAGGGTTATCTTTTAACTCCGATTTAGTTGCTTACACACACACTACACACACACACACACTCCATTACGGGTAGCTTTCCATCAGCACTTGATGGTGCAGACACGTTTTGGAGAGGAGACCGCGTTTGGGCAAGCATGCGACGCCTGCGGCACGATGGATCGACGATTTGAAGAAGTAGGCTGGTAGCGGATGGATGCGGGCTGCCCAAGGCCGGATTGGTTGGTAATCTCTGGGGAGGCCTACGTTCAGCAGTGGATGGCAATAGGCTGATATGATGATGATGATGACCATTACATATGTTTGACATTTTGTAATTTAACCACGGGTTACTAATTTACTCGGAGTTCAGTTTTTGGCACAACAGGCCCTTTTTGTACGAAAGTTGTAGATATGGCCCCAAATCTGATAAGTTTGATAAGATTTTCTGACAGATTTAGGTTTGGGCAGGTACCTTATCAAAGTTATTACTGGCCGGATTCATCTGAAAGATTTACTTAGGTTGTTTGAGTTCCCGAAGTAAATAAATCTATATCTTGGTACTTTGGTTACTTTTGTGTGAAAAGTTACTTGGGTAGCAAACTACCTAAGCCATATTAATATGTGTATATCTAAACTAGCTAAGCTATATATATATATATATATGTCGGCGTCAGGTATGGCTGAGCGGTAGCGCCGACATCGTTTGGGTTCGGTGGTATCGGGTTCATTGTAGAATAAAAATATTCAATGCAGTACTAACTACCTTACTTTATTAAATGTGATCGTACAATACAATTCAAATAGGTAAACCGACAGTTTCGTACTAGATGAGTGTCCTGCTTGGTGTCTCGAGCAAAAGTGAGCTTGCCATGGTCCCCACTCTCCAACACGACTCTGTCCACATGGCGCCATTTTAACCGATCGCTGACGTCACGGCGTTTACCATATCTTCTGTAGGTACTACAATAATCAATTTGAATCCTCTTTATTGTTAAATTATCGCTTGCTGCGACATATATCTATTTTTTATAAATTCTCTAAGTACCCATCTCGACGCAATTAATCCCCAGAAAAATATAATTATAGCGGGTGATATCAATATAAATATTAACCCAAAGGATACGGAGTCGTCTCATGACCAAAAAAGCAGACTTAATTACCTCAATACACTATCCCAGTACGGTATTCTGCCTGGTCATACTTTGCCCACTAGGAATGAAAACTGTTTGGACCATTTTATGTTAAAGTTAAACAAACATAAGATATCAGCTTTCATTGCTATTTTGCATACAAGCATTACAGACCACTTTACCACCCTTCTATCCCTTTCAAAAATAAAAGACCCTCAAATTGCGAACAAAACTAAATCCTCAATTGATTTTGAGAAAGCATATAAGTATTTACTTGAAAATAAATTGGCTGATTTACTTTTTTGTAACGATCCAGAATCCCTGACAAACCTTCTTATTTATAAATTATCTGAATCGATTAATAAAAATACTACACTTGTTAAAATTCCAAACAGTAAGCGCATAACAAAACCATGGATTACCTCTGGCATTTTACGATGTATCAGGAACCGCAACAAGTTGCAAAAAGATAATAAAAAAGAACCATACAATGAAATACTAAAAATCACGTATATAAGATATAGGAACTATTGCAATAACCTAATAAAAAAACTAAAAAGGAAGTACGAAAGAGACTTAATAACTAAATCAACTACTAATAATAAATTACTATGGAAGAACATAAAACCTATTACCTATTCTAAAAAATTAAAAAGTTGCAACCCAGAATTATTAAATATTAAATCATCTCCGTTAGAATCAGTAAACTATATAAATAATTATTTTGCTAACATTGGTAAAAATCTTGCACTAAAAATCCAGCCACGCATAGGTCATAACCAACAGGATCGACATCTCTCTCCAATAGGTCAACCTAACTCATTTGTACTGCTTGATACTGATATAAGTGAAGTGAACCTTATCCTATCGAGTCTTAAGACCGACAGTGCATCTGGATGGGACAACGTTTTAGCTACTTTCTTAATTACATACGCAAAGATGTTGTCCCCATAATTACTCATCTCGCCAACCTTTGTTTTAGTCTAGGAACTTTCCAGCACCATTAAAACAAGTTATTATTACGCCAATATATAAGTCTGGAGATAGAGACGATGTCGGCAACTATAGACCTATATCTGTCCTACCTGCAATTGCTAAAATAATTGAAAAACTAATTAATATAAGGTTACTTAAATATCTAAAACATTTTACTATATTATCGGACTCTCAATATGGCTTCCGGCAAGGTATTTCTACGGAGCATGCAGTTACGGCGCTTAGTACGCTAATTACCGAACAACTTGATAGCGGCAAGAAATGCATAACTGCATTTCTGGATCTAAAAAAGGCCTTCGACACCGTCTCTGTCCCACTCTTAGTAAATAAGCTGGAAGCTATTGGAGTTCGTGGGATGCCGTTAAATCTTCTCAAAGACTATCTCAGCGACCGAAAGCAGAGGGTTAAAGTGGGTCAGTACATTAGTGGGGACACGGCAGTGTCTTACGGAGTCCCCCAAGGAAGCGTGTTGGGGCCCACACTGTTCCTTATTTATGTGAACGAACTCTGCAACATGCGAATCTCAAACGCAAATTTCGTACGCTGACGACACTGCAGTAGTCTTCACGGGTAACTCTTGGCGGGAGGTTCAGCTTAGGGCGGAATTGGGATTGTCTGTGATTGCTGGATGGCTAGGACGGAATTTGCTCACACTAAATATATCTAAGACTAACTACATATGTTTCAGTGTGTGCAGTCGCACACAACCCAGTACTGACTTTAATCTTAGGGTTCACCTATGCGACGCTAGAGATCACTTACACTGTAGCTGCTCAACTATAAACAGAGTACCTCATGTTAAGTATTTGGGTATAATAGTCGACCAGAGATTATCTTGGCATCCTCACATCGATCAAGTTGCTAACAGAATCAGAAAACTAAGCTGGATGTTCAGGACTCTCAGACATATAATACCTAAAAATGTTTGTACCTCTTCAGGCAGAAACAAAAACCTCCTAAATGCAATATATTTAGCGCTTGCACAATCAGTATTGGTATATTGCATCTCTATTTGGGGGGGTGTTACTAAAACCAAATTCTTAATATTAGAGCGAGCGCAACGGGCTCTTATCAAGTGCATGTATTTTAAACAAAGGAGATATTGTACTGAAAAACTTTATCAAATCAGCAACCTTCTAACGGTCCGGAAGCTATACATAACTCAAGTTGTTCTCACAAAACATAAATCTGTAACCTACGATTCCAGAATATGTGCAAAAAGAAGAAAAGACATTATACTAAAAATACCACAAACTAGAACACTATTTGCCAGTATTCAACTGTGGAAACGATCTGCTCAGCTTTATAACGCTATTAATAAACATATTTACATCTACCCCAAGAACTACCATGAATGCAAAAAAATATTAACGGAATGGATAAAAAAACTTACCTACAGCGAGACTGAATCACTTCTGCAACACATAACATAAATACTGCACCCACACACACACTCACTCATACACACAAACACACACTTACACAAACACACACACACATTCACTCAAATCACCTTGTTTTTGATTATGTATTAGTATAGTTTAATAGACACTTTTAGTTAAGGAAAGAGCGGAGTCTCCTAATACGGGCATCTTTTGCTTAAAAGGAGGCTTCAATCTCAAATAAATTATTGTACAATATGGTTATCAAATAAAGTATTTTTATTTTATTTTATTTTATTTATCTATTATCTAGAAAGGTTTAGGTAATTGAATAAAGGTAAACAATCTTGATGTGTCTTTAGAACTCAATAGCCTTATAAGTTCTAAAGATCCTTCCTACCCATAATAGATCAGGTGAGTTGCGGCCAAATGCAAGCTTACAGGAATATATAAAAAAATAAAGCTATTGGACCAATGAAGGAACAAAAGAAAACAAAAAGTATGGAGAGCTGACTGCGAACCTTCGGAGAGAAGAAGAAAAATAATGGCTAGTTTGGCGCAGTGGCTGAGCGATCGACTGCTGCGCAGCGTGTTGCGGGTTCGATTCCCGCCCAGGGTAAATATTTGTGTGATGAGCACTTGTGTTTGCCTTGTGTCTGGGTGTTGTTTATCTATATATGTATGTATTTAAAATATATTTGTGTATGTATATCAGCTGTCTGACACCCATAGTACAGGGTCTCCCTAGTTTGGGGTCAGGTGGCCGTGTGTGAAATGTCCCCACATATTATATTTATTATATTTATATTTATTGTAACTGACACGATCAACATGAGATTGAACATCGTAGGTACGAATAACATTCGACTTTAGCACGATCGCGAATAGCACCTAATCGTAACGTAAATTCGATCGATTTTGAATCGGAAATATCCGATTATTTAGTTCGAGGACTTTATTCACATCAATGAGTGGGTACCTATAATCATCATCTTGTCAACCTTTAGAAACCCACTGCTAGGCATATGTCTCCCCTAAGGGGAGGTTCAGCCGTAATCGCCATGCTTGGCCGATCGCACAGTAGGTGTTATGGTACTCAGAAGGACGTTACTGCCCATCCTCTGGTCAATATCCCTCTGCCGTCTTCTACGACACCCACATAGAAATGGGGTGGTGCTATTCGTGATGCGGGTCACACGGCTTATGTGCATGGGTTATACTTATTACTCGTGCTTGTCGTATAAAATGAAGCCAAAATGCCTATAGCATAGAATAATAGGTGCTTTTAGACTAACACGTTCCTATTGCGCCAACAGAACATACAAAAGCCCCATTTTTTATCTAAACAAACATCAATCTTACGTTCCTAAACGAGCAGCAGACTATGCAAATTTAAATTGAATCATCAGCGGACGGATTTGTTCGCTTAATCCCTTTAAAGGTCCGTTGGTCCAACATTCGTACATTCCGCTGTATTATCTGTCGAGGGACTCATCTTCGGACTAACGCCTCTGGGTTTGAATACAAATCGTGTGTAACAAGCTTAGTGAAGTGTACTGGAAGAAATTAGACTAGCTCAGGTTTAGTATCGTTCGTAATAGGATTTGTCTGGCCCGAGTTTGAATATGAAGTTTTGGGATTAGGAGCCAGTGACTACGTAGATGTTTTTTCTATGTAGATGGTAATGGGTAGGTTTTTAGGCGTTTGAAAAGACGTCAGTAATTGTGTGAACTTTGTGAACGAATCAAAATCCTTAACAGCAACACTGTTACTTGATAAAAGTTTGGGTTTTAATAAAAGTTTATACTTAGGTAATAGAAGAGGAGACAAAACCTCAATGAGTCTAGTGCAACCCGGTTTAGAAACCTTGAAACTGTACTTTTGTCTCTTTCACGGGAGGCAATGCTCTCCTTTTCTGGTAGGGTTATTAGAAAGAGGTAGCAATACCTCCCGCTCCACTTTTATTATTAGCTTCTAGATTGGGTCCGATTCTTGGCCAAACCCAAAAAAATGTTTTTCCAGAAATCGAGTTCACGAGTTACCACTTTTCATTTTATCACAATTATGTGTTTACTCTTGAAGTCGTACCTGAAAAAACTCACAACACAAGTGTAAAAAACTGTATAAGCGTAACAAAACATCGATTCTAAACTTAATAATTTAACTGTACAACGCAGTAGACCGTTCAAAAACTCTCAGTTTAGGGCGACAAACCCTTCATTACCATTTAAAGTGGCGCAAACGTTCGCAATGCGATAAGAGATTATGCAAATTCAGATCAAATTGTTAGTGCCTCAGATTTGTTCGACTAATCCTAGGACCCTAGGTGCTTGTGGCTGTAGATACGAATGTGTTTTTACATTTTTAATGGAGGGTTAGAATTCTTTGTTGTTTTTCACTGCAATGAGTACTTACATGAGTACAGTTGGCGCAGTTAGGTAGGTAATTGCGGGAGGCACATTCGCCAGATTCATTTTTCGTCAAAATAAATTGTAGACTGCTTTTTTCTGACGAAAACGGAGTTTTGGTCAGACTCCGCTTTCGTCATAATAATAACAACATGATAAAGAGTCGAAAAGAAATAGTAAGAAGCTGCATTAAGGGTAAAATGACAATTTACGACTGTCTGCAACGGTTACGATAATTGGCACAAAGACAGTCGACGTCAGGTTCCTATTTCTGCCGTGTGCGTTACCCCAGCAAAATAACGTCGAAAATCGTAATTTAAATGTTACAGGCAATTAGTTGTCCAGCTTCTGTAATTGTTGCGCACATTTTTAAATTTGTTGCACATATAGATTTTGAGTTATTCCACAAAAACATTTCCTGCTGGGGTAACGTTACCGCAGTCAGACATTTTCTTTTATAATGGGAATATTGAAATAAATATTAACCATATAATTAGTAATCTAGACGAGGTAAATGTTGCAACTTATTTTGTATTTGTTCTTCCTTCGACAGCGATGTTATTCAAGTTTTTGCTGGAGTAACGTTTGTGGTTTTGCTGGATCTCTGAAACGAATAAGCAGATTCTTATCATCTTTTTTACATGACTTCTGAAGAATTAGTTTGAATTAGTTGGGTAATAAAAAAACAAAATAAATGCACCATTCAAAGGTTATTAAATAAAATATAAAAACACTTCAATAGGTCCTAACACTTTGAATAAGAGCTCGAAAGACTTACTTTAAACGTTATTTTGTAGCTTGTATCTGTCTTCAAATGTTTGTGAAGTTTCATTAGTATCCTGTTAGTAATAAACAAATTATGATGAAATTCAGTTCTCCACTTTGACGGTCATAATGCGCGCTTAGTTATTTGGCCTCCGATAACCCTGTATGTGAATATATAAACTAAATGATATATCAATAATTAGTTACTTAGTTCAGTTATATTCCTGTAAAATTTCAGCGTAGTACATACAATAATTAACGAGATAATAAAATAAAAGCCATTAGGAAGCGAAACACCGTGATAACCCGACCATATTAAGGTAGTTACAAAAAAGCGACCGCGCAGTACATTATGCTACCTTCTAAAATATATAGGATAGATTTACAAGTTTAGTACGGATGTGTACACAAGTGTTTTGAATTTGTGTTATGAAATTTTATTTACAGGTAAAATAATCATTTCAATATAACTTTAAAAATATTTATAAAACTTTAAAACAATCACAGGTAGTATAGTATTATGTTTAAGAAATCACAATTGATGTTTACATTTTATAATACTTGTTTTTATAGATTCTTGGAATCTTTTATTATGCAAAAATAGAATAAAAGTACTTACATTATTCTTCTTCGAGCAGAAAGACTGTGTGTCTGCTAATTAAATATATTTTGATTTTTATAAATCTGGAAAATAAATAATGTTTTTGCTATGACATCTTTGCCAATGACAGTTACCAATCTTGACAATTGTCAGTAATACTTCTAATAAGTGTACGGCTTAAATAACGTAAAACCTCCAAATTGATGTCGAATATATGTGTGTATGGCTGTATTTTATACTAAACAGCTGGACACCCCCTAATGTATCTGGTGTCCTTTGAAATCTTAAAAGCACTAATCAAATAAAATAACTTGCAGTCAACAATAATTGAGTCTGGCCGGTACTATAATACCCCGCTATATAAGACCAATACGGGCGTTCTAGAAATAGAATTCATACTTGGATTATTATGAATTTCGGAAGAGCGGACAGGAAGGAAACCTGTCAAATGGGTCAGTCTAGATCTCGCTGTCGCTTGAGTAACACGCTGATTTACTCCTGACTTAACTTACTGAAGTCTACCGGTCCACATCCAAAAGTCGGTAACGGTCCTGAGTCGTGCCGTCGTGCTGTCGCGTGCTGCAGCTCCCAGGGCGGGTCTTACTGCTAAGATCCGCGCCGTCCCAAAGCTAGGAGCCGATCGCGGCAGTCTTATCTTCGGCCGATCCTGTTTGCCGGCCAGGCTGTGGAACCTTTTAGCCTGGAAATCTCTGCCTAACATAGTGCGTCTAGGTTAGTGTTTTCTATTTATTCTATGTTTTTGATTTTAATGTGATGAGTATCACATTAAAATCTTTCTTGTGAGAGCTATTAAATTCTATCGTACAATTCTACATAGCTTTTTATTTCATAAACTACTAGAATTGCTACAGTAGCAATACTGTTCTTATGGCATTTTCCATTACTATTTAAATTTTAGTTTACACTTTGTCTTTAGTAATACAAATCTTCACTTTTAAAATATAAATTAAGATTTAAAACCATCGCAGAAAATAACAGATAAAAGAATAAATGTTTTAAGTTCACATTATACCTACCTATGCCTACTAATACTTACATATATCGTTTAAAAATCACAGAGCGATGGTAATATAAAATAACATCACAATGTAAGTAGTAAAGTGCTTACAGTAAGCCCCACTGTTTTATAGTCTAATTTCAAATATCACAATATTTTTCCTAGCTAAATACGGATAGTTGTATTCTAAAAATGACTTAAATTAATTCAAAATCACATCGAATATTGAACAGTGTACGCGTCTGTACCGAACTTGTAAGGTGTATTATACTAAACATTTTAGAAGGTAGCATCATGTACTGCGCGGTCGCTTTTTTGTAACCACCTTAATATGGTCGGGTTATCAACACCGCGCTTCCTAATGACTTTTATTTTATTATCTCGTTAATTATTGTATGTACTACGCTGAAATTTTACAGGAATATAACTGAACTAAGTAACTAATTATTGATATATCATTTAGTTTATATATTCACATACAGGGTTATCGGAGGCGAAATAACTAAGCGCGCATTATGACCGTCAAAGTGGAGAACTGAATTTCATCATAATTTGTTTATTACTAACTAACAGGATACTAATGAAACTTCACATACATTTGAAGACAGATACAAGCTACAAAATAACGTTTAAAGTAAGTCTTTCGAGCTCTTATTCAAAGTGTTAGGACCTATTGAAGTGTTTTTATATTTTATTTAATAACCTTTGAATGGTGCATTAATTTTGTTTTTTTATTACCCAACTAATTCTAACTAATTCTTCAGAAGTCATGTAAAAAAGATGATAAGAATCTGCTTATTCGTTTCAGAGATCCAGCAAAATTCACAAACGTTACTCCAGCAAAATCTTGAATAACATCGCAGTCGAAGGAAGAACAAATACAAAATAAGTTGCAACATTTACCTCGTCTAGACTACTAATTATATGGCTAATATTTATTTCAATATTCCCATTATAAAAGAAAATGTCTGGCTGCGGTAACGTTACCCCAGCAGGAAATGTTTTTGTGGAATAACTCAAAATCTATATGTGCAACAAATTTAAAAATGTGCGCAACAATTACAGAAGCTGGACAACTAATTTCCTGTAACATTTAAATTACGATTTTCGACATTATTTTGCTGGGGTAACGCACACATTTCTGCCTGCTCTTCTGCAGAGTTTAAAGCACCTAACCAAACCAAACCTCGGGGTATCCCTGACGTCGACCTAAATTGACAAACATTTGAAAACTGAAAACTGATATGACATTAAAACAAAAATACCATTTCTATAGTTTCGTATCTTGAGTCCAATTAAATATTTTTTTATTTCTTCATTTCTAAGCAAAATAAATAAGATCAAAAAACATGTGATGACGTCACATAAACGGTGGAACGAGGTAGTTACCTTTGCATAAGCATTTCAATGGTTTAGATGTAAACATTAACATCTCAATGTCACTTAAAAGAAGTGCAATAATAATGATAATAGTTTTTTTGACGTTTCACAGTAAAGCAAAGGATAAACGCTAAACCACCGTAAAGCCCGTCACATACGTAGCTATATTATTATATATTATAGCTAGCCACCACACCACACACGGTAGTTATAATATAATAATATATTTTCGCCCTTATTACGTCTGCGATCGTCGCGTTGTTTGTTTCACATTTTTTAAATATATATTAATATGCCTTGCTATATCTGTCCACATATTATGGTGACGTAGTAAAAATATATATTATAGGTATCTGCGTCTGAAATATATCGTAATATGCCTTGCTATGAATTATATTCATATATATTATAGCTACGTCTGTGACGGGCTTAAACACAACGTCATTTGGCGCTTACGTCTTTTTAGAATATACCTAATTTCAAAGTTGAAATTATGAATGAAAAGTACATAATTTCGAAAAACGGAGAAATACGGGTGCCCTAGTTTTATATTTACTTTTATACATGCAGGTTAAAAATTTGAAATGTTGTCAATTTTATTATCCAGAAAAAACAGCCTTTAATTTATTTCTGACGAAAAAGGACGAATGTACCTCCCGGTTAATTGTACGTGATCAGAGGTGTTTGTATACTCTGGTTGTTTGTATACTCGTAATTATGCGAGTTAGAGAGAAATCAATCCATTTTGCAAATGCACCTTAGCACCTACAACTATAACTACTTATACAGGAGAAATTCCAATGGCATAACGGTATTTTCTTCTAAATGACCAGACCCCATGTGGGATTTGGTAATAAGCATTTTGTTTTTCTTGTATTATGGTCATCACCATAGATATATATTTCTATGATTATCTCCACATCACAAAAACGCCGTGTTGACTCAGTGGTTAAGACGCCCGCCTCGCGAAGGTTTCGGGTTCGATACCGGACAAGTCCTATTGTGACTATTTCAATTACTAACATAATATTTTTGAAGACCCGCTCCTTACGCCGAAAAATAACGGACCAGCACGCGTAGCATGAATAGAATACTGAGAATAGACATACTGACAGGAAGAATAGACAAGTCAGTACAGTTTGTCTATTCTTCCATAGACATAGCGTGGTCATGCTACGCGTGCTGGTAGCCAAGAAACCAGAGCGTGACGGATCGCGCTCTGGAATTTCACCGAATCCCCCGGGAAGGAAAAAAATCGCGCTACTTTTTAATCCCCAACTTTGTCTGCAACCGCGATAACCGACATCCACGCGGACGAAGTCGCGGGCAAAAGCTAGTAGGCTATATTTTATTATCAAATAAATTAGGGATGCGATAATTGCTTATAAATTAGTGATTAAGCAAACGTTCACAATTTCCATCAAATTAATTAAAGTATTTTAATTGAAAGTATGAAAGCGCAGAGAAATAGCAAAAAAGGGTTAACAATTCGGGTATTAAAAAGTGCAGACGAGACATTTTCGATGCACCCCTCTGCTAAACGAGTAGCGACTCTTTAATATGCATTGGATTTGGCGTTCATTATTTTTGATTATGCAATATTTACGGGCAGGGTTCCAGTTCAGGGACCAAATTGAAAACTCTTTAATTTGAACCTTTAAGTAACCCATTCATTATAAGACAAATGTCGTTTTGTTAATGTTAGTAAAGTTTTAGTTAGTTACATTAAAAAAATATCACTAAAATACAGATATTTTAATTTGACAACAATCGTTATTTGACCGCTTTTTAAAATCGACAAAAAATAAAATAGTAGATAATAAGTATTTTTATTTCAAACCTGATTTAGTCCATAACTTGTGGTTAGATACTAACAGATACTGCTCATATGTTATGTTAGTACTTATACATAAAAGCAGAATCTGTCACTAATAAGGCACTCTGTTCGTGTCTGTAGGTACTATGTCTGTCAGTCTGTGTCTGTTATAAGTTTGACGTGTATCTCACAGACATTTATTACCAGTAGCAGACCAAACATTCAGGGCCGTCTTTAACCTGCTGGGGGCCCTGGGCACAATAGGATAAAGGGGCCCCTATGACCAAAACTGAGCACTAAGTTGTTAGTTCAAACAAAGAAAGTAGATAAGCAAAGTTCTAGGTTTATTTATTTACAGTGACAATAAATAAATAAGAGGTACCTACTAGATTTGAGATGGGCAAAATCTTTATTCACTTCTTCACCTACATGGACATTAGCGACAAACTGGTTAAACTCTCTTGATGTATTAACATAATTAACCTTTTTAACACGTTGAACGCCAACAAAAAAATGCATCTTTCCGTTCAGGCCGCGTCGGTCAGTGATGGTCGACAACTGGACTTTCCGTTCGGGCCGCGTCGGTCAGTGATGACCGCGTTTTACGAGTGTTTTCGATCCATTCATACAGGCCGTAGGCCAGTGCTATCAAACTAAATCCTATATTCATTGACCCGCGTGGACCTCTAGTTACGCCAAACTGTAATGGTTTTTGAAAAACGCAAAGGACTTGGAAAATATAAAACAATTACTAAAGTGTGAAAATTTATTTGGCGCGAAATTGGAAAGGTCTTTGTCTAGCAGTAGATTTCTCCGGGCTGATGATGAGGATAAAGAACTAAATTGTGTAGGATTGTGTGTATAGATGTAGAAAGTAATCTCTAAAACTACTCATCCGATTCCAAACATTTTTTCACTAATAGAAAACTGCGTTATCTATGAGTGCTTCACTAATATTATAAATTCACAACTTTTTGCGTGTACCCGTGAGTGTGTGTATGTGCGTGAGTGTGTGTGTGTGTGTGTTTGTAAATATTTAGCGAAAAGTATAAGAAAACTCATTTTGATAAAGTACCAAAAAGTTTATTCAAGTTAAACTATTACTTTATGAAATAAATAAATACGCTATTGAGAAATATGTATGTCCGATGCAACGGCGTCCCAGCTCAAGATATGGGCATCAACTGCCTAAGCGCGGGTGAGTTTACAAACTCAGTAGGCGCGGGACCACCTGACAACGCGACCCGCGCGGCCCCCTATAACGGAAAGCCGCTTTTTCGTCCGTAGGAGCCGCGTCGGTCAGTGCTGCCCGACATTAAATATCTCCACAAATAATTACTTCACTTGACTTTTGTTAGTTAAAACATACATTTGGACATTAGATACAAGTACCTAATTAAAAAAACAGTTGGTCTACATTTGGATAGAACTGTGATTTTTGCTTGGCCTAAAGGAAAAGTTCGCTGTCGGTCAGCACTGACTGCGTTGGCGTTTAACGTGTTAATATGTAGAAGGCACGCTCGCCACTGCTGTTACAATCTTTATGCTTAAGAAGATTTTCAATAGGATTCCTTTTTTTTTTTTGATTTCTCATTTGGAAATGTGTCTTAAATTTTGTTTTTTTTTAATATGATATGTTCACAAAATTCTTTCTTCCTTCATTTTCACTATGAACAATTTTCAAGTATTCTGTATAATGTACATGTTACGGCTAATAGCCGAAGTGCGGCTGCACCTAGTTTAGGCCGGCTACAACTTGGTGCAGCCGGCCACTTGCGGCTAAAGTTAGATGTACATCCTACTTATCCTCGGTTAGAACCAAGTTTAGCCTTCATCATAGCGGCTAGAACCAGGTGCAGCCACACTCCGGGGGTAAATTGTCTGTTTTTGTGCTATTGAACCGGAAGAAGACAGAAAGAGGAGCCCCGCGCAGCGTGGCTCCGTCGACTTGACGTCGACCGTCTTCTTCTGCTCAATGGTTTGGTAAAAAATAATCAAGTCGGGGTACCCCAAGTCCCGAGCTCGCAGGCTACACCTAAGTTTAGGACACGCCGTAATTTCGGCGGTAAGACCCGTCATGGAGGATTGGTTAGGGCGCCGGCACGGCGCCCTCACGTTCCGGCTGACGCAGATACTGACCGGACATGGCCGTTTTGGGAAGTATCGGTGTCGCGAACAATTGCCCGGTTGTCACCACTGCGGAGATTGCTTGGAGGACACAGCGCAGCACACGCTGGCAGAGTGGCCAGCATAGGCAGAGCAGCGCCGTGAACTCTCCGCAGCAGTAGGTGACCTCTCGTTCCCAAATATCGTTCTTTCGATGCTCCAGAGCGAGAGTGCGTGGGAGGCTGTTGCCACGTTTAGCGAGCAAGTCATGCACGCATAAAAGGTGGCAGAGAGGGTGAGGGAAGCAACTGCCTCACTTCCCTCCAGGAGAAGACGTACCGGGCGCCGCAGACTGCTTAATGACCTCGAGCCTTCATGCGTTGCCGGCCTGCGGGTGGTCGACTCAGGGGCAGTCCACCACCCAACCAGATGCAGGCCCATGCAGGCGGCGCGCCGTGTTCCGCGCGCGCCACTCTAGAGGATTCGGCGGCGTTTAGACCGCCGAGGTCGACGGGACCCACCTACATCATTGGCGGGTCATAGCCTGGCGGGGGCGCGGTGTATGCGCGAGCGAATCCCGTACCCCCGCCCATAGGTCAGTCGAGGAACACCGTGGTGGTTTTAGCCGGTAAGAGTCCGGCCTACCCCGTCTTCCCCGGACGAGGGACAGTCCATGAGGATTTCCCCAAGTTAAAAAAAAAGGCTGCAACTAAGTTTAACTGCTAGTTTTAGCCGGCTACACCTAGTTCTAGCCGGTTAAAACTAGGTGTAGCCGCACTTCGGGTTTTAGCCGTAACATATACATTCCATTTCCAACTCTTTCTCATTAACGTCTTTATAGTTAACGACTATTGACTGTTATTAGCTGTCTAATGTTCTTAAAGAAACTTAATCGCTGTTTTAGATGAACGCGTAGTATTATAACATGAAGTATGTATTATAACGTATCAATTATGGGAGGAAAGGTTTCTACTTTGATTTCTATTTTTCCATTCAGTTGAAATTACCGTGCATAACCATCGAAAAACTGGCGTGAGTTTCTACGTCTTGTTCTTTGAGATAGGTCCTTTTAATCAGATTCTGGGTTTTTATTCCTTGGCCGTCGATTCAAGGTAATTAAATTTATCCCTGAGGTTAATAATAAAATCATCAAGTGAAGTAAAAAAATAGTTGTTTGTATATTCTTTCAAATATTGGTTAGAGCTCCAAATTTCCTATAAATATTATAAACTTTGACTTCTGCAATATTTTATGAGAATATCATGATTTTCTAAAAATAAACATGGTTTCCACTAAATACTTTGATTTATGCTCCTTAATACGTATACATTTCTGAAACCTTTCAACGAGAACATGGTATTTTACGTACTTTATAAGTTCTGGTCAACATGAGACAGATTGGGCGTACTGTCAAGCTCATAGAAAAATATTTTACTTCTGCTAATTTAACTTAATTTATGATTTTTTTAGGACCTGTTATTCGATTTCGTCAATATGGGTACTCAATACAGATTTTTTTTTAAAACTGTTGATAGGCATACGTTTGCAGCAGCTAAATAAGAAAATAAGAAATGTTGTTGAAACCTTTTCCAGGATTTCCAAATATTTTATTAAATTCACTCAATAACTCCACACGTCCACACACAAAATAATTTTCATTGTTGGAAGTTCCGAGGATTTAATTGTCACCGCGAAACTGAAGCCCCTCTCAATGCCAAAAATTTACTACTAATTTACAACAGCTACAATCCGTTTACATTTCTCGAGGACTCTTCTTTTCGATGTTGACAAGTCTATAATGTAATCAATCAACCGCTTTACTTCGTGCCAGACAAGTCACCATAGTTTTACTGGGCTTTTTGGATGTGTTAAAATAATGTGCTTCCAATCATTAAATCCACTCAAAGAGCATAAATTTACATGAAAACAAACTACTTAGAGTTTTTTTTTTAATTATTTGAAAAATTAGTTCACTGATTATTTAGTCTTTAAAATAGTGTAGTTAGTGTCCCATTCAATTGTATTTTTATTATATGTTTGAATTAGATATCGGTTATCGTTTTGTGAACTGGCAGGAATTGGGGGCCCCTATCACTCGGGGGCCCTGGGCACGTGCCCAGTGTGCCCAGTGGAAAAGAGGGGCCTGCAAACATTAATAGGTTGGTACAGACGCCAGCACATCAAGCCATACCTAACAGTCAAATTTTCCCAATTAAATATGAACCTTATACTTTTGTAATAAAGTTGAAAATCTATCAAAGAAATTTGACAGATTGTAGTAGCTTGATGTGCTGGCCTCTGTACATAGTAGATGGACACAATAGGGTATTACACTCATTTTTGAAAAGTGTCTCAATGAAATTCTGTAGTGCTAATATGCCACCAAAATTTTTATTCAATCGATAAGTGCCATAAAAATGCATCTAAACTTTAAATTTTCAAATTTCGCGCGTAGTTTGACGAAAACGCCTCTTACTGGACGCCATATTCGCCAGCGAAAATGACGTCAGTTCGTTTTGTATCAAATGCGGTCATAATAAAAATGATAATTGTATATAATTAAAAAAAAATGAAAAGCATATTTTGTAATAGGTGTAATAATTAAAAAATTACGTTGGTTACGAAAATAATGAAAGTACAAAGCCTATATACCTACGCCAATCGGTTGACTGACAATTATTGTCAATTTTTTGTTTACACAGCCGTACGGTGTAATAACATGGCCGCTACTATTTCATGGTGTTTTATAACAGATTAAAAATACTGAAAACTTTGAATTTAATTAAAAAAAATATTTTGTTATTTTATGAACTAAAACTTACATTTTCTGACTGCTTTATGCCTAAACTGTCTCATTAACATATTTATAGATTTTTTCTCGTATAGAGTAAAATACCCTATTCTTTTTTCTTTTTTTGCTAAGCGACAAGCCGTAAATGTATCTCGTTCTGGCACCTGTTGTCACACTGACTCACACATAGACCAAATTAGATAGGTACCTACTACTGGTAATAAGTCTGTGGTATATCTGTACAAATCTGTGTCTTCGGCATCGTAGCGCCCAAACGACTGTACTGATTTCAATGTAGTTGTTTTGTGTTAAAAAGGTGATTATATCGAGTGTTCTTAGCTATGATTTAAGAAAATCTGCTCAGCTAAGTATTTGAAGGTTCTTTTCTAGTGTTGATGAAAGGATTTGAGCATCTCCCACATCTTGGTCTGATCGAGTCAACATTTGGTATTCCGTTACTTCAATAATATTAGAAGAACATAGTAACCTTGAACTGAGAGGTTATTGTTTGTGTCGGGGGTTTTGGCCGGCGACATTGAGAGTATTTTTTTTACGCATCGATAGTTTTTTTAAATGAAATAGGTATAGCCTATAGCACTCAAGGATAATGGAGCTTCCTATTGGTGAAATAATTATTGAAATTGAATCAAAGTCAAAGCATTTATTTCAATTAAACCATTTAAGTACAGGCACTTTTGAATTGTCTAGGAGTCGGTCAGTTAGTCAGAAAGTTGAAGCTAATTGCTCGTTCCAAAACGTAGGTCTCTATGGAGAAGAACGAGCAAGAAACTTCACGGACACTCTTTTAAATCAAGTTTTTACAAAATATTGGTTACATTATCCTTGTAGCTTCTGTATGTGAAAACAATGCAGGTAAAGAACGATATAAAACATAAAAAATAGAATGAAGATAAAAGCCATGGCAGTTATGAGTTGACCAATCTCTACTGACAGCGCCCGTTCACGAACATGACGCAGATCAGGATTGACCGAATGAGCAGATCAGGAGATTACGACCTACATACAAAAATGTTTACCTCTTTATAATATTACTAGCACTTCGTCCGCGTGAATTTTCTCAAGGATCCTTAATTTTTCCGATTAAAAAATATAGCCTATGTTACTCAGGGATAATGTAGCATTCTAACGGTCAAGGAATTTTTGAAATTGGACCAGTAGTTTTTTTCTTAAATCGGAACAAACAAACAAACAAATCTTTCCTCTTTATAATATTAGTTTAGATTAACTAGCTTTTGCCTGCGACTTCGTCCGTGTGAATGTCGGTTTTCGCGGATGCAGAAGTCGCAGATTAAAAAGTAGCCTGTGTCCTTACCCAGGGTTCAAGCTATTTTCATACAAAATTTCATTAATCGGTTCAGCCGTTTCATCGTGAAAGCGTAACAGACAGAGTTATTTTCGCATTTATAATAATTAATAAGTATGGATTATAATATTAAATATATGGAAGTATGGATAGTATGGATTAGTAATAGTATAGATGTCTAATGCTATAACAAAAGGATTATATTACAAGTAATGAAACAAAATTGATATGTAATATAAAATATTCATTTTTTATTAAAGTATCTACATAATTTTGCAAAACAGTAAGTTTCATTGTTAACAAGAATAGCAATATTACATTATATTTTGGTTTCAACAATTAGTTTTCAGATCACGAATTGAATTCGACTATTCATTAAATTAAAAATTTGACTAAATAACCGTCTCGGCACAATCTCCGTTTAGTTCATACACGGTGAAAAGGGAAATCAGCTAGAAAAATAGCTTTTCCATACATTCCACTTTTGGGTCAACGTTTTTTTAATAACTGACCAAAATCAATTCCTCAATCAATCAATTACTGAATCCATGATAAAAGTTTGTGTTACAATGACCTTTAAAGTGTGTATATTTTTAATGGGCTTCAGCTACCAGACCAGTTTGCGTATCAGTTTTGCTGACAAACCTTTTTCAACTTTATCTCCAGACCTAAAGGCATGGTATTGCTTAAAGATTTGACTGAGTCGAGCGACTGCCCACGCAGCGCGGCTGCTGTTATCCCGGTGTTAATTAAGCCCTTAGCAGCGCAAGCCACTGACTGACACGTACACAGTCTTCAAATGTATTCGTACGGACAGTCACCTAACTACGAAAAGCACTGCCGCCTTGAGCCACAAAATGGCCGACAAATAGTACATGCTTCAACGAGCTTCATACGAACTTGAACCTAATTTCAATCGATAACTGATAGGTACACAAAATGGAAGACATGCCACGTTCTAACAGGTATTTGTATTTACTACATTCATTTAAAGTTAAGGGGATCTCTATGATACGTACATGAGGCCAGAGAAAGGTCAGTAGCTGCACTGTCAATTCAACGGCTCAAACTGGCCTCACTCCGGAGCCCAAAAAGTATAACTGCCAGTGTCTTAAAATAATAACAAAAGATTTTAGTCAAACAAAAAAAAATAACAGTTGATCCTAATTTAAAATAATTTCAAACTATAAGCAGTGCGTTTCTCATTACTTAGGTCAATTCAAAACATAATTTTAAAAAAGTGTGATTCCTTTTTCAAATTTTTAATATACTTCTCCTACTATTGGTCTAGTTATCTTTTTCTTCGCCAGGGGAGCCAACGAGGAACCAACGGGAACGCGCGCGAACTGCCACACTTCGCACTAGCCTCTTCTTGTCGTCCAAAGATGGCGCTAAATCTAATAACACGTCTTGCTTGAATGGAAGTAGGATAGAAGTTCGGAAAGTATTTGCTATATCGTAAAGGCACTCCAGGCTTTTTATTCTGACGTCCTGGAAGAAAACAAATATCAAAGCCTTTATAAATAGTCCAGTATATGTAGTAAAGTAACTAATCCAAACACAATCAAAACTTTATTTAGTCCATGCTTTACCTACAGTTGAAATTAGAATAGAGAACATTTTCTCGATGATTAAATTCATGTATTACATTCAAAATCGGGTTGAAATGAATAGAAAATCACATACTAACTCCCGGATCATAAATTTAGGGGAAGATTTTTTTTTTTGTACTTATGCGTTGCTGCTATGGAGCAAATAATTAAACCTCAATTGAACAAAATTCTCATCGAATTGAGCATAACTTGCGAATTTTGCTCCCATTTATGTTAGTTAACATAGTACGCAATATCTGTCATTCTGATAAGAATTTTGTTCAATTAAGCAAAATTCTAATATAGTATCCCTCTGTATTAGAGGCCCGATTACTATATTTTTGAAAAAAGATATAGTAGGCGAAACTACTATATTTTAAAGGCATCTCTTAGCATCGACTCTTAGCAATAATATTCGTTTCAAAATGTGTAAGCGTAAAACAAAACGTCAATACCTAATTTTAACGATTCTGGAATGTCAAGTTGACAGATGCGTTCAATAATCAACAAAATATTCTTCAAAAAAATAAAGTACCTACCAAATTTTTTGAACCTACTATTTTTTTTCATCAATTCAATTCAATTCATTTATTCAATAACGATCTTTACATCTTTTCGTTATCTACTATATTTTTATGGGTAACAATTTTAGATCTACTATATTTGACCGACAAAGAGTTGGCAACCCTAGTTGTGTACTATGTTAACTAAGAAAACTTTACGCGAAGTAACGGTTCCTTGTCGGCTTTAGCTGAAAGTGGCAGTGTTGGACACCGTTACATTTGTCGGCTATATCAACCATGGCACGGTAAAGATATCTAACAGTATTGTGACTCGACCCTGTCCTTGAAATAATTACCTACAGTAGCGCAGTACTTCAACACGCGCGAGGGCTGTCCGTCAGTATTTTAATTTCATCAACCTACTTGAGTTTCTTCCTAATTTTGTGATTGTAACTATTACATGTATTTTAATTTTAAAAAAACATGTAGTGTTTTCTGAGTAGTAAATTTAATAAAAAAAAATAACACCCTTCTAAATTAGAGACCTAAAAAAAATATTTCGCCTCGGCTGAGACGTACGAAAAGCTATATCGTCGTTGAGCCTGCAATCCTTCGTAATTAACATTTCTAAATACCGCGAAGGTACACTTTCGGTTATTTAACATTAGGTTGAATTTTGCGGTATTTAAAAATGTTAGTTACGCGGAATTGCAGTCCCAAGGACAATATTGTTAAATATAAAAAAGCCTGCATTCGAATAAAAAGTTTAATTAAGAATACTTTTGGGAAAGTATATTATTACTCTTTGCCATATCAAATAAGTATTTGTACTTATTTCAATGAATATTTGTCACAAATAGCACGCTTACTACTTCCAAACCATCACACCGTCTGTTCGTCACAGACTGCTGCTGCTAAAGTGTGTATACTAGCTCGAGCCATGTAGGTATGACTCGCGTTTCGACCGTTTGTATGAAGATAGAATAATGTAGATATCTTTACTGTGACCGTGGCCTTCGTGGCGCTCAAAAGGTAGGCTCAAAAAGTAAATAAATAACTTACCATAGACTTCATATATTTAGTCAAACTAATTAGCCTCGGCAGTATGGTCTGTAAGCTGCAGGACACAGTGTTCGGACTTGTCTGTACATAATGACACAACACTTCCAGTGAAACTTGTAACATATCCTTGTTCTCATATTCTAGGGAATCTATCACTATTGGTGCAACCTGAAATAAAATAGGCATATTATTTTTCGTGATGGAAGGAGTGAAGGGAGGCATTTACCCAAGAATGGGACAGATCAGGCTCATCATCATTTCTCTAGCCTTTTTCCAACCATGTTGGGGTCGTCTTCCAGTCTAACCGGACGCAGCTGGATACCCAGTGTTTCACATGGAGCGACTGCCTACCGGACCGCCACAAACCAGTTACTGGTTGGTGGCTATAGGCGGGAGCGATCTCTTGCTTCCGGCCGTCGTTCAATCGATGATCGAGAGTGGGAGCACATGGGACGAGGTTGCCGCCTTTTGCGAGGATGTCATGTCTGCAAAGGAGGCAGCTGAGCCGGAGAGAGAAGCCGCATCCTCTCTCACCTCCCGCAGGAGACGCACCGGGCGTCCGAGGAGGGCGCAAAACGATCTACAACCTCCGTGAGAGGTGGCCTGCGGGCGGCGGACTAGGGGCGTCCGTCGTCCGACCAGATCGGCCCGAGTTGGCGGCGCCACTGCGCCACTCTAGTGGGTGTGGTCGTTATAGAAATGACCGTACTGGGAGGTCAAGGCTTGTCGCGAGAGCGGTGAATGCTTATGCGAAAACCGGCACCCCGGGCCATAGGCAGAGGTGGAACACCGCGGTGGTTTGAGCCGGTAAGAGTCCGGCATACCCCTCCGTCACCCCTGGACGAAGTCCATGAGGATTTCCACCGCGCAAAAAATAAACACGATATCCCTTGGTAAGACTGATCGTCGGACTTTCTGGCTTCTAACTGTTAAGGACTGCCAAAGATCTACAAACGACAGCCGGGGACAACGGGTTTACGTGCTTTCCGAGGCACGAAGGGAACTCGGTATGAAATGGATAGTCACCCATCCACAGACCGACCGCGGCAAGCGTAGCTTAATCTTTGACCAAGCGATCAGCAGTGTTATTCTGGTACAATCTCCCTCGGTGAACACCTAGGATAAGTGGGCTATCATCCGTCCATCAAAGCATTGTCAATCCCTAGCATCGATCCTGACCTAGCTCCTCTAATAACAAAAAAAAAAAAGTAAAAAGGAGTTTGGCTGACGCAGTGGTGCAGCGATTGACTGCTGCGCTGCGTGTCGCGGGTTTCGTATGGAACAAATATTTGTATGGCCTTCAGATAGTTGTTCCGGATCTGGCTGTTTGTGTATGTGAGGTTATATGTTTGTAAACGCACTCACGATACAGGAGAAATTCATAGTGACGGGCAACATTTAAGAAAAAAACAAAGAGAAAAATTAATTGTTGAAGTGAGTTTGATTGTTTGTTTGTTTGTCATGCATTCACTGAACCGATTTTGATCAAAATTGGTACAGACTAGAACCCCAAGAAAAATCCTATATCCATAAGTAGTAAGTATCCATAAGTAGTAGTGGCTTTGTGTTTGTTGTTTTGTATTGCCACCGACTTCCGAAAGTAAAGTAATGTGCGTTCTGTGCTTAAGTTATTTATAACTTTTTAGTTTTTGAAGGCGGTTTCCTATTTTTTGAAAAAACTTTTTATTTTTAGCTTTTTAGTATTGCCTGAACATCCAAATCCATTAAGAAACGGCGACACACTTAAAAGATATTGTAAGCCCTCCGATGATTTAAGAAACTAAAACGTCATCTGTTTTTTTTGGGATTTTGTTCATTCTTTCAAAAAGGGCTGGATCAATTTTGATAAAAATGTATATGGGACCATTTCAGAATAAACCCCTTTCGAACAAAAAAAAAAAGAATTTTGCGAATCCGTCTATATACGACAGAGTTATGCCCGAATATACATAAAAAAAAAATAGAAACATCCGAATTGATAACCTCCTCCTTTTTGAAGTCCAGTTGACATCTGACATACAAGTCATAACAAAATAATAAATGTTGTATTTCAGCTAATTCTATGAAAACAAAAAGTATTTTTTAGTTAAAAAGAAAAAACACTGACCAAGTGCGAGTCGGACGACTCGCGCACGAAGGGTTCCGTACCATTATTTATACAACATTAGACATCGAGCAGAAAAGGACAAAAAAACGCGTTTGTTGTATGGGAGCCCCCCTTAAATATTTATTTTATTTTGTTTTAAGTATTTGTTGTTATAGCAGCAACAGAAATACATAATTTGTGAAAATTTCAACTGTCTAGCTATCTTGGTTCTTGAGATACAACCTGGTGACAGACAGACGGACGGACAGCGAAGTCTTAGTAATAGGGTCCCGTTTTTACCCTTTGGGTACGGAACCGTAAAAAGAGTAGTATCCATAGGCTACTTTTTAAATCCACGTCGTTGTTTGCATCCGCGCTTACTGACATTCACGCGAACGAAGTCGCGGGTAAAAGCTTGTAGTGCATTTAATTGGTTAGATGACACACCAATCATTTGACATACTTTTTAGGAGGTCTGCGATGCCCCCATACATTTTGTATGGCAATTTAAACTTATGACGTCACTTGTACAGACGCCAGCACATCAAGCCATATCAAACTGTCAAATTTTCCCAATTGAAAATAGACCTTAAGATTTTGTAATAAAGTTGAAATTCTATCAAATAAATTTGACAGATTGTTGTAGCTTGATCGGCTGGCCTGTGTACTTTCATTTCTACTTATTGATTTTAAAGCAACTAAAAATCTATTTTTACAGTAAATTTAAAATTAATCAGTGTTTCAGGGAAATAATCTAGTGTTTATTTAGAGAAGTTGTTTTAGAGTTATTGGTTGATGGTGTTGTCATCTACCCAACTTTCAACTCTATTTGTAATGCCCTTTAGTTTAGTGTCAATTAATAAAGGAAACGACATAAGTGCGCGCTTGTTTACGCTAACCTAAAAGACGGGCAACATCCAAATGACAAAAGATATCTCTACATTTAACCAAAACATAAAGAAAAACAAACCTTAGCTGCTTCGTTTGTAAGTACAATTTTCGGTGCCTTTTCAAGCACATACGCCCAACAAAGTAAATAATTCTCCTTAGTTTCTGGTGTCAGGGTTGGTACAATGTTGTCAGAAAGCCGAGAGAATGTTTCAAACATCCTTTGTTTGTATAGAAGGCTTATTCTACAATGTTGTTTGGGACTCAAATATTCTGGGCTCTCAGACGCCAAATGACAAAAGATATCTCTACATTTAACCAAAATATAAAGAAAAACCAACCTTAGCTGCTTCGTTTGTAAGTACAATTTTCGGTGCCTTTTCAAGCACATACGCCCAACAAAGTAAATAATTCTCCTTAGTTTCTGGTGTCAGGGTTGGTACAATGTTGTCAGAAAGCCGAGAGAATGTTTCAAACATCCTTTGTTTGTATAGAAGGCTTATTCTACAATGTTGCTTGGGACTCAAATATTCTGGGCTCTCAGACACCAAATGACAAAAGATATCTCTACATTTAACCAAAACATAAAGAAAAACAAACCTTAGCTGCTTCGTTTGTAAGTACAATTTTCGGTGCCTTTTCAAGCACATACGCCCAACAAAGTAAATAATTCTCCTTAGTTTCTGGTGTCAGGGTTGGTACAATGTTGTCAGAAAGCCGAGAGAATGTTTCAAACATCCTTTGTTTGTATAGAAGGCTTATTCTACAATGTTGCTTGGGACTCAAATATTCTGGGCTCTCAGACACCAAATGACAAAAGATATCTCTACATTTAACCAAAACATAAAGAAAAACCAACCTTAGCTGCTTCGTTTGTAAGTACAATTTTCGGTGCCTTTTCAAGCACATACGCCCAACAAAGTAAATAATTCTCCTTAGTTTCTGGTGTCAGGGTTGGTACAATGTTGTCAGAAAGCCGAGAGAATGTTTCAAACATCCTTTGTTTGTATAGAAGGCTTATTCTACAATGTTGCTTGGGACTCAAATATTCTGGGCTCTCAGACACCAAATGACAAAAGATATCTCTACATTTAACCAAAACATAAAGAAAAACCAACCTTAGCTGCTTCGTTTGTAAGTACAATTTTCGGTGCCTTTTCAAGCACATACGCCCAACAAAGTAAATAATTCTCCTTAGTTTCTGGTGTCAGGGTTGGTACAATGTTGTCAGAAAGCCGAGAGAATGTTTCAAACATCCTTTGTTTGTATAGAAGGCTTATTCTACAATGTTGCTTGGGACTCAAATATTCTGGGCTCTCAGACACCAAATGACAAAAGATATCTCTACATTTAACCAAAACATAAAGAAAAACCAACCTTAGCTGCTTCGTTTGTAAGTACAATTTTCGGTGCCTTTTCAAGCACATACGCCCAACAAAGTAAATAATTCTCCTTAGTTTCTGGTGTCAGGGTTGGTACAATGTTGTCAGAAAGCCGAGAGAATGTTTCAAACATCCTTTGTTTGTATAGAAGGCTTATTCTACAATGTTGCTTGGGACTCAAATATTCTGGGCTCTCAGACATAATTAGCTTAATAGCTGCAGCACCGCCGCTACTGTATGGCTCTGTGGGCAGGATTCCTACTATCTGAAAATAATAATAAAAAAATACTTTGTGACAGACGGTCTAAAAGGTCTAATAAGAGCTTAATTTTTTTTCATTTTGAGGCATGGAGCAATATAAATTGGTTGGTGTTTTAATGCTCGGCAGATATGATAATATTATTGATGTGGAAGATTGGTTATTTCTTTTTTTATATACAAACTAGCGGGCCCGGCAGACGTTGTCTTGCCCAGAAAATCGGTACAAAAATCCAGGTCCAGCCTACCCTACCCCACCTACCTACCTACCTACCTTGTACCACCCACCCACTCAACACGGCAATTTGGCTCTTCGCAGTGGAGAGGTACCAGGGCGACATAATAAGTGCTACTAAGTTATGCGTTCCTAGTACCAGGGTGGCATACATCTAAGAAGTCCTATAACTCGACTCCAGCGCCACCTACCGGGTCCAATTGTAAATCTAAACCATTCTTGATACCACTGGAACACACACAAAAAATTTAATTCCGATCATTCCAGCCGTTTAGGATGAGTTCACTTTCATACACACGCACAGAAGATTTTTATATATAAGACTAGCTGACCCGACAGACGTTGTCCTGTCCCGATCTACCTACTTACCTGCCTATTTACCTACACCTACCCTACACCTACCCTACACCTACCCTACACCTACCCTACCCCTACCCTACACCTACCCTACACCTACCCTACCCTAACCCTTAACATTTGGATGGGGGATGAAAAAGGGGTGAAAAAAGGGGATGAAAAATAGATGTTGGCCTATTCTCAGACCCACCCAATATGCACACAAAATTTCATCAGAATCGGTCAAGCCGTTTCGGAGGAGTACGGGAACGAAAACTGTGACACGAGAATTTTATATATTAGATAGGCTTGTGTTTGGTCCTAAGTTTTCACCAGTGCAATTATGTAAGAAATCACCTGCGAATATGAATCCTACCTCTTTTTCGATTTCACTTACCTGTAGTGAAAAGTATTTGGTATTCGCTAAAAACGTTAAAAATAACGGAAAACCTATTTAGTTAGTTTTCACCTGTTCCAGTACCAGTTCGTCAGAATCAGAAGAAGTGAGCACTGAAGTGAGTTCTTACAAAATAGCATTGCTGATCCTAACTGATGATGAAGCCTAATGTGGAGCACTCTTGCCTAAGATGAACCGGTTCACCCGTGCCTTGACGATACCTAGATTATAATTATCGGGGAACAGAGGAGCAACGAAAGACACACAGAAAGACTTTATGGCCAAATACTCAAACGCTTCTCAATTTTAAGATGCCTTGAAGTCTCATACTGGCACAGTCACTTTGACATAAAGTGATAGACACAGCACGAAATTTAACGGCATCTTAACATTGAGTAGCGTTTGAGTATTTGGCCATATATCCATACTGCCAGTACTTCACATGGCGTATTTGTGGAAATATTCGCCTTATTTGGATAATACGGGTTACCTACTTGAAATCGAATGCCGTTAGATCGAATAACACTTGCGCCAAAACGTTAACTCGATAAATTATGAGCGCGACAGTTCACTACCTCGATGCATCAAAATCTCAAATAACTATAATCTCGAATCATCGGCAGCGCGAAGGGCCATTATCTTGATAGGAAACATAATTTCTCGAACGATCATCTAATGGATTTACGTAATAGTTTTACGGATTTTTATTTAAATACAATGTCATGAAACAATCTGAATGAGTAGAAATATAAAAAGTAGAAAGATAAAGTGTTTTGTACTACCTTCGTATATTTTAATTTAGCATTTTTTAAACAGTTTAGGCACATCGTATTTGTATTGAGTAGCTAATATTATATTTATTTATATTCATGAACATAGTTTATTTATATTTATACGCATATATTGTACTCAAATAAAAATCCGTAAAACTATTCTGTAAACCGATTAGATGGTCGTTTGAGAAATGATGTTTCAAGATAATCCCTTGGTGCTGCCGATGATTCGAGATTTTGATGCATCGAGGTAGTGAACTGTCGCGCTCATAATTTATCGAGTTAACGTTTTGGAGCATGTGTTATTCGATCTAACGGCATTCGATTTCAAGTAGGTAACCCGTAACCAATTATAGTAATTCGAAATTTTGATCCATCGAGGTAGTGAACTGTCGCGCTCATAATTTATCGAGTTAACGTTTTCGAGCATGTGTTATTCGATCTAACGGCATTCGATTTCAAGTAGGTAACCCCTAACCAATTATAGTAATTCGAAATTTTGATCCATCGAGGTAGTGAACTGTCGCGCTCATAATTTATCGAGTTAACGTTTTCGAGCAAGTGTTATTCGATCTAACGGCATTCGATTTCAAGTAGGTAACCCCTAATCAATTGACATACTTTTCATGAGGTGTCAAGACGCGATTCCCCAAGATTTTGGATGGCAATAGAATACCACTGTACTCTATTGCCATCCAAAATCTTGGGGAATCGCGTCGTAAGTATGTTAATGATTTTTGAAGGCCTATGTGCAGTGTGCAGTAACAGTGGACGTCTTCAGGCTGATGATGATGATGATGTTAAGACTCGTATTAACAATAATACGAGTCCCACTTATTTTAGGAAAAGCACAAGCATTTCCTAAAATAAGTGAGTGAACAGCTGGTCAATAAAATATACAAGCTCACCTTCTTCAACCAAAACAAGAACATCTCACTGCCCCGCAGAAGCAGCGCCTTCGTGATCCACCCGTATAACTGTATCAACCTCGGACCCAGCTTCACATCTTCTCTATTACAAGCCGCTAACCGATTCTTCATCTGCTCATACAACAGCTCGAACTTCTGCCCATGTTCCGCCTTATTCAACAAATGCGCTATCAATATACAAGCTTTAGACCTCGCTACCTCACGGTCACTCTCCAAAGCCACTTTTAACGCAACAGTCATGATCTCCTCGAACTTTGGATTGTACACACTTTGATGTAATGGCGTATACAAGCATTCGATTATTGAAAAGTAAACGTCGTCTTGCGCGCTTCGCTCTAATGCCTGTGGCGTGTACTTCGCTAATATGTTCTGTTGCTTCTCAGGAGGTAAACTACCTATAGTATTTGCTAATAGTGAATATCCGTGAGCCAAACTCTCCGAGCTTCTTGAAGATATCTCTTTGTACAGCCAAGTCAACACAGGGTCTATAAGACCGTGATCGCTTTCTATCTGTGTCACTTTTTCAGCACTAAACACACTAGTCATAGATATTGACTTGCTCAATGACTCCACCACATATAAAGCTCCTGGATTGTTATCCGATATTATTTTCAACATCTCTTCAATTATTACTTTGGTAAAGTCATCTATACTGGCCAAGTTCGTGAGTAAGTTCAAACGTTTCTGAAAGGCTACTTTGTCTTGTGTCATGTTCTCAATACTGCATTTTCCTTTGACAACTATATTCATGATGAGTTCTGGAAATTTTCTTGCGATCATGTGTATTGTCCCCACACTGATACTGAGTAGATCATTGTCAAGTGCGTGTTGGATATTGTAAATGAGGACTTCAACAAATGGCAACACAAGTTCTTCGCCCAAACAATCCTGTACTGTAATCAAAGTTTTGAAACCAGCCATCTGGAATTCCTTTGATGATTGGCTGACAGCTTCTAGACATATTTGTGGCACATTACCTACCTCAGCCTTTACTTCACTTATCAAACTTCGATTTTTGGCACATGCATATAAATCCCCAATGAAATCTAAACTAGCAACTTGCAATTTCGGTGATGATTTCATTTCGTAATACGCTACTGTGGCAGGGACCATGGCTTTTGTAATGGACACACAAGACTGGTTGGAAGCATTTGCTGCAGTAAGGAGTACTTTTGTGCCTTTTACGAATTGCGCAACTGTGGTTGCCTCAGCTATAGTAGTTTGGGCTGAAATAAGTATTCCTTTCAAAAAGTTTTCGAATGTTTGGTCTGTGTTGGCAGTTGTGGCCATCTTTTCAATTAAGGCAGATAATGCTTCGTGTGCTACTAATTTAAGTTCATCGTCAGTTTTGAGGGACATTTCCCTATTGAGTGCGGACCACAAGGCTCTTAGAAATGGGCTGTAAGTTTCTGCTTTGAACGTTTTGCAGCTTTCAATCTGAAAATGGATAATTGTATTTTTATATTAATTTAACCCAAATATAACAAGGACAATAAGTATTTGAAAAGTTACAAATGTGGTTTAATAATTATTGCATTGCATAGGTAGAATTGAAGGCGATAATTTTAAATTTACTGAATTAATCTATACATATTTGTAAAAAATAAATTAAATATGTTAGATATTACTTTTCTCACATTATCAAAAATTGAAAATAAATTATTTAAAAAAAACTAACCAACAGTTTCAACGAATCAATTTTGGCCAGTCTCAAATTGGAATCCAATTTTTCTATCAAAAGAATCAAACATGATTCGCCAAACTCTGGTGTGGCACAGAGACATGGGCATAAGTTATTAGCCAGATCATCTCTTGTCACAGCTGCAGGATCATCTTTGGATGGGTGAAAATCAATGGGGAAATAGCAAGATATTACATCAAACATTTCATCACTTAGATGTCCAAGTGGTACTGTCTTTATGAAGTCACTTAGGAAAGCAAAGAGAAATAATAGGTTCCGTGGGTCTCGTTCACCATCCATTGCTGATATGACACCATATACAAAATCTGAGCCTAAACTTTTCATGACTGAAATCAAAAAAAGGTTTTTAGTCAATTAAAATTATTGATAATCATAACTTGAAACAATTCTGGCCTAAAAGACCTTTATAAAAAACTCCTTTGTATCTTAACGTTGTATTTAAACAGGATAGACCAACAAAAAATGATCTCATCAAGGTTCCAATTTTATGGAACCCAATCCTACTAAACTAAAAGCAAGTTTGTGAGGATGGATGGATGTTACTCTTATATGCATTAAGAGGAAATACCATGGGCTAGAGAATTGAAAATTAGGTATTTGTAAAATCTATTGCTGTCGCGCGATGCCCGAACACGAACCGCAGAGCGCGATAGAGACAACTGCAGCTTTGACCGAAAATACCTATTAAAAGTACACAAAATCAATGATTCGTAGTCCCCTGATTTCTGCTCCAAAACTTAACTGATTTAACTGCTTTTTTCATTAAAAAATAAAGAAAGGCTTTTGCCGTGTTCCTATGTTTTCTATTTTTTATATAATCAAGTCAAATTTGTTTTCTGAATGTTTGAACACAGCGGAAAATCATGCCAATTTTTTAGGTTTTTGAATATTCATATCTCTTTTAATAATAAATTTATGAGAAAAAGGAAAACATAGGGACATGCCAATAGTAGCCATGGATATTTAAAAAAAAAAATAATTGATCTACTGGCATTATCCAGGGAGGAAACAGGGGACTAAGTTTGTATGGAAAAACGGCCCTTGTGTTTCCTCTTAATGGCTGAATGGAATAAGTTAAAATAATTCTATTCCTGGGACAAAACTTAGGACTTTAGTTTTATTCACACAGACAAAGTGGAGAGCAGAAGTTAGCAGACTATAATATAAACAAGTGTGGGCCAAGATAACTTTTTATTTGCTCACATACATGTGATATCGTAAACACATACTGAGATAAACTATTTATGATAAGAGATATCTTCACAAACAAATGAATATATTAAGAACTGACTTAGATTTTTATTGTACAATAGTATATAGTTCTGCTAATTATATATATTGTTAATACACTTGCAAATTATGACAAACGTATTAAAATAACCTCCAGAGCTGTTGATACTAAAACCTAAGGATGGTCCCCTTGACCCCTATCTACTATCACTTTGTCGAATAGTTTTCTATATTTTGACCACACAATGAACGATTTGTCATTGAAAACCGTGTTCATTAAAGAAGCAACCTTAAAAACCAATGCTTACATTCTAAATCCTTGTGACACAGTTTCTGAACTATTGTGTAAATGTTATATCTATCCTGTCTCGTCTGTGACTGACATGCCACTTCTCTAAAGAGCACTGTCAGAAAGTCAGTACAGTTTTCTACATTATATTCATTCATATCTATTAATACGGAGTACCCTTCTATGACAGGTGGTACAACTTGGTGGTGGTCTTTTAACCTGTCTATATAGAATTTTGATATGAATTTCACTTGCATGTTATTCAGATAATCTTTTGGCAGCTCTTTCAATATTTTTGTGTAGAAACGCATCCCTTTCTCTCTGTTTTCCGGTTGCTTGTTGGTTAAGACTCCGGCCATGTTTTCTACGAGATCAGATATATTGAGGTGTCCTGATACAATATCTGAAATAAACATATAAAAAAATATTGTAGATGAATAGCTAGCACATTGGACATTAGAAGCTGTTCTGTGGGAATGACGCCATAATTATGAGAACATGAACAAAATTTTAACTCGCATGTGTCACAAAGCTAAGGTACCTTCTCAAAATATAATTATCATTTTTTTTCGACTTCCACATGGACTAAGTCGCGGGCAGAAGCTTTAACTAGGTATTGATTAAGTTGAATCAATATAGCCACAAAACCAGTCCCAGATAAATAATAGTAAATACATGGACTAGGAGTAAATATGATAAATATGATGAATGAGTAAGAGTAAGTAAATAATTATGATGTTTTGTAAATGAACTCTTCCAAGAACTTCCATTGCTACCTTTGCTACTGAGATGTTGGCACAAATTCACAAACTTACCGGTAATAATACTTTGTGTCTCAGAAAATATATCGCTGCGGAGCATTATACGCTCTGCCAATTCAGGTCTATACCACACAGAAGTCATATTGTTGCGTAAATTTTTCTACAATTTTTTTAAACAGTTGTGTACAACAACAAATATTTAGGAATCAAAGTAAATCATATTTCTAAATAACCATGCATTGGTTGCAGTACTGAATTGTATTGTTGAGTGATGTGATATGTGATACCTATAATTTTGTTTTGGTTACACCAAATATATCGTTACACGGTACACACTATGTAATATTGTGAAAAACTTTGTTTTGTTATTTTGAGGTTATTATTGTTAAGACAGCTACATACTCTTTACTTCTTTACTCTATGGTTAATGTAAGTGTTTTTAAATGTTTTCGAAATAAACAAGTATTGTTATATGTACATTTGATAATACATTAATTTTAGTTAGGTACCGTACTTTAGTTTGTAGTATTAAATAATATAGCATACTGTTCAATGTTTATAGTTAGGGAGGCCTACGCTGTATATTATATTGTACTCTGGGCCTACGTTTAGCAGTGGACGACAGTACGCTGATATGATAATGAATTGATGATGAATGATAATATAGTTATTTAATTTAATTTCATAGACAACCCCTCATAATGTGGTGGAAATATTTGGCAAATGTGGCAGAAAGGCAAAAGTGGTTTGATTGTGATTCTTTGACTGTTTGATCAAATTCAACTAAATGTCAATGTCAAATCTATGTCAACGTTTGACTTTGAAGTTTTGAAGGTTATGTTATTATTTTCTTTAGATCCTTTCTTGTCAGATACTTTCCGATTCAGCGCGGCTGATGAAAAGTGGTGCAATAAAATTTGTAGCGCGCTTGAAGAATTCTTATTTCGAACTTGTAAGTTGTCGCTGACTTTAAATATTGTAAGACCATATAATACGTGAAACATGTCTCATAAAACATTGATAGACTTCGTGGTGAAATACCACAAACCACGTTTGTTAAATAGCGTTGTGTTTTTCCCAAGTAATGGAAACTCATATTTTGGTCGAAGATTAATGGTTCCAGTCCCTCTTTCTTGTTCGACACCGAAGATTCAATCGCCCAGAAACTTTAGTACGTCTACTACAAAAATGAACGAAGTTGGCGCTCAACTGACTCCTAAACCAAAACAAACTGATGGAAAATTTCAATTGATGTTCACATGTAAGAAATGCAACACAAGGAACACGAAATTCATTACAAAATTAGCGTACTACAAAGGCGTAGTTATTGTTATTTGTGATGGCTGTGAGAACAAACATTTAATAGCTGATAACCTAAATTGGTTCACCGATATGGAAGGAAAGAAAAATATCGAAGATATAATGGCAGAAAAAGGAGAAACTGTACGGAAAATAATGTCTTCAGACCTGGAATTTATTGCTATGGAAATGGCAAAAAGTATTGGAAAAGACAGTGAAGACAAATTGTTGTTAAAAGAATAAAGTTGATGGAACAGTACTTACTTATGAAGCTACTTAGTTTATACTAGTTATTTATTTATCCATATTATTAAATTATATACCTTTTATATTTCAAAGAAGGTAGGCAAAGCTACATGATACTGGACATTTTTTGTGATGTAGAATTCTAATATTTTTAAGCTAATGTAATATTTTATTATGGCGGCATGATATTCTATGTAAAGCTCATATTCCTTGCCAAAGTAAGCTTAAAAATCATTTTTGAAATGACTACTTGGCTTATAAAACTTTTCTTTCATTTGTATAGTATTGTTTATAATCAAAATGGATACTTTAATTAAGGAAAGAATTTGTTTTAACAGTACTCTTTATATGAAACTAGTTCTGGATGTATGTAACAGCCATAGCATATTATTTTCATTATATTATAATGCAAGTAGCATAGCACGTTATTGTGATATGAAATATAAAATTAATAAAACAATTTTAAAAAAGATTATATGATTTATTTTCAATCCATAATACAAGAGATTACAAATCAAGAAAAAAATATGGCCAACCTAAAAATAAAATATCAAAACAGATTCGTATCAATAAAAAGCTGCATTCATATCATTCCATTTTACCTACTCAGGGCCAACCTTTTCCTGTAAAACCATAAATTTCGAAAAAAAAAAAGAATGAATGAAAACTTCATTTGATAATAAAACTGGATATATTGGAGATAGTCTTTGATTATATCTACCAGAAATGCTAAAAAAGAAATAATATGAAGCTGCTGTGTTACTAAAATTACAGAAAGGGATTTTATTTTACGACACACATTAGTGCACTATTTTAATAATTTCAGCAGACAACGCTAGATTCTTTTAAATAATTGGCACCAGTTGGTAATCATATCTGAAAATACTCTATAAAAATAAGGCACAATATAATCACATCATGTAATACATTTTATAATCTCTTATAATTAAGTAATATACTAGGTATTATTTGTGTGATAATTACATTATACAAAATTAATGTACCTACAAAGTTATCTTAACATTATAAAGAATGTAGTAAGGAATGCAGTAATTCTCATTTGGAATTTTGTCTTGCAGAGAACGGATGAGTCCTTGAATACTTAAAAAAAAAATAGGAATTTTAACTTGTGTACTTAAATATCTTCTGTTTGCATTGAGGGTAGATAGCAAATACATGCAGATAATCCTTACTCTAAGTATATCTGTAGTGTAGGACATCATCAAATTCTTCTGTCTTGACTGATTTTTGTAAATTTCTGAGATAATAATAGTCAACTTGCCAAAAAGGCCTTGATTGTAGCATAATATTAAAAAGTAATTGAGTAAACAATCACTGACAAAATTTCAGTCTTAAAAATTATTTTCTTCTCTTGATACTAATGTGTTATACTCTTTTTGGACGGCTTACAATAGCATAGTCAGTCCCATTACACATGTTATGAGAGACATCCTCCAAACCAACTTGGTTTTGTAGAGCTTGGACTTGTGCAGCAGTGGGTACTTGAGGCCCTGGAGTGTTGGGTTTTCTTATCATACCATAACCCAAATGGGAGTCATCTGCTAATCGTGCTGTCTGCATTACATTCTCAACCTCATCATAATCATTCCAAGTGTCTTTATTCTTTGGCTCACCAAGAGCCAAGGTTGTAGGGCGCGATTCAATCTTTTTATAACGTGAAGATTTATTCAATTTACTTGTCGACCCAAAATATGCTAATCTATCATAATTTTCATCTTCTGGGTCAACTACTGGACTTGGCAGCAGTATAATTCTTGAAGATTCTGGACCAGTAGTGTTCAAATTATCCTGAGATCGAGAAATGAGTTTTATGCAGTGTGGATTGTCTCCCAAATTAGGTGTGAATTCAGTATGCTCAGGTTCATCAATCCCTAATGTTTTCCATGCTTCAGATCTTACTTCAACTTTATCATATGGCACTATTTGGTTAGGGGGACTATGTTCCCTTGGTCTGTTGTCCAATTGGTCAATTGGTTCATAGTTATCAAGTTTCTTAAATCTGGCAAAATCTGAGGTTTCTTCTGATGAAATGTCTTTATTTTTGGGTAGGTTGATAATTTTACGAGGTGGCTTCTGTGGTTTAGGTTTTAGTGCTGGTTTTGGCATAAGTAAAGGTGCAGTGTCTCTTTCTGAGCAAGAACTTTGCTGGCTAGATACTGAAGCTGTCTTAAATGACAGTGAACTCAAGTTCAAATCATCAGGTCTGGCAGCAACAAGGGGACTTCTAGATCCAGGGAACAAATTGGCACTTGACTGGATATTAAATTCGCTGTGTTCAGGACTATTCAAGTCATTCCCAATCATTTGCTTCATTGTTTTCATTTTTAAAGACAAGCACTTGAAAATTTCTGATTGGTTTGGGTGTTCTAAATGGAAGATACCTTCACCAGTATCACATTTTCGACCAGCTTCAAAAGTAAATTTACCCTGTCTGTAACCATAACGTCTTATGAACCTATAAGGCCATGTGGCATACACTTTATCATCATTCTGAGCTCTTAATTCTATGGCAGTAGACGTGAGCAAAAGGAGATATCTGATGGGTTCAAAACCACATCTTATTGAGGCTTCAGAGGGGCACATTTTGACAGAGAATACTCCCTCTCCAGATGAGCAATACAGATCATTGTCTTCATCACAACTGAATGGATTTGAGTCCCTATCTTTGAAGGCCACTGATTGTAACGCGGTCACCCATTCTAAGGTTTCTGCCTCTGACTGTGTGCTCAGTTGTTGTGTGTGTGACTTACTAAGTATTGTAATAGTGTTTGGACTAGAATGTGTTATTTTTATACAATTTTCGAGGGTAATAATTTTGGGTATAGCACCAGTAGTGACATCATCTTTGTTGTCAAATATTTCTAGACGCTCAATTCCTTGTTTGCTGGCAGTGAATAGGATGCAGTGTTTCTGTTGCCAATTTTTCTGTGGACAATAAATAGATGATAATATTAATATAAAACAACATCACACTTTTTATTCCCCAAATATGGGTGGTTGGTCATCAACCAGGCATAAATCCAGATTCTGCCCAACTTGGGGATGGAACCCAGAACATCACACTTAGTAGTAAAAAAAAAGCACCAATTTTGTTGCACATGCAATCAGTAGATTGCATGTGCAACAAAATTGGTGCTTTTAAAAATAAATCTTACATACAATATGTAGTAACAATTTTCCTGCAAAAATATTGTAGTAGGGAGATAATTATGTTAATAATAGTAGGTAGGTAGGAAGTACAATTTAAAGGTAAACAACTGGTTTATTGTAGTACAGAATAATAAAGTACTGAAACATTCTTAACTGTTATTTTATCGGATCTAATAGTGAGACACAAAAAGTAAAACATTCAGATTAAAGAGGGATGTGTGATTATGTAAAAGTAGTACTGGTAACAAAGTTTTGTATAAATGACATGAGGAAATGTTAAGAGGTAAGTTTAGAGTACATGCATATGTAATGCAGTGGAATGGAACATGTACTAAATAATTAAAAATAGTAATAATAAGAATTAACTACTATTGATACAAAAAGAAGTAGATTAAGGAAAATTTATGAATGTGGTTGAGGAGCAGAATTTAAGAAATGTAAAGGGTTGGGTAGTGTTTGTGAGAAAGAGGGGACTTCTGAGATGAAGGTTGGTAGAGATGGTTGGATTTCGCATAAAGGTAAGAGTATGATGTCAGAAAATAAATCAATTTGAGGTTTAAATGGACAAATTTTTAGTCATTATAGTTGCTGTTTGTAATCAAACGTTTTCCTTCAACTGGACACAAATACATTTGATTCAAATTATAGATTAGCACAATAAACAACGGGATAAGTAGCGATAATATAAGTACTATGATAACCATACTACTAAGTATAATACTTAATGTTATCCAACTTCATTCTATTATTTTCATTTTAAATAAAGTTATTCTAATGAGTTTTCCGCTAAAACTATCAACATAATCGACCTATTGAAAAGTTTCCGAAATGGCAATTAACAACACGGCAACTACCTTTCCATTGAGTCACTACTTGATTACAATAATGTTATAACCGCGAAGATTACGTGATGGTGCATGAATCACATGCACTATTAAATTCCTACTAGTAGCAGATATTTGATTTGTACCTTTTTAGGAAATTTACTAAACATATTCCCCCCGGCAGGCGGAAATAATAAACAACCAGATTTGATCTCGTCGTCTTGTTCCATTTTCCGCGTTTGATTTTTCTAAATGTAAAAACACCTTTTGAATTCGAGTAACACTAAAAAACATAGCACAAACAATAATTCGTTGTTGGTTTCACGCTTAAAGTTAATTCATAGGTGCAATAAAATAATTAGTATAAAATGAAAATGTGAATGTAAGCAGTGTGCACAATTTCACGAATTTACGATTGCTTGAACAACTCAAATCAATGCATTAAATGACAGACAGAAAGGATGGGCAACATATCGAATAAAGTGAACCACAGATAAAACATTGTTTTAGGCGATTATTCGATAATATTATAGGTACTGCGACTACATTAGCCGCACGGTTGATGTGTGCAAGTTGATCCAAATTATAGAAACTTAAAATTAAAGTAGAGAGTCATGTCAAAGAATCTAGTGAAATCCTTTTGTCGCTTGCGTGGAAGGCTTAGGCTCTAAGGCTGAAATACTGGCTCTAGTCCAAACTCTAGTCTCTTTCCGATGGGTATTAGAATATTGTGGGCCGGGGTTGTCCGTTCATGTACTTTATGGTCAAACAGCCAATCGACTTCGGCAGAGGCATTGGTCCATCATCTCCATTCCATGGGTTAAATGCTGTAAGACATTTCAAATACTCCGGATAATAATTTAAAAAAGCCAACACTAAATGGAACAGAATCCGAAACTTTCCTAGTTTATGTAATCTGTGACCCAGAACCACAGAGTTTCTTCTGTCATGTTCCTGTCAATCTCAATCAATCAGTCAGTCAGACACTAGAAGCTTTAAATATATGAGGCAACACTCTAAACACCTAAGTGAAACCAACTGTGGGGAGACGCCTCTGTCTGAATGCATACATAAAAGAAAGAAAACACATATCACTGTCTCGTTCTTATGTTTGCATTCAGAAAGAGAGCGTCTGCCCACAGTTGATTTCACTTAGGTATTTAAAGTGTTGCTTCCACTCATGAAGCTGTAGATTAAAATGGAGTCAACACTTCGAATACCTACTTGAAGCCATACCTATCCATCATTATCTCGCTCTCTGTGGGCCAACCCTCTCTTTCTAAGTAGGGTAACCTTTATTTTATTTTTCCCAGGACATCGCTATAAGTATTTATTTATAAATATCTACATTCTGTTTACCTAAGATAAACAAATATCTCGTCTATGTTTGTTTACATCATGATAACTAATGTATGCGTTTAAATTGCATTAAGAAATAAAGTAATATGAATTCTAAACTCGATGGATAACTTGATCAAATATAAAATCCTTTGTCGTGCCGCGACGTCAAACAGCGCCGGCCCTAATATGAACGCTTATATGTAAGAACCTCAAAAAGGAAATAAAATGTTTTTAACATATTAATAAATGATAACTAAGTATATCAAGATCAAATACTTTTACAAGACTTTTACATTGAATTTCATTGATTTTGTGCAATCTATTTGATTTTATTTAAAAGAAGTCGTATTGAAGTAGAGTGACCATTGTTAACTGTGTGAACCTATGTGACGTGTATATGTCTACTTACATATTTTGATACTTATGTTTAATATTTGGACATCTTTTATTTAGGTAATAATAAACTGAATGTTATGTACGTTTGAGGAGGTTGCTAGGGCGCGAGCGGGGGCTGTAGGTGGGCGCGGGGCAGAGAAGCGCGGGCGACGCAAGCCTCAGGTCGATTCGGGTGTCGTCGTAAAATACTAGCTAAGCAGCGCACACGTACGTACAACCTCCTCGTACGCGAAATTTTCGAAAATCATCTTTAATTTTGTTTTCGTCATTTACCTCCCATATAACCATATTGAGGATATATTTAGGACTTTGCGTGAGAACTTAACTAATTATACCAATACTAAGAAACGTGTATATATTTAATGACTGATATACACATACACTTACGGCTCATTATTCGGGTATTTTAATGACATTATTTTTTTAGGTTTCCTAAAAATAGTACTCAAAGAAAATTGTGGTTATCCATTGAGCCGTTGAAAATGAAGTTCTATAAAAGTGCAAGGATTTGCAAATTGCATTTCAAGAATCAGATATGATTTAAGAACAAGGTGCTTAAAAACATTAGGAAAGGTAAAAAGATAACTGTAAACCTGTTAAAACTGTGTTACATTATTATCATGTATTTAGAAATATAATGTTTCAAATATATAACAAAAAGCAACATTTTATAAAATTTATTATAATTTTCAGACAACAAGTTCACTACCTACATGAAGAATCTATGGTGCAAATAGCTGCTCTGCCAAGTACTAGTTCTGGCATTTATAGTAATTCTCCACTTACGGAAATGGGAGTGAAACATGCTGGCTGCAATGTAGTTAAAAACAGTGTCGAAATATTCTTGAAAATATAAGCATTCTTAACAAGTTACCTGGTGTCCGTTTTCGTTAATAAATATGAAATTAATGTGTCCTGGGCCATCCAGAACACAATGAAATGAAATGATTGCACGCTAAAACGTTTAATAAATAAAGATACAGTTTGGTACACAGCAAAAGACAGCAATCATAACGAAAAACTAATGGCCAATTTTTCACAGATAATCAATCATTCTCTTATAGATTACAAATGCGTTCAGGACACTACAAATACTCTCCCCTTAAAGATTAAGACGCACCGGGGCTTTAATATCTCTACAAGAACGCCTTAAATTAATGTGAGCCTTATTATTTTCATTTACAACTTGATCTTTAGAGACGTTGCCAACTCCTGGACTATTTTGAACTTGAGGTATAACTTTATTGCTAGCTCTTGGACTACCTATTATTGGAATCAACGGTGAATCATCTAAATCTTGAAAATTATTTCCATTTGGAGTAATAAAAACACTTGGCAATGTCCCTGAAGTTACAGGAAAAACAATGGTATCATTTGGCAAACTATTTAAACAAACATCATTGTTTTCATTATAACACTCACTATTCTCCTCTCCTTGAGCTTGAGGCAAAGAAGGTATAATCTGGTTAACATGCCTTTTCCATACCAAACCTTCATTAATTAATTTGCATAAATAAGTTCTTTGACCCAATACCTCATCAATTACACATTTTATAAACTGTTTTTTATTAGGATTTCTGTAATCTCTGCAATACACATAATCACCTACTTTAAACATTTCCTCTTTTCTATAATTGTTATTATTGTTACAATTAGAATTATTATCACTGCCCTTAGACAACAAATCAAATCTAGTTCTCAATGCTCTCTGAAACATTAACTGTGAAGGTGAAACTCCAGTAACAGAATGAATAGAGTTTCTATAATGAAATAAATACCGATACATTAAAGTTTCAAAACTTACTTGAACATTACTTTTGTCTCTCAAAGCTTTCATCATGCCAGATTTGAAACTTCTAACAGCATTTTCTGCAAAGCCATTGGTAGCAGGATGGAAAGGAGGTGAAGTTTCATGTTTAATACCATTTTTTGTTAAAAAATCTGAAAACTCTGAGGAACAAAACTGCGTTGCATTATCTGTTACAACTACTTCACTTAAACCAAATCTACTAAAACATTCCCTAAACTTGTCAACTGTGGATTTAGTATCCATACTTTTCATAATAAAAGCTTCAGGCCATTTAGTGTAAGAATCTACAATCAATAAAACCATTTTACCATTAATAGGTCCTAAAAAGTCTGCATGTATACGCTCATATGGTTTGTGTGTTTTCGGCCATGAAATTATTTTAGATTTTTGTGGTTCAGGCCTTGCACTCATGCATACATCACACATTTTAACATATTTTTCAATATCTTGATCCATGTAAGGCCACCAAAAGTAACTTCTGCTATTACTTTTCATTTTAACTATACCTTGATGTGTTGTATGTAGTTCTTTTAATAACATACTTTGCAATTTCTTAGGAATTACAACTCTATATCCCCACATAATTACTCCCTTGTCAATATATAATTCACTTTTCTTATCCCAAAATGGTCTTAAGAAATTGTTTTCCAATCTAACTGGAAAGCCATACCTAATCATATTAAATAATGAACTTAAAATACAATCTTTTCTAGTTTCTGACCTTACTAAATGTAAATTAATAACATGTTGATTTTCTACAAAATTAATATAGTCATATTTTTTAATTGAATTATCCTTACATTCTTCCTATCTTAAAGGTAAGCGAGACATACAGTCAGCGCTGAAATTTTCAGTCCCCTTTACATGTTTAAAAGTATAATCAAAACCTGATAAATACAAAGACCATCTTTGTAAGCGCCCTGCTGCCATCTGAGGCAAGCTTTTATTTTCACCAAATAAGGCCTGTAAAGGTTTATGATCTGAAAGCAATTCAAACTTTGTACCAATTAAATACTGATATAATTTTTGTACTGACCAGTAAATAGCTAAAGCTTCTTTATGAATCATTGAATAGCCCTGTTCTGCTTTTGAATAAACCCTTGAAATGAAAGTAATTGGTCTGTCAGATCCATCAGTCATAATGTGTGATAAAACAGCTCCAATGCCATCTTGAGATGCATCACATGCCAATCTCAAAGGTAATTTAGGGTTAAAATGCACTAAAATGCTATCTGAAATAAGATTTTTTTTAACCAGTTCGAAACTATTATCACATTTTGTGTTCCATTCAAAATTTTTATTCTTTTTTAATAAATCATAAATAGGCTTCAACTTAACTGATAATTGAGGAACAAATTTAGCATAATAATTGACCATACCTATCCAAGACCGAACACCCGTTATGTCTTTGGGAATAGGTGCATTTACAATAGCATCTAAATGAGATTTATCCTTTTTCAAACCATCTTTAGAAATAATGTGACCCAAGTAACGAATTTCTTCTTGGAAAAATAAACATTTACTTTTGTTTAACCGAATACCAACTTCTTTAAATCTTCTTAACACCTCTTTTAAATTCTCTAAATGAGAAATATCCGTTTCACCTGTTATCACAACATCATCAATAAAATTTACTGCCCCCTTGGCACCTAGTAATATTTTTTCTAACTTAGCTTGAAAAATTTGACTTGCTGGTTTTGTACCATAAGGCAATCTATTAATTTTGTAAATACCTTTAGGTGTTGACCATGCTAATAACTCTTTAGTATCTTCATGTAAAATCAAATGATTAAATGCATTTCTTAAGTCTAATTTCGTGAATCTTAAACCGCCTTGTAAAGCTGTAAAAATTTCGTCAATGCGAGGTATAGGATGATTAAAATCTTTAAGATATTTATTAACTGTTATCTTATAATTAGCACATAATCGCAAAGTATCCCCATCCTCACGTAACACTGGAACTAATGGTGTACCCCATTTAGAATTTTCAACTTTCTCGATTACACCTTGTTTCTCGAGTTTTATTAATTCTGCCTCTACTTTATCTTTAAATGCATAAGGAATTGGCCTGGGCTTGTGAAATATAGGTTTACAATCTTCTTTCACCTCTAATTTAATTTCCTCCCCTTTTATAACACCTAACTCATTTTTAAAAATCTCCTCATACTCATTTAAAATATCTTGTAATTTTGTTTCTATTTTATCTGTAACTGTGTTAACTGAGTGAGAAATGTTAAGGTTAAATTTTTTAATCAAGTCCCTACCAAATAAACACCTCACCCCTTGTTTAACAACTAAAATATCACATGGCAATTCCATGTCTTTATATTTTAATTTTATACTTAAAGTTCCTAACGGTTTTAAAATTTCCCCACTGTAAGTTTTTAATTCAATATTTGATGGCTCTAATTTAATATCTAAAAAGTTCTTTAAATAAATATTTTCAGTAATGCAAGAGACCGTAGCTCCTGTATCAAGTTCCATCAAAACTGATTTTCCCTCTATAAAGCAATGAAGAATAAACGGAGAAACATAATTAATTTGTAAATTTTCTGTTAAATTAAACATATCTACTGTATGATCTTCTTCAGGGTTTGAAATAGCTACGCAATTTACATGTTTTGACTTACACACACTTGCTAAATGTCCAACTTTTTGACACTTTTTACATTTATACACTTTGTACTTACACTTAGCGAATACATGGTCTGGTTTACCACAATGGATACATAGTAACTTCTGAACCGAACCTTTCTGAACATTAGTGTAGCTTTTATTTGAGCTCCCCTGATCTTCCTTGGTAAATGTATTATTATTACTATTATTCTTGTAAGTGTTCCGAACATTAATTTTATTAATGTTAACTTGTAATGAGGCTTCTTTTTTTAACGCTATATCCAATAATTGTGTGACTAATTTCGATGTACTTTCTTCGCACAAACGCTCTTGTACAGGACCTGGTAACAGGCCTGTGACAAACTTATCCTTGACACGTTCTTCCACTAACGTGCCAAAATTGCAATCCGAAGCTGTTTCACGAACTCTAGCATACCATTTGCTTACCAGTTCGCCCTCCAATTGCGTTAATTTATCAAAGGTAATGCGTTTTCTAAAGTGAGAAATGCGAGGTTGAAATCGTAATCGTAACGCATTTTCAATTTCTTTAAAAGTTTTCTCTTTAGGTAACTGTGGATGACACAGGTTTTTTACTATCTTATAAACATTTTCTGATACTAAAATCAACAAAGTTGCTACCTGTTTATTCTCAGGTACATTATTTGCTGTGAAATACTGCTCCAATCGCTCCAGGAAGCAATTAACATCTTCGCCTTCTGTGTAAGGCTTTAACGAAATGTTGGTGGCCATCACCAATAAAATTTACTCCTCGTCGCCAAATAATGTGTCCTGGGCCATCCAGAACACAATGAAATGAAATGATGGCACGCTAAAACGTTTAATAAATAAAGATACAGTTTGGTACACAGCAAAAGACAGCAATCTTACCGAAAAACTAATGGCCAATTTTTCACAGATAATCAATCATTCTCTTATAGATTACAAATGCGTTCAGGACACTACAGAAATACACACCTTTTATGTCTATTTATGTTATTAAGTAAAGTTTCAATTACCACATATTTTAACTAGTGAGTCTTGCGCTCAGTTTAAGAGACATACAGAAAATATCTCGGTGATTTACGTGTTAAGAAGAAATTAAGTGAAAAAACAACGAAATATGTTTACAATGATTTAATGTCAGAAATCACGATTTTAACACTTACGGGTGAAATTTTATATCACCTCCTGCACGCGTAGCATGACCACGCTATGTCTACGGAAGAATAGACATAGACATACTGACAGCAAGAATATACAAGTCAGTACAGTTTGTCTATTCTTCCTGTCAGTAGGTATGTCTAATTGTCTATTCTTCCGTAGACATAGCGTGGTCATGCTACGCGTGCTGGACACCACGTATTGCCACAACCACGCACTACTCATTTTTGCAACATTTCTTTATTTAGAACGATGATTACCTCGAACACTACCAGACAAAGCTGTGAACTTGAACTGCTAAGTAAACAACCGCCATATTGACCATTTTTATGTTGACACATAGTGTCAATGTTGCCACATTACCGATTCCTTAGGAAATGGCATTGTAATTCACTGATCGTCAACCCAGTTAAGCACGCGTGACACGTGAGTGTTACCTAAAATTGTATGTTTTATAACTTAACTACTGATCCATAATAACATTATTTGACAGAGTTTAACTTCTGATTTGGTTAGTGTGACGCCTATTTCGAAGAATTTAGTAGGAAATTTAAATAAGAAGGTAGCAATACTACAGGCCACACTAAAAAGAGAGGTCGGCCCACAGAGAGTGAGATGGAGATACGTAGGTATTTACTCAACTTTTTGTTCGAAGTGTTGGCTCCATCTTTACCTATAAGCTTCTTGCTTTCACTTTTATCTATCAGCATCTTGGGTCAGACCATGAAGATAACTATGAACAGGTATAAATGGAGCCAACACTAAGAACAAAAACTTGAAACCAACTGTGGGCTGATGCTCTCTTTCTGAATGCATACATAAGAACGAGACAGTGATATGTGTTTTCTTTATCTTATGTACGCATTCAGAAAGAGAGCATCTGCCCACAGTTGGCTTCACTTAGGTATTTAGAGTGTTGCCTCCACTTTTATCTATAAGCTTCTTGGGTCAGACACCTTGTCGAGAGTATTATTATTCTGTGCTTGTCATTTTATCAAGTTGACTACTGTACTTGACACTGACACACACTAGTGACTGACAGTCTGACAGACTATCAGTGATGCCAATTTAGCATATTTTATGCTAAATTTAGCATATTTTCATGTGGTTTAGCAAATTGATTTGTTGTTTAGCATATAGCATATTTTTTTAGCATATAAAATAATTATAAAATTAAAGTATGACCATGAAAATTACGTAAATGCGTGCGTAATTATTGCCATTTAAATTAAATCCCTTTGCTATATTGTTGGCACCAGGAGCGCCAACAATAGCAAAGGGATTTAATTTTTAATTAAATTAAATAGTTTATTTTTAATTTAAAATCTTGACGTCAAATTATGCTCTCTACCGTATTGTGGGGATTCCCCACCAATCTCATTCAATATACCATAGACAAGCAGCATTTTTTCACTCCCTCCTTCTTGTATGGAGGAAGTGAGATAAAAATAGGATATACAGTAAAACTTGGTTAAGTGGGACCTGTTTAAGTGTGAAACCTCCATAGCTGGAACTAGGGTTAACAACTTTTCAGGTTGGAGAAAGAAAATCAACAGTGTTTTATTTTGTTCGTACAGTACGTTCTGAAACAAGGGAGGCCTGCGCTGCATCGTGCAACTGTGTGGTGTGGTGCGCCTATAAATGTACCAGTGATATTAAAAACAGTATAATACTGTTTTTAACAATATAGTTGGGAACCCTAGCTTGCACCGATTGTGCAAGCTTTAGCCCTGAATTACCTCTGTTTGTGGGACAATACAAACCTCTATATCTGGGATTACTTCTTTCGATTTTATATCATAAATTGCCTCTATAATTGAGACAGCGAGTATATTTTAGCTCTTTTACCGAGTTTATATTTAAAAAAATACTTTTGATAAATTATTTTCTTTGAATATAATAATAAAAAAATATAAATATTACGTTTTATTAGACATTAAAAAATGATAGCATAATTTTTAGCATTTTTATAAAGCAATTGGCATATTTTTGGCATATTTTACACACCATTTTAGCATATTCTCCATTGGTCTTGTTGGCAACACTGCAGACTATGCATTTTTATTTTGGCCATCCATATGTGATTCATGAGATTGAGAGAAGTTTTTGAAAACAACAATAGATCTTATTCAATTTTATTGTGAAACCGTAATTTAGTCATTGGATATCTGGCAATATGAACCCTTTAGCGGGGACGGCTCATTTACTGGATGAATTGGACAGTACGTGTCATAAAACTTAGTTGTTGTAATATTCATGTTTAAATTTTTATCAAAACAATTCTTGTTTTATAAAGAGAAACTTATGGTGTTGCTGCGGGATGGCAGGACATTGATCGGATACCTTCGCTGCGTCGATCAATTTGCCAATTTAGTTCTGCACAAGACGATAGAAAGGATTCATGTCGGCAGAGAGTATGGAGACATTCCAAGAGGTATATTTATCGTTAGAGGAGAAAATGTTGTACTTCTTGGTGAAATTGTAAGTTGAGATATTGATTACAAATAAAAAAAAAATTTCAACCGACTTCAAAAAAGGAGGAGGTTATCAATTCGTCTGTATTTATTTTTTTTATAACCTATATAATTTATGTGCAAATAAGAAATAGGTGTCTTTTTTATTTATTTATTTGTTTAACATTCTATTGGATATTAGCAGCGTCACTGGTAGATTAATATATACTGCCAAATGACCATGTTTTTACATGTTCTGCTAGATAATGGATTATGAATCCTGAGTTTCAAATTAATTTATTACTACCTATGGTGATTTTTGTCACACCACATTTCCCAAATACTCTTCAATACAATAATAAAATAAGAATCATTAATGTCTTATCATGGGTAATCTATTAACCGTGGAGGTTCCTACTGAGCCTATATTTTCAAATTAAAATTTGTTAGCTGGAATATAGCTGAACAATGTATGATCTTAAATTTAAAATGACCAATTTACATTCTACCTTTACATTTGGTCTCCACAATTTTTTTTTTTTGTATATATCTGTTTGGGTAACTTATTTATTCAGTAGATTCTTGATTGCAATGAACATAATTAACCATAAATTAACCATAAAAATAAATTAATTTTCAGGATAAAGACAAAGAGGATAATTTACCATTAACGGAAGTGTCTGTAGATGATATTTTAGATGCTCAAAGAAGAGAACAAGACGCTAAGATTGAGCAACAAAAGTTACTTTCGAAGGCTTTGAAAGAAAGAGGACTTAATTTATTAGCTGAAATGGGACATGATGATATGTTTTAAATGACTCCCAGCTTCCATCTCTATTCCATAAGACTGTAATTATGTAATAAATTCTATCTATCCTTGCTTGTTGTTTTAATACCTAGTGGACAATTTTAACTACATCTTTATTATGAAAAGAACAAGATTTGAATTATATCGGTGCTCTGAATAAAAAAATATTTGCCTGTAGTAAAAAAAATCAAGAAAACTGCCTTTTACATATTGAACAATCGAGGTAATTACATGGGCCACTCATTCATAGTAGGTCATTTTTAACCGACTTCAAAAAAGGAAGTTATCACTTCGACATGTATGTATGTAATACTAGCAACCCACCCCTGCTTTACACGGGTGCAAGGTATTTTTTTAGATCAAACTATATATAAACCTTCCTCTTGAATCACTATGTATTGTTGAACACTGCAATACAATCCGTTGCGTAGTTGAAACGATCTTAGCGTATAGATAGCTGGAGTGACTTTGTTTTATACTATGTTTGCTTTGTTTTGTGTTAAGGTTGGACTAGTACGTATGCGGGTGAGAGTCCTGGCGGAGGAAGCGGTATACCAGGGCGGGGTGATTTTGGCAGTGTCCTTGGACATCTCCAACACCTTCAACACCCTGCCTTGGAGTTGCGTACGGGAGGCACTCAGTATCATCGACTGCCTTCCTACCTCCGCCGCGTCGTTGGGGCTAATTTGTCCGAGAGGTGTGTCACCTACGTGGGACGTGATGACGTACACCAGCGCCGCATGCCGTGCGGTGTTCCACAGAGTTCCGTCTTAGGACCGCCCCTGTGGAACATCGGGTACGACTGGGTGCTGAGGTGCGAGCTCCAGCCGGCCGTGGACCTGACGTGTTACGCTGAGGACACGGTCACGGTCACGGCCCGGGGGAGCTCGTACAGGGAGGCAGCGTTGCTGGCGACGGTGCCGTCTCACTGGTGGTGGGCCGCATCCGGCGCCTGCCTGGAGGTGGCCCTCAACAAGTCAGAGGCCGTGATCTTTCACGACCCCCGGCGGGCGCCGCCGCCGGTATCACACATCGTGGTCGGGGGGGCCCGAATCGCTGTCGAGTCCACCATGAAGTACCTTGGATTAGCCCTCATTTCCAGCGGCTGGCGCCCAAGTCGTTGGGCGCGGCCGTGGCGCTGTCAACGCTGCTTCCCAATCTGAGGGGCCCGAGCGCCGCCTGTAGAGGGAGATCTCAACCTCTCAGCCAGCCCGCAGCAAAAGAGGCGGCAGAGAGCGTAAAGGAAACCACTGCCTCGCTTCCCTCCAGGAGAAGACGCACCGGGCGCCGGAGGGCGCTTAATGACCTCCGGCCTCCATGAGTTGCCGGCCTGCGGGTTGTCGACTTAGGGGCAGTCCACCTCCCGACCAAAAGCAGGCCCGTGTAGGCGGCGCGCCGTGTTCCGCGCTCGTCATTAGTATTAGAGGATTTAGGATGCGACGTTAAAAAAAAAGGACTACCTGGTACGTGTTCGGGGGTTACCTCGTACCCTGCCCGCAGTAGGCGCACCGGGCGTCGGCGGAGGGCAGATAACGCCCTCTTCCGGCCCCCCTAAATGGGTCCAGGACTCTGACTCGGGGACGTCTCCCCACATACATCCTACAACTACCCTACAAAAGTTTTTTATTTCTCTCACTCTCTCCGTAAGAACTATCTTCGTACTTCAAAGAATATTATAAAAAAAGAATTATCCAATTTGGTCCAGTCGTTCGTAAGTTATGCGCTTACCAACACATTTAGCGATTCATTTTGAATCTTTTTTATGGGAATATAGAAAATTGATTATTTTTATTTGTCAGGCAATTTTTTACATTTTTCTCTCCGTGAGAACCATCCTCGTACTTCAAGGAATATTATAAAAAAAGAATTAGCGAAATTGGTCCAGCCGCTCTCGAGATTTGCGCTTAGCAACACATTTAGCGATTCATTTTTATATACCTACTAGCTGACCCGACAGACGTTGTTCTGTCCTTATCTACCTACTTACCTACCTATTTACCTACCCTACACCTACCCTACACCTACCCTACACCTACCCTACACCTACCCTACACCTACCCTACACCTACCCTACACCTACCCTACACCTACCCTACACCTACCCTACACCTACCCTACACCTACCCTACACCTACCCTACACCTACCCTACACCTACCCTACACCTACCCTACACCTACCCTACACCTACCCTACACCTACCCTACACCTACCCTACACCTACCCTACACCTACCCTACACCTACCCTACACCTACCCTACACCTACCCTACACCTACCCTACCCTACACCTACCCTACACCTACCCTACAAAAGTATTCTTTTTTTTTTTTTTTTCTCTCCGTAAGAACCATCTTCGTAAGAATTATCCAATTTGGTCAAGCGGTTCGCTAGTTATGCGCTTACCAACACATTTAGCGATTCATTTTTATATATAAGAAGATACCCTGTTCACAATAAGATTAGACATTTACTCAAACCTTTTTTACAGTCCGTTCAACCGATTTTGACTTCTATTGCGTTGGTGGCATGACAAATGGCAATTGTAGTAAACAGTTGTATTGTAACCACTTTTTTTTGCCTCTAATGTCATCCTTAAGCCTACGGAATAGAAGTCAAAATCGGTTGAAGGGACTAAAAAAGGTTTGTGTTTATGTCTAATCTTATTGTGAACAGGGTATAGTTAGTCTTGCCATAAATATAGTCACGAAGAAAAAAAAAATTAATTATTGCAAATAATATTTATTACTTTTACAGTGTGTTAGTTTACATAATACATAAATATATAAAACAATTTAAAATATAAAAAGCTTATTCGAAGTGGTCTCCATTGGCTGCAATACAGTCCTTTAAACGTTGAGGCCAGATATCAATAGAAGCACGCACTCTTTCCATGGGAAAATTCTTCACTGCCAATCGTATGGATTGTTTTTGGGACTACAAATTATCATGGCGTTTAGAGCAAGCCGTACTCTCTAAAACTGACCATAAATCATAATCCAGCGGATTAAGATCGGGATTAGACGACGGCCAGTCTTCAGCTCTGATGAAGTCCGAAACGTTCACTTCCAACCAAGACTGCGTGGACCGAGCTTTATGACCCGGCGCCGAGTCTTGTTGGAAGGACCATACTTGGTTATTGAACATGGTGTCGTTAAGGGGCTTAACTACCTTCTCAAGAATGGTATCTTGATACACTTGTGCCGATGTGTTGATACCTTTTTCACAACAATATGGCTCACTCACTCCTTCATAGCTAACACCCCACCAAACCATCACTGAAGTCGGATAAGGCCCACGTTGCACTCTGTCGATTAATTGGGAAGCTTCCTTAGAGCTTTGAGCATAAATACGGTCATTTTGTTTGTTAAAATGTTGCTCAATTGTAAAGATTTTCTCATCCGTAAACAAAATTTTTCTGTCACCTCCCTTTGCGTACCGCTTCAGTAGTTGTTTCGATTTTACCACCCTATTCTTTTTTAAAATATCAGTTAAAAAATGACCAGTGCGTCTCTTATAGGCTGCAAGTCCAAAGTTAAAATACGCGACATGGTTCTGGGTGCTATCTTCATCTCCCGAGATAAAATCTTTTGCTTTCGGACTGGATTAATTCGAATTATTTCCCTTACTGCTTTGACACCTTTTTCGTACGAACACTACGTGGACGGCCAGGTCTTTTTCTGTCACAAACAGAGGAGGTCTCATTGCACCAAGCGTATGGAATGTATTAAAAATTGCATTTGCCTTCATACCAACTTTGTGTAATGCAATCACAGCGATTCGGTTCTCTTTCTCACCCCACTCCATTTTAATATCGCAAAATATTGTACAACGTATTGGCGCCAAAATTAGAAATGACAATGAACAATCGTATAAAAATGACAGATTCCAAATTCAAATGTAACATCTATCTTATTTTTAATTGTAACAGTATTTAAGGCCAGACTAAGTATGATTATCAATTTACTACCACAACAGTATACATTTAAATGAATTATCTGTATTTCTCCCGGATTTTTCTCTTTTCTTTTGAAGACTGGGCGCATTATGAAATATTAGGTCTTTACATATGAAATTGCCGCTCGGTATCAAAAAATTAAATATAACTTTTTTTTAAGAAATTATATATTTAGTCAATCGAAGTATGCACCATTGTTATCGATATACTTCCGCCATTTTATCGGGAGCTCATTGATCCCTTTGGTAAAAAAATCCTGGGAGCGAGAATCGATGAACTGCTTGAAGGCTGTTTTAACTGCCTCATCAGAATTGAATTTTTTTCCTTGTAAAAAGTTGTCCAAATTTCGGAATAAGTGGTAATCGGTTGGGGTAAGATCTGGAGAGTGTGGTGGGTGACGCAGAGTTTCCAGTCGCAGCTCCTCTAGCTTGGCGACCGTCTGATGTGCAGTATGTGGTCGAGCGTTATCCTGAAGGAGCAATGGGCTAGAGAAATTGACCAGTCTCGGTTGTTAAATGGTGAGCTTTTCCATCATTGTTTGCAACTGTTGACAATACATGTCTGCAGTAATCGTCTGGCCTGACCTCAAGAAGCTGTTGTGGATGACACCAGCACAGGACCACCAAACACTAACTAGAATCTTCTTTTTGGTCAGTTTTCGCTTGGGGCAAGGTTTTGCCGGTTCGCCAGGGTTAAGACATTGTGATGATCGCTTGCGATTATCGTACACGATCCACTTCTCATCACGAGTGACAATACGATTTAAAATTCCCTCATTATTGTGACGATTGAGCAAAGAAGCGCAGCAACCGACGCGTGTTTGTTGGTGTGCTTCAGTCCATTCGTACGGTACCCACTTTTCGAGCTTTATTACTTTTCCAATTTGACGCAAATGGATAGTGATTGTTTTGTCACTTACTCCAAAGGCTGCTGCTAATTCAGAAGTGGTTTGAGATGGATCCGCTTCCACTATCGCCTTTAATTCTTCATTATTCACTTAAGTATCCGGTCGTCCACGAGGATCATTTTGTAAATCAACATTTCCAGAACGGAAACGTTGAAACCAAAAACGCACCGTTCGTTCGTTAGCGGTGCCTGGCCCGTACACGTCGTTAATCCTTCGAGCCGTATCTGCTGCACTGGCGCCACGGTGAAATTCATATTCGTAAATACCGCGAATTTTTAATTTCTCCATTGTTCAAGCCGAAACAAATGACGTGAAAACAAATGAAACACGAATTTTAAAACAATATTCTTTAGTCTTTATTTTGAAATAATTTTGAATTTGGAATTCCTAATCAAACACAAAATATTTGATTTCAAAGTTGCCAGTATTAAGTATCGGCAATTTCATATGTAAGGACCTAATATGTCCTTTCTTTGATAGAGTTTTTGTTACAAAAGAATAAGGTTCATATTCAATTATAAACACAAATATGAAATAGAATTATCGGACGTTAAAAACGCAGCTGTGTGCATGGAATCGAGAAGCATTATCGCAAAAACGCATGTCATATTATCGGCCGGTCGGTAATAACGCGCCTGTGTGGGGGAGCCTTAAGAGTCAGCTTTATATTATTCTAAGTTGAGTATTTATTTTTCTGTGTACATACCTAACGGATTTAGATGACAAGAAATAGGTAAGTACTTAAAAGCGGAGCCGGTAAGTTTTGTTCTGTTTGTTGTTCCGTATAGCCACCGACACCGACTTCCGAAACTGAAGTCATGTGTTGTTAAGAGCGTCGTCGAGGAGGTTAAGGGGAGGCAGGTAGGGCTAGCTAGTTCAGCAGTTCCTTTCCCGTGGAAACACAAAAAACATAAATAAAAAGAAAAACAATTATCATTTAATAAATCAATAAAAAGTTTTTTCATAAAAAAAGAAAACCGCCTTCAGAAACTAAAAAGTGATACCTAAATAACTTTAGCACAGAACACACATTACTTTACTTTCAGAAGTCGGTGGCGGTAGCTTTGAGTTTGATGTTTTGTATTGCCACCGACTTCCGAAAGTAAAGTAATGTGTGTTCTGTGCTATAGTTATTTATCACTTTTTAGTTTTTTAAGGCGGTCTTATTTTTTTTTGAAAAAACTTTTTATTTTTCGCTTTTTAGTGTTGCCTTAACATCCAAATCCATTAAGAAACGGCGACACACATAAAAGAGATTGTAAATCCTCCAAACATTGAAGAAACTAAAACGTCGTCTAAGTAATTTATTTGGGAATTAGTTGATTTTTTCAAAAAGGGCTAAATTAATTTTGGTAAAATTTATATGGTACCATTTCGGGACAAACCCCTTTCGACCAAAAAAAGAATTTTGCAAATCCGTCTATATATGAGTTATGCCCGAACATACATAAAAAAAAATACAAGCATTCGAATTGATAACCTCCTCCTTTTTGAAGTCGGTTAAAAATAACGATTTCGCTTAAATTTTTTATCATTATTATTAAAATCCTGTACCTACCTAATATTACTTGTAACTAGGTAATAATTGACCATTTGATTGCTTCCAGATTCTTTTAAGTCTCATTATTCTTTTATAAGTACCTACTATATTTTGTCCCAAATTCTTCATAAAGTAATTAATATAGGTAATAACTTTGCTCACAAGTTTTTAATCCTCCTCCAATATCTCAACTTGCCCCTCTCTTGCTCTGGGCCATCGTCTGGCGACCTAAAAAGTGTATATTTGAGGCGGTTGCCTTTTTTGTAAAAAGTTTTGGTTTTATCAAAGAAAGCGCTAAAATTATCTAGCCTAGCCTAGGAATAAACAACAAATATTTTTCCTGAAAGTGAAAATACTTTCAATCAAAAACGTGAGGTGCGTTCCGAACATCTTAATTCTAAATGATTAAGCTGGCTAGCTAAGCCAAGCTGACAAATTCTGTTATTTCCTACTATTACAATATTCTATGGTTACATGCGGTTTATTTAGCACGGTTTCGACTAATATAAAACACAATACAGTTAGGTAATAAAATAAATTCTCGTCAACAATAAAAGATTGAAAAGCTTATTCAATTGTATTGTATTTTATTAAAACAAAATAATGCGCGCGCTGACTGCGAGGTTAAAGTAGTATTTTATTAGTTTTATTGTATTTTACCTTTTTTTTGTATACTTACTTACTTTTATTCTATTGTATTTACTTGTTACAACAGCGATTACGGATGTGATTCTGTTTCCGAACGAATCCAATTTTCCGTTGTGATAAAATGACATTTGAAAACAATGATTCGAACGATGTATTTTACATTATTGAGTATTTTGATAGTGTCTTTTCAATATAAATCTAAACAGAATGTTTGTTTTTTGTGCTGAAGAATAAAGTATAACATCTGCTAATCGTGATCTTTTAGAGAAAATATGTGTTTAATTAGAGGTTTATTTTAATACCAATTTTTCTGCGATCACCGGTTTTGTGTTGTTCGAAAAATATGACTTCGGCGGACATAACATTGATAGAAAGATTACGAAAGGAGAATTTAGAACAGTTTTTTACTTTAGTGCGTATGCATCTATCTTTTGTTGTAGATATTAATTCAGACGAGTGAGTATTGAATATCAAAAGTCCGTTAAATAACCTTTTTGTGAAGAGCTAATTTGTTTACAAAGTTTTATTTAATTTCAGTGTTGATTGTTCAACTGATAAACCAAAGCAATTCCGTTGGAATTTCCATAAGAAAACAAAGAGTTCCAATTCGAATTCTAGTCAAAATAATGCTAACATCACAAAGAATAATGTTGAAGTGAAGTCAATCACTGAGGATGGAATTCTGAGGGTGAACGAGCTGATAGATTTCCTATCTAAACCTGATAGTAAGTAGTTTAACGTCATTATCATATATTAGATATCAATAAAGTGTACATAATTTATACCTTTACATACACAGCCTTTACAATAAAATTCCTTACACACTTAGAGAATTTTGTACAACTCTTATCCAGTCTAGAATATCTCTGTTAGTAAATAATATAAAAATATTATTAATTAGGGACAAATTGTACATTTTGAAAAGCATCACAAACTTTCACACAAAGTCAAAGATTTATTTTTCACATTATGCACAAACTGTACAATTTATTGAAGAATGGGTATGTGAATGTGAAAATGTGAAATATGTGTTTGTTTCATTCTATAAATAAAAAATATTTAAAAACAGCTACAAATAGATAAGTGTGACTATGTATTGAATTAAAATTACTATAATTTCATTCTAAAACATTTTCAGATGTAACTCAAGAAGGTATATTTCGTCGCACGGGCTCTTTAAGCCGGCAGCAAGAGCTCAAGACACTGCTCCTCTCTGGATCTAACCTTGGTCTTGATGAAGGAAGGTTTTCAGTCCATGACTGTGCTTCAGTGTTAAAGGGTTTCCTGGCTGAGTTACCACAGCCTTTGCTGATGGATCAGTATTATCAGACATATTGTACTTTAGCAGGTAAGTCTTTGTGGAACATAACTGGAAAGTCTACATACTTCCAGCAAGTCATGACTTGTCTATTCTTGCTGTCAGTATGTCTAATCTTCAGTAGACATAGCGTGGTCATGCTACGCGTGCTGAAGTGCCGATGGCAGTCTATGTATCTTTGTATTGACAATTCCAGTATCACACTGGGTTTATTGTATTGTAGCAAAGCAGCAATAATTCACTGAAAATTAAATTAAAAAAAAAATATTACTCAAGAAATATACCTATTTAGTGATTTTGTTTAGACGGCTACGTAACCTTGCTGGTAGTTAGACCCTGTGCGTCCGAGGCAGATGTCTCTGGCGCACAAGGTCGCGGGTTCGAATCCCGCCCAAGGCAAACATTTGTGTGATGAGCACTTGTGTTTGCTGTGTGTCTGGTTGTTGTTTATCCATATTAGTATTTATATTCATATTTGTGTCTGACATCCATAATACGAAGTCTGCCTAGTTTGGGGTCAGATGGTTGTGTGTGTACTCATATATTATTACTATTTTAGTTTTTTTTTTTGACGACACGGTTGGCGCAGTGGCTGAGCGATCGACTGCAGCGCAGCGTGTTGCGGGTTCGATTCCCGCCCAGGGTAAATATTAGTGTGATGAGCACTTGTATTTGCCTTGTGTCTGGGTGTTGTTTATCTATATATGTATGTGTTTAAAATGTATTTGTGTATGTATATCAGCTGTCTGACACCCATAGTACAGAGTCTCCCTAGTTTGGGGTCAGTTGGCCATGTGTGAATAATTGTCCCCACATATTATTTTATTATTATTTTATTATTAAATTTAATAGTAGGAATAAAAACCAGAACATGACATGTCGGTCACATATTATTTTATTTAAATCCCCCCATGTCCTTAAGTGTAAACTAGTCATGATCTGCAGTTATTGTATAGCCAATTATTATTTACTAGCCCACCCCGGCTTCGCACGGATGCAATGTATGTAAAACTATACATATAAGCCTTCTTGAATCACCCTATCCATTGCTGTAATCTGCATTATAATCCATAGTGTAGTTTAAAAGATCTAAGAGTAAAGACAGTGGGAGCGGCTTTGTTTTATATTATGTAAAGAAGATGGTGTCTTATTCATGTTTTTCAGCCCAATACCCACCTAATGTGGAATCATCAGAGGTGAAATTGCTGACCGCATTACAACTGCTACTTTTACTGCTAACAACACCACACAGGAGCTTTCTACAGAGGTTATTAAGATTGTTACGACTAACAGCTGATAATGAAGCTTCGAACAGAATGTCGCCAGATACGCTGGCTACTATGTTCACACCTCATCTTCTGTGTCCAAGAAAGGTCAGTTTCATGAATATACCTGAATATAGTATACTAAAAAGGTTATTAAGAAATTCATACTAATATTAAAATGTCGTTGACCAAGGGCGTCGTTTGGACTCGCCAGGTGATGCCCTAGGGGGGGGCAAGTTGATATATGGTGGATACGAAAAGTATGAATTTTAAATACATGCACATGAACCTTTTGGAATCTCTAGTGGGGGGGGGGGGGGGGGGGCAGATGCCCCTACCTACCTCCCCTTGGCGACGCCCTTGTCGTTGACACTACAATTCGCGTAACTAAAATTGTGAAATACCGCAAATTTCGACCTTAAGTTAAATTATTGAGAGTGTACATTCGCGTATTTAAAAATGTTAGTTACGCCCGGAATTGCAGTATCAATGACGATAAATGCAATAATGAGTTGTTTGTTTGATTGTTGTCGATTTTGCTGAAATTTGGTACAGGCAGGTTGAATCTTAAGAAAGGACATAGGTTACTTATTAATCCGGGACTTCGTCTGCAACCGCGATAACCGGCATTCAATATTATAAATAACTAGCTGATGCCCGCGACTTCGTTCGCGTGAATATCGGTACAGTGTGGGGCTTTACAGAATTATAAACACCAATTTTCATGGCTACAACTACAAAAATGTCGATTTTCCATACAAACTTTCATCCTCTATTTAACTCCCTTAGGGGTTGAATTTAGATAAATCCTTCCTTATTCCTTGTCTACTTTATAAAGTGAACCTCTGTACAAAATGTCAGCTTTCTAAGTTCATGGGTTTGGGCTGGCCATTGATGAGTCAGTTAGTCAGGTCTTTTCTTTTTTTTTATATAGATTTTTGACAGCAATAACTTTCATCTGAGATGGAAGTACCTAGTTAGATAGAATTAGATTTGAAATTTAGATACATATAAACATATTTTTATATATGAACTTCATTCAACCAGAACTCGCCAGAACAGCATCGTCACACAGGGTTCATTGTTAGACGACACGGTTGGCGCAGTGGTTGAGCGATTGACTGCTACGCATCGTGTCGCGGGTTCGATTCCCGCACGGAACAAATATTTGTATGGCCTATAGATAGTTGTTCCAGGTTGGCTGTTTGTGTATGTAAGTTTAAATGTTTGTAAACGCACCCGAGACACAGTAGAAATAAAAAGAATGGCGAAACATAAAAAAAAATAAAAAAAATGGTATTGTGTAATCACCAATTCTTCTTAGCGTGTCGATGGCAAACACAGAAGTGTATCATACACTTCTGTGTTTGCCATCGTGTGTGTGTATGTGTGCGTGTAAATGTGCGAGTGTGTATGTGTGAGTTGTGTTTGTTCAAACAAGAACAAACACAACTCACACATACACACTCGGAATTCAGCCACGGCAACGCCATCCGCTGATGCAGTCATATTAGGTCCGCACATGAGCAGGGGGCCAAGTCTGCTATTTTTATAATTTCATCATTCCAAATTTTCACGATCCCATTGTCATTTTGCTAAACGTTCGTAATCTGCTAAATTCATAATGGTCAATCATTGGTCGGTCGAATTAAAAGCAATGACTGCACAATGACGTTCTAATGGTAGGTCACTGTCAAAATTGTAGCAGATTACCGCCTAAGTCAGTCATTCATTTGTCATTTTGTACGAGATTACCATTCTATATCATTTCTTTCTATGGCGTGTCTGTGGTTGACCATTGGAAAGTCATAATGACGCCATTATATTAGTAGGTTACCAAACTTGTCAAAATCAACAATTATGAAGTCAATGATAGACCATTCTGACACTATTGTAATAGCAGACTTGAGGCCCTGGCCCCTGGCCCTGGCATGCGGCGTAAGATACCATGGACCATGACCATGGACCAATGGCCATGACCATGACCATGGTAGTGGACCATGGTCTGCGGGCAGATGCCGCACAGGCACTGAAGATTGGCATCATCTAACCAAACAGTCACAGAAAATAAATCACCTAATTACTAAAATGTATTTCTTTCCACAAAAATTCCAGTTATCACCAGAAACGTTCCACGCGGATGCCATCGCCCTATCTCCAGTCATCAGCTTCATGATTCGTCAGTCGTCGCGTCTGTTCGATGCGCCTACGCAACTCGCGACGGACGCAGCCGCATACTTCACTGTGAGAGACAAACGTAAAGCTATGTCGCCTTTAGTGGATCTCGATGAGAGTATTACTGATAAGTAAGTGTTTATTTATTAAATATGTATGGATGGAGAGAGAGGGGAAGGCCTAGGAAAAGATGGATTGATTTTGTGAAGAATGGTATGAAAGAAAAGGGAGCGAGTGATATGATGGTTGTCAGGAGGATATGGAAGAAGAAAATATGTTGCGCTGACCCCAAGTGACATGGGACAAGGCCAGGAATATGATGAAGTGTAATTATAGAAGCGAAAACTTTTAAACCCGCGTTGAGCTATTTTTAGTAGGGGCAAATGTGTTCCTTGAACACGTGCGCAAAGTGCAGTGGTGGTTTATTCACCAAGGGGCAAGCCTATTGCCATAATCCCGATACAAAAGCACATTCATGGATGCTACTAAGAAATTCCAGACTTAAAATTCCAACAATACTTTGCAGCTTTGCTCAACATAGGAATTGAAACCAGAGCGTAGCAGTTTTACTTGGCCAACGAAACAGTCCTCTATTATGACCATAAAACTTAATTATTAATAATGAATCTATTAAACCGCACGTCAAAGATAACTCTTGATAAACGAAAACTGCCCATACTGCTACGATATACGGGCCTGCGCTTAACTTACCTATACGCTGTTCACAATAAGATTAGACATAAACACAAACCTTTTTTACAGTCCCTTTAACCGATTTTGACTTCTATTCCGTAGGCTTAAGGATGACATTAGAGGCAAAAAAGTGGTTACAATAACAACTGTTTACTGCAGTTGCCATTTGTCATGCTGCCAACGCAATATAAGTCAAAATCGGTTGAACGAACTGTAAAAAAGGTTTGAGTAAATGTCTAATCTTATTGTAACAGGGTATAACAATGAGATGGCCGCTTCTTCTGCTCCATGTAAAAAATGCTCCAATAAAAAATATCGTATCTATTTCTATTCATATTATTTAAATTGATATGTACTTTTTAAACACCGTCAGGTAAATTAGTTTTGTTGCAGTGCAGTTTCGATCAGATTTCGATCTAACCCTAGTCGTTAATTTTCTTTACTTTCCGATCGGTGTCAGATACGCTCGCGGCAGCTTTGCGTTACACGAACGTAATTTTTGCTTTGCTTAAAGTAGGTGTAATACAAAATGACAAGAATAACATTTAACCACTCAGCCCTCCGAACCTTGTACCTACATAGAGGCAAACCGTATATTTGCGAATGAATGCCGTATTCCCACAAAGTAAGACATTTTTGAAGTAGTTTTTTTGGGGAGTACACTACCTGGGACGTTGACCTGCGCTCTTTCTTGGGCAGTATAATACCTGAGTACGGGTAAGTGGTTTAGTGTCGAGCGTGATTTAAACCTAAGCGTGATTGAAATCAGAAGGCTAATTCACGTAATTTTATGACGCGCCGATGGAGTTGTAGTGCAGTTGCAGTTAAGTTCAAGTTTGAGTGATAAACGGTATTCTTGTAATCTTTGAACTGCGCGTAAGCTGCGCGTAAGCTGCGCGTAAGCTGCGCGTAAGCTGCACGTCAACTGTACGACAACCAAACTCTACCAAACTTACTTATGGTGTAGCCACATGAAAGAAAAAATATTACTCACTAAATAATTGAATAGAATCGATTACATTTCAAAGAATATGACGTTATTATAATATTAAAATAATACCCTAGTACAGGTTTTAGTGCATTTTAACTGTCATTTTGAGACGTCAAAGGAATAGTAGAATACCGATCATGTTGCGTTCCGAAGCACGCACCAAAGACTCGCAACAGTAGAATGCCGTTATTGCGCTCGCGTGACGCAAACTTGACGCGAGCGTGTCTGACAGCGGTAAAGAATACGAAAAGCATTGTTTTGATAGAAACTTAACTGCAACTGCACTGCAACAGCACTTCTTTAGTTACGTGAATTAGCCCACTGATCGGCGCGTCATTAAATTACATGAATGATAATAATTAATACACATGCGTCTGAAATCGCAAATCCCCCTTGAACAAGCGTAGTGATTAATGTTCGAACCTTTTTTAGGGTTCCGTACCTCAAAAGGAAAAAACTGAATCCTTATAGGATCACTTTGTTGTCCGTCTGTCTGTCTGTCTGTCAAGAATTTTTATCTCAGGAACGCGTGGAGGTATCGAGTTGAAATTAAAACCATATACTCAAGTCTACGGTCCCTTGATGCTGTAAAATCAACCCTCTATGTTAACGTGAAAAAAAGTTATTGCCGTTTATGTCGCAAAAAATGCATTTATAATATTAAGTAGATTAAAGTATGGATAGTAGGTATGGATTAGTATAAAAGTATGGATATGTACCTACTAATATGTACGAAAACCTTGGTGGGCGAGTCCGACTCGCACTTGTCCGGTTTTTTTATGAGAAGAGGCTTTTGCCCTGCAGTGAAACAATTACAGGCTGGTATTATTTATTTAATTTCAGAACAGCAGCAAACACAGTATACACGTTTGTGGACCGTCACCGAACGCGCGCAGAGAATGAGTCCAACAACACCGACACTGCGCTCGCGCAACTCTACGCTCACATACAAGCGCTGCCCGACTCGCAACACAAAAGGCGCCTCATCAAACATTTTAATAGGCAGAATGGTTATGGTGAGAATCTATACTAATATTATAAAGCTGAAGAGTTTGTTCGTTTGGTTGAACGCGCTAATCTCAGGATTTACTGGTTCAAATAAAAAAAAAAAAATTGTGTTGGATAGTCCATTTATCGAGGAAGGCTATAGGCCCATGCGAAGCCGGGTCGGGTCGCTAGTATTCATATAATTTTTAAATAACCTGTAGTATGTGTGAGATATTCTTTATGAAGGTTAGAGGCACATCTACGACACTCCAAACAAACGAAACAATTTAATTACCTACACTACTACCAAAATAACAGACTGTACAAATACGTGCGTGTGTGTACGTGTCTACGCGTTACTTGAACTAAATGAGAGCACGTTCGACGCGGGAAGACGTGAGTGAACAGTGTTTCGGAGGGAGGCGGGTGTGTCGCTACTGTAAGATAGTTAGAACTTATATTTATACTGTGGTAGAGGTAAGGAGAAGGAGGTATCTTTGTGTTTCAAGTGTCCGTTAACATGTGTTAAAGAAGACTGGCGCCGGCCGCAAATACCACCTCCCCATTTCTACCCTTGGGTGTCGTAGAAGGCGACAGAGGGATATTGACCGGAGGATGGGTAGCAGCGTTCTTCTGAGTACCGTAACACCTACTGCGATCGCCAACATGCATCGGCCAAGCATGGCGATTACGACTGAACCCCTTCGGGGAGACCTATACCACAGAATACTTAATAGTACTACATACAGAAGGGACACTCCCTTCCCCGCGCTATATCAGATACCGCACCCTCACCCCGCACTTGGAGGGGCTAACCGCCGACTCTTTAGCCAGGGCGCTCAAAATCGTAAGAACTGCAGCGCTGTAGGTACTGCTGACACAAACACACAATTTTGCGATATATTTTGTTTTAAGTTTCATTTATTAGTTTTAATCTCGATGATTCATTTATTTTCCAAGTTTTCTTCGTTTTATAATAATACAATTAAAACTTCCGTAATAATAACATACCAACATTACCAGCTATTAATATTGCTCTCTCTCTTTATTGTCTTAGTTATGTACTTATGTCCCTTTGTTTCACGTTCTATTCATTCTTGGAATTGAAAAGTAATACCCTACGCACTAACCTTGTCGCGTCGTCCCATTGTAATTATTATTATTGTAATATTTTAATTAATTCTTAATTTTTATTTTTAATACTTTTGAACTTAACATGTATGGACATGGACTGGTTCCGAAATAAATGAAAAAAAAAAATTGCGTTGCCGCGTAATGGTACGGGGCGATCGTGAATTCCATATTTTGTAATTAGGTAGGTAGGTACCTTAATTTACCATTAGATGAATAAATAAACCTCTTTACATAATAAATATTATAATATTACTTTTATGTCATTACAAATCCGAGTATTCAAAATCAAATATCATTTATTTTATTTCTTTAAGAAATAAATAATTGAACGCTCGGACAAGATCATTTCATAATAATGCTCGAAACGTTCGGGTAGTTCCGTCGTCGTTCGGTTCACCCGACGCAAAGCGCTGCACTTTTCGCGCCATTTTGTACGCCACGACATCCAACTGATTCAACCCTACTAAAATTCACGCACACATTTGCACGTGTACAGACGTCATTTGGTTTTGTAGTAGTAATAGGTAATTATTTTGCAAGTTTTGTATGAAGTGTCCGAGGTGTGCCTATACCTAGCAGTGGGCGTCTAAAGTTTGACATGATGATGATGAAGGGTAGCGCTAAAACTTTTTACTCGGCATACTTTTTTTTTTTTTTTATTCTATATTTATTTAGAGGCTTTCACCTTACAAAGGTATGTCAGCCTCATCATACCCTAATCTAATTATCTTATTACCTACACTTATAATATTATTAATTTGTACGTTATTGCGTAAGCGAAGGGGATAGTGATGCAGCAACCATTTCGTAATAGATAATATTCTAATGAAAGCCCCAACATCATACGTATTTACTTTTAATTCCTGCATCACTAACTCTCTCTCTCTCTCCTGTTCTTTTCACATTCCATTAGCAAATGTTGGACATCTTCGACTTTGTTACACACACACTTGGCAATTAGGGGAATCGACCTTTTTCATTAGGTATCCAAATTTCCTAGATGGAAAATGACCAGATCGCAATCTATGTGCCATAACTACATACGACCTCTTCAAACGACTTTCAGCGAACCAAGGGATTCAAGGAGGCTCACTTTGTATGGTCTTATACCATATGCCTTTTTCTTTAGACCTTCTGTCGAAATACTCTTTAAAATGATTGCAGCATATATTTTTGTAAAAGTTAAGTATTTCTGTGTAGGACGGAGCGATGTCGATTTCTAAACCTTCTAAAGTTGCTTTCTTTGCAAACATGTCAGCCTTCTCGTTACCGCATATACCAACTCGGCATACTTCAACCCGTCAACAACTGCTACATTCATACCGTAATACCCTGTGCCTACGCTAGCGCCATTTTGGCAGGTTTTAGAACTATTGTTTAAAGCTGGACACTTTCAACCCCCCCCCCCCCTTATGAGATAGTTCTTACCTCTACGCTCCATAAGATTCGTCATATGCCCCCTTCCCTCCGCCCTTCCCTTCTTTCTCCCTCCCTTGGTTAAATGGTAGAGAATTCCTAAGGCATTAAGTAGGAAGGATTCTCCGGGCATGTTACACTCGAAAGCACTCATCAAAGCCTATGACAGAAGGCTTAGTAACCAATTGTCCTAGCACTCAGTAGGAACAACTTGCGCGTTGTAGCTAGAGCCACTACAGGACATTGCTGCTTAAACAAGCACATGTTCCACCTGGGGTTAAGTGCTACGCAAACCTGCAGACGCTGTAATGAGGCTGATGAAACGCCACTTCACCTTCTGGGGGAATGCAGAGCACTAATGCACAAGCGCAACAATCATCTGGGCAAATACCTGTTAAGCCCGGATGAACTAATGGAGATAGCCCCAAAGCAGATCCTGCAGTTCATAACAGCTGCAGGGTTTGGCGGCGATCTCTAACCAACACAAGCGGCGATCACAATAGACCAACTCTGGTCGCAGTGATATCACAGCCGCACAAAGCAAATAAAAAAAAGGCATTAAGTCCGCCTTTGTATCTTTGTGCATGAAGTATAAATAAATAAAGAAGTTCAGTAGCTGTAGATATCTTTGTAAAGGAGAAAGTCCAGGAAAGTACTATCACAGTCAAAGACTATAAAACCACTTGACTGCGCATACAGTGCCCTGATGCTCGAAAATTATCAGTATTCTGTCGCCTATATTAGGCTCCTGTCCTTTGTGACCATTTTAGTTGTGTCACACAGGGTGCACGGTAAATTTACGTAAATTGTTAAAACCTTTTATGCAATTATAACGCATCTAAATGTCTTCATGTGCGATGAATTGGTGTGGGAAACATTCCGAGACATCTAGTTACAAAAAATATGGCAAAACATTTCATCGGTATATATAAACAATACAAAATTTATTTTTTGATTTAATTAAGTTATGACTTTATGAGTGACCGCATGGGTCTAGATAAAATGGTGGTTGGTTAAAGAAAGCACACGGCAGTATTGCGCGTTGATGTCTTTTGGAAAAGTCTCGTTCTTTCATTAGACAATTCTAATACGTCTATCCCTTTCTTTCCCTTTGTTAGGTTTATCGTAAAAATCAGTGATGTTACCTAGTAGTAAGTAGTTAGTAGTTGAAGTCGATATCGAAAATAATCATCATCTACCTAGTCTTTTCCCAAGTATATTGGGGTCGGCTTCCAGTCTAACCGGATGCAGCTGAATACCAGTGTTTTACATGAAGCGACTGTCTATCGGACCTCCGCAACCCATTCCATCAATCGAAAATAATAAAATAAAAAATATTATAATTATATATAATTCAAATATTGTAATAAAATACCTATATATTTTGATCTGTGTGGTTAACGTACCTACATCTTTGAATTTTTGTCATAAAATAAATAAAATGTTCGATTTTTTCAATACGGTCGGCTGTCATTCGTAAATCTTGGCAGTTGTTATTGGTAACCAGATACCACAAAGTCTGACAACCAGTCTTACCAAGGGGCATCGTGCTACCCAGTATCTGGGTTCTGGAGGTCAGACAGCCAGTCGCTCCATGTAAAGCACTGGTATTATTATATATAGCTGAATCCGGTTAGGTTTAAGACTAGGGAAATTATGGACTTCTCAGAGTTTCTAATGTGGCAGAGATTTACTAACTTTATACCAGTGTTTTACAAGGAGTGACTACCTATCTGAGCTACCTAACAACCCAGTTACTTAGTACCACTGTAACGATTTAGGGCGGGATTTGGCACAAGGAAAACACAACAAAGTCACCGGTAAACCGTATATTTCGGCACACACTCAATCACTCACAGTACAGTTTTATATAAAACAGCAGCTCGATTATCACTAGGTAAGTAAGTACTAGGTCTAGGAAACTAACATAGGTATCAGATTTTGGCGGGAAGCAGGAGGCTTTCAAATACGTGACCCGCCCGCGCGCGCGTTTCGAAGGCACTGGTGAGGGTCGTCAAAAAGGGCGGGCTTTTTGGCACGCGTGCGACGCGCGGCGTTGCCATTGCGCGCCGTCCATAGAACAAACTTATACCTAACGTGAGGATAGGCGGCGCGCGACGATGCCACTCTGCTTCGCGCTTATATTTAGGTATCTATTCGAAATTCTAAAATACAATTAAATTATAAAATAAAGAGTAAATTGCCTACAACCACAATACCCCTTGTTAGTACTGAGTAACGTTTATAGGTACATCTCGGCCTAAGATCTAATTAATCTTTCCACATTTCAGGTACGCCAATACAAATCCAAAGAACAGGTAAAGTCGCTGGCTCAAGAAGTTTCGGTGATTCGATCAAGAGGCACATTTTTAACAAAGGTTTACTCAACAAGACACCAAAGAAAGGTTCTGGATCTAATATTAATGTTATAGATGAGGTAAGTTTGATGTTAATACTATTTCTTATTAACAAGGTTCATAATAAAATCATGTCTGTTTTATCAAGCTCGTAATACAACTAACAGTAAGAAACAAAATTGAATAAAAAGAATAATAGGGGTTTGACACCATTATTACCAGAAATTCCAAGACGGAAGTTCTCTAAAAAACACTTTCTCTTAACCCTAAAACCCCGTTTAATTCTCAACGAACTGTAAAATTTGATTTTTTGATTACATATAAATAGTTAATTAAGTTAGCAAAAAAGTAATAGCATAGTACCCTATTACCATACAAAAACCATGAAGAAAACGGGGGGGGGGGGGGGAATCGCGTATATACTGCTCATTAAAAGTACTTATGTCAATTCTTATTAGCATTTTGGGCACCGTCAGTTGGGACTGGTCATCTCATAACTGCCTTGGTTATTTTAAAACTATTTTGAATTGTTTATTATGATTTTCTCTAGACCTCTTTTTACGTGCATGACTTGTTACATAAATTGTGATTACAATGTACCCCTAGATTTAACATGAATGATGTAACCTAACTTAAAGGACATCATCCACAATGCATACATTTTTGGTCCAAGTGTAAAAGTAAAAAAATAAAGTACTTTATTCTGATAGAATTTGTCCGCCTAAGCATTTCTTACTAAGGCACCGAAAATTGAGTTCAAGAATGTCATTTTATACATTTTTGATTAAATGATTTAAGTAAAACAAATGATTCATTGCCATCATAATTATGACGTTTTAAATAGGTTGAAGATTTTGTGAAGCACAAGTTATTCTCCTACATTTATAACCCGCAAAAAATACTATGGGTGCAAACAATATAAAGTAATCTTAAAACTTGACTCGGCCGGCCGTTAAGCAAGTAGATAGTCCCTTCGCGGTGACGGGCGTAAACATAAAGTACAGACTAGGATTTAATGCAGAACAAATCATTTGTTTTTTTTTTGTAAGATATTTGCACTAGTTAATTCAAGTAATCGAAAGTGTATAAAAATAAACACTTTTTGAACTCAATTAAAATCAAGTAAAGCGGTGCTTGACTTTAATTGAGTTCTGGTTCGAATGGATGATGTCCTTTGTATTTGACGACACGGTTGGCGCAGTGGCTGAGCGATCGACTGCTGCGCAGCGTGTTGCGGGTTCGATTTCCGCCCAGGGTAAACATTTGTGTGATGAGCACTTGTGTTTGCCTTGTGTCTGGGTGTTGTTTATCTATATATGTATGTATTTACAAAAAAAAAATGTATTTGTGTATGTATATCAGCGGTCTGACACCCATAGTACAGGGTCTCCCTAGTTTGAGGTCAGATGGCCGTGTGTGAATGTCTGAAAATGTCCCCACATATTATTATTATAATATATTATTTATTTTAAAACAGTGTTCATGGAGTTTTTTGCTCATTTTTCTCCATCGTAACCTCCTTATTGACTGACTGACTCCTTGAAAATTCAAAAGTAAATTGTTTATTTAAAATAAATGGGTTTGGGTTTGATGACAAACTGACAACTAAATTATATTATGTATGTATGTCAATTGATTAGTGGTGTCAATACCCGTATTAGGTACATAATGTCGACACAAACACTCATCTAAACTTACCAGAATGAATTAGTAGCTGTATTACGAGCCAAACATCTTCCCTTTAACCAAAGTATTTGTTTCAACTAAAATTCTTTTCGCCCCCACAATTAGGGTGTTATCACACTATTGAAAAATCGTAGGAGTTTCTTATACATACGTTGAGTGTGTATCCAAAGCGAACGTTAGTGTGATAGCTCCTTATTTCTTCTTGTGACGAGAATTTTTATGATAATTTTTTTTTTCTGACTCTCTAAACACAACCTGATTGGCACATTTCGATGAACTTTTCCAATACAAAGTTATCAAAGATAGTAAAATGTCGAATCGAATAGGCCAACCTGCTTAAGTGTTTAGCGACCCCAACTTTCTAATGTGTTTTCGTCATCAAAAGCATGTACATGCATACTTGTAACTAACATCTTGTTCGTGCATTGTGTTGTGACTTGTGATGTCTAATTTCTTTCTTTCTTTCTCTGTGTGCTATCCTCTCTCTAACTTTCTCGTCATGCTTAACGCTTACAGAAAACCGGTAAAGGAAAACCAAGGTTCACTGACGATAATAAAGTCGACGTATCACATAAAAACATTATACTCAAGAATTTAGCTCACAAAATAGCGAGTTCGGAATCATTAAATGATGATTACGATTCGGACGCAAGCAACGAAAGCACTTTATCCGAAGGTGCGTTGAATAGATCCCGAAAATTGAGTCCAAAATTCGTATCGGAACCTAATTTGAGCGCTCTAGATACGAACGACGAAACGCCGAAAAAGAAACGCGGAAACAGACTGTTTCGTTCCAAAATTGTGACCAAGCAAACTTTGAATAAGAAGTATCAGAAGCGTAATGGCGTCATACGCGGTACGCCGACTTGCGTATCGTGTTTTGATGATCAAGACACGGGCTCAGAAAACGACGTTTCGTTCCACGAAATCAGCGGTGATAGAAGTCCTTTAGGTGCTACACCAAAGAAGGTCGTATTACCGGATGATGTCAAATACTATCTAACCAGTACGCCGGGCATTTCCGATGCTGTTTTGTTCGACGAAGACTGTTCCACTCCTTATACTATAAATTTTCGAAGAGCCTCAATGTCGCCTATTACAAAGTCGACGCAAAAGTTGTCCAAAGCCATGCAGGTTGGTTGTCTTTGCATGATTTGCATGTTTCATCTAATATGTTTTCTTGTGTCTCATGTTTATGCTTTTTAATGTGTTAAAAGCCTGTGAATAATACTAAAATGTCGTACGTAATATAGATTTTAATGTCATCACAATATTCTTCAACATCAATTTGACAATTCTGGGTTGCTGTTGCAAAATTAAAATCATCAATATAACTCTCCAAGTTAGCATAACTAGAAAATGTGCTTATTTAATGAAAATATGACTTGTAACGAGTTTTTTTAAATGCCTTTATGCGGCTATGGTGTCACTGCGACCAGAGCTGATCTATTGTAATCACCACTTGTTTTAAAAACAAACCCTGTAGCTGTGATGAACCTCAGGATCTGCTTTGGGGCAATCTCCATTATTCCATCCGGGTTTAACAGGTATTTGCCCAGAAGGTTGTTGCGCTTGTGAATAGTCCTCCGCATTCCCCCAGAAGATGAAGTGGCATGTCATCAGCCTGTGTAAGGAGTATGTTAACTTGGAAAATTATTTAGATGATTTTAATTATTACAATTTTGTAAATGCAAATTTGTTACTCCTGCGAATAAGTTTTTTATTACAATACAGCAAGATACTGGGCTGAAATTTGCAAAAATCTTAAGAATATTAAATATTCTTAATAAAATTAAAATCGGATAGGAACGTGATACGCAATTAGCGTACAGAGGTCGTAGTTTTTTAGCATCACTAAATTAACCTTTATCTTATAAAATAATTCTAATTTACAGGAATCAATAATGACACCCCGCTCCCGGAAACCATTAATAATAACATCAGAACAGCGAGATATGGCAGACACGACCGTACAGAAAGACGAGACAATAAAATCTGATGGAATGTACCAATCTATGTCACCGAAAAATGACAGTGACTTCGTGTCTTCAGACGATGAGAATGACGTCACTAGATCCACATTCTCGTGTGAAAGGTAACATACTGTACATAGTTGTTACTAACAAACGAAGAAAGTTATGTTATTATCACTAACAAGATTTTTATGAAAATATAATAGAAAATGTAAAAAATACTTCCTCAAAGTCCGGTCAATTACCATGTCGATGTGTTTTAAAATATACCTTGATCTTGACATCTGATGTTTCGAACCCGCACGAAGCTACAGTACCTATAAAACTTTCGTAAATGGCAGTGTCTTAAAAATATCTAAGTAATTTTAAAACAATTAAAAGAAGACTTTAAATCAAGGTAAACAGGGTCAAAAATATATAACATCAGCATGTCTGCTTATTTCTTTGTTTTCTTATGTCTTTACTTTTGCTTGTCCCTTTCAGATCAAGTCATTCAGCAAGCACATCTCTACTGAAAACAAATCCATTTGATGCCCGTTCGATTAATTCAATCGGCGAAGTGAGTCCTCTACGTGCGACAGAAAACACTAGATTCGTAATAAGTCATGAAAGACCAAAATTAGTTGACGATTTAAACACAACACTATGCGAATGTAACGATGGTTTACCAAAGATTACGATATCTCACGACACGAACAAACAAACAACCAAATCTTTATCCGAACCGTTCAGAGAATATCTACTGAGCAGATCGGTACTAACAGCTACACCAATCGATTTATCGATACTAAATAAATCGAATGATACCGATGATAAAATAAGCGATTCACTACTCTACTGCTTAGATGGAAATGTCCCTTCAGATTTGACTTTATCAATCGGTAATTTGGCAGTCGATAAAGAACCGAGTTTGCGGTCGCCGTTGACAAATATTAGTGTGAATATCGATAAAAGTCCGAATAGAAAACGTTTGGCTAATACCATTGAATGTTTAGAAGAATCGACGTCTGGAACAAAAAAACCAATGGTTGAAAAGGAAAATTTACAAGAAAATGTTTTTAAAATACGAGAAACTGAACTATAGTGGTTGTTTAAACTTAGTTTATTAATAACGACTATTTTATACGTCGAACAGTTGGTACAAATATAAATATTTTTTGGTAGGTAGTTGGTCTAGTTCAACTATAGTCATTGGAGTAGTGTCGCCTAGCTATCGATAGCTGATCTATGGATAAGTTAACCTTGAAAACTAGTGACATTCGATAGGACTATCGACAATATTTCAATTCAACAATAGTATCAACAGGATACTATCGATGGTATCAATCGAAAAACATAAATAATACTATTGATGAAGAGCAATAGTATCGATAGAGTTTTGATCACTCTAAAAGTGTATTTTACCACAATTATTGGTGATTTATCCGATTGATAGTTAGTTATTAAATATTTTTATTCTAATAAGTAATGTTGATTTATATACTGATTCAATGTCTCCTATTGCATTTTCGTTAAATATCGATAAAATAAAATTATCGATAGTTCTGATACTATCGACAGTATCGCCAGTAATTGTAGCAAAACACTTTTACTCTTCATCAATAGTATTACCTTTGTCTGTCGAATGATAATGTCGAAAATATCGAAAGTATTGTTAAATTACAATGTTATGGATATTGTCTTTAGTTATAGATAGATAGTTGAGCAACACTAATTGGAAGTCACAAGTCATTGACATACGGTATAATTTGCAATTGTGCGCTTTTGTAATGCAGCATCTACACTAACAGTTTTTTCGGGATTCGGTAGTGGTCCATCTGCTTTGTTCACCTGGGTGGACCACGGGCACTTTTTCTTGCCGGTGGTCCACCTTTATAATGATACTGCAATCTCTTTCCTTGTGAACTCGTTTAGTTATTAATAAAGGATTAATTATCCTCCTTGGTAGATGATTTTACTTTGATTGAGCTGTGACTTTACCGTCAATTTTTCATTCATGTAATGAATCTGTAATCATCAGGAAGAGGATTTTATTTCCGTGGAATTAATTTTAGGTGGACCATGGCCAATAGACATTTTTTATTTGCATATTTCACATCATTTAAGTGATCCACCGGCAAGAAAAAGTGCTCGTGGTCCACCCAGGTGAACTAAGCAGGTGGACCATGACCGAATCTCGAATTTATTTTTCAATGATAGACAAACATTTTTTTTATACAAGTGCCTTAGCTAACAGGGGTCCCAAAATTCCTGGGTCCATTAGAATGTCGTAAGAGTCGGTTGTTGCATAATTTATGAGATTATTCCTATTTAGATTATATTATTGAGATCTCCGAATTATGAAACTAATGTATAATATTTTGCGTACTTTTATTATGTTTATTTGATCCTTATTCCGTTGACTTAAATTTAATATTGGCATGAAAGCAGGCAGGAATGAAGAAAAAGAATGTCCTTAAAGATATTTATTTTACTTTTCTCAGGGACATTTTAATTTGATTATTTTATTGTTTTCATGTAACTTTTTTAGTTATGAGTACGTTTATAAATATAGAATATTTTCAGTACATTATAACCACATTTATTTATTTACCTTTAACCTATAGATGACATACCAAAATGTGTCAAGCACGCACCGGTCACTAGATGACAGCCATGACAGATGAATTAGCACTCTATAGAATTACATTTATTAATGTAATTCCATAGAGTTCGTAGCTTGGTGCCGAGAGCACGGTTTTTGCTTCTTTGACGTGGTGTAAGCTAAAAATAAAGTCATAAGTTTGAGTATCGTTTTGTACACAGACCTAATATATTCTAAGAGTCATCTCAAACAAAGTAGGGTCATCATCTGCCTAGCCTTTTCCCAAGTATATTGTCGGCTTCCAGACTAACGCGATGCAGCTGAATAGCAGCGTTTTACACATGGAGTGACTGCCTGTCCGACATCCAGAACCCAGTTACTGGGTAACACGATACCCTTTGGTAAGACTGGTTGTCAGACTAGCCACGACTGTCAAAAAAAAAAAAATGAACTTGGTTGAACTTTGGTTGTTCACGCCCGCCACAGACCGACCACGTCAACGACATCGTAGCTACCTATACTATGATCGATCGATAATAAAGTAAAATGCAACAGCAGAAGAGTTGAATGCATACTTAGTTCCTTGCAACACAATAAGTGGCGCGCGGAATTAAATCTTACAAACAATTTTAACACTAACTGTCCGTGCATTACATGTAATGCACTGCAAACCTTGCTTGATACGTCCGTGCATTACATATAATGCACTAGTCTTATGTACGACTAGTGTTGTTCATTGGTGTCCGTGAAGTACGGAGCCCGCATGTCAAAGACATAAAAACCTGTTTTTAAAGATTAGAAACATTCAACTTAAATATAATTAATTAAATCACAAAAATCAAACTTAGCTTATAATATAGTATTGGACATTTGGTGATCGGCACGGAAATATGCTTGGGACAGTTAAAGTGTTAAAGTCAATTCATTTTGTATTTTAGTTTATTGTCATTTAATAAATGTACACTGCTCGAGAATATTGCGGCTTTAGGGCCTATAGATACAGAAAAAACGTAAGACGAGGAAGAATAAAGGACGAGAAAAAAATAAATAAAGCGTCGCGACGCAAAACGAAAGACGGTGCGCGGACACGACGCTTACTCGTCGGCTTCCTATAATTTGAAAAACATAATTATAGAAATGACAGGGCAATCAATGCCGCGTTTTCGGGTGCGGACGGGTCTCGATTATAATAGACCAGAGTATACGTCGCGGCCGCGTCACGTCAACTAGATTCAAATTTTACAATATGACGTTCAAAAGTGCCTTTTAATGGTCTAATTGAAATAAATGATTTGACTTTGACGTTTTTTTTTCTATGTTTTAAAGTCGCGTCCAAGCCTAGTCCGCGACACGTCATCGCCTTACGTCGGTTTCTGTCTGGCTACGGGTTTTCTGCGCTGATCGTAACGTCCGTACATCTCGTAACAGGCGATAGGTTTCAAAAAGCAAACATTTATGATGAGAATCATTTATTTCTCTATTTCAAATCCATATTCTTGTAAATTCAATGAACATTGTTTCAGGAAAAGTATATGACGGCTAGGGCTACTACCATTATTGCGGTCACCAAGCAGTAGAATTGACAGCATGTCCGCCACCAGCAGATTGCTACTTTATCACTGAAAGATCTACAAGGCTTGCTGTAATAAAAAAAAATCCTTAGAAAAATGGACACGTACAACGTAAAGTGAAAATATATGGCTTCAATATAGTTTCTAAACCTTAAGGTCCCAAATGAAATGTTTTGGTCCAACAGAGCAAACTGTTTGATCAGAACACTTATGGCTCGTTCACGACCTTGCCGCTATGAGGGGCAGCAGAGCGGGGCGGCGGGCGAGCGGTAAGATCAAATGTATAGGAATGTATGAAGTCGTGACCAGGCCCTTAATTTGAGACCTTAACCGCCGATCTGGCGTCTTTGTCAAAGCCGCGTCGCGTTTTGATACCTACATTACGACCTGGTCACGATTTCGGTCTTAGTGGCGAACGGGGCGGGTGGCGTCGGCAAGCGGAGAGTTTTGCACGCCACGTACCCTCAATAGCGGTTAGCGGTAGAGGTCGAGGTGGACGTATTTAGATAGAATGTGCAAAAAATCATGGCGTTATCCAAGGGCATCGCCAAGGGGGGGCGGTAGGGGCAGCTGCCCTTGAACCTTTTGGAATCTCTAGGGGGGCGCCCCTAGAGATTCCAAAAGGTTCATGTGCCTTTGACTGTATTTAAAATTCATACTTTTCCGACGCCCTTGGCGTTATCTAAATTAGGCTTTCCTTGTTTTGGAAACATTATATTTCTAAAACAAGATATCTATACATATAATAAAACAGTAAAATAACTGTGTCTGTACATTGAATATATTAAAAAAAAAATTGAGGGGCGTTTAGAAACAGTAATAGACCACGAATTAAAAAAAAAAATTATGTCTGTTTGTCTGTTTGTTTGTACACGCTAATCTTCGGAACTGCTGGACGGATTTGAATGTTTTTTTTTTTGTTGTATAGGTATTAGGTCTGGGCAACATATAGGCTATAATTTATCTTGGAAACTTAAACACTTGATGCAGAACCGTAATAGACCAGCTAAACTATAAGAGATACAAAAATGGTACCATAGCAAAAAATGTTCCACGTGATGAGCATTTTCTGCTGAGAGAATAAATTTGAAGATCCGGAACACTTGATGTGGAACTCCAAGAGCCCAGCTACACCTTATCACATATAGGAATGACGTCTTAGCAAAAATTGTTCGGTCTGATGGGCATTTCCTGTTGACTTATAAAAATCGCAGATCAGAAACATCTGATGTGGAAATCAAAGCTATCACTAATTTCACTTTAAAGCTATCACTAATTTCACTGTATTTAAAATAACATAAGCTGGGAGTACCTCCACGCGGTGAAGACGGTAACAGTTTAGGACTGATTTTTGATGACGATGGTCTTCGTGACACGCCAGCCTACCCGGTAACGCCCCCTGCGTTACCGGGTAGGCTGGCGTGTAGCAGTCACTTAGATTTTAATTGATCAGGTATTTTTACAATAAAACTATAACCATGCCTAGAAAGAGGTCAAATCTTTCCCAATGTTCCAAAGGAGCTAAAAGATTGAGGATCATAAGATCCCAAGAATCTACCGAAGAGCGTCAGGAGAGACTTGATGCTGTTCGAGGCTGCAACTCGCTCCGTGGAAAACTCTTCAGATCGCGAAGCACGCCTGCGTTCTCAGCGTATTTACGCATCTACATCCAGGTCTCTAGAGACCAGTGAAGAATATGATGCGCGACTGACTGCTGATCGTGAACGTCATGCATTGTCTTGCGAGTCGGAGACGTTCACGGATAAAGGATTGCGCTTGAGCTCTCAGCGTATCTACGCATCTGCTTCTAGGTCTCTAGAGACAAGTGCGGAACGTGATGCGCGACTGACCGATGATCGTGACCGACATGCATTGTCTCACGAATCGGAAACGTTTACCAATACAGAATAACGCTTGAGTTCTCAGCTCATCGTATTCGAACATCTACTAACAAGTCTTTTGAAACGAGTGATGAACGTGATGCACATTGTCACAAACACGCACACAACAAAATATTCATTATCAGTTAGAAAGTGAGAGAAAAAGAATTGCTGGAGTACGGCATGAAAAGACAGAAGAAGAGCGCAGCGAACGTTTGAATTCTGATCGACTTCGATATTCTCTGAACAGAATGTCAATATCATCTGAAGAGTCGGATGTGTCTCAAGATATAGCCGTAGGGCATGGCGACCATCCTTGGGTTGATAAGGAACGGAGTGCATTTACGTATACTCCTATGATTGACTACGCCACATATTCCGCCATCGGAGGTATGATTCAAAATTGTACTTTTTGAACGTCTCGAATCGTCTCGCGCATCCCGTTGTTTTCCCGTCCCCGGGCTCTTAGAATTCGACATCAGACGTTTCAGATCTTTGATTTTGACGACCCCGTTGTCGCTGGCATAAGCAACAGGATCCGCGTACGAAGTCGCGGGCAGAAGCTAGTTGTTAATATGAGGGAAGGACGAACTGAATAAACATCGGTATTTAAATAGCTAATTTCGTGATTTATACGAAGATTACATGAAGTAGGTATCGATATTTTTTATAAGTACACAAGAATAAGTGTGAAAATAATGAGCGGCAACTCGTGGCGTGCTTCAGACATTTCTATACATTTGATTATACCGCTTGCCGCCCCGCTCTAAGCTGCCGCTCATAACGGCAAGGTCGTGAACGAGCCGTTGACCATGACCGTGACAAATGCGAGTGGTAAAATTAAGCGTCAAGTTCGTCCACATAGTCTAGTTACTTACTTGGTGTCTTGGTAACAATACGCCATTGTGATGGTCTCCGTGTCAACACGATTGAAGCAATGCTAAAAGAAATGAAGAATTTGAATGACTACCCTTTAACGTCCTATGAAAGGGTAACTCCAGTCTTCTGATCGATGGGAATAAGAATCTCATCATATGAGTCTCAGTCTCAAAGCACGTTAATAATGAAAACCCACACTAACGTACGATTTCTCGAAAAAACATAAAATGTCAAATTGAACTCCATAATCAACAACCAATCGCAGCCGTTTAAGCGCGCTTGACAACTTGTCTCATAAATGTTCGTTCGAGAAACCGAAGGTAAGGTAAAAATCTGGTTATAAGTTTGAGTAGGTACCTAGGTACCTACCTATCTAACCATTATATGTATTTATCCATTATTTCAGTCAACTAAGGGCCTATAAAACACTATACATACTGTAAAACGGGGTAAATAGAGATGTAAGGGTGAATGCAGGTTGAAATAATATAGCTTGTAGCCAACAAGGACACTAGAAAAAGAAATATTATTGAGTCATTCATTATAGTAATTGTCAACACACTATATTATTTCAACTTTAAAATCCCCTTTAAAGTTGGTCCGGGTCCCGATGCACCCCTGCATGTCTTTTCACCCCGCATTATACTTTAAAAATAATAACTATAAACTAATATATATTTTAAACTAAGAGACCTAAAACCGCAGGAGAGAGTATCGTTTTGTAACACAGACTTAATACATTCGAGTCGGCACAAACAAAGCTGAATCAATGAACTAATATGCAATAGCAACAGAGTTAGACACACAGCATTACACACACGAGCAGCAAAATACTGCTCGAGAATATTGCTGCTTTAGAGCCTAGCCAGACAGAAAAGATGTAAGACGAGGACGCATCGCCTTTTTCATACAAAGTGTATAGAAACGTCGCGACGCAAAACATAGAAAAGACGGGGCGTGGACACGATGTTTATTCGTCTGCGTCTTATTGAACAATATAAGTATAGAAAGGACATGACCGGGGGTACGGACGGGGTGCAGACGGGGGACGGGGTGCAGACGGGGCATGGGGAGCCGCGGGGCTCGCACTCACTGTTGGATTATATTAGACCAGAGTATCCGTCGCGGCCGTGTCAAGATTTTTCTGTACGTTTTAAAAAGTCGCGTCCACGCCCCGTCTTCTGCGCCCAGTCCGCGACACGTCCTCGTCTTACGTCTGTTTCTGTCTGGTTAGCGGCTTCTTGCGCTGATCGTAACGTCCGTACATATCGTAACTGGCAATAGGTTTCAAAAAGCAAACATTTATGATGAGAATCATTTATTTTTCTATTCCAAATCCATATTCTTGCGAATTCACTTAACATTGTTTCAAGAAAAGTATATGACGGCTAGGGCTACTACCATTATTGCGGTCACCAAGCAGTAGAATTGACAGCATGCCCGCCAGCAACAGAGTGCTATTTTATCACTGAAAGATCTAAAAGGCTTGCTGTAATAAAAAAAAAACCTTATAGATATATGAAAATGGACACTTACAACGTAAAGTGGGTGTAAAAGGGGTGATGGGAGTGAAACTATATTGAAGCCATACATACGGCTTCAATATAGTTTCTAAACCTTGAGGTCCCAAATGAAATGTTTTGGTCCAATAAGGCAACTCCTAAATCAGAAAATTTCATTTGGGACCATTTAATAACAGACATTGTATTTTTAGCACCGCCGATTTGGCGCCTTTATCAAAGCCGCATCGCGTTTTGGCGACTGCTTTCGATCCCGACAGCATAATTGCGTATTTTAGCTTTCAGCGTATTTCATCGAAGCCCTTTCTGTAATCGCTGTATTTGAACCCGGTATCAGAACAATGGAACAACGAGTGATGATCCTCAGCTGTCGGAGGCTTCACGAAATCACGGCGACTGGAATCCGTATGTGTCCGAAAAGCAAATAAAACTGTAATCGCTATATTACATGAGAAAAACGAATTAACTCATTGTGGATGTAGCCGGCTGTAATAGGCTTGTTTTTGACCGCAATTCATCTCTAATTTTAAGTGACGATGCGCCCTAAGGTAGAACACGGTTGCCTAGGATGAACCAGTTCACTCGTGCCTTGAAGATACCCAGATTATACTTATCAGGGAACAGAAAGGCGGGTAGTGAATTCCACAGTCTGGCAGTACGCCCATTAAATGTGGAATCAAAGCGCTTGGTTCGAGACCGTGGGACTTCAACCATATAGCGGTGACGCTTCGCCGTGTCACTGCTCGTCCGATGATGGAATGGGGATAGGGGAATTAAATTGTGCAATTCCAAAGCACACTCTCCGAAATATAACCGATGAAAGACCGATAGGCTAGCAACTGTGCGGCGATGTTTAAGGCTCTGGAGCCTAGCTCTAGTAACCAGGGAGTCGTCGTCAATGAGCCTCTTGGCACGTCTATCTATAACTTCCAACGCCTCCAGTTGGTATTTAGCTGACTCATCCCAAAGGTGCGAACAGTACTCCATGCACGATCAAACTTGTGCTTGGTATAAGTTGAGCAGCTGTTTCGACGTGAAGTACTTTAGCACCTTTGCGAGGACTGCCAGCTTTTTGGTAACAAATTTTAGGCCTTGGATTCGATGAATGACCCGAAGTTAAGATTCAACGTTAGAGTAATGCCAAGAAGAACAAGACGGTCAGTGATCGGGACGGATACATGTCGGAAAGTAGGGGCCAGATGGAAAGGCCTCTTCTTGGCATAGAAACTGTTGCAAGGAAGCCGACTGATGTGTAAAGCGAGCCTTACAGTCACTGATTTAACCTTTTGACCGCTATCAAAAAAGCAAAAATGTGCCCTCAGCACCCATGCTAAGATACATAGTTACTCTATGGAATTACGTATAGAAGTCCCGTGGCGTGCTGGCCACATTTTGGTTTGTCATCTATACACGACTATGGTCAAAAGGTTAAAAATCTAAAGTGGGTGCAATTGGTTAAAACAAAAACAAAATCCATTCAAAACAAAAAAACACTGTGTTGATCGGTTTTTTAAATCAACCTCTCGATTAGTTTTAGAATGTACCACCCGCAAAACAATACATATTTTCAACAGAGGAACAAAACTTCGATAGAGACGAATAGTTTTTATTAAAAACAAAAAGCAGTAGGTAGGTAGCTACCAAATTATTAAAATATAATTATCTGTTTTCAAGTTTTACTTACTTGTTCGCTTGGTAAGAAATCGCCATTGTGACGTTCTCTATGTCAACACGATTGAAGCAATACTAAAAGAAATGAAGCATAATTTTGATTTATGCTTTCTTTTATTGCGGACCTTTTTGAGCCGCTAAATGTGTACCTACCTATATTTTGGGTTTATAAATACCAATGGTTTCAGGAAACCATTCCGAGCCCTTACGAGATAAAACAGTTACAATGAACCCTGGTATTGTTTGTTGAAATGACACAAAACTGAACGCAGGAGTCGTCGGATAATATCAGCAGTGCGTTGGATCGTTGTAAAAAACGTAAGAAAATTTGAATATCGCGGGCTACCCCAGCGCTTTCACCTAAAGTATAAGTATAAATATTTCCAATAGTAACCGAACGTTATTGGCGCTGCACGCTGGTGTCTGCCATCACTTCCCATCCTCCCCATCTACGACTCTAGCCTGTGGGTGATCTGGCTCCGTCGTAAAAACTCACTTCGTACTAATTTTACGGGATACTTATAAGAAAACTACGATGATTTAAAATTAGAAGGCTCAACAAGACCTACACCAACTTACTTTTTTTTTGCAACTGAACACACTGTTTCGGATTTACAACACAGCTTTGCTTCCGTTGCCTTTTTCTTCCCCTTTTTCGTCTTTTTAATGGGTTCTCCTCTTGAATAAATTACATTTGGGCATTTTTCCAACGGAGCTTTTGGTACCAGCCGATCTCTTAGTGTCAACTCTTTTAAGATTTCTGCTTCCCTTTTACGCGTAGCTTTCTCTAGTTTCGCAGATATATATTGTTCTTCTTCTAGCCTCGTTTTTTTTCTAAGATCACTCTGAGCTTTCCGCTTTTTATACCATTGGTAGATGTTTGATCCTTGGGAGGCAGATCTTGTACGTGCTGGTTTTCGGAAGTTGCTTAGCGGTTTTTTTTCTTTATAAGATCGGACTGTTCTGCGGGGTTCTTCTTTGTGAGGAGCACTTTTCGGATAGAACTCATGAAAAGTACGGTGAGATTGTTCTTTGTAAGTCTCGATCTTTATTGGTACGATTAAGGGTTTGGACTTTTGGATAAAGACCTGCTTTCTGTAAATAAAGAGCAACAAAATATATGATGTAGGTAGGTAATTTTAGAAATAAAAAGATGTAATAAAGTGTGTTTTCTTTAACACTAAGTCCCAAAAGTCTCTTAGAATACGGCCAGTTGTCATTTTTACAAATTAACTATCTGGGTATAAAGGACTGGTGAAGCTTCCCAAGCAATTAAATGATGCAAATCAGTTCCTTCTTTTATTAAGTACTTATTCGCATTCGACTAGAGCTGATGACGATTCCAAAATTGTTGGAAAAAAGCATTGATGCGGAGCTAAATGCCAGTCTTTGCCAGTCAGAGAGGAACACAATCAAGAAGAGCCGCTGTTACTGTGAGCGTCTTTTTTGCTAGCGAAAATGGCAGCCTATTTTGTTAGAAACTACGTACGTATTGCAGTACCATTAGCGTCTTTGATGCTAATATAAAAATGGCAGCTTATCATTGTCCCACTGCAGAGCAAAGGCCTCTTCAAATACAGAGAACGCACGGGCATTGATCCCCACGCTTGCTCAAGGCGGACAGGTGATTTCAGACTTATATTAATTAAGTCCAGGTTTCCTCACGATGTTTCCCTTCACCCCGATGTACAGACAGCGTCATCAACTGCTAACCCCCTATGCGAAGAAATTTTAACGCGCGGGAGGTTAGCAGTTGATGACGCTGTCTGTACGTGATGTCCAAGATAAAGTTAGAAAGTACACATGAAATTGAAGAAGTCACATTTGCATTGGTTCGTGCCCGGTTGTCAATCCTAAATCTCGTGCATGAGATGCGTGCGCCTTGAACACTGGGCCATCGCGACGACTTTGATGCTAATGATAATAAAATGGACCTTGCAACCTAGAAACTTATTATACAATTGGTGAGAACACGTCAGAATGAAGTGGAACCTTTGGATACCTTGAAGTGTGCCTATCTTTTGCGTCAGGGAACAAAGAATCTTTCTAGTAGGAACCTTTTCTGGAGACAGCCTAGCACGAAAGAGGGGCATGCTTTAAGGTCTACACTTCCTTGCAACCGTTCCCTGCAGCTTTCTTTGAAAAGTCAAAAAGATAAAAAAACTGGATGTACACAAATTACAGGCTGAAAAGAGGAACTGAACAGAAAAATTACTTCGCTCGTACGGCGTTCTTGGGCTGGCATTTTGAACATTGCTTGCCGATGGGACATGAGCAAGGTTTGCCCTGCGTGGCCTTTAGGATCTTACCGATCATTTGGATTCACCACATTCTCTATACCCTATTTTCTTTTGTTGGCTGGTCCATGATTTCCTGTAAATTGCGTAATATTTTCCTGGGTTTGTAAAATTTACGGCTGGAATGAACTGGGTTGGAATGGTCAAATGACAACTTTGACAATAATAAAGATTTGCCTTTATCTTTTCATAATAAGTGTGTATTGTGTTCGTGCCTGCCAGTTTAGAAGCTAAGTAGGTGGTGAGAAAAAAGTACCGATTTAACGTAGATTTGGCATGGTTAATTGATTTCAAACTATTTAGATTTCGATAGGTATTTTTCAGTAGGCACGATGATGTTTGAGTCCGTTGCTTACATTAAGTATGTAACTTTCTAGATATATTTTACATAGCTTTTTTATAAATTCCCTAAAATTATTTGATTTCCATATAATAAACTAGCTAGCAGACCCTACAGACGTTGTCCTGTCCCTACCTACCCTACCAATCCACCTACCTACCCTACCCTACCCATACTCACATACCTACCTACCTACCCTACCCACCTACCAATACCTACCTACCTACCCTAACATCTTACCTACCTACCCTACCCTACCAACTTACCTACCTACCCTACCCTACCTATTTTTGTATGAAAAAGTTTCATAAAAACTTTTATCCCCTATTTCACCCACTTGGAGGATGAATTTTAAAAATCCTTCCTTAGTGGATGCCTTCGTCATATGAGGAATACGTGTACGGAATTTCAATTTTCTAGCCTTAATTGTTTGGCCTGTGCGTTAATACATCGGTCAATCACTTTTGCCTTTTATATTTATAGATAGATAGACAAGGACTTGTTTAAATGATTTTCCTATTAGGATGGATTCGACTCAATGCCATGTGATACCAGAGTAACTAACCCATGAATAGTTTTACTCGTTGACTTTACTCTCAGATAGCTTTGTTTGCGTTATTTCATCATAAACGTAAAGTAGCCAAGGCTATGTATTGAGTTGATGAATGAATGACGAAACACATGTGTAAGCTAACTAAAGAAATTCAATTGTTTATAAAGCGCGTGTTAATGGTGTCACCATTATAAACCGGTAATCTTGCGTTGTCAATGATATTCACACGATTTGTCATTGTCAGCTGGTAATGTATTGACCGCTATTATATTAATCTCGGATAACTTGATGCATTTTGGCGGTATAGCTATTAACTAAAACGGAAAGGTAACTCTAGAGTACCTAATGAGTGATTTTATTCTCAGGATAAGACTTAAACCAGTTTGGTTACCTAACACCTACACGAACTCAAGTAATGTGTGTACCTACTTACCAAAATGTCTCTTTTAATCAGATTATTATAATTTCAGAAGTACCTACTTTAACGTAAGCCGTCTTATGCTCCTGTGAGTAAATAATATTATTTACTTAAAATTTGACGAACTCATTGAATTATTATGAATTAATTAACAGGCGCTGACTTCACTGACTGACATATCATATAAAGTTATTTGGTACCTATATTTTCAGTTTAATAACGTTCACAAAATATAATAAACGTGAGATATCCCAACTATTGGTATAATTTCTTTACATATCACATTTTATATACTCTAAAACTTATTTCGTATAATGTTATTGGATATAACGTTTATTTAATCGAAAATCATTAAGATTTCGAGCAATTCCGATTCAGAGCAATCCGACTCGGAAAGGTTAGGTTAGAAAGGGGTCCCTTCTTTTCGCATAATGTTCTTTTTAACCCCCGACGAAAAAGAGGGGTGTTATAAGTTTGACGTGTCTGTGTGTCTGTGGGTCTGTGTGTCTGTGTGTCTGTGTGTCTGTCTGTGGCACTGTAGCTCTTTAACGGGTGAACCGATTTGAATGCGGTTTTTTTTATTTGAAAGCAGATTCTCTAGCGATGGTTCTTAGACATGTTTCATCAAAATCGGTTCAGCAGTTTTAAAGTTATCAGCTCTTTTGTTAGCTGCGGTAGGGATCTTAGGGAATTACATTCTATTTTCACAACTCCCTCAATATATGGGTATCAAATGAAAGGCCTTGACTAGTAGAATAATTTATACTATATTGCAAGGGATTGAGGAATGAGTAACGAAATGAAAACTAAAAATTTGTAAATTATTTTTGTAAACTCTTATACAAAACCAAACTAAATTACGTTTAAAAAATTTAAAATAAAAATTAAATTAAAGATTTAAAAAAACCCCCAACGCAAAACATAAAAGCGATTATGTAAAAAGTCAAAAATAATACCTTTTGTTGAGCCATCAAATGTTTGTTCGTTGAAATGGCGCTATAATGTCGCGGCGGGGTACCGCTAAGTTTAAAGCAATAACTAAATAGCTAAAATAGCGAACTGATGATAACTAGATTTGCAACAAAATTAACAACTAGATTAGCAACAAAAATTTGATAATATCGAAGCAAATTGGTCGGAAATGCTGGTAAATTAATAGACAGTGAATGAAATTAAGGGACTGACTTACTTAAGCGGTACCCCGCCGCGACATTATAGCGCCATTTCAACGAACAAACATTTGATGGCTCAACAAAAGGTATTATTTTTGACTTTTTACATAATCGCTTTTATGTTTTGCGTTGGGGGTTTTTTTTAATTTTTAATTCCTAATAAACTTTGGCATAAGCAGTTTGGCATTTAAATTTGTTTTGCCATTATAATACTTTGCTATAATTTTTTTTGGCAAAATTATCTTGAAATCTAATTTGTTTTGGCATAAATTGAATTCGCATAATGTTACTAGGCATGATCTGCAAATCTACTGCGCCACGCTAAAGTATTGTCTTAAAAATTCAATATGTGGTTCTTCAAAAGTTAGTGACAGAAACGAATCGCAGCAAAACCGACTCCACGCAGTCTTGTCTGCCCTACACCTAGAGTGTAATCTAAGCCCGCGTAGGCGTGGAGGGGCGAGGCGGCCCGCGAGCTAAGGAGCAGGTGGTGAGCCCCGCAGCGCCGGAGCCGTGACAGAAACCATGCCTGCTGCATGTTGCATGCTTGCTTGCATGTTGTATGCTTGTTTGCATGCTTGCCTGCATGCTGCATGCTTGCTTGCATGCTGCATGCGTGACGTATGTTTTTTTGCATGCTGCATGCTTGTTTGCATGCTTGCTTGCATGCTGCATGCGTGGTGTATGCTTGTTTACATATTTACATGCTTGCTGCATGCATGGTAAAAATATGTTTTAATATCCGCCGTGACAGCGGCCACCGAACGCCAAGTCGCCTCTACCGTTGGTGAATCATTTGGTTTAGGTTTGAACTGTGACCAGCATAAGAAAATACTTTTAAAATCAATTTCATATTTAAGAAGTGTACCCAGCTTCAACTTATCAATAATTAGACTAAGTTATAATGTGTATTTATGCAATTTTGCTTTGTGTTTTTAACTAGGCGTCTTTATCATATTAGACTAAATAAGTTTTATATCTTTTGAGTGGTATATCAAAAGATTTTATATTGAATGTATATTATGCTTATAAAAATTAGTTATTTTAAAATTATATCAATCGTTTATTATATTAACTGATCATTATATGAAACAAAATGATAGAATCAGTTGATATATCTTGTGAATATCAGAGATTTTATATTTTAGAGAGTTTATAGGTTTTACATAGTTATAATAATATAATATATTAATTACCCGTTTTAGATGGCTACAGGTACAAAGATACATTACAAGGTGTAACCCAAACAAACTGCAGTTTTGGACAAAAGTATTGAGTATAATAATAATCTATATAATAAAAATGAATCGTTGTTCGTTAGTCTCGCTAAAACTCGAGAACGGCCGGACCGATTTTGGTAATTTTGGTCTTGAAATACTTGTGGAAGTCCAGGGAAGGTTTAAAAGGTGAGAAAATTAAAAAATCGATTGTCAGGACAACGTCTGTTGGATCAGCTAGTACCTAATAATAATGCCACTTGCTCAGAAATGTACAACCTCGTGGAATCAGAAGTACCATACTACAGATATGTGCCCAAACACAAGTGCTCATCACACAAATGTTTGCCCTGGGCGGGAATCGAACCCGCAACACGCTGCGCAGCAGTCAATCGCTCAGCCACTGCGCCAACCGTGTCGTCAACCGTGTCGTGTGTGTTACCCAGTAACTGGTTTGTGGAGGTCCAATAGGCAGTCGCTCCATGTAAAACACTGGTATTCAGCTGCATCCGGTTAGACTGGAAGCCGACCCCAACATAGTTGGAACAAGGGCTAGGCAGATGATACATTTATAAAACGTCGTAAACCAGCTTTTTCAGTTCCTTTTGCGGTCATACACAGTCTGTTGGATCATGCATCATGATCAAATTACTATATATCCTGTAGACGGGTTGTCATAAGGGGAATTAATGGGCTATCATTAAGGTGAATTGATTAATTGCTAATACACCCGCTGTATGCCTATATTATATTGCAAAATCGAGTGCCTCGTTGGTTTAATGGTCGCAAGAGCAACTGATGGACCAACGATGTCTTTTTGTTGTATTATATTTTTTTGACGTGATAACATCTTATAAATCGATGAACACAGGCTGCACGCACGAAAAAGTGTCACGTTACGACTGAGCCTGAGCGTGCAAGGGAGGGCGCGGAACAAGCGATAGAGATGCACGAAGCTCCGCCCACCTCGACAGAAGCCATTATTTGCTTATGTTATACAGGATGAGGATGGCAATACCACATAAAATGATCATCGTAGGATTTGGTAATTTGGTGTAATTGTTTTTATTGAGCATTAATAATATTAAATTATGACGCCACAAGTTGCCGCTCTTCTCACAAGTTAGAAAATAATTATAAAAAAATCTTTATAAAAACAAGCTTTTATTTAAAAATGCTGAATACTGATGTACGCTGACCGTTAGACAGGTGTACTGCACAATATCAGTGCCTCAAGCGTTTAAAATTTATATATTTTTAACATTTTGAAAAGATTAATATTTATATACCTACATCAATTATATACAATCTATATTTGTATGAGTCACTTAAATTTATTTTTTTATTTTCAGTTGGCGTTTTCGTCTTTTTTTTTGGTTACGTTTTTATTTTTAAATAAAAGCTTGTTTTTAAAAAGATTTTTTTTATAATTATTTTATTTTTTACTTTTTAGTCTTAAAGATTTATTTTATTGTTACCTTATTGAATTTAGTGTGATATTATTAACTTTATCATGTTCTAATCTTTAAGCCCTTTCATTTGATACCCTTAACGAGGGGATTGATAAAAATTATGTAATCCACCATCTTGGAGCTGCAGCCATGTGGTATTTAGTGTAATGTTATTAACTTTACTGTTTTCGACACTTCAAGCTCTTTCATTTGATATGATACCCATATTGAGGGGGAACCGATCACTTTTCCGAAATGTTTTTTTCCGAATTTCATTTTACCGAAAACTATTGACCGATTTCTTTTTTGCTATATGCATTATTTGACATATTTTTATATCATCGAAGTATCATGTGTCATAAGTATTATTTTACCGAACTATTTTTCGTCGATTTGAACTTTGAACTTTTTTCATTTGCCAAATGATTTATTTGCCATTTTTTCACCACACCGAAACAACATTTTACAGAATACTAGCGGGCCCGGCAGACGTTGTCCTGCCTGAAAATAAAAACAAGTCCTAGAACTACAACGTCACCTATTATCGGGTCCAATTGTGAATCTAAACCATTCACAAATCCACTGGAACACACACAAAACATTTCATCAAAATCAGTCCAGCCGTTTAGGAGGAGTTCACTTTCATACACGCACAGAAGATTTTTATATATAAGATTACCTGGTAGCATTATCAATATAAAATAAAATAGTGTCATAAAAAATCAATAGGCTACAAAATTTTAGTGACAGAAACGAATCGCTGCAAAACCGACTTCACGCAGTCTTGTCTGCCCTACCCCTAGAGTGTAATTTAAGCCCGCGGAGGGGTGGGGCGGCCCGCGAGCTGAGGAGCAGGCGGTTTGAAGGCTCGCCGCCGCGGCTGAGGCTGGCCGGCGGAGCCTGCCAGCAAGCCGAAGCTGCTGTTGCTGTATTGTTACCTTATTGAATTTAGAGTGATATTATTAACTTTATCATGTTCTAATCTTTAAGCCCTTTCATTTGATACCCTTAACGAGGGGATTGATAAAAATTATGTAATCCACCATCTTGGAGCTGCAGCCATGTGGTATTTAGTGTAATGTTATTAACTTTACTGTTTTCGACACTTCAAGCTCTTTCATTTGATATGATACCCATATTGAGGGGGAACCGATCACTTTTCCGAAATGTTTTTTTCCGAATTTCATTTTACCGAAAACTATTGACCGATTTCTTTTTTGCTATATGCATTATTTGACATATTTTTATATCATCGAAGTATCATGTGTCATAAGTATTATTTTACCGAACTATTTTTCGTCGATTTGAACTTTGAACTTTTTTCATTTGCCAAATGATTTATTTGCCATTTTTTCACCACACCGAAACAACATTTTACAGAATACTAGCGGGCCCGGCAGACGTTGTCCTGCCTGAAAATAAAAACAAGTCCTAGAACTACAACGTCACCTATTATCGGGTCCAATTGTGAATCTAAACCATTCACAAATCCACTGGAACACACACAAAACATTTCATCAAAATCAGTCCAGCCGTTTAGGAGGAGTTCACTTTCATACACGCACAGAAGATTTTTATATATAAGATTACCTGGTAGCATTATCAATATAAAATAAAATAGTGTCATAAAAAATCAATAGGCTACAAAATTTTAGTGACAGAAACGAATCGCTGCAAAACCGACTTCACGCAGTCTTGTCTGCCCTACACCTAGAGTGTAATTTAAGCTCGCGTGGGGCCGCCCAGACCCCGCAGCGCCGGATCCGTGACAGAAACAATGCTTGTGCATGTTGCATGCCTGCTTGCATGTTTCATGCATGTTTGCATGCTGCATGCTTGCTTGCATGCTGCAGATAGCAGAATGAAGCAGATAAGAAATAGTGTGCACAAACTTTCTAAGTAAAACCATAATGGTAATTACCATATTTTAATTTCATCAAACGCACAAACAAACAATGGCATAATGAATGTTCGGAATCATAATACTTCGAACAAATGTTATTCGGCTAAGTCTAACTTCGGTAAAAAGTTTATCGGCCAAATGAAACGTCGGAATAACGAAAAAAATCGAATTGATAATAGGTCAACTGATACAGTGGCAGACGTGACTTCGATGAAGTAAAAAAAAAACGAAACGATAATAGTTGAAAAGTTTTAAGTGAAATGAAATTCGGCCAAATATTTTTCGACCTTATGATAGGTAACCATATTGAGGAGGTTGAACAAAAATGTAAACCGCCATCTTGGAGCGCCGACCATTTAGAATTTGGTGTTATGTTATTAACTTTATCGTTTTCTACTCTTCAAGCCATTTTATTTGATAGGTACCCATAATTAAGAGGTTGAACTAAAAATGTATTCCGCCATCTTGGAGCGGCGGCCATATTGGAATTATAACAATATTGAGTATTGGACATTGTATTGTCACCAGAACTAAAGGTGCATGCAAAATTTTAGCTCAATCGGATAACATCAAATGGTCGAAAAATGGTTTGCAAATTTTGAAAGTACAACTTATTTATATACTTACTTACATACGAACAGTGCAAGCTAAATAAAAGCTTGTAAAAACCAATATTTTATATGGTGTTTTATTTTGATTACATTTATATGCTCTTTAGTATATCTGAACCTTTTTTTGAATTTCGTTTTTAGGATTTTTTTATTTGATAGTTTCAAAATATTCTTATGAACTAGTATTACCAGTATTTTAATTTTTTGTCGTATCGTCGTCCCCACCCTGTATATGTTAGCCATTATGTTTCTTTATGACGTTATCACGAAAAACTATCGTCCGTAAACAGACTTTACAGACACCCAATTTTTAGTTTTTTATTCCACTACTTCGTCTGCCTGAATTTTCTTACGGATCCTATCATTTTTGGTCCTAATATTTTTTTTATAATAAAATATAGCTTATAGCACTCAAGGATAACGTAGCCTCATACTGGTGAAAGTATTTTTAAAATCGGTTAATTATTTTTTGAGTTTATGTTTTATAAACAAACGTACAAAAAATCCCCTGTACTCTTTATTATATTAGTTTAGAAAAACGTTGCCCCTCACTAGACATTGCTCATATCGTGGATGCATTTACAAATATATATAAACTCACACACACGGACAAACATCACAAAAAAAAGGAGGAGCTCGTAGCTAAGTTAAAGCCGTACAGATCGATTGGTCAAAGGTTAAGCTACGCCAACCGCGGTCGGACTGTGGATGGGTGACCATCCCTTTCATACCGAGTTCCTTCCGTGCCTCGGATAGCACGTAAACCCGTTGGTCCTGGCTGTCATTTGTAGGTCTTTGGCAGTCGTTATGGGTATAGTCAGAAGCCAGAAAGTCTGACTACGAGTCTTACCAAGGGGTATCGTGTTACCCAGTAACTGGGTTGTGGAGGTCCGATAGGCAGTCGCTCCGTGTGAAACACTGGTATTCAGCTGCATCCGGTTAGGCTGGAAGCCACTGAAACTACTGGATACTTGGGAAAAAAATTAGTTTAAAAACTAAAACCCGACTACAACAAAAAGTGATATAATAAGTACGAAACAAGAAAATATTTCACACAGAAATCAAGACATAGGTACAAAATGGTCAAGGTAAGCCGTGGTTGCATGCCTGTATCCCATATGAGTGCGATGAACATGAATTATAATGGCATGCAACCACAGCTTACCTTGACCATTTTGTACCTATGTCTTGATTTCTGTGTGAAATATTTTCTTGTTTCGTACTTATTAGATCACTTTTTGTTGTAGTCGGGTTTTAGTTTTTAAACTTATTTTTTTTATTTAAACCATTTTGGAGTCACAGCTAAGTATTATATATTTAAAAGGTACTATTGAACCCCTTTCTAATGATACTAAACACGGTATGCGTATGTTAATTTATTTGGTAATCTTTAGTATTTTTAAATAATTTGTGACAAGTCACAACTAAATATTATATATTTGAATGGTACTAGTGAACCCCTTTCCAATGATACCAAACACGGTATGCTTGTCTTCATTTTTTTTTTTAATCTTGGTTTTTTTGTCCGCCAGAGGGCGCCTCATTGGATTCGGTGACACGTCATATAGCCTATAACCAGCGGACGATCAAGACGCTTCTAACGATACCTCACTTGTTCAGTTCTGATAAGTGGTTTAGGAGCTATGAGCGAACAGATGAACATACATACATACATACATACATACATACATACATACATACATACATACATACATACATACATACATAGCCTGTCAAAATCATAACCCTCCTTTGGCTTTGCCGTAGTCGGGTAAAAAGGCCCGCAACACGCAGCCAATCGCTTAGCCACTGCGCCTTTAAATATTAACTTTTTTTGTTGGTCATTCTTACTTTCTATGTATGTAAATACCTATCTCCATAATGTTTCAATTTGCTCCAATCAAACACAAGGTAGAAACTAAACGGATTCTCTAAAACATCAGTTCTAAACAGGGCCTCGAGTCTGCTATTACAATAGTGTCAGAATGGTCTATCATTGATTTCATAATATTGTTAATTTTGACAAGTTTGGTACTCTACTAATATAATGGCGTCACTATGACTTTCCAATGGTCAACCACTGACTCACCATTGAATGAAATGATATAGAATGGTAATCTCGTACAAAATGGCAACTGAATAGTAATAATAATAAATTAATTTATTTGCTCTCACAATGGTTAACGACTGACTTAGGCGGTAATCTGCTAAAATTTTGACAGTTACTTTGATCAGTGACCTGCCATTACAATGTCATTGTGCGACCAATGATCGACCATTATGAATTTAGCGGATTACGAACTTTTAGCAATATTACAATGGAATCGTGTTGGAATGACGAAATTATACAAATAGCAGACTTGGCCCCCTGAACTGCAATGCAAGAGAGGCTTTAATTTCCAACCTTAGCTACCTACCTACCTTACCTACCTATAACGTCAAACATTCTACCGTAACCATTCAAAGACAAGGGTATTCAAAACGGATACTTTTGGATGCGTCTTCTATTTTCGTTCAAATCAAGCGACAGACGGCCAAGCTACGGAGTACCTACTTACCAGAGTCGCCAGACCTACGTCACATCACAGTGTAAATATTAGTACTACCGTACAGTAGCGACACGCTCCGCCTCCCTCTGACATACTGTTCCTCACCTCTTCCCGCATCGAATGTGCTCTCGAAACTGCTTTTAGTTCAAGCGGCGGCGCGTAGACACGCACACACACGCACGTATTTGTACAGTCTGTTATTTTGGTAGTAGAGTAGGTAATTAAATCGTATCATTTGTATAGATGTCGTAGGTGTGCCTACGTGATCTAAAAAGGTAGAAGAAGAGGAATATGTAGTTAATAAAATACTCCTCCTTAGAATGCCACAATTAGCGGCAACCTGCGACATTGACGATATTGACGGTCAGTTGGTAGGAGGCCTACCAACGCTGCGACTTATGTTTCGTGATCGCCACTCGAGAACTTTTCTCCCCCATTGGTTATTGGGGATTTCAGAGCAGTAAAACTTTTCCTACAATCCCTTCGTTTTCTTTTATCTGCATAGTATTATAACCTTTTAACTAATTAAAGATACCAGATCCAATGTCCCTTAGTCGTAATGTTACATCTATTAGTAGTTAGTTGTAGGTACAGTCCGTATTTGGTTGGAATCCAGCAGGAATGCTCGCTCGATGTCCAATCAGTAGGTAGCTATTTGAGTATTGTATAAATCGAATTTATACGTATTTATACTCCTATTTGATAATATTCAAATATTAGATTGTCGTATTGACAACTGAACTGGAATGTAATCAGTCATAGCGAAGTAACGTACCTATAGCAAGGCTTACTGAATATTAGGAAGCGAATGGATTCAAATTTTTGGTAACTTACGGAGTAAAATACGGAATCCCCTGAACTTTGTTGGGGTCGGTTTCCAGTTTAACCGGATGTAGTTGAATACCAGTGTTTTACATGGAGTGACAGCCTGCCTGACCTCCACAATTCACGTTACTGGGTGACACGATACCCCTTTGTAAAACTGACTGTCAGATTTTCTGGCTTCTGACTACCCATACCGACTGTCAAACGGAATAGATCTGTGAATGTCAACCAGAACCAATGGCTCTACGTGCTTTCCGTAGCACGAAGGGATCACGGCAATGGATAGTCAGCTATCCACGGACCGACATCCATGACCGACCACGACCGACCGATGCTTACGGCTTTTCAACCGACTTCAAAAAAGGAGGAGGTTATCAATTCGTCTGTATTTTTTTTTTTTTTTTTTTTTTTTTTATGTTTGTTACCTGATTTCTCGGGACTGAGTGTACCGATTTTGATGATTCTTTTTTTATTTGAAAGCTAGTGCTTCCCGTGTGGTCCCATTTTAATTTGGTCCAGTTCTGACCATGGCATCCATGAGAAAACCGTATAAGTCTTAAATTTGCATTAAGTATGTGCGCGATTTGTTACGCGATTTCTCAGGCAAACGTAAACCGATTTTGAAAATTCTTTTTTTTATAGATAGGGTATGCTTCAGGGGTGGTCCCATATAAATTTTATCGAAATTGATTCAGCACTTTTTGAAAAATCAACAAATACCCAAAAATTTTACATAGACAACGTTTTAGTTTCATCAATCTTTGTAGTAGTTAACTTTCAATCTCTTCTTAATAGATTTGAATGAGAAGGAGGTACTAAAAAGCAGAAAATAAAAGCTTTTTACAAAAAAGACAACCGCCTTCAAAAAGTGAAAAATAACTTTAGCACAGAACACACATTGACTTTAGTTTCGAAATTCAGTGGCTTTGTTCTGTTTGTTGTTTTGTATTGCCACCGACTTCCGAAACTAAAGTCAATGTGTGTTCTGTGCTAAAGTTATTTTTCACTTTTTGAAGGCGGTTGTCTTTTTTGTAAAAAGCTTTTATTTTGCCATGACCCCCAGAAAAAATCTAAATGACTATATTTTTTTTATTCATGATTATGCCAGAAAGGTATAAAGTGTATGTAATAAGGCGTACTTAATGCCTTAGGTATTCCAACCAAAACCAAACCAAACCAAAGGTGGTGAATATAATAGCATGTCAGGTGAAATTTATTTTGCAAGCAGTAAAGAAAAAAATATTTACCATTATAATGTCACAGTCACTACTTTAAATGTACCAAACGAAGCTAATCATTTACGTAGTCGAGTGGACATTGAACATGCACGTGCACAGAGATAAGGGTACAGACCAGTTAATTGCAGTTATGACATTGGGTTCTTACCTACACTATACACTTTACGGTTTCCTATACTTATTATTCACAGCCCGACTTCACCAAGGCCCTGGGCATTGGCATTTGGCTTGCTGTAGCTACTGGTATGCTGGCTCTGAGCTACTTACATGCTTGTTCTGAGCTGAGTCTTGATAGTGCTGTGCTACTGGCATGCTAGTACTGAGATTCTGTCATGTCAGTGTTGCGCTGCTGGCATGCGAGTTCTAAGCTTTTGCCATGCAAGTGCTGAGCCACTGGCATGTCAGTTGTGAAATACTGTCATGCTAGTTTTGAGCTACTGTATTGATAGTGCTGAGCTACTGATATGTTAGATCTAAGCTACTGGCATGCTTGTTCTGTGCTTCTGTTATGTCAGTGATGAGCTACTGGCATATCAATTGTGAGTTACTGGCGTGCTAGTGCTTTTGGCTGTAGAATAGTCACGTCAGTACTGAGCTATTAGTATGCTAGTTCTAAGCTACTGTTATACTTGTTCTAAGCTACTATCATGCAAGATAGACCTCTCTGTGGCTGTGTTAAGGTCCACAGTTTTTGAAAGCCTACCCCGGGTTGGCAAAAAAACCTTCCTGTAGTTATGCGGTTGAGGAGAGTCCACTTTTCTTTTCACACCGAAGTCATCTAGTTACGCCGCAATGTCATCCATGGTTTTAGGAAGGTTAAAGGTTTTCTGATACTATGTAAGTAAGTGTTAGGTTGTTTATTTGCTTGTGTTAAAAATAAGCATATGCTATTATTGATCAAAATACGGGTCACAGTTGACGTATTTTGTTTGTGTAATATATTTTATTACAATAGTTAAGTAGCAATGCTCCTTGTTTTTATTTTGCTAACAAAATGTTTATCTAATGTTATCTTTTTATGATGTCGACAGTTATTTATTACGTGATTGGATATTTCGCCATAAATAAATATGTATGTTTTAGTAAATAAGTAGGTTTGCTTAACATTCAGACTGAAATCAACATTTAGTAAATGTCGTTCACAGCTAGACTCACGTTGAGTTTCATGAAAGTCACGAAACCAACATTAGTTTAACGGAGACTTTAAATTCATGCCATCTCTTACATTTTGCATCGAAAAGAAAATGACAGCATCAATTTAAAATCTAATTCTAATGTTGGTTTTGTGCAACGCACTGATAACCCTCTCACGAATTCCTCCAGTTTCTGTACTACTCGCAGACTAAAATCACATTATTTTTTTAGCTCCATTACATATTCATTTTTACTAATAAATGAAATTGGAGTGTCTGTTTGTAATGTAAAAAAAACAGTCAATCAGTTTTTTATTTCTTATTATAACATCAGCTTTCTGCAAGCAGTCTCTTCAAAATCGGACCTGCCGTTTTGGAGATTAGCTAGAAAAAACAGACATACAGACACAATCTTTTTTTTAATAGTTTTTCTGGTATAAATATGTATACAGTGAAAAGTTGATATTTTGACATTACAAACAGACACTTTAATTTTATTTATTTGTATGTAATTAAAGATAGACAGCTTTGTACGGAAAGTTCCACAATTCAATCAATAATCTCGAATATCAAAGTCCATTTTGTTTATAAATGCTAGTTGCCATGTAATTTAAAGCAATTGATGGAGTTGCCACTTATATAAAAACAATTGCTGCGTCTCTTTTCTACTACTCTATGTCGTCTAATAATAAAATGCGTTTTGCATCGTGCACAGCGGTAACATATACTGTCAATTGACGCAATTCCTCTATTTACTCGTTGCGTGCAATTAGTACGTATTCATTTATATACATTTGTTTACTTTGGATACTTGATATTCTAGTCTTCAACTATGAGGAAGTTGTTTTGATGTAAATAATAACAGTCGTCTATCGGTCTATGTCTATTTGGTTCCGCCTTAGATTATTTTAGTTATGTTAGGTTCAAAAGGTGTTTCTTTCTGCGAAAGTGTCATGTCGCAGAAGGAGGTTGCGGAAAGGGAGAGGGAGATCTCTATCTCCCACCCGGCCCGCAGCAGGCGCACCGGGCGTCGTCGGAGAGCGGACAACGCCCTCTTCCGGCCCCCCTAAATGGGTCCAGGGGCGGCAGAGTCGGGGGCGTCTGTCGCCCCCCACATACACCAGGACCCGAGGTGGCGGCGCGTAGTGTTCCACGCGCGCCCCTCTAAGACGTCCGGGGGGGAGTCTAACACTTCACTCCCCCCCTGACCCGAGAAGTGGCCCGCTGCAGCGGGCCGGCACCAGCCGGGGGTTGCGGAAGTATCTCCAGTTCCCGCGACCCCCGACGTAGGTGTGAGACGGAACACCGGGGTGGTTTTTAGTCAGTAAGAGTCTGACAGACCCCTCCGCCCGCCCCAGGGCGGAGGACATCCATGAGGATTTTCCAACCCGTACCAAAAAAAAAAAAAGGTTCAAAAGGTGAAAATATATATATATATATACATAAATATATTTATATAGATATATATTTTATTAGTTATATAGTTTTGTTTATGTACTTTACCTATTTTGTTATATTTTTTATATGCACCTGCCGTGTTATCTCTTCACCACCCTGGGTTGACTGGTAGAGAATGCCTAAGGCATTAAGTCCGCCTTTGTACCTTTGTGCATGAAGTGTAAATAAATAAATAAAATAAATAAAGAAAATTGTACAGTTACAACTTACGTGCCGATAATTATACTTATCAAATTCATATCAAAGAGTAAACTATATTTTTGACTAAAAATAATTGTCTAGCAGGTACTTTTAATTCCTAATTATTTTGTTACCTCCAGATAAGAATAAGAATTTATAAGTAGATTTTTTTTTTATCTTATGCATTTAGTGCATTAGCATTAGCATTTAGTGCTCTATGCTTTGCCAATAAAAACATACAATTTACCACATTTATAAATTACATTTTTTATTTTGTTTACAAATAAAAGTTTTAGTAAATTGATTGTCACAATTTATTTCTAAGTAAATTGAAATAATTAAATTAAAAACGTCTTCATTCGAAAAAATAGAACAATAACGAACATTAATTGATGGTGAATATTATTACATTAACTGCAATTTGTATCTATTATTTATTAGTCATTAATTTTACAATAGTATACTCAATCAGAATCTAAATACAAGAACGCAACTGAAACGTATTAAAATATAATTAAATGTACTTAATTAAAAATTAAAATAAAATATAATATTAATGTGAGAAAATGTTGATCTTACTACATAAACAAAAACAAATAACAAACGAGTTACCTACACCTAATAAAAAAAAAATCTAGTTAGTAAACATAGTTTTTTTTTAGAAATATTTAGACACAATTAGTAGCTAGTAGGTAGGTAGTTGTGTCTAAGTATTTCTAAAACTAGCTCTTTTCAAGTCGCTACTTACTTACGTACTGATCAAGGTCTTTAGTAAGTTGTATATACAGGTGGATATTTTATAATGACGTGTTGTAATAAAATACATTATAATATCCAACTTCGTGTTAACTTTCGTACGTATTTAACTGATTTATTTATTTATAAAAAAAATCTTTATTTATAAAGAGTAAAAGGATATTACCTGACTGCAATGTTCTTTGTATGTAATAGTCTTTATTCCCCCGTCGTCTTATTAATTTTTATCAGTCGGGACCCGTTAAAATCTAGACCAGCTCAAATCTTCCCAATAATGGGCCCTGACCATTCAAATCGCTTCTGGCGTGGATTTTATGTCAATCGTATAGTTTTTCAACATTACTTATTTACTTGTTTATTTATTTTCAGTTTTTATTTATAGTTTGTTTATTGCGCAGTCGGGTTTTTTTTTGTTTTTCAATTTTTTTTATTACTTCTATGTATACTTATTTTAATGAATTATTAATGAGCTTAAGATCTTTTGTAAATTGCAGCTAGACATCATATTTTATGATTGAGAATCAAATTCTAATAAGTATTCATATATGTAAGTACTTATTAAAAAAGTACAATCAATTTTCATTTACGTAGTTCTGTGAACAAGTAGAAAAAAATTTTTTCTTTGATTACCGCAAAAGTTATTTATCACTAGTTTTTCCCCCGTGATTTTTTTTACAAATCCCTAATTATTTTTTAAATAAAATACACCCTCTAACAATTAGGAATAACGTAGCTTAATTTTGGCTAAAGATGTTTCAGAATTGGATCAGCAGTTTCTGAGATTAACCCAAACAAACACAAACGTAACGGGAGACTATCATTTTTATACTATGTAGTGAAATAATTTACAATTCGAAAATAATAAATATAATAATAGCTCTTTATTCAGAAGATTTATTTTGGACACGGCCTGTATTGTCAGGAGGTTTTTCTCTCTGGAGCCCTGAGCCGATAGCTTGGACCCTAAGCTGTTCAGGATACCTGTGGGCTACTATTTTAAATATTTCTTTTTTTATCTCTTTTTCTTCCTGCCCTCATCCCATGTTACTTGGGGTCGGCGCAACAGTTTTCTTCTTTCATTCCGTCCTGTCCAACGTCATGCTTTCACTGACTTCTTTTTCATTCATATCATTCTTCACACAATCCATCCATCTTTTCTTTGGCCTTCCTCTCCCTCTCCATCCATCCAAATTAATATTCATAGCTCTTTTGGTCACATGCGTTTCATATCTTCTCTTTACATGCCCATACCAAGCGATTCCCTTTCAACTTTTCTATCACTGGCGCCACTTTCAAACTTATTCCTTTTTTCACTTTCTTTTTTTATTATCATATTTAAAATGAAAATTATACGTAAATAGAAACAATAAATGGGAATAATAATAACAATATCAGCCTATAATTGTCCCACTGCAGAGCAATGGCCTCTTTTCGTACACAGAAGACACAAGCAATGATAAAAAAAAAATCGCTACATAAATATTTTATTAACAAATCCCTGCTACCCTGTATTGCATAATATAATAATAATCAAACACATTATCACTGCGTCATAAACAATAATACATTTATTGTATATCCCGCGCGATACTCGTTCAGTACACATCGCGTATCGCATCAACGTAATAGCATCCAATATGTATTAAACAGTTCACTATTAATAGTAAATTAATAGTTTATTTCATAATTATTAATATTAGTGATAATAATGTGTTATAAGTCGTTATTGCGCGGCGTGAGTGCCGCGAAAGTTTTCGGCTTTCAAAGGAGATGTTTTTCTGTACATGGGTTTTCAATGAGTGTGAGTAATTGAGTATTTAAATTAATAATACAATAATTAGGTTCGATACATTCCTTGAAAGCCAATAAACTAAAGCTAATTTGCAACATACCCTGAAAACTTAAGGTGGAAACTTGTTTGGTTTTGAGTTATAGTAGCATTTTTGAAGTTTATAAAAACTGCAAATTATAAGAAATCTATTCAAATGTGCGGGCTAATCTCGTGAACAATTAATGAAGTAAACAATATTTGGTCGAAAGGTGAAATAAATTAATAAAATAAATAATTAAAATAACTCAAAATTCTCAAATTTCAAAGTTAAATTAGTTCAGAATAAGCAACTATAGTTAGCTTCACATTTCTAAATAATATTTTAAATTTATTATTTTATTATATTGTAAATTTAATAAAATAATCATAAATGTTGCAAATTGTCGCTAGTTTGTCCTTTTTTGAGGAATGTATTAAATTCCCAATAATCCTGTATTTATAGCATTCCACCAATAATGGGCTACTGCTGAGAGAAGCACCTTCTTTCTATACGTGTCCAGAAGTAGGTTAGGTACCGCATTCTGAATCAAGCCTTGCCTTGATCCAACTGTTTAGCGACCATCTACTTAAGTGCTGATCGAATCTCTTGGCTATAATAAGCCATTGACCGATCACCGAGTCTACTTCCCAAATTAGGACAATGCAGTAAATTCAATGAAAAATCCGTAAACATTATGTTTATATTTCGAGTAGATTATCACGATACAAACATAGGTACCTACCACTTATGTCACGTTTTTACACGATGTGCATCGAGTTGTTATATCCGTTAGCCAGGCATTAAATGATTTATGCAGTACCTATGAGTTATTTGTAGCCTAGGATAGCTTTTATCTGTAGATTAAATATGGCACATTGGCAAATCACATGCATGTTATATTTAAAGTCCCCGCGGCACTGAATTTCATGTACGTACGGGGTAATCTCCGGAACTACAGGGGTGTGATTCTGTAAGACCTCATTCTAAACTTCGAATCTGAATCCGCTGTGAGTTTCTTGATTGGCATTCTAAAAACTCGGGTGATAATTCGAATTTACACTAGCGTCACCCTTGCGAGCGTGTCAGCGAGTTGAACTAAATTGACAGGGAAATTTTGACAGATAAAGTATGAGATGACGTAAGAACTGGCATTCTGTAAGGTAATTTTCCCGGCACTTCGACGCTCACTTCGCTTTCGAACCCGATTCAAAGTGTCAAATATATCAAGATCATTTTGAACCTTATGCGAAGTGAGAGTGAATGGCGATGTGAGATGCGAGTTGTTGTTTGAATTTTACAGAATCGACCTACTGGACTGATTCTAGTAAAAACTGGTAGGAAGCTACGTTAACCCTAAATGCTATCCATAGGTACTAATATTATAAATGCGAAAGTAACTCTGTCTCTTACGCTTTCTCGATGAAAATAGCTTGAATTATGGGGAAGGATGCAAATTTTTTAATCCGCGACTTCGTCTGCATCCAGATGATTGTAATATTTAAAATTCTTAGAGGGATTATTGATGTCCATGATCTGCATAAATGCATAATGAAATCAGCAACCTATTAGTCCCAGACAATTATTGTCGTAGCAGAAAACACCGCTTACTGTCTGTTCCAAGTCGTCGTAGGTACTGTTGCATACTCCAAGTCACCTATTCCTCGGACATTCGCTCTCCTGAACTCAAACACAGACCTAGATATGTTTGCGGATGAATGGAAGACGATACTGTCAGAATGTCTGAATTTTTGCGTGAAGAATGCATGACTGTGTTAAATAAATTATATTATTTTGTTTAAATAGTGTAATTATTATTGGTTTCGACTGTTCTATTTAAAATAAATAAATTAATAAATCGACATTCACGCGGTTGAGGTCGCGGTCAAAAGCTAAGGTTAAACTACGTTATATTTTGTTACCAAGAATAACCCTGACAAAACTGCAGGCCAAAACTAGTTTTATATTATAACATCTGTTAAATTGCTATATTAATTCCTTGATTAAAAGTTTTCTGACGACTACAATAATCAGCCGTTAATCCAACACGGTCAATAAAGAATCATGGCAGGATTTGTACAAAAAGTAAAGATGTTTAGAGAAGTTGAAATTCTAATTCTTATACTCTTGGGTACCTAAAGAGTATCTTGAGGCATTTAAAATATTTTTAAACCCCGCAATAAAAATGGATGTTACAAGTGAAAGTTTAACGAAAAGCTCATTATTTCAGAACGATACGGCAACTGATAGTAACAGTGACACTGACATTCGTTTTATGGGAAATAATATCAGAAAAAATGATTATTTAAAGTACTTTTTCAACTCCGCCATTTTGTACAACGCTTCACATCACTTGTCTGCCAATTTGAAAATGTGACTTGTCACTTTCTTCTTTTTTATAAACACAAAATGGGCAACGTGATGAAACGAAAAACTTTTATTTTCATTTCAAAATATTTTAATTATGCAGGGATTTAAAAATATGGTAAGTATATCAATCTACTCCTGATAATGTATTCTCCACATTGGAAAATATTTTAAACCCTCTAAATTATTATTATTTTTCATACAAATGAATGGGTATGGGTCTCGCCATGATTGTTTAAAAGAAATTTTATTAGAAAGAAAGAAAGAAAGAAAGAAAAATTGTTTATTTGTAACCTCGTACAGGTAAACACAACATAAAAAAGGGTTATATAAAACAATAAAACATAAAAAAAAGCCTGTACGAGACCAAAAAGGCTCCTGTCTCAGCACAATGCTACGACATGAAATGTCGCAGCGCTGGTATTCTGACAGGGCCTTGCAGAGATGCCACGGGCGGCCAGTCATGACTTAAGGTAAATAAATAAAAAATACAAAAAAGTTGTAATAATAAATAGGTATCTAACAAAAATATGCAAGCTAACATTATGTAAAAAATATGTAATATGTAAATTTATTTATTATCTCATCATCATCATATCAGTCTATTGCCGTACACTGTTGAACGGATCGGGTTAGATGGCGATCTCTGGGGGAGTCCAGTGATCGCCAACCAACCAGGGGACCAAGTCTACTATTTTTATAATTTCGTCATTCCAACACGATCCCATTGTCATTTTGCTAAAAGTTCGTAATCTGCTAAATTCATAATGGTCGATCATTGGTCGGTCGAAATAAAAGCAATGACTGCACAATGACGTTCTAATGGTAGGACACTGATCAAAGGAACTGTCAACATTCTAGCAGATTACCGCCAGTCAGTCATTTAGTTGTCATTTAGTTGTCATTTTGTACGAGATTACCATTCTATATCATTTCTTTCAATGGCGTGTCAGTGGTTGACCATTGGAAAGTCATAATGACGCCATTGTATTAGTAGATTACCAAACTTGTCAAAATCAACAATTATGAAATCAATGATAGACCATTCTGACACTATTGTAATAGCAGACTTGAGGCCCAGGTCTTGGGCGGTTTATCGTGCCGCAGTGCATCCCACACCGCGCTTGTCCAAAGACGTCTCCACTTTACGACTTGTCTGCTCCATCTACCGTATTCTTATACCTAGTTACGTATGTTATTATTATAATAGGTCGTTACCGCCAATTACTTTCTAGTCTAGACTATTGTTTGAAACTCAAAATGTATGTATCTACTTATTTCTTCTTCCAAGACCAATTAAAAGTTTTAATTAAGCAAGTTACTTCTCAAAGAAACTGAATAAAAAAGCTTTGTGAACTTCCAAAAATTAATGTAGAAAACTGTGTTACTCTTTATGGTATTTAAACAAAAGTTGCTTTTACAAAAAATGTCTCGTCGTATCGGTTTAGTGGTCCTGTTTGCTTCTCTCAGACGTGTTTAGATTTCTGTGTCGGCCACTGTTATTGGAGATTTCCATTAAGAAATTCTCTATGTTAATCCGAAGACAGAATCTTCTCAGTAGATAATAATAGCACAGTATATAATTATTAGTACTACCATACAATGAGGCGGGCGTCTCAACCACTGGGTCATCATGGCCATCACGGTCTGCGGATGATTTCGTGATAATAATGTCAAAAACTTTTCTTACTGCCTATACAAATTACAAAATTTGTGAACGGGTGGGTCCACTTGACTAATTCAAAATATACATTAGGTAAACTGAACCTACGGGATCAGTTCGAGTAGGATCAGTTGACTAAAGAGCTACAGTAGCGACACGCTCCGCCTAGGGTTCCCAACTTTTTTTTTTCAAGAAATACAGTATATTCCGGGTGGAGAAAGAAAATCAATAGTATTTCAATAAAATGAACAGTACTTTTCTTTTTCGTACGAGGCCTGCGATGCACTGCATCGTGCGACCGTGTGGTGTGGCGCGCCTATAAATGTCATATCAGCCTATTGCCGACCACTCCTGAACGTAGGCCGCCCCCAGAGATCGCCAACCAACCCGGTCTTGGGCCGCCCGCAACCATCCGCTGCCAGCCACCTTCTTTAAATCGTCAGTCCATTGTGCCGCAGGGCGTCCCACAGTATACGCTTGCCCAAATCTGGTCTCCACTCAATGCAATGTTACACATGCTATACATTATGTTAATGGGTACATCCAACGGTACAGGTCGTGGGGTATTTATTATTAGGTTAGGACATATAAAAATGTTTGGAATTTCATTCTCAATAATAATAATAATAATAATAAACGCCCTCAACATAATACACACCACACGCTACATTTACTTGGTCCGGCCCGTAAATGCAGTTAAAACCAGCCAAAGAGCTGAGAACAAAGAAGACAAACACAAATAATAATAATAATAACAGAATTGAATAGAATTGAAAACTCAATGGAGAGCTCACACGGTCAAGACCATCCCTATCATAATATCCAGCACCGGCGTCATCCCCAAAACACTTCATACAAGCCTTAAAACACTAGACATTCATCCACTCACATACATACTCCTACAGAAAGCAGTCATACTGAACACATGCAGAATCGTCAGAAAGTTTCTGTCTATAGACTAAACTGCCTAACGCCGCCCGTCTTAGTTGTTTGGCCAAAAGCCCGCAATTTGGACGTAGTTCCCCAGAAATGGGAGAGATTTAAATCTAATCATCTTATAATAATAATAATATGTGGGGACATTTTCACACACGGCCATCTGACCCCAAACTAGGGAGACCCTGTACTATGGGTGTCAGACAGCTGATATACATACACAAATACATTTTTTTTTTGTAAATACATACCCATCTAGATAAACAACACCCAGACACAAGGCAAACACAAGTGCTCATCACACAAATGTTTACCCTGGGCGGGAATCTCTGTAACCACTTTGCCCAATCTTTTCCCAACTATATTGGGGTACCAGTCTATCTAGACGCTGCAGAAAACCAGTGTTTTACATGAAGTGACTGCCGGTCTGACCTCCACAACACAGTTACTGGGTAACACTAAACCGATACCCCTTGGTAAGACTGGTTGTCAGACTTTCTGGCTTTTGACTACCCATAACGACTTCCAAAGATCCGCAAATGACAGCCAGCTTCATGTGCTTTCCGAGGCACGGAGGGATCTGCGCAAAAAGTGCATGGTCACCCATCCATGGACGTACTGCGATAAGTGTAACTTAACCTTGGATGATCGATCCGTACGCCTTTATCTTTACCACGAGCCTCTCAATGTCTCCGTCTTTTATATTCTAATCGTGTTGCGTTTGGCCGCAAATCACCTGATATTAAGTGACGATGCAGGTAGAGCACGCTTGCTTAGGATAAACCGGTTCACTCGTGCCTTGAATGGGTATCTTATTATATTTATCGGGGAACAGAGAGGCGGGCAGTGAATTCCACAGTCTGGCAGTTTGCATAATAAATGTGGAAGGAAGGCTCTTAGTTCAAGACCTTGGAACTTCAACAGTATAGCGGTGATGCATCGCCGTATCTCTGCTTGTCCGATGATGGAATGGGGATGGGGGAATTTAGTTGTGCGATTCCTAAGCACACTCCGAAATGTACCCGATAAAACACCGATAGGCTTGCAACGGAGCGGCGATGTTCAAGGCTCTCGAGATTGAACATCTTCCGTAACCAAAACAAGAAAATTATCGCCATAATGGGAAAACCATGTAACTTTCAGTTTCGGTAAGTGTCTTTTTTAACCGTTATAGGTATATCTGCCTCCCTTTACAGTAAACATAGGCATGATTATGATTTTAGATAATATTCGAAAAAAATATCGAATGCCGGAAAGGGAATATATACTTAAGAGCGCCCATCCCGTCATATTTCCCATACAAACACTCGTATGCGATTACGGCGTTATAACAAATTATTTCCTAAATATTTTAACACCCAGGTATCTTGTGGTTAAAATCTAGGTTTGTATGAAGCCAAAAATAAACTTTTTTGAGAAACTAATTCAGTAAACACGTGTCAACACAAACAAATTACAAACATTATTACCAAAACCTGTAAGGCTTTTTGAAAAATACGTATGTGTTGGAACAAGTTTTGTAAAATTTCCGCGCACCAATTTTCCTGTGATGTTATCGCGTTCTCACTCACTCGTTTGTTTTCGAGCTTTGCGTTGGTTGAAACAAAAAAAAATTCAATCACGCTCGCGTTGAAGTTCGTTCGATGGGGAAGGGCGCTCTTAACACACTTTGTACCATTCAATATTTGAGAGCAATAAACACAGTAACTGTGGTTTGGCGCACCTTGTATTGACAACAACTTTAGCAATACAAGTTTGTGTCGGAAACTGCTTCAGGATAATTTGTTTAAATATTTCTCTTTGTAAAAGTTGGATAATTCAGACCACATTTAGAGACTGTTTTGTGTTGAGCTGCATCTGATCTATTCACCAGAAAATTTAATCCCTTTTTATAGAAGTCTTAGTTTGTAATGTATAGTTCTAGTTTACATTAATTTGCTACTTCTTGGGGAGCATAAAATATGATGTGGTCTTAGACTAAAATTATTTTGTTCTCTCTGGATACTAGGAGAAAACCTAAAGGCCTGGCTTTTATGTGAAAAATTATACAGTGTAAAATGATTTTTGGTCACTATTGTTTAAACCATTTCCTGTGAAATGTAGACTATGAGACCTAATAGTCTTTATTTCAGAGGAAACTTCCCGAACGTTTTTCTATCCTCATAAAGTAAAACGATGTTAAATTATGATGTAAGTACGTTTTAAAACTCAGTTGCGATGGTTTAAATTGTTCTTTAATATTCTTTAAAATAATAAATGTACTTATCTGATATCAGCTCTAAATATGAATGATTTCATACCATTTTATTACTCTTATTCACATTATTGATAATATAATATGCGAATGACCTTTGTAACTAAGTCAGTTATCGTATTTTTTTTTATTACCAAGTTTTTGTACAAAGGTTAAATTGCACATTTGAAAAGGACAAACTCATTTTTTTTTACTGGAAGTTTCTAACTATATTTTACTACTGAAATACCCATGTAAGTATTTTTGCAAGTATTAATAACCGAATTCAAATAACGCTACCCGCAAAGAGTGTAAGTAACCGGACAAGATTGTTAGTTGAAATTTGAAACACACTGAAAATTTTAATTGTTTACCTATCAAAAGATAACAGGCCTACTGTGTGTGACAGAGGGGCAGATAGACAGGCGGACGGATGAGTGAGAGAGCTTGAGGCTTCCTTTGGACCATTTGATTACGGAATCCTCCAAAGTGGTTGTACTGAATGGTGCTGATCCACGCGTGAACGGGCGCTGTCAGTAGAGATTGGTCAACTGCCATGGCTTTTATCTTGATTTTTTTTTATGTTTTGTGTGTCTGGAATAACTATCTTCATTGTTTTAACATATAGAAGCAACAAGAATAATGTGAAGCCAGATGTAATCCAGTATTAAGTATGTAAAAACTTGATTCTAAAGAGTGTCCGTGGAGTTTCTTGCTCGTTCTTCTCCATAGAGACCTACCTACGTTTTGGAATGAGCAACTGACTTCAACTTTCTGACTAACTGACCGACTCCTTGACAATTTAAAAGTGCCTGTAAATGATTTAATTGAAATACATGCTTTGACTTTGACTAAAAATCAAAAAATACATTGATGAGTTATTCAATCGAAGATCAAATTCTCAACAACATTTCTCAATTACAGTAAAATACTGCTTGACTACATCATTATCAAACAGTGTCGAATATAATAATCCTTAAGAGTAGATAATGCGATGGCTGAACAAATACTAGGATTATTGCAGCACAAATAATACCGATAACGAAAGTAAACATTGGAACCAATTTCACAATGAGTTCATAGTCGTTTGTGTCTGGTTAGTCATCATTTCAATTGGGTAAAAATTAAGGGCGTGGTTGGAATGTTATTATAATACTTACCTCTTGTCTTCTCTTCTCTATTAGGTAATCTCCGAAACTACTAATCCGATTTAAGCATTTATTTCACTAAAAGAAAGTTATATTATTTTAAGGTGTATTTGGCAGAAACTTGTCTGTTGTTGTGTTGGGTCAGTATGAATATCGGGAAAAATACTTATTTATTTCAGAGCCCTTTTTTTTAAACAAGGTGAAAATGTTCAATAACTAATATGGCTTATTACTGTTATTAATATTTATTTATTTATTCGTTATAATAGGTAATACTTACTACGTAAATTAAAAAAAAACAATAATTCTTAAAAAAAGCCAAGCGATAATTAGAAGGAAAGAAAGAAAAAATTTTTATTTCAAACCTCGTACAGGTAAACACAAACATAAGGGTATAATAATAAAAAAAAATTACATTAAGGATGTACAATAATAATAAAAGAATTCTAATAATATATATTTTAGTATCCTGTTCTTAAATGTAATAGGTCAAGTTATTTAATTGAAATGTCAAAAGATTTTAAAATACGTCGTCAAAAGGAATGATAGATGTCAATTACTTCGAAAAAATTAAAGAAGTTTTAATTTTGCTGGTACATTTTGTCAGATCTATAATGGTCACTTTTACCCACTGACTAAATAATATTCCGTGGTTTTTCCCTTATGTAATTTTTTACCTAAATTACAATTAATTGTCCACGTATATCCTCTTAGTTTCCCGTTGATCACGTCGACACTAAGTGACAATCAATTGGTCACCTTCAAGTGTAATATATAATAAATGAATGATACAAATGGTCTATATATAATATTACGCATACAATACCTACATTAACTGACCACAAGACTTCAGAGCAAGTCTCATTTATGAAACATTTACTAAACAACCACGACGCACTGCAAAAAATTCTGCTTGATATTTCGGTAAATTTGAGGTCAAAATTACCCATAGTACTCAATATACTTGCTGCAAGTTCCTAATGTAAAAACCATTATCTGAAGTTAATCTGTTGTTTACAATAAAGTGTTTATTATTATCAAATATGTTCCAGTTTATCTCCATAACGTTTTAACCGGCCGAGCGGGATGGTTTTGTGTTGTTTTGTTGTAATTATTTTGTAATATATATTCGTAATAAATAAGTGTGTTGTCAAAATGTTGCAACTATGCGGCCGTGTGATAAGAAAAGTGAATGGAAGGAGGTTTTATACTGTTATCGGTTGGGATAGGTCAACGGCCGTTAGGCAGAATGCGGTGAGTGTGACTTACTTTTTTTTCGTACCTAAAATACAGTTTTGCCTAGTTCGAGGCTAATGTAAAAGCTCTGTAAGGTGTAACATTTAATGTAACATTTACATGTTCCTGAACATGCAATGTACGACGGATAAACATTAGTTGCACCTGCGGCAATACAAGGATAACTGCACTTTAGTGATTTTACAGGAGAGCTATTTCCAGTTTTTTTTTAACTTTGAATATTGTATTGTTCTGCTTATAATGCGGCGGCGCAAGAACGTTGATATTTTGTCGCGCCAAAATCACTAATATCACAAAGATATTATCGCCCTCTAGCGACAATGAACTGAAGTTAATACGCGTCGTTCCTCCAGATAAAAGAGTATTTGTATATCAGTTTGGCATTTAAGTCATTTTAATGAATTTTGACAAATATCGTCTTACCGATGATGGTGCGATGGTGTGGTCTAAGAAGTACCTAACTTACGTCCATTGCTGTCCGGACGTAGAATAACCTCCTTAACCTGACCACTGCACCGTTTGAGTCCTAAACAGGTAGGTGTTCGTAATTTTTGTATCCTAATTGGGTGCGTGTCTTTCTATTTTGTGAAAATCTCTGTCGCTGATTTTAAGTGAAGTGAGCTTAGACGCAGCGTTGGCACTCCAATCAGATGGACCGTCGACATCGTCAAGGTCGCGGGTAACCGGTGGATGCAAGCGGCAGGTTGCCGCTCGTTGTGGCGTTCTATGGAGGAGGCCTTTGTTCAACAGTGGACGTCTTTTGGCTGATGATGATGATGAGCTTAAGATGAGTTGTCAATTCCTAGCGTCCCTCACTTCACTTCAATCCACCGAGAGATACCACTTCTTAAAGAAACCGGACAAGTGCGAGGTGGATTCGCGCACCGAAGGTTCCGTTCAAATTCCGTGATTTGGTCACCCATACGATTATGACCGCGCATACTGTATTGATTACGTACTTTAAATAAAGACTAGGTCAACGGGAAGTACCCTATAAATTTTGATTCCCTTGATAGTGTCGAAATGTACGTTTTTTGCGACATAACCGGCCGTATCTGTTTTTTACAGCTTACCGTAGGACTGTAGACTTGAGTATTATGGTTTTAATTTCAATTCAATACCTCCACGCGTTCCCGAGATAAAAGAGTCTTGACAGACAGACAGACGCGCAGACGGACAAACAGACAGACAGACAGACGGACAATAAAGTGATCCTATAAGGGTTCCGTTTTTTCCTTTTGAGGTACGAAACCCTAAAAAGAAGCGTTAGTCTTAAATAAGATATTAAATTGCACGTAACATCTTTACTCTATGCAACTTTTTATAGTAACACCTTATGTACGTTGCTTCGGGTTAAATTTGTTTTCAAATTAAGTTGGTTCCCTGCTGTGTCGGCTAGTTTGTTCTTCCATTCTATTACTTGGCACAGCGGGTATTAACTGGAAAATCTCGTTTGCAGTGGTGAAGATAATTTTGACATGAGCATTAATTTAACAGAGATGAATGGACGTTGAGATTTTGGTCCAACGAACAAGCAATCGTGCTCTTTAGCCTTGATCCAAAATATTTGGAAACCACAGCTGTGGGACGAGGCATTGTAGTAACTGTCCTGTACATCTAAACTCCGTTGAATAACCCGTCCTTATAAGCAGTGGCGGGACCTTCATACAAGCCGAAAAGCCGGGCTTGCACTAATAAGCATAACATGAGCTAAGCATAACATGAGCTAACCAGAAACTGAGCAACTTGTTGATTTTTGTAATAAATATAACATGAGCTAACCAGAAACTGAGTAACTTGCTGATTTTTGTAACAAATATAACATGAGCTAACCAGAAACTAAGCAACTTGTTGATTTTTGTAATAAGTATAGCATGAGCTAACCAGAAACTGAGCAACTTGCTGATTTTTGTAATAAGTATAACATGAGCTAACCAGAAACTGAGCAACTTGCTGATTTTTGTAATAAGTATAGCATGAGCTAACCAGAAACTGAGCAACTTGCTGATTTTTGTAATAAATATAGCATGAGCTAACCAGAAACTGAGCAACTTGCTGATTTTTCTAATAAATATAACATGAGCTAACTAGAAACTGAGCAACTTGCTGATTTTTGTAATAAATATAACATGAGCTAACCAGAAACTGAGCAACTTGCTGATTTTTTCTTAATAGTAATAAAAAATCTATCCGGCTTGCCCTAACTTTGACCCTAGGGACGACACTGCTTATAAGCAACTAGCTTTTGCCTGTGACTTCGTCCACGTGAATGTCGTGAGTTAATAAGTAGCCCACCTCGTTATCCATGGTCGTTAATTAGAACCTCAGCTGCCTCAGCTGCCTCAGCTGACTAGGACTGCAATGCTAAGGACGAGAAAGAACACACATGTCTTGTGTTTGTGCACATTTGTGCACCAAAATATTTAAAATCTTTTATCCCAACCTTGATCCATTTAGGTATTACTCATTTACAAACATCATAAACAAGAGGAAGTATTTTGACAGTTAAAGTAGGTAAATTATCTATTTGTCCATTATATAATGAACACTTCTTATCACTAACAGCTGTTGTTCCGGATGAAGAACAAAACGTCATTGTTTAATTGTTACAAAAATATTTGTTGTAACTTTAATTTGTTTAATTAATTAAGTACGATATTGAGCCTGACTTTGTTTAGGATTAGAATCAAGGACTGTGATTTATAAACCGTTAATTTGTTGTTTTTGGGCATAGGTATGTAATCTCTTAGTATTTGATGAGTGGAGTATAAATTTTCTTTTCACGTACAATGTCAATGTGCAGCTATGATTTTTTTTTAGTGAAAACTTTTTTAGTCACGTCGTGCGATTTTTGGTAGGGGCATTCGCGTCACCGACTTGCTATGACCTCGTTATGAAAATATCAATCTTATAATTAACGGAATACAGTATTTAATTCAATGCATTTAACTACTATAGTAATATTTAGCGGGCGGGTAATGGAACTTGCTTATTAAACTGTTCCTGTAGGTCGATTGTGTAAAATTCAAACAACAACTCACATCTCACATCGCTATTCACTCTCACTTCGCATAGGGATCAAAATGACCATGATATATTAGACACTTTGAATCGGGTTCGAGCGTCGAAGTGACGGGGAAAATACCTTACAGAATGCCACTTCTTACGTTATCTCATACTTTATCTGTCAAAATCTCCCTGTCAATTTAGTTCAACTCGCTGACACGCTCGCTAGGGTGGCGCTAGTGTAAATTCAAATTATCAACCGAGTTTTTAGAATGCCAATCATGAAACTCACAGCGGATTCAGATTCAAAGTTTAGAATGAGGTATTACAGAATCACACCACTGGAGGAAGACGAAAAGTGATGACAAGAAAAAACACTGTTTATTCCGCGACATCGTCTGATTTCGCGATAATTTGATTAATGCGAACAAATTCGCGGGCTAGTGTTTAACAAAGGTTAGACTGATATATATTATAGGTACATATATGAGGTGTTAAACACTACATAAGTACACAATTCACAACACGCTTTATTTGTCTTTATCTATTGACTAATTTTGCTCTAACTATGTTCATTACAAAGGTAAGCTTGTGGTTGTTGAAGGATAGATAATAGATACGTAGGTAGGTACTATAATAATTATAAATGATCATATTAGAGATACCACCCCCTCCTCTCCTTACCAAGGGGTATTGTTACCCAATTATTGGGCTGTAGAGGCCAGATAGGCAGTCGCTTCATGTAGGAAATTGGGATTCTGCTACAAATCAGGCAAAAAAAAAATTGTCCATATAGATACACTCGCGACTCAGGAAGTTGAAGTGGCACTGGGCAGTTTACATAGCAGAAATGATAGCCGATGGTCAAAGTCAAAGTCAAAGCATTTATTTCAATGAAACCATTTACAGGCACTTTTGAATGGCCAAGGATTCAGTTAGTTAGTCAGAAAAATGAAGCTAGTTGCTCGTTCCAAAACGTAGGGTAGGTCTCTATGGAGAAAAATGAGCAAGAAACTCCACGGACACTCTTCAAGTTTTTACAAAATACTGATTACATTATTCACGTTGCTTCTATATGTGAAAACAATGCAGGTAAAGACAATGACAAAGCATAAAAAAAAGAAACAAGATAAAAAGATAAAAGCTTCAGTTAAGAGTTGACCAATCTCTACTGACAGCGCCCGTTCAGGAACATGAAGCATGGGGCGCGATTGGGCATCAAATTTCTCGAATGGAGACCAGAGAGATTGTTATAGAATAGCTCTATTGTTTTTTAATTGACTCTGTACTTCGACTCTTGCACAATATCTCTGTTAAAGTTTATTCTAGCTGTGGAGGGTTTTTTGTTTGAAAGTTTTTTGGGACAACACAGGTTCTTCCAAAAAACCTGTACTTACATCAGGCACCAGGTTCTCACAAAGGTGAAATACAAATGAGACATTTTTGTGTACACATTTTCTTTAAATCACCCTTGTTATGGGAGTAAAAGATAAATTCTCATTTATTCATTTTATTTACATATCCTACTATAATATTATAAATGTGAAAGTTTGTGAAGATGTTTGGATGTTTGTTACTCAATCACGCGTAAACCGTTGAACAGATTTGCATGAAAATTAGAACATAGGTAGACCATTTCCTGGATTAACACATAGGATACTTTTTATCCCGGTATTGTGTTCGCTTGGGATAATCGTTCTTTTTACGCGGGCGAAGCCGCGGGCAGTAGCTAGTTGTATTATGTTTTTAAATATTAGTCAAAAAAAAAACATTTAAAAATATAAAAAATAGTAGCCCACCAGTATCGGGAACAGGGTCCAAACTACCGGCGGTCAGGGCTCCTGAGAGAGGAATCTTCTAACAATACGCGCCGTGTCCAGGAGTACCCCGCTTTCTGTATCAAGATCCAGCTGCCTAACGAGATCCTCCTTAGGTGTTGGTCGAGGCTCTTGGAAATGATTCCATTGGCCGTAACGACAATCGGCACAATAACTGCTGTATTCACATCCCACATGTTGACAACCTCGCGAGCCAAGTCAAGATGCTTAATTTGTTTATAAATAAAAAGATAAATTATTATTATGTATCGAATTACACGTAATATGTTAAAAAAAGATAATGACAAATCGTTAATTGCCTATCAAGGAACATTCAAGGAAAATTCATGTTTATAACTGGCTATTAATTCCCCATTGGAGACAATTTGTTTATATTTAGTTGTGTGACGTAGTGTCTCGTTGATATCAGTGTAAAGTTCTATAGTGTTCTTTTATTTATTAAAATGTTGTGGTACCTAAATAAGCCTACATTAAAACCGATCAAGGCCTACCCCTTGATAAAAATCTTTATTGCATGTTATTAATGGTATTATGAATGACATGTAAGTATAGCATATAGGTAGTACATTGTGGACCCCTGATACATAAGCTACGGACCCTATTTTAAGAAACCCTGGTCTAATGGAATCTAATGTATTCGCTTCATCATCATCTGCTTAATTATGGGGTCGGCATCCAGTCTACCCGGCTGCAGCTGAATACCAGTAGTTAGGTATTAAACATTGAAAACATAAGTAATGTAGAGTTTCTGACCGGCTAAACCATGTTCAACTTCATTTAAAAAAAAACAGCCTATTGTTGTTCCACTCAGGGCAAAGGTCTCTTCTCACATAGAGAAGGCACGAGAAGAGAAAAAGCGTAGAGTCAACTCTACGCTTGTACTAGGCAGATTGGCGATTTCAGACCATGACGTATTATATATAGACGCGTCATACACGAACATTAGTGCACTTTAAAACGGCAGTTACATACAATTATACAGTGCTAAGAAAAGGTCAGTCTGTCTATGTGTAATTAGTGCATCGTTTATACACACATGACGGCATTTTTCCTTGAAATTGCCACAAAATTACGAGCGATACTGACGTATATCCGCGACACTGGGTTGTAATTGACTAAGAGAAACTCGGGCAATTGCCTTGCTTTAATATTGTCAAAATTGAGCGCGGGTAACGCATCTAAGTGTATAATATATCATTGATTTTAGACATAATAATTATAAGTCCAGGGTTTCCTATTTCTAATCTAAACTATTTTAATTGTTCCCATAAATAAACGTCTTAAAATGATAACAATAATTACGATAAGTTGTACTGATTTCTTTTGTTATTCTTGGCACATTTTGGATAAGAATTCCAGACACTATCTGGCTTTTGTTTTATTAGATAAAAAAGGGCAATGATCAACAATACCTACTTATGCTTTGCTGTTTTTTTAGCTTTTTATGAAGTCTTACATAGTACTATAACGGTTGTATAAAATAATTAGTTTATGGAACATTTTTACTGTATAGTAGATATTTTCTCGCGTTTTCGTCCAGGTGCATCTTTTTACGGATTCCTATTTTTTTATAATAAAATGTAGATTATAGCACTCATAGATAATGCAACTTCCAATCATTGAAAGAATTTACAGAATGAAATCATTTTGGAGCTCGAACGAACACAAACTCACTCTAATTCATTTATTTAACACGTTCCCTGCGGCAGTAATTTTTCTATTCTTTCCATTTCTGCGGTACAAGGCGTTGAACACCTGGTCATAAAACTATAATTGTGAAGGTACAGGGCATATTAAACCCTGTAACGTTTAAAAAACTTAAATTCTTTTTTTAGCTTCATGTAAAAATATATACATATCTTTTGTGTTTGGATATTAACAATAATGAATTTATTGACACGAACCTTAAGGAGTACGTCAACAGCTTGTTTTGTTTAAAATTACAAACTTAGTTATGCACCCTGTGCCTCACTGAATAAGGGAAATTTTGTGCATATTTTAGGGATGAGAAATAAAAATATCGATAGTTTCATTAAGTTTTAATGTAAGAGAAAACGTGAGAGAAATGGAAAAAACTACATTAATTAATGTTTTTCATCGAAGCAGTCCAAACAGAAGTGCCTTTTATATTCCACACATTCAGTAATATTTTTTTTACTTTTCTGTCAACTCGGCGACTTGTTAAATAGGTTCGGAATTTTTCTTATATATCCGACAGAATTTCTCTTCTTAACACCTTTTACTAAATGATATTTATCTGGTTTTGGTGCGGATTCTGAAAAGATAAATTTATTATGAACGATTATGCTTGTGTGTGTGTGTGTGCGCGTGTGTGTGTGCGTTACAAGGTGCGCGGGATACCATCAGGAGCCTTCGACCTGGTTTCGCACTGTAATGAAATTTTATTTCTTTCATGCGGTACCAGGTGTAAAACATCTGGTACTAATGTAGGTATACCTGACTGGACTTTATTTTAATAACACATCATAGATATATTTATTATTATTTTTATTTTTATTATATATATTCATAGTTTTCCTACACCGAAACAAATTGAAGTTATGCCCTTCGCACGACAGAGAAGTCTGTACTTTTCTTAGCCGCACTTAAAGAGAGATCAGGTCTTTTAGACCTGGTTTCGCACTCAACGTGTTAATTATTACTGATGATTTATAGTAGGTAAGCTTATGAAGGAAAAAAAGCCTTGGCAAACACCTTTATGCAACAAGCTGTCATCATAAACACCCTTATGCCTTCTTTATAAAACTGCCCAGGGAAATAAACTCTAGTAATAGTACAATTTTGCTGCTTTGGTAGTCAACTACCCGGCGAAGTCAGTTCTGATTAAATCTGCAGTAATTAAGTACAGCCATAGTCACAACTGCATACTAAATACAAAAGTACTAACACTATTTAGTAAACTATCTTGACAACGAAAATGCAGCAGTTGAATACTAATGCAACATTCAGGAGACAAATCGTGTTTTGTAAACAATTTGTAGTTGTGAAACATACAGCGATTTACAGTTGAAATGTTTGGACACTTTAGTTTATAGTTGTACTGTACAAGTTTGGACTTAGGACTTACCAACTTACCGGCTTCTCAGTTTGAAGTCGCTTCGTTGGTTCAGTTTAGAAGTTTCAATTCGCAAGTCGAAAGTTATAGATAAATTATATTACAAGTGGTTCAAGATCCAAGAGTCGACTGATTTACGTCAATTTGGCATTTTTGAAATTTTCATCACCTGCCTAGAAAAATTGTTAAACACAATTTCAAAATTTCAGAAATAAGAAAGCCGTATATGTCATGACTGTTAAGCTCTGCTTACCGCGGTCGGTCCGTGTATGGGTGACCATCCCTTTCATACCGAGTTCCCTCCGTGCCTCGGAAAGCACGTAAAGCCGTTTTCCCGGCTGTCATTCGTAGATCTTTGGTCGTCTTTGTATGGGTAGTCAGAAGCCAGACAGTCTCACAATCACTATTACCTAGGGGCATCGTGTTACCCAGTAACTGGGTTGTGGAGGTCAGATAGGCAGTCGCTCTATTTAAAACATTGTACAGTGTGTTATGAAGCCATTTTTTCGGACATGGTCTTTTTATTACAAAAACGTATTGATAACGTAATATATAACATTAGAGTAGAACCCTCGAGTGCCAATTTTCTTAAGCTACTGAAATATAAATGATTGAAAATCGGAAAATAAAAGTTCGAATATTATTAAATTTTAATCCTACGAGGAAGATCTATTTTTTTTAAATAAAAATACATAGTTAGTTAAAAAGAACTTCTAAAGCTTCACGTTTTAGAGTTGTCGTCGTCCTTGTAACTCTCTTAGAACAAGAAATATAAAAATAAAAACGAAAAATAAAAATAATATTATATTTCTTGTTCTAAGAGAGTTACAAGGTCAACGACAAGTCTAAAACGTACAGCTTTAACTAACGTTATTTTTAACTAACTATGTATTTTAATTAAAAAAAATATGTCTTCCTCGTAGGATTAAAATTGAATAATATCCGAACTTTTATTTCTCGATTTTCAATAATTTATATTTCGTTAACAAAAGAAAATTGGCACTCGAGGGTTCTACTCTACCGTTATATGCTACGTTATCTATACGTTTTTGAAATAAAAAGACAATGTTCGAAAAAAATGGCTTCATAACACACTGTGCATTGGTATCAAGCTGCATCTGGTTAGGTTAAAAGCCGATCCCAACATATTTGGGAAAAGGCTAGGCAGATGATGAATAGGTACGTTTTAGTTTAAATAGACATGTTGATTTGACGTAGGTCGGGCGAAACTGGGCTCTCTGTCTAAAGCCGCTTAACTTGTTCGTAGAACTTGTCAGGTATTGCAATTCAGTTCATTGAGACTTTGGGAATAGCCTTTGTTCAGCGTTGCTTTCTGATTAATGATACTATCGGATATCTATGATACTAACCAAATATTACAAAAGAACACATTTATATTTTAGTCAAACTCGTAGGTATTAAATTTTAAATAAAAGAAATGTTTTCGCAAACATCATGGTGTAGGTGTAGAAAGATTATTATTCTCACCTCATCCATTCTGGGCCTCAAGTCTGCTATTACAATAGTGTCAGAATGGTCTATCATTGATTTCATAATTGTTGATTTTGACAAGTTTGGTAATCAACTAATATAATGGCGACATTATCACTTTCCAATGGTCAACCACTGTCACGCCGTTGAAAGAAATGATATAGAATTGTAATCTCGTACAAAATGACAATTGAATGACAGGCTTAGGCGGTAATCGGCAAAAAAATTGACAGTTCCTTTGATCAGTGACTTACCATTAGAACGTCATTATGCAGTCATTGCTTTTAATTCGACCGACCAATGATCGACCATTATGAATTTAGCAAATTACGAACTTTTAGCAAAATGACAATGGGATCGTGTTGGAATGACGAAATTATAAAAATAACAGACTTGGCCCCCTGGTCACTCCACTCATCCAAAAATCAATTATAATATTAGTGTGGGTAAGAAATATTGCAAATTATCAAAAGATATATATTAACATGCACTTTTGTACGAGTACAACAGTGGTCTATTCATATAGATGTACTATCTGATTAATTAATATCGATGGTAGGTATGTAGGCGTATTCTGCGGTCGTAATACAAGGTCCACTTGTATCAATTACATGCCTTCAAGTGCAGACCACAGTAATACTAGTACAGTGATGAGTGACGGAAATAATGTTAGAGGTTTCACTGTACGGGATTCATAATAACATCTGGGCGATCGAGCTTTGCTCGGTATGATCGTAACTCTATGAAGAAGAACGAGCAAGAAACTCCACGGACACTCTTTTGAATCAAGTTTTTTTACAAGATACTGATTACATTATTCAAGTTGCTTCTATATGTGAAAACAATGAAAGTAATCTAGCAATACAAAACATAAAAACAGAAGCAAGATAAAATCCATGGCAGTAACCTGGGAATCGAAGTCAAGACGCCATCGCCTCGCTCAGTATTCGCGCTAGCAATAATGAGACCAGCGGGGTTGTTGGAATAAATGGAGTGGACGGTGTTTTCAATACTAAATACACATTAGAGATTGTAATCTCTATACCCTGTTCACAATAAGATTAAACATAAACCTTTTTTACAGTCCCTTCAACCGATTTTGACTTCTATTCCGTAGGCTTAAGGATGACATTAGAGGCAAAAAAAGTGGTTACAATACAACTGTTTACTGCATTTGTCATGCTACCAACGCAATAGAAGTCAAAATCGGTTGAACGGACTGTAAAAAAGGTTTGAGTAAATGTCTAATCTTATTGTGAACAGGGTATAGTAAGGTGTCCTCTTTTTAATACCTACAAACTTAGCTGCCTAGCCTTTTCCTAAGTATGTTGAGATCGGCTTAAAATCTAACCGAATGCAGCTAAATACCAGTGTTTTATATACGTGGTCCACCACCACGACGATATGACAGAAGATTAAAATACTGTTAATACTAGTTCATAAGAATATTTTGAAACTATCAAATAAGTCCTAAAAACGAAATTTAAAAAAAAAACTGATATACTAAAGAGCATATAAATGTAACTAAAATAAAACACCTTATGAAATATTGGTTTTATAACTTGTGAGAAGAGCGGCAACTTGTGGCGTCATAATTGTATATTATTAATGATCAATAAAAGCAATTACACCAAATTACCAAATCCTACAATGATCCTTTTTTGTGATATTGTCATCCCCCCCACCCTGTATAAAGCGACTGCCTAATGTAACACGGTAACCTGATATCCCTTGGTAAGACTGGTTGTCAGACTTTCTAGCTTCTGACTACCCGTAACGATTGTCAAAGATCTACGAATGACAGTCAGGACCAACATACTTGTTTATTTAAAAAAATCACGAAATTAAAGGGTAGGTATAGGTCAGGACAACGTCAGTCGGGTCTAGTATATTATTATTATTAATTAAAATTGTGACGCTGTTCATCAACAAACTTAAAAGTTCAAATAAAAGACGACCTTGTCCTTTACAAAATATTCGTTCCAAAAACGGTAATTGCACAGAAAAGTTGGTATCCTATGTAACTAGACTTAGTTATAGGAAAATAGAAAACAATCTATCAAACCAAATTGTGTGCAAATATGAATATCGTTAGGACAACGTAGGCCAAATTTCGCGTAAACCTGGGCTTGCGAATGTTTACCGTTCGAAATTTTACTAGGGCTAGGTACGATATCATGTCAATTTCGACTTTACGTTACGTTTCTCCGAAGTGCTCGGAGAAACGTAACGCAAATTCAATCGTTTTTAACCCTCGACGAAAAAACGACGGGGTGTTATAAGTTTGACGTGTCTGTGTGTGTGTGTTTCTGTCTATGGCATCGTAGCTTCCGAACGGATGAACCGATTTTGATTTTGTTTTTTTTTGTTTGAAAGGTGAATTAGTCGGGAGTGTTCTTAGCTATGTTTGATGAAAAACAGTCCAAGATGGCCGCCGCTACAAAATGGCTAATCACATATTTTTTTCACAACTCCTTCAATATGGGTATCAAATGAAAGGGCTTCACTAGTAGAATACTTAACTTTACTTTAATAATTACGCATAACATTCTAAAGAAGAAATTTATTTACATAGGTAATGATATTAAAACTTATTTTTGCCATGCATGCAGCAAGCATGCAAACATGTAAACAAACATGCACCATGTATGGCAGTAAGCATGCAGCATTCACACAACGCAAAAACTAAAGGCGATTATTTAAAAAGTAAAAAATAATATCTTTTGTTGAGCCATCAAGTGTTTGTTCGTTGAAATGGCGCTATAATGTCGCGGCGGGGTACCGCGTAAGTCAGACCCTTCATTTCATTGACTATCTCTTAATTTTCCAGCATTTTCGGCAAACTTGCTTCGATACGATAAAATTTTTGTTGCAAATCTCGTTACCATGAGTTCGCTATTTTAACTATTTACTTATTGCTAACTTAGCGGTACTCCGCCACGACATTATAGCGCCATTTCAACGAACAAACATTTGATGGCTCAACAAAAGATATTATTTTTTACTTTTTAAATAATCACCTTTATGTCTTGCGTTGGGGGTTTTTTAAATTTTTAATTTAATTTTTATTGTATTGGAAATACTCGTTTTGCACATAATAATAATTTATTTTGGTCAAAGAAACAGCATTGCCATACAACGTGGCAATGCTGCCAAAAGCGATGTGGACGGGATTTTTTACGCTCTTGTAGTTCCCCCCTCCCATATTCTAGGAATTGCACATTATTATGGGACCAGGCCATTATTAGGAGGGATTTATTTGACCAGGGAACCAGGAAATCTATAGTTTTAAATTACAAATAATTTATTTGGCAGTTCAGGTAAAAATACTCCTTTGTTTTTATAACGGAACTTGTAATATTTCCTCAAAGGTAAAAGTTTGAACAACTTTAAATTGCTTATATTATAATAAGGACTATAAAGCTATAAATACCGCTTTGCAGGAAAATGGGGAAGTTGCGTTAATTGTAATTTAAAAGAGCCTGCAAAATTTTTTCTTGCTTCTTTTAATTGTTTCTTAGATCTTCGGTCCTGTAAAATAAGGTGAGTAATTAGAAAAAAATGTCACACAGTTTTCTACAGGTTCTCTAAAATAATATGTTCTAAAAACCGAAGACTTGAATTATCATAATTAAAATGTTGAATTCGTTTGAATTATCGTAATTAAAATGTTGAAGACATTTAAATTATGGTAATTCAAGTGCTTTCTTCATTTAAATTATAAAAAGCAATTTTTTTTCCACATTTGAATTAAGTAGGTTTTAGGCCATTATTTAAATGTTTTCCACATTTTAATTATGACAATTCAAGAAGGGATCTTCTTGAATTGTCTTTATATTCTGGACAAGCGGGTCGTACTCCTGCATTAAAGCCTCTGATACTACTAAAACTGTTTAGGTAATTATATTTCTTTTTGTATATTTCCCATTACTGAGGCAATTGTATTCTCATTCGACCTATTTTGCGGACCAACAGGTAGCGGCTCAAGCTTAGTAACATAGTTTCATAGATCAGAGGGTCCTGGCACTTTTTGGAAACCAAATCCATAAAAAAGTTAAACATTTAATTTACCTGTCAAAATAAGGGTTTAAAATGATTAAATCGAAAACCAAGAAAAGAGTGCCTGTAAACATAACATAAATATAAAGTTTAAATTGTTTCTCCCCGTGTTTAACTCCTAAACAAATCACAAGCCCTTTCAAAAACTCTGTGGTCACTTCCATTGGAGTTTTAATTACGGCGTTAAAAGGGTTTTTACAAGTAGGGCAACATTTTGAGAGGAATGAATTATTTTGGAACATTTTCAATGGCGTTATTTATTACTTACTAGCTGTTGCCCGCGACTTCGTCCGCGTGGTTATGAAGCTATGAAGTTTAATGATGTTTAACACATACTATTTTTATATAATTTAAGTCAACAGAAAAGGCACCAATTTGTAAAAAAGTTGATGTTGTTATGTTCGTAAAACCTACAACCTAACCTATACTCCACATTTATAGTTTTATTTTAAGCCTGCAGTTTATTTCAATTCATCATCATCATCATCATCATTTCAGCCGAAAGACGTCCACTGCTGGACATAGGCCTCCCCCAAGTGGCGCCACATTGACCGGTCCCGTGCGACTCGCATCCAGCGGATCCCCGCAATCTTTACCAGGTCATCGGTCCACCTAGTGGGAGGCCTTCCAACGCAACGTCTTCCGGTTCGCGGTCGCCACTCTAGAACTTTTCGGCCCCATCGGCCATCTGTTCTGCGAGCAATGTGCCCTGCCCACTGCCACTTAAGTTTGGCAATTCTTCGGGCTACGTCGGTAACCTTGGTTCTCTTGCGGATATCCTCATTTCTGATTTTATCACGCAAGGAAACTCCGAGCATAGCCCTCTTCATTGCCCTTTGGGTGACCTTAAGCCTTCTGATGAGGCCTATTGTGAGCGACCACGTTTCGGTCCCCTATGTAATCTCTGGCAACACACACTGGTCATAGACTTTCGTCTTGAGACACTGCGGTAAGTTGGACGAGAAGATACCACGCAGCTTCCCGAACGAATTTCAATTCATTATATATTAAACAAAAGCATTTCTGATTATGATAGAGAGAACTTTATTATGATACTTTGAACTTTCATAGAAACTTGCCAGAGCCATTACACCTCCTCAATCCGGCCCTGTTGCAAAATCCGTTTCTAGCGGACGACTAATCACTATTAACTACCGCTCTGCCAAATATCAAGTCTATAGCACAACAATGAAGGACTTTCATACAAACTTGCAAGAGCCATTAGACCTCCTTAATCCGGCTCTGTCCCAAGTCTGTTCTTAGCGGTCGTCTATTAACTATAAATGACCTTCCTGCCAAATTTTAAGTTTGTAGCGCTAAAAATTAAGGACTTTCATAGAAACTTGCCAGAGCCATTACGCCTCCTCAATCCGGCCCTGTCGCAAAATCCGTTCTTAGCGGACGTCTACTAACTATGTAGTACCTCCCTGCCAAATTTCATCTTAATATGTCAAGCGGTTTTTGATATTTCGTGATGAGTGAGTGAATGACCTTTCGCCTAGTCTTGCCATAAATATTGTCACGAAGACAAAAATTTTTTTTTAATTGCAAATAATATATATTACTTTTACAGTGTGTTAGTTTAATACATAAATATAAAACAATTTAAAATATAAAAAGCTTATTCGAAGTGGTCTCCATTGGCTGCAATACAGTCCTTTAAACGCACTCTTTCCATGGGAAAATTCTTCACTGCCAATCGTATGGATTGTTTTAGGGACTCCAAATTATTATGGCGTTTAGAGCAAGCCGTACTCTCTAAAACTGACCATAAATCATAATCCAGCGGACAGTCTTCAGCTCTGATGAATTCCGAAACGTTCACTTTCAACCAAGACTGCGTGGACCGAGCTTTATGACCCAGCGCCGAGTCTTGTTGGAAGGACCATACTTGGTTATTGAACATGGTGTTGTTAAGGGGCTTAACTACCTTCTCAAGAATGGTATCTTGATACACTTGTGCCGATGTTTTGATACCTTTTTCACAAAAATTTGGCTCAGTCACTCCTTCATAGCTAACACCCCACCAAACCATCACTGAAGTCGGATAATGCCCACGTTGCACTCTTTAGACTAATTGGGAAGCTTCCTTAAAGCTTTGAGCATAAATACGGACATTTTGTTTGTTAAAATGTTGCTCAATTGTAAAGATTTTCTCATCAGTAAACTAAATTTTTTTTACCCGACTACGGCAAAGCCAAAGGAGGGTTATGAGTTTGACAGGCTATGTATGTATGTATGTATGTATGTATGTATGTATGTATGTATGTATGTATGTATGTATGTTCATCTGTACGCGCATAGCTCCTAAACTACTTATCAGAACTGAACAAATGAGGTATCGTTAGAAGCGTCTTGATCGTCCGCTGGTTATAGGCTATATGACGTATCACCGAATCCAATGTGGCGCCCTCTGGCGGACAAAAAAAACAATATTAAAAAAAAAAAATTAAGACAATCATACCGTGTTTGGTATCATTGGAAAGGGGTTCACTAGTACATTTCAAATTTATATAATATTTAGTGGTAATTTGTCACAAATTATTGTAAAAAAAGGAAAGATTACCAAATAAAGTAAGATACGCATACCGTGTTTAGTATCATTGGAAAGGGGTTCACTAGTACCTATTAAATATATAATACATAGCTGTGACTCCAAAATGGTTTAAATAAAAATATAAAGTTTAAAAACTAAAACCCGACCACAACAAAAAGTGATCTAAAAAGTACAAAACAAGAAAATATTTCACACAGAAATCAAGACATAGGTACAAAATGGTCAAGGTAAGCCGTGGTTGCATGCCATTATATTCATGTTCATCGCACTCATATGGGATACAGGCATGCAACCACGGCTTACCTTGACCATTTTGTACCTATGTCTTGATTTCTGTGTGAAATATTTTCTTGTTTTGTACTTTTTAGATCACTTTTTGTTGTGGTCGGGTTTTAGTTTTTAAACTTTATATTTTTTGTGACCTCCCTTTGCGTACCGCTTCAGTAGTTGTTTCGATTTTACCGCCCTATTTTTTTTAAATTATCAGTTAAAAAATGACCAGTGCGTCTCTTATAGGCTGCAAGTCCTAGGTCATCTTTTAAAATACGCGACATGGTTCTGGGTGCTATCTTCATCTCCCGAGATAAAATCTTTTGCTTTCGGACAGGATTTCTTCGAATTCTTGCCCTTACTGTTTTGACCACCTTTTTCGTACGAACACTACGTGGACGGCCATATCTTTTTCTGTCACAAACAGAGGAGGTCTCATTGTACCTATTAATAGCCCGGTACAGAAACATTTGACTAATACCAAGCGTATGGAGAGTTTTAAAAATTGCATTTGGCTCCATACCAACTTTGTGTAATGCAATCACAGCGATTCGGTTCTCTTTCTCACCCCACTCCATTATAATATCGCAAAATATTGTACAATGTATTGGCGCCAAAATTAGAAAACTCAATGAACAATCGTATAAAAATGACAGATTCCAAATTCAAATGTAATATCTTTCTTATTTCTAATTGTAACAGTATTTATGGACAGACTAAGTATGTATAGATATTATTCTCTATGTTCACAAGTTTGGATGTAATAATGGTGTGTGGTCTAAGAGATATATTTTTATTTTATTTTATTAATTATCTAAAATATAATCTCTGTATTTACTTGCAAAGTTCTATTGGGTTGTACGATCACGAATTTCTCTGTTCAGCAGCTTGGAGTTAGAGGAATACTCGTACAGGTGTTTTGTTATTATTATATTTATTAAATTATACAATTTCGGTCCACAATATTAAAAATATTATTATTGTTATTATTCAGCCTGTGTTTTCCCACTGCAGGGCAAAGGCCTCTCTACTCTCCTTCCACTTCTCTCTGTCAACAATATTAAAAATATGAATAAATTAAATTAAAAATATCAATCAGTACAATTAAATATATCCCTCGATTACATTAAATGTATAAATATTTCTTTGGTAGGAGAAAAAAGTAAAACTGCTTAAATAGTACATATAGGTAAAACTGTATTTAGACATTCCTAGGTCTGGTCTAAACACAGCCTTATTCTGAAACGTGTAGGTGTATCAAATGTGATACTATGTATCATAATATACTTCTTATTGTGAGTTAGGACTGTTCCTGAATATTGAGAACACGATATCAATTTGTCTGGGGAGGTGAGGAATTTCTTTATCGCCTACGAGGCCTATCCCATATTCCCATCCTATACGAAGATAATATTAATCTTGTAACCTTTAGGGATAGTTTCTATTACGTACTAGCTTTTGCCTGCGACTCCGTCTGTGTGCATTTTCTAATGGATCCCTAATTATTATTTTTAACCGACTTTTTAACGACTTCAAAAAGGAGGAGGTTCTCAATTCGGTTGTTTTTTTTTTATGTATGTACATCGATTACTCCGAGATTTATGATCCGATTTAGGTGATTCTTATTTAGTTTGATGCGGAATAGTTGCCATTTGGTCCCATAAAAATTTAGCATAGTTTGGCCCAGTTGTTTTCATTTTATGAATATTTTTTTTTATGTTTGACCACGCATAACTTTTTTCCGTATAGTCAAATTTCGATGTTTCTTTTTTTAATTGATAGTGAATGTACCTAATTTTTTTGTTAAAACGGGATTTATTAAAATATCGCCTAGGATAATTTAGTTTCCTATCAGCTAAATAATGTTTAGAATCGAGTCAGCAGTTAAAAAAAAACAAAAACTCAAATACTTAAACGCTACTCAATGTTAAGATGTCGTTAAGTCTTGTGTTATCTCTTTCACTTTATGTCAAAGTGACAGTGCCAGCACGAGACTTAAAGGCCTCTTAAAATTGAGTAGCGTTTAAGTATTTGGCTATTAGTCTTTTTGTTTGTTTGAAAGCGCTACGTTCAAACAAACAAAATATCTGTATAATCTTATATATAAAAATCTTCTGTGCGTGTGTATGAAAGTGAACTCCTCCTGGACGGCTGTACCGATTGGAATGAAATTTTTTGTGTGTGTTCCAGTGGTATCGAGAATGGTTTAGATTCACAATTGGAGCCGGTAGGTGGCGCTGGAGTCGAGTTGTAGGACTTTTTTATTTTAAGGGCAGGACAACGTCCGCCAGGCCCTCTAGTATTACTATAATATAACTATTCTATATATAACAGTTAGTAGTAGACAAAACATAACTTGGATTATTATGTAGATTTTGAAATATTACCTAAGTATATCAGAACTTAACAACAACTGAATATCAAACTGAATCAATAAATATTTATAGGTATTTAGCATTTTAAATGAAATAAAGACTTAAGATAGTTCAATGCGTTTAAATAAAACAAAATAAGTATCTAATTGTAATTCAAACATTTTTATTGGTCCCTAGGACCTAGATTATTCTCATTTTAATAAAAAAAACATAAAGTGGAATAAGTTTACGCCACCATATTTTATTATCTTGAAAAAAAAAGCAGAAGCAAGGACTTTATGAAGTTTTAGGAGTTCAATCTTAAACTTATTTCTGCCTGGGGAGACATAAATAAATATTGCAGTCGTAAATATATGATAGCTAAAGTTTTTTAGAAGAAATCATGGTTTGAGAAAAATACCTGGGAAAAATATTTAAAATATTTTGTTGGGATTTGTATCAAATGTCTAGGGGTGTCCCCTGATTGTCTTTTTCTGAATTTAACGTGCTGTCATGTCAGATATGTACAGACGCTGTATAGCACATCAAGCTATACTAAACCGTCAAATTTTCCCAATTGAATATGAACCTTACATTTTGGTAATAAAGTTGTATATTATATTGTGCCGTGTGGTGCCGGCCGCGAATAGCACTACCCCATTTCTACCCGTGGCTGTCGTAGAAGGCGACTAAGGGATATTGACCAGAGGATGGGCAGCAGCGTCCTTCTGAGTACCATGACACCTACTGCAATCGTCAACATGCATCGGCCAAGCATGGTGATTACGGCTGAACCCCCCCTTGGGGGAGACCTATGCCCAGCAGTGGGCGTCTAAAGGTTGACATGATGATGATGATGAATAAAGTTGTAAATCTGTCAAAGAAAATTGACATATTGTTGTAGCATGAGATGTTGTTGACTTCTGTCCGTCAAATTATGACTGATTGCTAAAAGATTTCTAAGGGCGGGTTGTTTCAAACAGTCGGTTAACGTTACATACGGACGGTTAAAAAGTTACTCTGACGTGCGATGTTTAACGTACGTTAAATGTAACGGGTTGTTTCATGACATAAAAATCCTTCAGTTAAAGTTATTCAAAAAGAGATTCCATAATATTTTGATGTTCGAAGTAGCTGTTTGACAACTCAAAATTACGATGACTGGTCGGTTATGGTAACAGTAACTTTTTGACGTATGATTTTGTGACACAAGCCATTTTTTTCATTTGACGATAGTTAGCGCCATTTTTGACTATTACCGGTCAGTAATGGTTAGTTGAAGCAACCCGCCCTACGTGAGTGATTTTATTGTCTTTCCAAAGGTATAGGTATAATATTTATTTGCTAATAATTTTAAGTTTTTTGAAGTGAAAACTTCATAAGACTGCGCCGAGCAAAATAATTCAAAACGGTCGTCACTGTTAAAGTGATATAATCAATACTTTTACCATAATTACCATAAAAAATATGTAATGAACACCACAATGAATGTGTTAACTGATTATAGTATGCAAAAAATAAAAATACTGTTTAAACAAAAAAAGGTAAAGTAAAGCTGCGATGAGTAATTTTTAGTAGGAGCAAAACTTATGGATTCGCGTTCCCGACATTCTATGATCTTATTAGGGATATATCATTCTTATGAGTAACGAAATATAGCTTTAAATTGAATGCATTAATTATAGTGACATCTAGCGGCAGGTAACGGAACTTGCTTATTGAACTTGTTCTGGGGAAAGACGAGTACTATTCGTCTTTCCCCAAAAATGACAAAATAAAAACACAGTTATTAGTTCCAAGATTTTAAGTTTTCACTTCTGCCAGTAGCTTTAATAGTAGCTGCCATGACTGCCTTGTTTTTTAGTCTCAACTAGTTTGTTCTCGTCCCTTTATGTCCAAATAGTTAGGCAAGTATACACGGCTCTGTAACCTGGGTGGTAGTGTGTCTGCCTCCGACGCACAGGGTAGCGGGTTCGAATTCCGCCCAGGGCAAACATTTGTGTGATGAGCACCTGTGTTTGCCTTCGCTACCCTGTTTTATCTATATAGCTACGTATCAATTTATGTATTTGTGTAAATCTTTCAGCTGTCTGACAACCATTATACAGAGTCTGCCCCGTTTGGGGTCAGATGGCCGTGTTTGAAATGTCCTCACATTTTTTAAATATTTATTTATACAGTACGAGCATCTAAAAATAAACAAAGCACTTACTTTCTATTCTTTATTCAAATCCCTTGAGAGATAAAAGTACTCATGTAGGCGTTTTACAAAGTGCTAGTACACCTTTAACAGTGATATAATAACGGTCGGAATCTACTTTTAGGGCTTCCGCAGACAAACGATTCATTGTCATCATCATCAGCCGGAAGCCGTCCACTGTTGAACAAAGGGAGGCCTTTGTTCAACAGGAACGGCTTCCATAGAAGCGGCAACCTGCCGCTTGCATCCACCGGTTACCCGTGACCTTGACGATGTCGTCGGTTCATCTGGTGGGAGGCCTACCAACGTTGCGTCTTCCAGTTCATGGTCGCCACTCGAGAACCTATCTTCCCCATCGGTTATCGGTTCTTCGTGCGATGTGGCCTGCCCATCTGTCCGTCCAAGGAAGATTTTCAATTTTTTTTTGTAGTAGTAAGTAAGAAGTAGGATTACCTTATTTTTTAATACGACCAAACTGTTATTAGTAGATAGGCTGTCTGTGTGAGCCCTGTATCAAAGAATCATGGCGAGATTCATACATTCATTTGTATGAAAAATAAAAGTAATTTAGAAGGTTTAAAATAATTTCCAATGTGAAGAATACATTACCAGGAGTAGATTGATATACTTTGCATATTTTAAAACCCCCGCAAAATTAAAATATTACGAAATGAAAATAACACTTTTTTGTTTCATCTTAATACCCATTTTGTGTTTATAAAAAGAAAGTGACAAGCGATGTTAACGGATCTATAAAATTGGCAGGCAAGTGACGTGACAAGTGTGTGGAAAAAATAATCATTATTTTGTGATATTATTTCCCATAAAACGATGCAATTTCAATGTAAAAACTGCGAAACGGTGTCTGTGTCAGTGTCACTGTTACTGTCATTCGCCGTTTCGTTCTGAAATAATGAACTTTTCGGTAAACTATTAGTTTTTTGCGGGGTTTTAAAAATATTGTAAATGCCTGAAGATACTCTTTAGGTACCCAAGAATATAAGAATTAGAATTTCAACTTCTCTAAACTTAATTTTTTTTTGTACAAATTTCGCCATGTGTCTTTATGCATTTTCGACTTAAAAAGTATCAAGTATTCTCAGTAGACACGACATTTTCTCTATCTTCTTGGATCTTTCTTTTAGAAAATTTCTTGGTATCGTAATATTATGAAAGGTGTTTCTTATAATTCGTGCGAACTTTCTAGAATATTTATAGGCTCATGCTTATCATGAAATTGAATTTTGTTTTGAGTATCAAATAGACATTATGTAATTTTTGTTTTGAGAAAGAGTAGGCGTATGTAGATTTCAAGGATAAAAATAGATTCGCCACTTTCTTTACGACGCCCACTGTGTCGTCAGTGCGATGGGGACTAATGGGTTACTTGAAGGATGAGTATTAAGGATGATTTCCACAAAACGGCTGGTATCGCATCGAATCGCAACGAATTTTACAATCTTTTAACGATACTAAATCGAGTCTTTATTATACAAGCCGCGCACAGCAGCTTGACTAGGCACTGTGAAGGTGTAAGCCAATGTAACCTGGCCAAAAAGTTTTATAAGTTTTATCAAATGACGACACGGTTGGCGCAGTGGCTGAGCGATCGACTGCTGCGCAGCGTGTTGCGGGTTCGATTCCCGCCCAGGGTAAACATTTGTGTGATGAGCACTTGTGTTTGCCTGGTGTCTGGGTGTTGTTTATCTATATGTATGTATTTACAAAAAAAAAAAAAAAAAAAATGTATTTGTGTATGTGTATCAGCTGTCTGACACCCATAGTACAGGGTCTCCCTAGTTTGGGGTCAGATGGCCGTGTGTAAAAATGTCCCCACATATTATTATTATTACTAACAATTCAAGTGAATTCCAGAACGTATTGAAATGAAAAGATTATGCGATTGTTTTTTGACGTGATAACGTCTTATAAATCGATGAACATCGGATATACGCACGAAAAAGTGTCATGTTCCGCCCGAGCCTGAGCGTGCGAGCGAGAGTGCGGAACAAGCGATAGAGAGGCCCAAGTAATAACCTCCGCCCACCACGACGGGAGCCATTATTTGCTTATGTTATGCCATTTTTTATGTTTGTTTATGACGTTATCACGTAAAACTGTCATCCGTAAACAGACTTTACACACAACCAATTTTTATTTAAAGGATTGTCTGCTTCGTCAGCCAAAATCTATACTAATAATAATAACGCAAAAGCGAGTTTGTTTATTTTTGTTTCCTACGCTTTCGCGGCTGAACTTCAGAACCGATTTTGATGAATTAAATACTTAGCTTGATTCCTAAGAATACTTTAATATAGGCTACTTTTTAATTCGCAACTTTCTCTGCATCCGCAATAACCGACATTCACGAGCAAGTAGATAGTCGACAGTTCAAAAGTACCTACCTGTAAATGGTTTAATTGATATAATTTGACTATGACATGCAGACGAAGTCACGAGCCAAAACTGGTGTATTAGAAAAGTCTGTCTTCGTTTCAATAAATTCTAGTTTTACACTCGCTTCCATGACCGCATCACAGTGGTTACATACGGTACGTATGCAAAAAATCAACCTTTCCCTTTCTTTTTCCAGGGCCTGAATGTCGACAAGCGTAACTTAGCGAGTGCTGAACGAAAACAAAGGACGTTCACAGACAGATCACAGCTGAAGTACGCGAGAAGACTGGTCGTCAAACTCGGGAGTGCTGTTATAACCAGAGAAGATGGCAACGGACTGGCATTGGGAAGACTAGCGTCTATTGTTGAGCAGGTATTTATACTGGTGTTAATTATCAAGAAGTTTTATATCTCATCATCATCATTTGCCTAGCCTTTTCCCAACTTTATTGGGGTCGGCTTCTAGTCTAACCGAATGCAGTTGAATACAGTGTTTTACATGGAGCGACTACCTATAGGACCTCCACAACCCAGTTATTGGGTAACACGATACCCCTTGGTAAGACTGGTTGTCAGACTTTCTGACTTCTGACTACCCTAACGACTGCCAAAGATCTACAAATGACAGCCGGGACCAACGGTTGTAGGTACGTGCTTTCCGAGGCACGGAGAGGACTCGGTAGGAAAGGGTCACCCATCCACAGATCGACCGCGGCTAGCATAGCTTAACCTTTGACCGATTGATCCTTTTTTACATCAATTTAATAATAATAATACCAATTTGTGCCAACCGTCTCAACCATTTCAATCAACGCTTTTGGTCATTACAGTGCACCGCTAGATTATTCTGTCAACATCTATCTGTTCCTATAAATCTAATAATTATTTAGAGCAAAACAAACTTTTAAAATTATAATACAATATGATACTAGCTTCAGAAGTAGTTAATGATTTCGTTGTAATTTGTAATGAATATCTTGAAACCTCTTTGAAGTTAAAGCAGCCATACCAAACGACCTATTTAATTTTCTGTTTTATATTTCACTTCAAAACTTTCTATTGGTTTTAAGTTTAATTTCGAAATTGGAATCTTATTTGGATTCCGAATCAAATAACTGGGTGCTGGATATTTAAAAAAAAAATCTAGAAGTAATTTTTTACGTAATCAGTTCTAAAAAATATTTTGAAACCTTTGAATATCGAATTATTTGTGTGCGCATAGATGCCTTTCCAAATCCTACTAAGTAATAATTTCGCTTTCTAGGATCTGACGTATTCAGGGTACTTTACATGCATGAAAAAACTAACCTCAGATATCTATAAATAAGTTTATTTTCGCAGGTAGCAGAATGCCACCACGAAGGTCGAGAATGCATCATGGTGACAAGCGGAGCGGTGGCTTTTGGACGACAGAAGCTGACACAAGAGCTACTTATGTCCCTCTCTATGAGAGAGACTTTGTCTCCGAGCGATCATACACGAGAGGTCAGTGACACTACATAGATAACGTATTGTCGATATTGAAATTCCATAGTGCAGCTGTTGATTTATTGTTTACTACTTCACGCGCGATTTCGTTTGCGAGAATTCTCTCTGACGGGTCCCGAATTTTTTAATAAAATAAAATAAAGCATAAACTCCTGAAATAATTTTTAAAATCGAATGAGTTGTTTCGGTGATTGCCGGCTTCATCCTTAACACTTTGAACGCCATGGGGGACACCGTGTGTCCGACGCTAGTGGAGGTTTTACCTTTAACGTTTTTGACCTGGCAGTTAACGTATTAATAATAATTATAAACTTAAAACCTTTTTGTAACATTATATTAGCATAGATCCTGCATTATAATCTTTAAATATTATATGGATAAAAATTATGAAGCAATTCATCGAGTCAATACTATAATAATACGTAATAATGTTCTTGAACATTTTTTTAAATGCTCGTACACAAGCTTCTCTCCGCGGTTTTGTCCGCCTGGAAGTCAAGTACACCATAAAACATAACTTATGTCAGTCGGTAGTAGGGTAGCTTTCTATCAATGATAGATTTTTTGTTATCTGATCAGGCCTATTGATAAAATCCCTTTCCACTAGCGTTAATTAGTGCCTTTTGTTTCATAGTCTGAGGCATTCACCATTAAGATCTGCACTAAAAAATAAATTGTTCGAAAATCGAACTGGCCACCACGAGTAGAATATAAATAAAAGAAAATAAAAGAAAAAATAATGCCAACGGAAAAATCAAAATGTATGGAGTTGGCGTTTGCTCAATGACAATGTCACGTGATGCAAATATCAACTGCATACAATTTGATTTTTCCGTTGGCATTAACGCTAGTGGAAAGGGATTTTGTCTACAGGTCTAGAACTTCCAAAGATTACCGCTTACAAACAAAAAAACATAACAACAAACAAGCTTTACTTCATAATATCTTTATAATATGGCTGGGCTTGTATTAGCAATAACCCTGGCTATCGTAAGTGGGCCTAAATACTGTCCAAATATAATATAATATAACTAATACGTACGGAAATTCTGTTTCGAACTAATATTATACAAACGTCAAATGTTATGTTACAATTATGCTGCATATTTGCGTAGATAGTGGTGTGGTCTGCACTATAAATACAGCACATCTGGTGCTGTATTTGTAGAGAAAATACACGAATGTCTAATAAAGATGGTCCATTCTATTGACAAAGGACAGCATTATTATATTAGGTTGATAAATACAATCTCTTTTTTCTTGAATCTATTTTGAATTGACGGCTTATTTAGTTATAAATCTCTTTGGTGAAAATGATTGGCCACCTACTTATGTGGAGTTCTTTTTTTATTTATTTTTTAAAAGAAGCGGTGTCCGTGGCTTATCTTTTTACCAAGATAACGCACCCGCTCACAAAGCTCCTAGAACCATGGATTATACGAATACTTCGGGAATACAAATGTTATCCCATCCTCCGTAAACCCCAGATTTAGCAACATGTGATATTTTTTTATTTCCCACGGTAAAAAAATGCTTCGTGGGCGAAAATGCCAATGCAGACGATGCCGTCGAAGCATTTCGGCGGTTATATTTCGACCTCCACTTTTTTTAACCGACTTCAAAAAGGAGGAGGTTATCAATTCGAATGTTTATATTTTTTATGTATGTTCGGGCATACTCTGTCATATATCGACGGATTTGCAAAATTCTTTTTTTGTTCGAAAGGGGTTTAGGCCGAAAAGGTCCCATATAAATTTTATCAAAATTAGTACAGTCCTTTTTGAGAAAATCAACAAATTCCCAAAAAAACTTACATAGACGACGTTTTAGTTTCTTCAATCACTGGAGCACTTACAATCTCTTTTAAGTGTGTTGCCGTTTCTTAATGGATTTGGATGTTAAGGCAACACTAAAAAGCGAAAAATAAAAAGTTTTTTCAAAAAAAAGAAAACCGCCTTCAAAAACTAAAAAGTTATAAATAACTTTAGCACAGAACACACATTACTTTACTTTCGGAAGTCGGTGGCAATACAAAACAACAAACGCAAAGCCACCGCCACCGACTTCCGAAAGTAAAGTAGGTAATGTGTGTTCTGTGCTAAAGTTATTTATCATTTTTTAGTTTTTGAAGGCGGTTTTCTTTTTTTTGAAAAAACTTTTATAATATTGCGAAAGCTGGTTCACCCGAACGCATAAGTGATAAAATTTTGGAACAGCCCTCTTAGTCAAATGTGCCCTGGTGACTCCAAAACAGATAAATTCATTCGCAATATGATAGTATTAGCTATTGTTTACGATTTGTTTTGGATTTCCCGAGCCATTTGAACCAAAACTGATGATAACTACCAACCGCGTGCCTCAAAACTCTTGGGGCAAACCGTAAACATGAAATAATAATATGGACTGAGAGCTCCAGTCGCCTGACCCACGCCATCTTAGCTTGGCTGAAAATTTGATGACTTTAGCCAGGCGCTTTAAAGTTTAAGATAAAATCGCTTGCAACTGGCCGAAGTTATGGCCCACGGAAAGTGACTAGCAGTAATGTATGTTGGTTTGTAACAATATCTTGTAAAACATTTATTAAAACCAGTCGTCTCACTAAACCATAAGTGAATCATCATTTGCCTAGCATTTTTCCAATTATGGGGTCGGCTTCCAGTCTAACCAAATGCAGCTGAATACAACCTAGTTACTGAGTAACACGATACCCTTTGATAAGACTGGTTGTCAGACATTCTGGCTTCTGACTATCTATAACGACTTTTTTCTATTTTACTTTTAATGCTTATTTTATTTTTCTTTTTTTTTTTGTTATAACGAGCGTATTCGTCATTTACACCCGTACAAAAAATGAGTACCTATGACGGTTTAAAGATACAGCCTTGTGACACCATTTGAGTGTACGGAATCGTAAAAAGAACCCAGCATTGAAGCAAGTATGCAAATTTTCTTAGCGATATAGGTATTCTAGTAACCATGTAACTTATCCTTACCATCAATACAGTAAAGATTCATGACAAGATCCATATACATTCGTTAGTACGAAAAAAAAGAAAAAAAATAAAAAATTAAAAAAACCCCCAACGCAAAACATAAAAGCAATTATTTAAAAAGTAAAAAATAATATCTTTTGTTGAGCCATCAAATGATTGTTCGATGAAATGGCGCTATAATGTCGCGGCGGGGTACCGCGTAAGTCAAATCCATGATTTCGCTATTTTACCTATTTAGCTATTGCTGACTTAGCGGTACCCCGCCGCGACATTATAGCGCCATTTCATCGAACAATCATTTGATGGCTCAACAAAAGATATTATTTTTTACTTTTTAAATAATTGCTTTTATGTTTTGCGTTGGGGGTTTTTTAAATTTTTTATTTAATTTTTATTTGAAAGTTTTTAAATGTAATTTAGTCTGGTTTTGAGAAGTTGTAGATACGTCTAAAGTTGTATTTCGTCACATGGATCTTTTTTTATATTAAAGATATCACCCTGAGAATGCGTTTGGTATATATAATTCGCCATTTTGTGGTGCCGGTCATCTTGGCTTTGAAATTTATCATAGTGTAGAGTATTCTACTAGTGAAGCCCTTTCATTTGATACCCATATTGATGGAGTTGTGAAAAAATATGTGATTAGCTATTTTGTAGCGGCGGCCATCTTGGACCGATTTTCATCAAACATAGCTAAGAACACTCCCGACTAATTCACCTTTCAAATAAAAAAAACAAAAACAAAATCGGTTCATCCGTTCGGGAGCTACGATGCCACAGACAGACACACACACACACACACACACACACACACACACACACACACACACAGACACGTCAAACTTATAACACCCCGTCGTTTTTACGTCGGGGGTTAAAAAAGCATTTAGAGGGTTTAAAATATTATTCAATGTGGAGAATACATTACCAGTAGATTGACATACTTACCATATTTTTAAATAAAAATAACATCCTTTTCCGTTTCATCTCCTTGCCCATGTTGTGTTTATAAAAAAAAAGAATGTGACAAGTGGCATTAACTGATCTATCAAATTGGCAGACAAGTGATGTGACAAGTGTGTGGAAAAAAATAATCATTATTTGTGACATTATTTCCCATTAAACGATGCAATTTCAGTGTAAGAGCTGCGAAACGGCGAATGTCAGTGTCACTGTTACTGTCAGCGCCGTTTCGTTCTGAAATATTTACCTTTTCGTTAAACTATTCAATATTTTTTGCGGGTTTTTAAAAATATTGTTAATGCCTGAAGATACTCTATGGGTACCCAAGAGTATAAGAATTTGAATTTCAACTTCTCTAAACATCTTTATTTTTTTGTACAAATCCTGCTATGATTCTTTTCAAACAAATACAGTATGTATTTGTATATTTATTACTGGAGGATCACTGAATCACAAGCCACACCTAGTTTGAGAGCCAGGGAAGCTGTTACTTTGTTTAACTCCTGAACGCCGCGTCAACAAAACAAACATGCCCTCGGTGCCAAGTTTCGAATTACTACTCTATGGAATAACGTAAAGTCTATCATGTAGTTGTGACTGTGGCGTGATGGACACATTTTGGTTTATCATGACTGGACCGTCAAAAGGTTAATTTATGAATAATAATAATGTTGGGTCATTTCACACGCGGTCATCTGACCCCAAACTAGGCAGACCCTGTACTAGAGGTGTCAGTCAGTTGATATACATACACAAACATTTAAATACATACTTATATAGATAAACAACAATCAGAATATTGAATATTTATGGTAATATTATTAAATAAATTATATATATAAAAAGTGATTCTTCACTCGATTCTCAATATTTCAGTCATTCTATGTCGTACGTCTGTCGGCTCTGGGATCTTAGTCCATGGCGACCAATCTATTGACATTATTGTGACTATGACTATATAATACAGTTGACTATATTCGTCTGTCCGTTTTAATGATTCTCTGTAGTTATAAATATAGGTATACTTAATGTTGGAGAGCACTTACATTCAATAGAGGACATTATGATTACGATATCACTATGTAAGTAATGACCGCCTGTTGGTGCCGTGGTTGTGAGCGCGACTGCTGAGGCTGAGACTGCTGAGTTTTGGGTTCGATTCCCAAATCGGCCAAAGTGTTATTGGGTTTTTCCATTAGGAGTTTCTCAGTGGCAGCCTGAACTTGGTGGCGCTGGCGTGACAATCGCGTGTTTCGAAAAGCGCGTAAAACTGTTAGGACGGGCTGTATCAACTATACATTACTGGCTAGTAATAGTAAAAAATGGCGCTAACTATCGTCAAATAAAAAAAAAGGGTTGTTTCACAAGATCGTACGTCAAAAAGTTACTATGACCATATCCGACCAGTCAAGGTAATTTTGTGTTGTCAAACAGCTGCTTCAAACATATAAATATTATGGAATCTCTTTTTGAATAACTTTAACTGATAGATTTTATGTCATGAAACAACCCGTTACATTTAACGTACGTTAAACGATATCCGATTGTTTGAAACAACCCGCCTTTAGTCCTGCTCTTAATCTCTCCTTGTTCTCGCTGGATTGCTGTTCCATTGAACTATGAGAGTGAGGGAAGAGGGAGTGCATCTGTGTTTGCGCACACACTTGTACAGCTTAATATCTACTGCGTACTTGGCTGGTCTCCATTGAGATTGACCGTTATCGTGACCGAAAGAATCATGGCAGGATTTGTAAAAAAACTAAAGATGTTTAAAGAAGTTGAAATTCTAATTCCTATACTCTTGGGTACCTAAAGAGTATCTTCAAGCATTTACAATATTATTAAAACCCTGCAATATAAACGAATGTTTAAAGATCCACTTTAAACATATTTCAGAACAAAACGCCGTTTCGCAGGTCTTACACTGAAATTGCATCATTTTATGGAAAATAATGTCTTCTCCGCCATTGTAAACAACGATTCATATCACTTGTCTGCAGGGGCGTGCACAGAGTTTTTAGACAGGGTAGGCAGAAAAAATTTAATGCTTAACTTTCTAAAATACCTACTGCAATTTAAATTTGGTTCATTGTCTTGTCAATTAATTAATGGTAGGTACCTACCTATGTGATTTGCCACATCAAATGACCAAACCTAGATTGGCTGAATTGCCGTAGGGAAAATGAATAGGTACTTCGGTCTGTATCGATGTAATGCCTCGTTTCAGGCGATTTTATTGTTTGAAAATAGTAGGCGAGGTAAACAGAACTACCGATTGCTGTACACTCAAGCGTCAGGCGCGCGTCACAGAGTAGGACCTTATAGAATAATGACGGTACCTACATTATAATAACAGGCACGCGAGCGACCGTTAAGCTCTCTATCGTTTCCCGCCACCTAGCAAGAGTAAAGAAAAATCTACGAAAAAAAAAACCACAAGAATACAGATCAAACCACCATACGAACAGATGTTTTCTATTTTTTGGAATCGTTCAATTTACGATAGGAACTCAAAACAGGCGCAGAATTAAATAAGTAGGTACCTACTTAATTTAATAGCAATAATGTAGGCATTTTATTCGAGTTCGGTCCGGCCACTTACAACTAAATCTCGTACAACTTACTTACATCATCGTAAAGCACGAATCTTCTACTTTATTTTGATTGAATAAAACAAAACTGTACCTACCATTTACGACATAATCGCATGGTTAGTTTATATTTATCTAGTTCTAGCGGCCATCCTCGATCACTTTTTTTTTTCACCGAAAGAAAGTTTTGAAAAGGAATCATTCCATAAGTATTGTCTGTACACAACCACCACCACCTGAACAACTTTCACAGTGCACATATTTCATTTACACACTAGTAACAACGTTGAAATCATATAAAAATGCCATCACAAAACCATCAAACAAACCAAAACAAAACGACTCAGAATTCACGTATATTTTTGTTGTACACAATTGTCGTATTTCGTCGTGTAGTAAAATGTAAAAAGGCAATGTCTTTAGTTTGCGTTGTGTGCGTGATTTGTGACATTGTGTGTCATGTATGTATAGAAAAATCACACCACTGTATTTAGTGTGACAACAAGCCTGTCACGAGGCACACATCCAAACAATATAGGCACAAATATTTGTGCCTTTCCGTAGGGTTTCCTAGCAGCGCTAGTGCAGCGCGAAGCGATCGAAATGCGCGAACGTATCAATGAGACTTCGTGATACCACCGTTACGCGGCAGATGGAGCCGATTTAAGATTTTTTTGTTTATTGATAGTAATTAATTACTCGTGGATAAAATATTAGATATAAAAATAAAATAAAATAAGATAATAAATATTTATCTGAGTTGTAGGGTAGGCAATGTCTATGTGTCTGTATGAACCGCACGCCACTGCTTGTCTGTCAGTTTGATAGATCCATTACAGTCACTTGTCACTTTTTTTTATAAATACAAAATGGGCAACGAGATAAAACGAAAAACTGTACTGTATGGTAAATATATCAATCTACTCCTGGTAACGTATTCTTCACATTGGAAAATAGTTTAAACCTTCTAAGTGATTTTTTTTTTTCGACAAAAAAATGTATGGATCTCGCCTTGATTCTTTAAGCTCTATTCACACTTATCAGGGCCGTGCCCGGGACGGAGACGGTCCGTGGCCGTGCTAAGACCGTGCATCCGGGTCCCGTCAGACGTTCACAACTATATTTTGTCACGAACACGGACCGTCCCCGTCCGGGCACGGCCCTAACATGTGTGGATAGAGCTTTATTCGGCAGGTTATTATGTAAAAATAATATCAGCCTATTATAGTACTGCAGGGCAAAGGCATTCACTGTATAAGGACTTCTTAAGGTATATATTGGTATTATTATTATTATACAGTGAATGCACTGGTGTTGACCACCACACTTGCACAAGGCTTATATTAATCTTAAGAAGTCTAGGTTTTCTTACGATGTTTTTCTTTATCGAAATCAGTAATGTCCAAAATAAACTAATAAATTACATCATCTGCCCAGCCTACTATTTTAGGGTCGGCTTCCAGTCTAACCAGATGCACCTGAATACCAGTGGTTTACAAGGAGCGACTGCCTATCTGACCTTCCTATGCCTACCCCTTGGTAAGATTGGTAGTCAGACGTTCTGGTTTCCGATTATCCGTATCTACTGCCAAAGATCTGTTACTTATTTATTTATTTATACTTCATGCACAAATATACAAAGGCGGACTTACCTAATGCCTTAGGTATTCTCTACCAGTCAACCAAGGGTGGTGAAGAGATACTTAACATAGTGCAGGTGCATAAAAAACAACATAGGTATGTATATGTTTATATAGGTATATGGTATCCAGATATATAATTATGTATATGAGTTTACATCTTTTTAACTTTTTAATTATTACTTTTTGTTATGCACCCGCCATATTATCTCTTCATCACCCTTGGTTGACTGGTAGAGAATGCCTAAGGCAATTAAGTCCGCCTTTGTACCTTTGTGCATGAAGTATAAATAAATAAATAAATAATAAATCTTATAAAACCCTACATATGAAATAGAAAAAGTCACGTTGGTTGGTTGGATTTTTGTAGTATTGAACCCGCAACATCATCGAGATTTACTATTGTGTAATGAAAAATGTTCTTCCTCTATTCAGGATGCCGGCAGTATCCTGGACCCTCGAGCAGCCGCAGCCGTGGGACAATCGGAGCTGATGTCTATGTACGATGCCATGTTCTCGCAGTACAACGTCAAGATAGCACAGGTGACTTTCTTCTTCTTCCTGCCCTTATCCCATGTTACTTAGGGTCGGTGCAACATGTTTTCTTCTTCCATTCCGTCCTGTCCAACGTCATGCTTTCACTGACTCCCTTTTCATTCATATCAATCTTCACACAATTCATCCATTTTTTCTTTGGTTTTCCTCTCCCTTTCCATCCATCCAAATTGATATTCATAACTTTTTTGGTGATATGCGTTTCATCCTTATCTGCAAATGCCCCTCCAAGGCAAATGATTCCCTTTCAACAATTAGTAAAAAAAAAGAAAAAAAAAATGAAAAAAAAAATGAAATTAATTATCACCCTGAGCGCGAACGCGCTACATGTTCATCGCAATTATTATCTTTTTATTATTTACCATGCTTGGGAACCTTTAGATTCCAGAGATATTGAAAGTCAAATTTCCAAGGCGCCTGTGACCGTCCGTACGTTCGGTCCTGACGCGGACGGTACGCATTAACCGGCCGTCATTTTGTATCATTCAGTGCTCTCCTGACCAACAAACTGATTTTAGTCATACACTCACACTCGTATATTTGTTTATGTTCAGACATCCGTACGGTCGGTCCACCGATCGGGGCAGCACTGAACGCATTCGTTTTTAAAAAAATAATGCATGCTAATGTTACTTAATATGATGGACAGAACGGCTATGTGATTTTTTATTTACATTTAAAGTATTAAGCAACATTGCATATTTAGACAATAACTGAAACATGTTACAATTAAAAACACATGCTGTATAAAAGTTTCACTGCATAACGTTGCGCTCGTGTAACTTCGGTCGCATTCGTATGCAAAGGGTGTTCTAAACCTGACTAGAACTTTTCATGCGCTCACGTCGCGGTACCTAATATAAAGGATCTCCACGTGGTTCCGTGTAGTTTGTGTGTAGATTGTACAGACTTTGCTGTTGAAAACCGGCTTTACATTAACTACTAACATGTACATACATACCTATGTATGTATGGAGCTTAGAACTCTCAACTTTAGTCCATTCTGTTTTGAGTTTGTAGCTATGAGTGTTCTACTGTAGGTACTGTAACGTTTATGCTACACTTGCACCTTTACGAACTATTGTAGGACTACGCTACGTTGAATAAAAGGTACGAATAACTTGTAGAAGATTATATTAATAAGATTAACGAGAGGTAAGATTTACACGACCTTCGCTCTTAGTCGAGCCGTCGGTCTCTCTGACATAACATGTCATAGTATGAAAGCTATATTCTACATAATTCAAATAATATATTCTAAAGCATCCAGTAGGTTCTAACCATAGATTAAATAGTTATGGCTTCATTACATAAAGCCTCGTTGGCGGGCAAGTCTCTACATCAGCTACGCCCCCTTCATGAATAAAAGGGACTAGTAGCTTTTATTCATGTACTGAACATTCTGGACACCAACACTAGTCTACTACTCAACAAAATAATTGACTAACTAACCTAACAACTACCTAAACCTATAGTAAGTCCCTACTCTAAAGAGGGAAATTGCAATGAGGACGTCTCTGTAGAGATGGTTTAATCCATGACGCATGGGGTAATCAACTAAAAGAATTAACGAACAACAAATACGCTCATGCCATCATGCCCAAACCCCACTCTACCAAAACCCTCTCGAAAAGGTTAGAGTGCATCCCGCTAAACAAAATGATATGGTCAAATCCATATCCTCCTTTCTTGGTGACCTATATTTCTTCCTATACGAGGTTTACAATTAAATGAGAAAAAACTAAACTCGAAACAAACTTTGCTCACTTAATAAACCATGCGTGTCATCGACAGCTTACGCAGAGATTATACTCTGTTAGCGTAATTGGCTACGTCAGTGAACGAGGCCTGTAGGAGTCCTACGCTAACTACATCAAACAATCTACTAAGTAAAAAAAAAGAATAAGATACACGTTTTTGTACTTCAAAAAATGTGGGCACCATTCACCCATCAGTCTTCAGCTCGTAGTAAATATGAAAATACAAAAAAAAACACGCATTATTATCATGTCGAAATATTTCTAATCACATACATAACAATACACCTAGCATCAACTGTCCATCATGACAGACCTAAATAACCATGGCAACTATGCTGTATAACATCCAATAATTAATAAAATGACAAATAATACACAACCTAGAATTATTATAAACAAGAAGTTTCAATTCAATCGCATCCGTAAAAACTATTATGATACAAAACTGTTTAGAGCTAGGCATAAAAATTAAAATAAAATCATCTTTCAAAAATTGACAATAATAAAATTTACCTAAAGGAGAGTTCATACTATCGAATATTTTCTTCATCAAAGCTAGTCGTAATAAATTATTTTTAACCGACTTCGATGGAATGAGGTTCCCAGTTCGACCTATATATTTATTAATATATTTTATTTTTATTTCACTATTCTTTGAACCTAATAAGGATTTCAATTTACTCCGTGTTATATATTTATTTATTACAGCGGGTTGCGGAACCATATTATATAACTTCACATCACGCGTGACCTTACTATTCGCTTTATCAATACTTTGGCTGTCCGAACCACCATTATACACAATATCTCGCGAGGACTCGACAACAATATTCTCTGGTAACACAATTTGGTTAACCGGAGCACCATCATAATCCATTCGCGACAACTCGACGAAAACATTTTCTTCCACCTCAACGAATGCCTCAACATTAGTCTTGCATTCTACTATCACCAAGTTCTCTTCTAGAACGTCAGTGACAACACTATCTTGTACCTGCTGGTACAAAATATTAACTACTTCTTCTTCTTTCGGCACCTCGACATCAGGTTGCTCTGAAAGATTTCTACTTAATAAAATAATCGGACCGGACTGACCCGATTCATCCTTCTCTTCCTCGTGTTCTAGAGGGGACGAGACCGACTCCTGTGCCTCATTTTCATCTAGGCTGCTCTCTGGACAGCTAGACACAGCAACCACATCTTTTTCAACACTGCCTGCTTGGCAGCCATCTTTTTCATTTCTCTGGGAAAATGAACCATTAATATCCACAGACTTAACTTCTTTCGCCGATTCCACTACTGGAATTACAGCTTGCTGCTGTAAGAGTTGCCGCTTCCTTCTAGCGGGCCAATCATTAGCGAATTCTTCCCTTAACTTATCGCAAGTCTCCTCGAAAGACATGCCATCCTTGAAGAAAAGTCGGTAGTATGCGTTTGCAGTACTCTTCACAAAACAACCCAGAAGTATTGGATAACCGGCTTCCTCCCATTCCTTGCGCTGTGCAACCGCTTTGAACTGTTCGAGGAAATCATCGAACTCCAAACCCTGAATACCATAATAATAGGGCATATCTTCCCCAGGGAAATAATCACGATCATGACGATACATCGTGGTTTATAATAACATATGAAAAATACTTCTCTGTATTTCCTTTTATGCGATGCCGAAAAATCGCTCGTCTGCACTGCACTTTATAATATAGAACGATTATACGTACAAATCTTCGCTGCTATACCAGCGCAATCATCAATCTGGCCCTCTTAATAGGCCTTCCAGCTACTCCTGCTGGAATATTAAATGCTCTGGGGGCGAGCACTCGCTTTTCGCATCTGAAAAAAAATACTTCTACCCGGCGCCTCCACCAATTTGTAACGTTTATGCTACACTTGCACCTTTACGAACTATTGTAGGACTACGCTACGTTGAATAAAAGGTACGAATAACTTGTAGAAGATTATATTAATAAGATTAACGAGAGGTAAGATTTACACGACCTTCGCTCTTAGTCGAGCCGTCGGTCTCTCTGACATAACATGTCATAGTATGAAAGCTATATTCTACATAATTCAAATAATATATTCTAAAGCATCCAGTAGGTTCTAACCATAGATTAAATAGTTATGGCTTCATTACATAAAGCCTCGTTGGCGGGCAAGTCTCTACAGTACCTACATAGAACATTTAGTCGTTGGAGTTCCTTATTAAATAAATAACTTTACATACCTAGTACACACGAGATGCTGTTTTGCGCCTTTACCAAAATATCTAGGTATATGTCATGGGGAATTGGTTACAATACCAACTCCATTAGGTTATTTCCCTGAAGAAAGTTAGCGATTTGATACAATCCCTAAACTGCTTAGATGAAATGGTGAGATAACCAACTAAACCAGTCTAAGGATTTGATCAAATCACTCTTTGTACCCCACCGTAAAACAATATTAAGGGCTTTGTTTCACCACCTCTTAGTAGGCTCTATTGACCAGTCAATTTATACGATTTATTCTAGAGTCAAGTCCCGATGTAGGGTCCCGATACCTACAAACGCGCTTCGTACCGTTAAAAAAACAAATACAAATAAAAATTCAAAAGCGAATACAATCACGAGATTGTAGATATTCGCTTTTGAATTTGTACTAGCTTTGGTGGCTTTATTCTCAGTGTTCCGCACGGTCTATCTGCCTCTTGTTTCATAATCTGAGCGTTTACTAAAAGATACACTTTCTATTTGATCCTTTTGATGTTTTGTTTTTGTAAATATTATGAGAAAATCCCTTTGATTTAGTCCTGAATGACTAGACGTTTGCCTCTAGTCAATCAGGACTGAGAAATATAAAGCTTAGAACATTTAACAATCAGAAGGTTATTGAACTTTATCAACTTATTATTTTCAGTTTGATTTTTCGCGTCTCTAATTCCGGTCTAGTTCTATAATACATTTATTATTGTGTTTGTGCTAAAAAAATTTGATTTTCATTGCATTCTAAATACCTATATTTAGAATGCATATTATTAATTTGTAATTTGCTTCTAAAGATAATATTTTTACATTACTTTGTAACAATATCAGTCGTCTATCACGTCTAATAATAATACGATGTCTGAAACCATTGACATATATATTATACTTCGTGGACCAGGTCAACCGCACGAACAAATGGCACCAACGCGTTGGCCCTAAAAATGTCAGTTTAGGGCCAACGGGCAACGCGACTCAGTCGACATTGTATGAGTTTTGACAGATGTCGCTACTTTTGCTTGTTCCATGAATGTTTGTTTAAAATGTTCTAATCCTTCCTTTTGAAATCATTGTCTGAAACATTGTATAAATGACAAAATTAAATAACTTAAATCTTAAATCGATCCATACAAATAAATAAAATGGAAGTCTGATTGTATTGTCAAAATAATAGCCTTTTACTAAATGCATATGAAAGTACCTATATAGGTACGGTACTTATTATAATATAAAGAAAACATTTTTTTTAAAATTGATGTCTGTCTGTTTGTTCTGGCTAATCTCTGAAACGGCTGGACCGATTTTGACGGGACTTTCACTGGCAGACAACTGATGTTATAAAAAGTAACTTAGACTTTTATTTCAGAAAAATATAGGTCTTCTCGCAAAAATTAAATCTCCGCTGATAACCGACAATTACGTGGACAAAGACACGGGGTATCAGCTAGTATTTAAAATATTCTAGCAGTCAATCCATTACGATCGAATTCAATTTAAAAAAAAAAGTCTTGCCGAAGTGTCGTTGTGTTCACATAATAAAAACAAACATTGACTTTGAAGTTTAAATTTAAATGCATTAAAAATCTTTTTTGACACAAATTCTTGTAGGTATACAAAGCGAAAGGTTTCAATAAGATTCATTTAATTTATTTGATTCCTTTCAATTATTATAATATTAACGTACCTATCATTTGACAAAAAGCTTCTAATAGAATTTGCTTGCAAATTGTAAGATCAATTTAAGAATCTTGCGTGATTACGGTTCAAAAAAGTTTGCAACGAAAATAAATGACTACTGAAGAACAAAAATGTATCTTTGGTTGTAATTTTCCAAAAAAGAAAAACAAATTTGACGTGTGTCAGTCATAATTTTAACAATAATATAATATACACATTATTGGCTAACGTTTTTCTCTATTCCAAAGAGTACAATACAGAGCTCTATTCTACAAAGTACCAACTAAAAAGTTCTTAATTTTTTTTTAAATTATGTTTACGTGTTTATTATTGGAGATGGCGGGATGATCTGGACTCCTTCGAAAAAGACTGGCCCCAAATAGCCCTTAATAGAGAGAGTTGGAAGGAGAGTGGAGAGGCCTTTGCCCTGCAGTGGGAGAATCCAGGCTGAACTAACAAAATAATAATTTATTATTAGCTAAAGAACTTTCAGAATCGGACTACTTTTTCCGGGAATTATAGCATTAAAACATACAAACTCTTTAGTTTCATAATATTTTTACAGATGACAAAGAACTGTGCAGTGTACAAAACCACATCCGATTAATGCAAAATTATGTGAAAACATTTACACAAAAAAATGCATATTTTATGAGATACAAGCGTCTCGTCTGTTCTATCAGACTAGGGACGAATAAAAATAAGTTATAATTATTCTGAAACACAAATGTGCACCATTCATTATTATACAACTGGTATTACGATTTTCTTGTATATTGGTTTTAATTTAAAATAATTTTGTTGTTATTACCTTTTTTAATTAATTTCCATGCTCAGAGCAAAATAAAGATGCTAGTTTTCTCGTGGGATTTGTACTTAAATCGTAAAAATAATTTGGTAGTAAAGAAATTGTTTAAAACAAAGAACATTATTAGCATGGGTCGTGTTTTTAAAAGTGCAAACCTTCTTAACCAACTAATTTTGACCGGATGGAAGTAATTATTCCCAAGCTGACAAAAGGATTAAAAATTTGCAACAAAAACACCAAGAATTATAGTTTCAAGAGTTAGTAAAAAAAAAAAGAAAAAAAATTGATATTATAGAAAGAACTTTTACCCAGGACACTAAAAAAACTAGACAACAACAGAGCGTAAAAGCGATTCCTTCTAAATAATAAATAAGTACTAGGGCGGCAGACACACGAGAAGTTTTGACATAAACTTCACAACACTACCTACGTCAAAGTTAAATTATACGGACGCGTACAAACTTCAACTTGCATAAATGTACCAAATTAGAAAACTAACTGGGACTGAAGTTGGGTTTAGACAAAGCCTTATTTGTCATTGTAATTGTTTCTATGATAAAGGCAGTATAAATTGTTCCGGTGTGCGTTACGTATTTATGTCGTCCTAGTGTTATGTTGTAATGAAATTGTGACTCTTTTACTCAATACATGAACCTGAAGACCATTTTCCATTACTGAAAACGTTCAAAATATAGTCGGAATCTCATGTTAAAAACTGATTGCCAAAAATGTATGTAAATGAGAGGTATTTTTGCCAATAGGGTATTACACCCATTTTTGAAAAGTGTCACAATGAAATTCTATAGTGCTAATATGCCACCAATAAAACACAAAATTTTTATTCAATCGATAAGTGCCATAAAAATGCATCTAAATTTTAAATATTCTAATTTCGCGGTTAGTTTGACGAAAACGCCTCTTACTGGACGCCATATTGCTCAGCGTAAATGACGTCAGTTCGTTTTGTATCAAATGAGCTCATATTAAATATGATAATTGTATATCGTTTAAAAATAATTAAAAGCACATTTTGTAATAGGTGTAATAATGAAAAAATTACGTTGGTTATGAAAATAATACAAGTACAAAGCCTATATTACGCGAATCGGTTGAAAATTTTTTGTTTACACAGCCGTACGGCGTAATAACATGGCCGCTACTATTTCACGGTGTTTTGTAACAGATTAAAAATACTGAAAACTTTAAATTGAATTTAAACATTTGTTTTGTTATTATATGAACTAAAACTTACATTTTCCGACTACTTTATGTCTAAACTGTTTCAGTAACATATTTATAGATTTTTTCTCGTATAGAGTAAAATACCCTATTGTGACAGAGATTAGAATGCGAACGTTTATTAAAAATTTTCCGACCCGACAGACGTTGTCCTGTCCCTATCTACTCACTTACTGACCTACTTACTTACCCTATCTACCTACCCTACTGACCTACCTACCAACCTACCTACCCTACCGACCTACCTACTTACCCTACCTACCTAGCTACCTTTTTGTCGTGAATTTGTACGATTTTAAACTTTTCCTGGTCTCCCACAAATATTTCTAAACCAAAATAAGCCAATCGGTCCAGCCGTTCTCGAGTTTTGGCGAGACTAAATCAGCAATTCATTTTATAGTAAACTAACTGATCCCCGTGTCTTCGTCCGCGTGGATATTGATTATCGCGGATGCAGACGAAGTCGCGGATTAAAAAGTAGCCTATGTCCTTCCCCAGGGTTCAAAATATCTTCATATCAAATTTCATGGTCGCAAAATCGTTCAATCGTGAAAGCGTAACAGACTGAGTTACTTTCGCATTTATAATATTAGCATGGATATAGATATATAGACTAGCTTCTGCCCGCGACTTCGCCCGTGAGGTTTTATTTACAGATCCCTATTTTCTTTGATAACAAAAGTCTTAGCTCCGATGCGATCAGACACTGAATTCTGAATGTCCTGCTCGCTGTGGGCTAAAACATCACGACTCTGTAGAAGCGCGCCAAAAGTAGTGATCAAGTAGATCACGTGTTGTCGATAATGGCGCGCTTGCGATTCGTTCCATGTCTGTACTATTGACCGGATGCGACATACCTAGGTAACTTAGCTAGGGGTCGAAGGCACGTTTTTGATTTTTTGACGTTTTTACTCATGTAAAAAGAATAAAAGGTGAAAAATTAAAACACAATGAAAGGTGAAAATGGTTGCCCACAGTTAATGTGCCTACTACCCTCATTTTTTGTCAGTAGATAGGCTGTGAAATAAAAACTCAATGGTCAGCTGTTCACCATGCCGAGAAATGCCGTAAAAGTCAATTGGAGAAGAGTTATTGTTGTACTAAAAGATATTGATGTGCCATTACTAGTGTTAAAGTAACATTTGAATGGATTAAAAATGTCGGATTGGTTGATAAAATAAGACGGTTGAAAGCTAAAAAAAGTAAAAAAAAAAAAAAAAAAATTAATTTATTTCTGTTAAGATATTATTGTGTCAATATTGTATTCAATGTCAAAGCCAAATCGATTAATTCATTTACACAAATAAAAAGCACTTTTGAACGTCATATAAAAATGAGAAAGATCTAGCTGCCCCTTCCAAGGGTTAGTTTCGTATGGAGAAGAATGGTAAGAAGTAAGAAACTGCATACTTGCTGTTTTCAAATGTTACCCCCCCACCCCCCTTGTGTGGCTGGAGTATACAAATTGTATTTTGAGCTTTACAGTAAACAGTATTTCTATCTTTCGGTTTGAGTGATAATTTTCGTTAAAAAAGACGTGAGAGAATACTATTACTGTTTCACAACGACTAATTACTTTGCATTAGTATACTTAACTAGGTGGCGCTACTAGTAGTACAAGGAGAATAAACGATACAATATTTTGTTACAACTTTGCGAAATCATCAATTTCAATCACCAATCAACTTTTTTATTTATTTATTTATTTTTAAATAACCATACTATACTAACAGCTTATACCACACATAATATAAGTTATTGGTTAATAATAATAGAACTTAATTAGTTCGAATGCGCGAGCTCCGACGTAAAAGTATGTGATTTTCAAAAGGAAAATGCGACTATCCCGTAGCTGTTTACTTTAATTTTATAGGACAAGTACAATCAGACCTAATGATATCTATTGATATGAATGAACCCTTCGAACGAAATAAATATTGCGTTCTAAACGGTATTTCTACCTTAAAAAATCGTTCGAATTTACGACACGCTTACTCAGCACACTCGTGCTTGGCTCTCAGAGATCTATGTACCAATAAAGTTGCAAACTACTCTAGTATCTCCACAGGATCAAAATCCAATCCCACACGTCACTTTTGAAACATTACGGTCGTAAAACAATAAGAACTTTAATACTACACAAACACAATTAACTTTTGTTCAATGACTTCTGAAATTCGAAATAGGAAAGGTTTTGAAATGGGATAGGTCTCTTCAAGGTACAAATAAGGATAAAAGAGATTTTATTCACGAAACATGAGTTTCTAGTAGCAAGTACTGGGTGAGGTATTTACGGCGTAAAAAGTTGCTATATACAGGGAAACTGAAAAAATACCCATAACTTCTTAATCTGGACTTCGTATCATCACCCTGAATAACATTTGTTCTACGACTTTGACCTCAACTAAATAACGTAGCCAAAAACAATTTGTTTTCGTTTATTTGTTTTTTTTTTGTCGACACGGTTGGCGCAGTGGTTGAGCGATCGACTGCTGCGCAGCGTGTTGCGGGTTCGATTCCCGCCCAGGGTAAACATTTGTGTGATGAGCACTTGTGTTTGCCTTGAGTCTGGGTGTTGTTTATGTATATACGTATGTATTTAAAAAAAAAAGTATTTGTGTATGTATATCAGCTGTCTGACACCAATAGTACAGGGTCTCCCTAGTTTGGGGTCAGATGGCCGTGTGTGAAAATGTCCCCACATATTATTTATTATTATTTGAAGCCTGTAAAATTTACGTATACTGCGCGCGCGCGTACCCATATGATAGCGAATATGATAGAGGTAGTAGGTAGGCTAATTTATAGGCACAAGCGTGAGGGCCTAGGGTCAACGACCTTGAACATCTGGGCGGAATTCGTACCTATACTGAAGCAAACGCCTTTTGATCTAGCCGCGCAGTTCACCGGCCGAAATTTATAATGTGTTTATATTTTTGGTAAGGAAAAAAAAAATGTTTCGAATTTTGAAAAGTCGTAGAACAAATGTTGTTCAGGGTGATGATACGAAGTCAGGATTAATTGGTTTTGGGTATTTTTTTCAATTACCCTGTATTTACGCTAGGACACCGTAACAAAAAGACTAAATAACTAAAGCGGCCAACTAAGGCGGTTGTATTTTTGTAAAAAAGTTTTTTTTTCTTTTTAGTGCTTACTTCTTACCATCCATCTTAATTAAGAAACCACACAAATTAAGCCATCCATTGATTTTGTACCCATAGATGTGGAATATTTTTATGAAACTTATTTGCGACCCAACTGGTCGTTGGATCCATTACCAAAATAATCATCGAAATCGGACTACACCGTAAAAGTTATTAATGATCAAAGATAAAACATTATAAAACAAAATACAAGAAGAACCTCTTTTATTTGAAGACGGTTAAAAAATATCTCAATGCTTGCTAAATCTAAATTTAAAACAACACAACGTTATTACGAAATCTAAAGAAAACTATCGTATAACCATGTGTGAAATTGAACGTCGCTTTAAGAGGATACAATATGTCGTTCACTGGTATTGCTTCGAGCTTTTCTCTTTACACAAAAGCTGTAACGATCCACATTCTTGAAAATCCATTGTACTTGTCTAGTGTTCCAATAACATCTACTTCAGTTTAGGTTCCCCCTATCCTCCCCAGCCGATCAATCCAAACCTTCATATAGTAATCATGAATTTCTTCCAATTTCAAATACCTCTGAATATAAATTGAAGGCGAAATTTCTGGTATGCTCTCCCCTTGTTATCTACGACTCACGTAATTTATAAGGAAAAAATATTGGAGATGGTAACGTGACAACAAGGAATTATTTGTTGATGTTTTTCACAGGTCCTTGTAACGAAACCGGATTTTTATAACGAAGAGACGAGAAAGAACTTATTCTGCACATTATCGGAACTGATTTCACTGAATATAGTTCCCATTGTCAACACTAACGATGCTGTCAGCCCACCGATGTATATCCATGATGATACCGTTGTACCAGGAACTGGCAAAAAGGTGAGCGATTTCGAATCTTCAACGAATGGCCGTAGGGTACACCTTTCTGTTTAGATGCTGACAAATTATGTTTCTCAGAAGGTAACAATAAATTGATAGAGGAAATGATTGTTATTTCCCGGAGAACTACGACAAATAAAGACCTTTTACATGTTTATTTTTATCAAAAAAGATGACTGTTTTATCATTCACAATCATTCTACTTTGCGTGTTCCAACATTACACTTACCTACCTGACCTACATAGTAAGTAATATGTTGTGCGGATTCATCAAAAAGTTCTGGCTTGTGATGTGACATTTTTCCGCTCAATTTGTTATGACGACTCAGCGATATCCGTCAATCAGCCATCAGTTATCTTAATTATGAATTAATTACCCAACTGAACCCACAAATCCTGAACTATTTTATTTATGTTCAAAGATTCTTGCTGTATTTGGAAAAATTTTACGTCATCTTAAGCCTTTTTAACTCCCAACGAAAACAGATGGGCATCTGTATATCTATATGTGGCATCGAAGGTCCCAAATGGCTGAACCTAGCTAGATATATATTCAAGAAAATCTGTTTAGCCGTTTGAAGATTATCAGCTCTCAAGGGAATGTTAAGATGCTTCCATCTTTTAATTAATAAGAATATTGATGGATGTGGGCATCTTAGCATTACCTACAACTTTTATTAAACTTAATTGGCCAATAGCTCCATTTATTTTACTTTTAAGAGGTTTTTTTTAATATTACAATTATTTTTTTTAGGGTATAGGTATTAAAGACAATGACAGTTTATCTGCTCTGCTGGCTGCTGAGATCCAATCAGACTTACTTATAATGATGTCTGATGTCGATGGCATTTACAATAAGCCTCCGTGGGAGGACGGTGCAAGAATGATGCATACATACACGTCAAAAGAGAGAGACCAAGTACAATTTGGACAGAAATCAAAGGTTAGAAGAAAATTTAAGATTATTTCGCAATCACGCTTGCAAACACAAAGTCGTTAGACGAGTAACAAAAAGGATCATAGAATTCCTCGAAAAGATAAAAGAGTTTACAAGTAGGCAGAATAACCGAAATAGACTATTTTCCATTATTTTTACTGATTTTTCTTAGCCCTTTCTTCTGCTTTGTGTTGAATTTGTTACCCAAACAAAATATTTTCTTTTGAGCTCATCCTAAAGTATGTAAAATGTTTTCAATGATTTTATTAAATAAAAGCAAGATGCGTAGGTGGGATTGTAAGCCCACGCAAAAGGTAAAGAAAAGTTAAGGCGATATTTTATTTTTCAAGATAAAATATTTTGTAAACTGATTAAAATTCTAGGTAATAACTGTCCTGATGTTTCATCCAATCAAATATTAAATTTCATGAACAATAGATAGTAAGAATGGCTGCTTAAAGCGCACAATCTACTTAAAGCGCATTATCTACTTAAAAATGAATTAGATAGAATTAAGGAATACATGACACACATAAAAAATTAAATAATTATTTTTTTCCACTTAAGGTTGGTACTGGAGGTATGGATTCTAAAGTAAATGCTGCCACCTGGGCTATGGCTCGCGGAGTCAGCGTGGTTATCTGCAACGGTATGCAAGAAAAAGCCATAAAGACTATCATTAGTGGAAGAAAAGTTGGCACATTCTTCACGGATTGTGTTACTACCCCGACAGCAGCTACATCTGTTGATGTATTGGCAGAAAATGGTATGTACGTTTACTATGTCCAGTGAAGTCTAAGAAGAAGGAATTATACCACAGTTTACTCATTATATTTCCTTAATTTGCAGCAAGAACTGGCAGCAGAGTTCTACAACGGCTTTCCCCAGCTGAAAGAGCAACAGCCATTCACTCACTGGCAGATTCACTAGTAAATAAACAAGAAGACATTCTAGAAGCAAATTCTAAAGACTTAGAAGAAGCCACAAAGAGTGGGCTTGCTAAGCCTTTACTGAGCAGATTATCTTTAAGTCCTAGCAAATTGAAGACATTATCTATAGGCCTTAAGCAGATTGCTGATTCAAGTTACGAAAACGTCGGCAAAGTGTTAAGAAAAACAAAGCTAGCTGAAAATTTAGTTTTACAACAAGTTACAGTTCCCATTGGGGTTCTTCTAGTCATATTTGAATCCAGGCCTGATTCATTACCGCAGGTGGCTGCTTTAGCTATGGCATCGGCTAATGGTTTACTTTTAAAGGGTGGAAAGGAAGCTGCTCATTCAAATAAAGCGCTCATGGGATTGGTTAAAGAATCTCTAAAAGGTGTTGGTGCTGATGACGCAATATCTCTAGTATCGACGAGGGAAGAAATTAGTGATTTATTGTCAATGGAGAAGCACATAGACTTGATTATACCTAGAGGTTCTTCTGATTTAGTAAGAAATATTCAGAAACAGTCTCAGCACATTCCTGTTCTTGGTCACGCTGAAGGCATTTGCCACGTGTACTTGGACAAAGATGCTGATCCAGTTAAGGCATTGAAGATTGTACGCGATGCGAAGTGTGATTACCCAGCTGCCTGCAATGCTATGGAAACTTTACTCATTCACGAAGACCATCTTGCCGGTGACCTGTTCAATGATCTCTGCAACATGTTGAAGAAGGAGGGTGTTAAAATCCATGCTGGCCCTAAACTTTCTAGTCAGCTGACGTTTGGTCCACCGGCCGCGAGGACTATGAAGTTTGAATATGGAGCTCTGGAATGCTGTATTGAAGTTGTCAAGGATATGGAAGAAGCTGTTGATCATATACACAAATTTGGAAGCTCGCATACAGATGTCATTGTTACTGAGAACGGTGAGTTACGTCGTACTTATTCCTTTACAACTTTGAAATCATCTGCTCCATTTTATTTATAAACTATATTTTTAGTTTAACCCAGGATTTCCACAAGCAAGTAATAACTGATAGCTGCATCATCTCTAACTGTAGTATTATTTACATTAATGACATATAGGGAAGTAGTTACAATTATAATAATAATCATTACTTCAAGGCAAACATAGTTAATTGCATGTATACCAGTTTGTTGTCGCGTGATAAGTATATTGTGTTTTTGGAAGCCATTGTTATCTGCAACAACTATATAGCTATAGATAAGTTTATCTATAGTTGTTACTCTTGTTTTACGATCGTCTGCTGTCTGATAGTACCTACTATTATATGTACTTGAACTTGGTGTGTATCAGAATGGCTGGTTGCCTGTGGCTTTGGTGTATGAGAGTTGATTAGAAAATAGCTACATAATTGCTTATATTTGCTACATTTAATAAATAATTGCTACATACTATATATATTTAGAAATAACATATTTTTTTTGCACAGCCAACCAAACGTCATCCTGACGTTTGGTTGGCTGGTCGCCACCTAGTTTAAAGCCAAGCATGCAGAGTTTCCCGAAATGTATTGCGTCAATAATTGCTACATATTTGCTTCATTTATCTAATTTAGTTGTATCTTCAAACATATGTTAAATAAAGGATGTAGCAATTATTTTGATTATCCCAAGGAAAAGTGCCTGATAAATCAATAAAAGCAAATAGTTGCAGTGTGTCTTCAGTCAACGGTATTGCTACTTTAGGAGGCTATAATTGCTACTTTATGTTATGAGTAGGTAAGTGGAAGTGGTGGCAAGTGGAAGCACTATAATAATAATAATAATAGCCTCCTAAAGTAGCAATACCGTTGACTGAAGACACACTGCAACTATTTGACTTTATTGTTTTATCAGGCACTTTTCCTTGGGATAATTAAAATAATTGCTACTTCCTTTATTTAACATATATGTTTGAAGATACAACTAAATTAGATAAATGAAGCAAATATGTAGCAATTATTGACGCAATACATTTCGGGAAACTCTGCATGCTTGGCTTTAAACTAGGTGGCGACCAGCCAACCAAACGTCAGGATGACTGTACAAAAAAAAAAATTCAGTGTGTACTTATGTACGCGCGTGAGAAGTTATACTTCTTCGAGTCACAAAATAGCAACGAAGGCAGTAAGTAGTTCAGCATGTACGTCAGAGATGGCGTTGTTTACAATTACTCCCGTGAGAATTTTGTGTGACGCTGTGCGCGCGCATCGTAAAATTTCACTCTCATCATTTTTTCATAACGCGCCTAAAGAAGTATAACTTCAATATGTTATTTCTAAATATATATAGTATGTAGCAATTATTTATTAAATGTAGCAAATATAAGCAATTATGTAGCAATTTTCTAATCAACTCTCATAGACCAAAGCCACAGGCAACCAGCCATTCTGATACACACTGAACTTGTAGTCAGGGCCAGGGATAAAAAAGTACTAGCATTTGCCTCCAGCTTCATCTGCTTCAATATCAGTTATTGTAGATGTAGATGAAGTCGCTAAATAAAAAATAACTTATATCTTTTCCGGGGTTTCAAGCTTAGTCTGTATTAAATTTCATCAAAATCAGTTCAGTAGTTTATAGCCTTAGTAAAAGCGTAACAAACAAATTCACTTTCTCATTCATAATATTAGTATGGATTCCTCCAACAATAGTCAGGGTTATAATTTTTTCTTATGTAGAACAAAATGGTTGTATGCTCATTGTAGCGTGTAGTAAACAAGTATAATAAAGAATTTATGAAGCAGCTTATTGTGTCGTTACAAATAAAGTACCAAATTTTATCTTTGACTGTTAGAGTATTAAGGGATATACTTATAAGTTTTATTAATCCAATTGCGATATATTTGAGATAACTACTAGAAACATGTTAGACACACGAACTACATGCATTGATGGAACCTTTCCATTGCATGCAGTTCGTGTGCAAATGTTTTTGTGTTTTTAACATCAAAAAAACATGTTGAAGTCATCTATCTATACTAATATTAAACAGAAGCATGTTGTTTTGTTTGTAAAAGGTGATCTTAGACGTTCCCATAGGCTAAGTTTAATGGCGATCTCTGGGGCAGGCCTACGGTCAGCAGTGGACGGCAATAATAGGTCAATATGATGATGATGATAAAGTTTAATGGTATACTTGATTCTAAAATGTCTCACTGAAAGCGGTTTAATGGTGCTGATCCACGCGTCATGTTCGTGAACGGGTGCTGTCAGCTGAGACAGATCATCTCTTAACTGCCATGCCCTATTTATGTTTATTTTGAATTATTGCTATTACCTACCTTCATTATTATCACAAATAGAAGCAACATGAAAAACTTAACCAAGGTTTTGTAAAAACTTAATTGAATTTTATTGCTCGTTCATCTCCATAGAGACCTACTTACGTTTTGGAACAAACAACAAGCTTAACTTTTTTTGACCGGTTCCTTAACAATTCAAAAGTGCCTGTAAATGGTTTAACTGCTTTGACGTTTAACTACAGAATGTCGTGTGCAGAAGCTCAACATAATTTATACATTGTAATTTTTCATGAATTTCAGATGCCGCAGCAAAACGTTTCTTGAGCTCAGTGGACAGCGCATGTGTGTTCCACAATGTGTCGTCGCGTTTTGCCGACGGCTTCCGTTTCGGACTCGGCGCTGAAGTTGGTATCTCTACTGCCAGGATACACGCCAGAGGTGAGATAAAACTTTTATGTGTGTGTGAACCCGGTTATTTATTCACGGTTTACCTATGTACTAGGCGAGGCTATGATGATTAGGCTGAGGCTACGATGCACTTAGATGATTGTTAATGTATGTGTTACTGTAAAAGCTTGAACCACGGTAAAAACTAAGATTTACTAAGTCTTACCTTAAATAATTTTACCTTAAAAAAATGCTGAAAATTGCTGTTTATACATTTTGAGTGGTAGGAGTACCACTTTTGGGAGATGTAGGAGGGTAGTGAAGACTGAAGGGTCCAGTTTCAAGTACCTACAGAAACCATGGTCAATATGATGAGCGTTATCCACCGATCTCCAGCACTCGACAATGGACTTCTTACGGACGGTTGAATAGAGTGGATAAGAAGGATGGGATGGGTGGATGTTTCATATATAAATACTAACATCTGCCTGCGACTTCACCTGCGAAGACATTAGAATTAAGTATAAGTCCTAAGTTATCCCAAGGGTATACAAAAACGGATACAAAATTACCCCATGTGTCGAGCTAAATCGATATTTATTCGTGTGCGAAATTTCAACTGGTTTAAATTTAGGTGTAAAAGAGTAACAAACATCTATCCTTATAAACTAATAATATAAGGTAGGATAGGATTACATGACGATCAATGTATTTTAATAGTGTGTCGATGGAGTTTTTTGCTTATTCCATAGGAATACTTCTTGGTACCTACTGTTTGGAACGAGCAAAAACCTACCACTTTCGAACTGGTTTATTTGAAATAAATAAGTTGAGTTTGAGTTTATAGGTAATACTAATTATTCGAACATATTTTTTGCAGGACCCGTTGGAGTTGAAGGTTTATTGACCACCAAATGGATTCTAGAAGGTACGGACCACACTGCGGCAGAATTCAACGAAGGCAAGAGGACCTGGCTTCATGAGACTCTTCCAGTCAATTGACTAACTGAACCAAACCCTAAAGAACCAACAAAATCTCTTTGGAGAAGAATCAAGGAGTACTTTCTAATATATAATTAGGTTATTTCGATACAGTAGTTTTTATAGTACCTAATCGCAGACGACCGAACTTGGTGTAGGCCGGATTAAATTATCGACATACTGACTTCTGTCTAGTCGTGCAGATTTAAGGAGCAAAATATAGTCAAAGTTTTAACTTTGACTTTAGTCAGAATCAGTCAGTCAAAGTCAAAGTCAAATAATATATTTCAATGAGATCATTAGAAAGCACTTTTGTACGTCAAAAACAACATACATTTGAATAAAAAATTCTTCTGGCCTGTACCGATTTTCGATCATTTGTTAATACGTGGTTAATGTATAAATCTACCTAGCTTTAAGTATTAGTTTTTTTTGTATAATTTAAATAAATTAATTTTAAGATAGAAGTAGGATAGGTACATAAATGCAATGTAAAGTTAGCATAAGCTGTAAAAACGAATCGATTTAATAAAACTGTTTTGGTAATAAAACATTCAATGATTTTCACTGGAACTGTCACTTTATTCTGTAAAAATCTGTTTCGGCGAATTTAGGTGTATTAAGCGTAAGATCAGCAGCAGTTGATGTTAGAAATAGTCAGCTCACCTCAAGTTCACATGACACTGCATATGGTAAAAAGTACTGTTACGAGCTGAGATTCGAGATAAATAATTTACACCAAACAAAACAAATACTTTATTCAAAAAGTAACAAACTCAATAATCAATCACATACAAAAATCACTTGCTAATCACTTAGATCGTAGTATTCGCAATAGTCGCAGTTTTCAGTTTCGCTTCCAAAAACTAACTCACTCCCCACGCCGCGCAGTCCGCTATTTATATATGGCTTAGGACATATACGCGAACATTCTAGCAAACACGGGACTGATCAAGAACGTTGCAAGACGAAACTTAACCATCTCGAACATTCTAGAACTGTATATCTGTTATTCGATAACAGATGGCGCCAGTGTGTGACGTAGTTCTGCTACTTGACAATAGATGGCGCCAGCGTGTGACGTAGTTCGCCTATTCGATAATAGGTGGCGCTAGCATGGCGACCTACTTAACAGTACTATATTATAGTTAGGTATTTCTACGACAGATACGCAATAGATAAATATTAAGATAGAAGATTTTTTTTTACACTGATTTACGTCTTGTTTTAAGTCCTATGACTCGCAGCTCGAGAGCTTGAGGAAGTAATAATAATAATAATAAACATTTATTTCAGACAGTGAATCCATATAAAGTGTTAGTAAAGACCTTAAGACTAATGTTAATAAACTTAAAAATATTAATAATTACAATTATTTACAATATTCTATAACCTAACGCCCTGGATCGACCCTCACACTACCCACGCAGTATGTAATACATACTCGTAGACGTATGAAGTCCGACCCAGTGACACAGCATCGGGCAATCCCACCTACCGCACAACGCGCTCAGGAGACTGTTGGAGCTGGCACGCATTCGCTTCAGGATCGAGGCACACCGCTTTCGGATGATGGCCTGAAAGCCATCAATCCTCGCCTCAGCAAATATCCCCGATGCGCTACAAAACCGCGGCAGCCCCGCCAGCATCCTGAACGCGTTGTTGTACTGCACCCGCAGGGAGTTGTATGTCCTTTGCGTATACCTAACCCACAGACTGCATGACGTGTAGAATGAATAGCAGTAAGCTCTGAAGAGTGTCATTTTAACTTGCTTACTACACCGTGCAAATCTGCGGATCAGCATATTACATCGGACAGCCAACGCCCTGCGTTCTCTCTCTATGTCCATATCATCACTCATGTCATCCGTGACCCAGTGACCCAGGTATTTAAACTGCGTGACTCTGTTTAGAGGACTGTCACTAATAGTAACCTGCGGCACGTTAGAGTAACACTTGCCACATGCTTTAAACACTAGCAGCTCACTCTTTTTAGCGTTATACCTGAGTCCCTGAGCCACTGCATAATCCTCACAAACCTGCAGAAGGCGCCTAAGACCGCTGATCGAAGGATTCAGCAACACCATGTCGTCTGCGTAACTGATATTATTAAAACAAATTCCATCAATGTGGTTAGTGTTGCCGAGCTCAACGATCAACTGATTAATATACAGGTTAAAGAGGCGAGGTGAGGTTATCCCCCCTTGCCTCACCCCGCATTTCAAATGGTACTCCTCCGACAATATCCCGGCCCATTTGACAAAGTTAGTCTGGTTTTGATACCAGAACCTAAGTAAAGAAACTACTGTACCATCCACTTCGGTTTCCTGACACAACTTTTCCCACAAGATGTCGTAGGACACCAGGTCAAATGCCCTGTATAAATCGAGAAAGCAAGCATTGACTGGTTTCCTCCTATCTGTATAATACTGAACCGTCCGCTTGAGACACAAAATGGCAGTCTCTGTTGACAGACTGGGCCTAAAGCCAAATTGTGCGTCATGCAATTTTACGCGACTTGCCATATGTGTATCATGCAGACAGTCCAGAACTTTCGCTATAATAGTAGCTAGGGAAATGGGCCTGTAATTTGCAGGATCTGCTAAATCCTGTCTTATTCTTAACTATTGGGACAACAATGGTTTTCATAAGTTCGCTCGGTAGGTAGGAATGACCCACGCACAATGTATAAAACATAGCTCGCAAGTGCTCAACGCTGAGGTGATAATGTCCCGGAGACTTACCCCTTACCATAATATATTATTGATGACATTAGCAACCTCCGTGGCAGAGAACTTCAATGGGGAGTTCCTCTCAGCGTTGGGCACACATGACGACGCAGCCGTAGCTAAGTTCAAAGGTGGATCAACCTTGAATTGATTCATGAACATATTTGCTATAGACAAGGGGCTGCACTTACCTGCCACGCTCACAGGGACGCTCTGCCTGGGGCTCATGGCATTGGTGTTTTTCCAAAATTAACTGAAATCTTTTTTGTTATTCTGTTCAGCTATAATGCCCATCTTGATTTGCACTTGGTTATTACGACACCATTTCAATTTAGATTTAAATACTTTCCGAGTTTCGCGCATTTTATCAAAAATAACTCCTGAGAGCGGATTACCATACAGATTCCACATCTGAAATGCAAGCCGAGCCTCACCGTGAGCGCTTTTAACATGCCTATTCCACCCTGTTAACGGTTTGTATTTGTTTTTTATAAATATACAACTACGTTTAGCCGATTCAGATTATATACTAACAATGTTTCAGTACATATCATCTAAGATAGATCGGTGATTTAGGTCCTCACATACTGAGTCCGCACACTTAGATAGATTCTGGGGAAAATCTATATCACGTAAACGTGAGTGACACAACTCTTCATACAATTTTATTTGCTATACGTCTCGTTCCCCCCATACAATATTGTTAATACTCTCTTTCGATAAAACAATATTAGGTTCCAATCGTTTTAAATCACATTCCACTTTTAAAGGCAAATGATCAGACCAATAACTATTGTATAATACCTCCACTCTAACGATTGTGCGACGCGCAGCCTGTGTGACGTCTTGATGACGATGAAGGATGCCCGGGGTCACCAGTTTAGAGGTATGAGGAACAGGGTGGAAAGTTACAAATTAATGTTATTTTATCGTAACTGTTCTCAAAAAGTTTCCAAGGTAATTAATATGCCTTTTCGGTTTGATTGTTTACCTAATTGGCTATTATTTATTATCTATTATTAAGGGCACCGGTCGCCGGGGGGCGCAAGACGATCTCCGTGTACCAAAGGGTGTAATTGGCAGGTTTGGGGTCTGTCACCTGACACCTGTTACTTCTGGGCAAGCGTGCTCTATCTTAGACCGCATCATCGCTTCCCATCAGGTGAGATAGTGGTCAAACGTATGCCTATCAATTGATAAGAAAATGGCACAAGCCAAAGATGGCGGCGCAACTTGCTTTGAACGCGTGTCTCACATGAGGATCTGCGGCCATAGGGTGACGACCGCAGAGGGTGACGGAGTTCTCCTGTATGTCAGGCCTTGCTGGCGGAGCGCAGTAGCATATCAAGAGCCTACTGATTTTTGACTAGTTTCTGAACGTGAATTCGTCTCCAAGTCAAATGTCAAACATAACACTTGGTTATGAAGTAGCATCCCATTTCAGAATCGAACTACTAGTTCCCCATATTAGCGCGTTTCAATAAGAAACAACTCTTCAGCTTTATTATATTAGTAAGTAGAAGATAATGACACAAGTATTTCCCAGGCGTAAAAGGTATTCCTTTTAGTAATACAATCAGCAAGTAAAAAGAATACTCGAATTCTTGATTGTAAGCTAGACATGTTACGTGTTACTTATTTGTCAATCTAGACGTAGACAGAATCGTTTTGTTTCCAAAGAAACTTTATATCTAGCTAACGGAAATCTACGCGATTGAAAACGTTTAAGCAAACTTCGTACTAGAAGCGATGCGATGTCAGTAAAGAGTCGAAATTATCTATATTAATATTAACTATAAAGATGTAGTATTGTTTGTTTGTAAGAGGTAATAAGTCAAAAGGTTAAGCTACGCTTGCCGCGGTCGGTCTGTGGATGGGTGAACATCTATTTTCATACCGAGTTCCCTCCGTGTCTCGGAAAGCACGTAAAAGCGTTGGTCCCGACTGTCATTCTTAGATCTTTGGCAGTCGTTAGGAGTGATCAGAAGTCAGAAAGTCAGACAACCAGTCTTACCACGGGTTATCGAGTTACTCAGTTAGGGTTGTGTAGGTCAGATGGGCAGTCGCTCCATGTAAAACCCTGTTGCATCGGTTAGACTGGAAGAAGACCCCAATATAGTTGGGAAAAGGCCGATGATGAACTCGTTATTCCAGGCTTGTAGTACAAAAGAAAAGTTTATAATGTTTAGTGTGACCTCTTTGCTGTTTTCAGCTCGCTCGAGCTCTGCGCTTTTGTGTGACGTATACCCACATGTTACCAACCAATGTAGGTACTAAAGTTCCACATTCGATGGATTGAAGTAAGTTTCCCCAGTAGGTCCCGATACACAAACAATTCTGTTTATTTTACTCCAAGTTGCCTGATCAAAATGCGAGCCTATCTGTGTAGGACAGCTATAAATTTTTATTTGGGAATAGAGGAGAAATTGTGTTTGAGCATAATCTGTCTGAGTAAGTGTCTGTTTTACAAAGTTTGGTTGGATACAAGAGATGATGGAGTGGAATTCATATTATTTTAGACAAATGGTGAATATTACATTAAACGTTTAAAATCGTCACCTGCCTAATTAGAGCCTAATCTCATTTTTCAGCCGGCCTTTTTGTAAGTGATGAACATTTTCATACGTTTTCATTCACATACATACAATATGATCATATAGCCTAACTTTTTTCCAACTTAGTCGGGGCCGGTCCAGTTTAGAGTCTTCGCCCACGTCAGACAATCGGTGACCGATGTTTTGTCGGAGAGAAATGGAACATATGAACTCCAATATACCAACGCAGATGTCCCACAAAAAGTCGGTCTCACAAAACTATGAAATAATCGACCGATCCTATAATCGGTTCTACGACAAGTCTGACGTGGGCGGGAAGCCTTAACAGTATGTATCTGAATACCAGTGTTTTACGTTGAGCGACTGCCTGACTGACTTCCACAACGTAGTTACTGGGTCCAACACGTAGCATAGAAATATAAAAAAGCAGGTAACACGACACCTCTTGTTAATTCTGCTTTACGTGCTTTCCGAGGCACAGAGGGGTCTTGGTAATGAAATAAAATGGATGGTCACGCATCCACACATCATATCTATTAATACAAACATATAGTAGATAGATACTAATAATGTACCGACTGCGTCATCAAAACAAGAGGTTACCTCGTGGTGGTCTAAGAAGAGGTTTTTAGGTACCTATTTTATTTATGTAAATAAAATTAACGTGCAATGCGCCGCGTAATGACGCAACACATGTCCAGCGACGTTCACGATCGTAGAGAAAATGTTTACCTTAAGCTATGGAAGAAGGGCGCTTTGCGATGCGGCGCCGCTGACGCAACGCATCGCTCAGCGGCGCATGTCGTTGCCGCACCACTTTTGTTTTTCAACCCACTTCAAAAAAGGAGGAGGTTATCAATTGTCAGTTTTTTTTTTGTTTTTTTTTTATGTTTGTTACCTGTTTTCATGGGACTGGGTGAACCGATTTTGATGATTCTTTTTTTATTTGAAAGCTAGTGCTTCCCGTGTGGTCCCATTTTATTTTGGTCCAGTTCTGACAATGGCATCCATGAGAAAACCGTATACGTCTTAAATTAGCATTAAGTATGTGCGCAATTTGTTACGCGATTTCTCCGGCAAACGTAAACCGATTTTGAAAATTCTTTTTTTTGTGGACAGGGCATGCTTCAGGGATGGTCCCATATAAATTTTATCGAAATTGACTCAGCACTTTTTGAAAAATCAACAAATTTCCAAAAAATTTACATTTTAGTTTCATCAATCTTTGTAGTAGTTAACTTTCAATCTCTTCTTAATAGATTTGGATGAGAAGAAGGTACTAAAAAGCAGAAAATAAAAAGCTTTTTACTCACTTTTTGAAGGCGGTTGTCTTTTTTGTAAAAAGCTTTTTTGTTTTGTCGCTTTTATGTGTTTTGCCCTAAGTGTATGCTTCGGTATAAAAACGTCTCATGGCTGCAGTACGAATATTCGAGGACTAATACTCAAGAGGAATACTACTCAATAATTCGAAATTAGTTTTTGACCTATCACGCCGAGACGTTTTTGACTATTAATTGCGCAATGGCTGAGCGATTGGCTACTACGCTGCGTGTTACGGGTTCGGTATTGCGAAGCACGGAACAAATACAAATATGTTTAGTTCACGGGTCCAGCTATTTGCAAGTATTAGTACTACCGTACAGTAGCGACACGCTCCACCTGCCTCTGAAACCGTCCCTCACCTCTCCCCGCGTCGAACTACTAGCTCTGGAAATTGCGTTTTTGTTAGCGCGGCGCGTAGACACGCACACTCACGCACGTATCTGTATAGTCTATTATTTTAGTATTAGTGTAGGCAATTATATCGTTTCGTTTCTATGGAGTGTCGCGGGTGTGCTGTTTGTGTGAGTTTGTTTCTAAACGCACCCAGTCCTACGGTTCAGGAAAAAAACCTACTGTATGCAAAATTTCTATTGAATAGGAATTTCTCAGCAGTAAAGATCGCGTTTTGACGTACTTTTAATTACCCAGGTTCATAAAGAAAGTCTATTTCACAAGTCCTTGAATCATTAATAACAATAAGCACTTTATACAGAAATAATTATCTTCGTTTAATTATACTTTAGAGCTTATTTACTCAAATAGCAAACAGACGGACCAACCCGGGTGAATTCAATGAGAGAACGTTAACATAATGGGTGGGTTGTAATACAATAGACTATTTACTTAGGCTGCGACCATTACTACAGTTTCCTATTTCAATCCCTAAGGGTTTCAACGATGGGATAATTTTGTTGACGCTTAGTAAAACGGAATGTTTACAATTTTGAAATTTAGGAAATGGTAAATAAGGGAAATATTTAGTGAGGCAGTGTCATTTCCTTTATTTTGTTTTAGAAGTAAAACTTCTTTACGACGTTTGACTTGGGGAGTAAGCTGGTGAATGCGTGACGAAAGCGTTAGGAAAAGTGTGATCGGGCGAGGCGAACGGAAGTTGAGAGGGAGATATAAGTTAGTGAAGATAGAAAGAGAGAGAGTCACGTTTCGTATATTACTGTAGGGGCGGGAGAGAGAGAGGTGCGAGCACACATTTTATTTCTCTATTTCTCTCATAGCCAGTTGCAAACGGATATATACATACATATAGATGGAGCTAAAGAAGTTTTATTTCAGTCGTGTGGTCTAAAGCACACTCGTATTTTGTTTAATACTAGCCTATTAATGTTCCACAGCAGGGTAAAGGCTTCTTCTCGTAAAGAGAATGCACGAGCATTGATCACTACCTTTGCTCAAAAAGGATTAGCGATTTCAGACATTTTAATTAAAAGTTCAGAAGTCTAATTCACGTAATTTTATGACGCGCCGATGAAGTTGTAGTGCAGTTGCAGTTAAGTTCCAGTTTGGGTGATAAACGGTATTCTTGTAAGCTTTGAACTGCGCGTAAGTTGGGCGTGAACTGCACGTCAACTGTACGACAACAGGACTCTACCAAACTTAGTCATGGTGTAGCCACACGAGAGAAAAAATATTACTCACTAAATAATCGAATAGAATTGATTACATTTCCTGTGACGTTATTATAATATTAAAATAATACCCCAGTACAGATTTTAGTTATTTTTTGTATTGTTATAGGCTTGCGTTTGGCCGCAACTCACCTGATCTTAAGTGATGATGCGGTCTAAGGTGGAGCACGCTTGCACGTCTTTAGTGCTTTTAAACAGTCATTTTGAGACGTCAAACGATTAGTACAATACCGATCATGTTGCGTTCCGAAGCACGCACTAAAGACGCGCAACAGTAAGATGCCGTTATTGCGCTCGCGTGACGCGAACTTGACGCGAGCGTGTCTGACAGCGGTAGAGAATACAAAAAGCGTTATTTTGATAGAAACTTAACTGCAACTGCACTGCAACAGTACTTCTTTAGTTACGTGAATTAGCCCATAGGTATCGTTACGATGTTCTCCTTCACTTATGTCAGTGATGTCCAAGATAAACTTAGAAAGTATTATAGGTACATATATATGAAATTGAAAAAGTCACATTGGTACTTGTTCGTGCCCGGTTGTGAACCCAAAACCTGGAACATGAGAGCCGGGCGCCTTAACCACAGGGCCATCAAGACATTATTTTAGTTTACAGAATTGAGTAGAGGTGTTCCCAATCTTTTATCTACGACTAGCGACCCGGCCCGGCTTTGCATGGGCCTATAGCCTTCCTCGATAAATGGACTATTTAACACAAAAATAATTTTTCAATTCGAACCAGTAGATCCTGAGATTAGCGCGTTCAAACAAACAAACAAACAAAACTTAGCTTTATAATATTAGTATAGATTCCCTTAATTGTTACAATTTTTTTTTGTGATATTTTAAAAGAAGATATTTGCATATCGTTCTAGCAGACATTAAGGGCACACCCGCGACACTTCATACAAACGAAACGATATAATTGCCTACACTACTACAAACATAGCAAACTGTACAGATACGTGCGTATGTGTGCGTTAATATCACTAGGGCTGTCACTGCCACCGCGAGCGCGCGATACCGGCCTCAAGACAAGTGTTTCTCTCTCATGTAGGTACTCGATTCTTTCAAGGTTTGAAATTCGAACTTCCAAATAGGTAAGTAGGTACATATCAAGAAGTTTGTAGCTTTAGTTAAAATTCGTCATCCACCTCACGGTCATTTCCTCATTGCATTTAGGACTTAGGAGGGAATGACGATTGATGAGGGAATGATTTACACAGTATTCTACAATACTTTTTAGATATTTTATTTATTTCTTCCAACTTGTAGTTTGTGGTATTTGGTTTAAAACAGGTAAGTGCATGTATATGTCATAGTTTGATGTGATAAAAATTACGTAATTTCATATATGTATTATTATTTGTTTTTAAATATAAAATATTATATATAAAATACTTAATTTATATACATAATATAAAATATTTCGATTTTCTTTTTCACAAATAATGAGTGAATGCACGTTTCTACGCGCCACGAGTCAGCCCTTGAACTGGAACACGTTGCCGAAGCCAATGCGGCGCGTCTAGACGTGAGGAACAGTGTTTCGGTGGGGGGCGGAGCGTGTCGCTACTGTACGATAGTACTAATACTTATACTGTGTTAAGGGTCCCCGCACACGGGCTACCGGCCACAACCACAAAACGACGCCACCGGCATATTTCCTGTAGTTTTCATACATTTTAAATGGACTCGCCGCACACGGTTGACGGCGGTAGTCGCACACGCTACAAATCGTCGCTGCTCGCTTCTTGTGACCCGCACCGGCCACTAAACGCCGACACAGAACGCCGCCACACGCCACTCGCGCGATTCGTCACCCCTTTCTCCCTAAACCTTCTTTGTCAAAGTCCATTATATGGGTTAAAAAAAGTAGCAGCCACCGACCGCAAGTGTCGACCACAGGCCACAAGTGGCTGTAGCGCGCTTCAGCTACCTTTGTGGCCGCTTCTAGCTTCTCGAGGCAGCGTTTGTGGCTGTCGTGTGTGGCCCGTGTGCGCGGACCCTAAGATAAGTTACTTTATTTTTTTTTATACATTGCTCAGCATTGGGACATCACAGGTTAGTAAAAATAAGAAGTTCGACGCGTGCCGTTGACCTAAGCATACCTCCCTTAGGATAGGTTCAGGAACCGCGGAGTTAATCAATCAGTTCATCTTTCACTCAATCTAGACATTGAAGGTATAAATTTGCAGGTATCTGTAGAGATTGAATCTCTCGTTACCGTAATTACTGGGACGTAATTACGGTAACGGGAGATTCGATCTACTATGATTGATACACAATTTGCGTTTATACTTCGTATATTTTATCTATACCTATACCTATATACGAATACATATACAAATAATATATATACAATAAATAAAAGAATCATAGCGAAATCTATACATTCATTTGAATGAAAAAAAAAAATAGAGGGTTTAAAATATTTTCCAATGTGAAGTATACATTACCAGGAGTAGATTGATAAACTTACCATATTTTTAAACCCCCGCATAATTAAAATATTACGAAATGAAAATAACACTTTTTCGTTTCATATTGATGACCATTTTGTGTTTATAAAAAAAAGAAAGTGACAAGTGATGTGACAAGTATGTGGAAAAAAAACATTATTTATGACATTATTTCCAATAAAACGATGCAATTTCAGTGTAACAACTGCCAAACGGCGACTGCCAGTGTCACTCTTACTGTCAGTCACCGTTTCGTTCTGAAATAATGAGCTTTTCGTTAAACTACTCACTTTTTTTTTGGCGGGGTTTTAAAAATATTATAAATGCCTGAAGATACTCTTTAGGGACTCAAAAGTATAAGAATTACAATTTCAACTTCTCTAAACATCTTTATTTTTTTTTGTACAAATCCTGCCATGATTTTGTATGCAAAGTAAGTTAGAAAATAAAAAGGGTTTCTTGCTAAAATATTTATAACCCCACTGATAACCGTCAATCACGTGGACAAAGTCGCGGGCATCAGCTAGTTAATTATATAAAAGATGTCTTGTCAGCCCACGTAGCGTTCACTTGTAAAAGCCATAAAATATAGAAACGAATTATGTAGTTGTTTCCGTGGTTTAAAAGTTAAGGCACACCCGCGACACTCCATAGAAACGAAACGATATAATTGCCGACACTAATACTAAAATAATAGACTATACAGATACGTGCGTGAGAGTGCGTGTTTACGCGCCGCGCGAACAAAAACGCAATTTCCAGAGCTAGTCGTTCGACGCGGGGAGAGGTGAGGAACGGTTTCAGAGGGAGGCGGAGCGTGTCGCTACTGTATGGTAGTACTAATACTTATACTGTGGGCTTGTTAAGGCTTGTTTCATACGTACCACAACCACACCACATCGCAGCGACAAAAGGTGGTTATGCAGTGGTTACGTGTGAAAGAGTCGCCGCGACTTTTTGCAGTTGCGGTGTGATAGCGACAAAATATGGATGTGGTTGCGTTGTAGTCGATATCACCCACACGGTTGCGTCCAACGACAAAATGTGGTCAGTGTGAATTAAACTATTCATTTTTATAAAAAACTAGTTTACCCGACAGAATTTGTCCCGCCAATTGATTTTTAAATTTTCGTACCGTATGAACCTTCCCTGGACTTCCACAAATATTTCAATACCAAAATGAGCCAAATTGGTCTAGCCGTTCTTGAGATTTAGCGAGACTAACGAACAACGATTCATTTTTATTATATAGATAGAATATAGAGTAGTGCACAACGTGTTTTTTTGAAGTGGTGTAGGTGTGGTTATGGTACGTCTGAAGTCTGAATAGACCCTAAGAGTAAAGTCAGGAGCCACAAAGTTATATCATCAAATAATCTCATTTAAGCCACAGGACCACTATTTGTGGTCTTATTTACACCAAACTTAGGTCTTTATATTATGTTAAGGCTGTTCAAGAACCTTGGTCAGATGTTGATTCTTTAAATTATTTATAGTGGGTTTTACTGTTGTTAAGTAATAAGGAAAATGTTACTGAATTCTTAATTTGTATACTTCTCATTAATTTCATCTGTAATGGACTGAGATACCAGAGTTGCCAGACTCACGTCATATTAGAACGGCTGAGACTTTTAAAATATACACGCGAATTGTTTTATTAAAACGGTGATACTGTAAGGGTCAATTCACAACGAGATTCGCAGCGGTCGGCAGTGGCTCAGGTATCAGTCACGCGTCGTCTATGTACGAATTTTTTTTCTGAGCGACTAGTGATGCTTTCATAAATCGCAGTCAATTTTTACCTGCGGTATTTCTGATAACACACCAGCGCAAGTGACGGTGGCCAAGAAGGTTCCAAGCAGTGTAAATTCCATTCAAACATGATACTTAACTATGTATAAGAAGCCTGAATTTCCTTTAGCGCAGTGTGAAATGCACTCCAGCGCGCCCCGGCGCGGCCTGATTGGTGGAACTCGTACTTAATAATATATTATTATTATTATTATTATTATTATATTCGGTTGTACACAAAATGCAACCTGGTCGAAAACTTTACATTAAATGTTCCTTCTAAACACTCTGAAATTATTCTAGAAGTAGTTTGAAAATGGAAGCGTTATGCTATTTTTATATCAAGGCGGTTCCTTGCTTTTAACTCGTGGAGTGCTGACATTTAAACTAAACAATGTAAGTGATTTCATTCGTTTTCCCTCTTTAATTTATAATAACCTTCCAACTCCTCACACGCCATTATGCACATAAAGGTACACGATTGGTACCGTAAGGCTTATTGTCCCGTATGCCTTGCTGTGCCTACCTACATATGCGTACTTCGCTAGTTTTTATGTATAAAACTGCTTTTACTTAATCTACATTTTTTGACATTGACATTTAGTTTTTTTTTTTATTATTTTTATTAATGACTAATAATGTTGACCAATATGAAATGTAATAATGTTTTTAAGTTTTTATGGCTATGATGATATTTAATTTTGGGTTACATTTATTGTTACAACCACTGTTCGACACAAATGTAAATTTGTTGATGAATAAAAGAAATAAAAAAAAAATAAACAAAAATTACCTCAATTATTTACATACACGTGTTACAGGATTTTGTTTTTATACCTGATACATTAAAAATTACGGATCGAGAAAATTCGCCAAAGAACTAAGGTCACCGACTTAGCTCTTAGATTATGCAAGTTTAAGTTTTTTTTTTTTTAATATATATTTTGTAAAGCATGAGTACATTGTGAACGGTCTTATAACATATGAGGTGGCTACATGTTTTGCCATTTATGGCGTACAAAATTCATTTTTCATTTTCATTTCGTTTCATTAGACTAACAATAAAAAAAAAAAAATTAAATAGAACGAAAAAACCAAATTACAATGTTAAAATTTAAATTATTAAATTGAAATTACAATGTCAAAAAATAAATTATTAAATTGAAATTACAATGTCAAAATTTAAATTATTAAATTGAAATTACAATGTCAAAATTTAAGTTTAATTCAAAATTGCATACAGAAACAAAATTATTTAATACACACTTTCAGCTCTCTGTACAAGCAAAATGTCATTTAAAAATTCATACTATGCTGTAGTAGCACTTCTCTAGTAATAACTCTTGAAGGGACTTTTTAAATTTGTTTAGAGGCATACATTTAATAATATTAGGTATTTTATTATAAATATTTGGAGTAATACCAAAGAAACTCTTTTTCAATAAAGCAGTTTTACATATATTTTGGCATTACACATTCTCATATTGGGCACGAATTGGGTTTCTCTTAACGGCTGATAATTTTTGAAATAAGTGTTGATTCGCTTTTACAAATAATGCAGTTTCTAATATTATGTACAAAGATGGAAAATATAATATTTTAAATTTTTTAAAGTAAGAAACGCAACTATCCGTTGTTCTTAGACCACACATTGATCGTATACATGTTTTTTGCATCCGGAATATAAGTTCTCTATTAGTTGACTGTCCCCAAAAAACAACATCATATCTTAAATAAAAATATAAAAATACATATAATAAAACAGTAAAAAAACTGTGTCTGTACATTGAATATATTAAAAAAATATAGTTGAGGGGGGTTTAGAAACAGTAATAGAGCACGAATCCAAAAAAAAAATTCTGTCTGTTTGTCTGTATGTTTGTACACGCTAATCTTCCGAACTGCTGGACGGATTTGAATGATTTTTTTTTGTTGTATAGGTATTAAGTCTGGGCAACATATAGGCTATAATTTATCTTGGAAACTTGAACACCTGATGCAGAACCGCAACAGACCAGCTAAACTATAAGAGATACAAAAATGGTACCATAGCAAAAATTGTTCTACGTGATGAGCATTTTCTGCTGAGAGAATAAATTTGAAGATCTGGAACACCTGATGTGGAACTCCAAGAGCCCAGCTACACCATAACACATAAAGGAATGACGTCTTAGCAAAAGTTGTTCGGTCTGATGGGCATTTCCTGTTGACCTATAAAAATCGAAGATCAGAAACATCTGATGTGGAAATCAAAGCTATCACTAATTTCACTGTAAAGCTATCATAAATTTTACTGTATATTATAAAATACCATAAGCTGGGAGTACCTCCACGCGGTGAAGGCGGTAACAGTTTAGGACTGGTTTTTGATGACGATGGTATATCATTGAAAATTTGACTCTACTGGCCAAAATTCCCATTTACTTTTTTTTTATCGAATAAATATGCCTTCGGGCTTATGTTATTTGAGTGTTTATTTTCCTTTTCCATTTATCTTCGTGACACGGTAGCCTACCCGGTAACTCAGGGAAGCAGTCACTTAGATCTTTACAATAAAACTATAACCATGCCTCTTTTTGCCCAAAGATCTCTTTCTAAGGTCAAATCTTTCCCAATGTTCCAAAGGAGCTATAAGATTGAGGATCATAAGATCCCAAGAATCTACCGAAGAGCGTCAGGAGAGACTTGATGCTGTTCGAGAACATCAGGCTGCAACTCGCTCCGTGGAAATCTCTCAGCGTATTTATGCATCTACATCCAGGTCTCTAGAGACCAGTGAAGAATATGATGCGCGACTGCCCGCTGATCGTGAACGTCATGCATTGTCCCGCGAGTCGGAGACGTTCACGGACAGAGAATTGCGCTTGAGTTCTCAGCGTATCTATGCATCTGCTTCTAGGTCTCTAGAGACAAGTGCGGAACGTGGTGTGCGTATTCGCACATCTACTAACAGGTCTTTTGAAACGAGTGATGACCGTGATGCACGACTAACTGCTGATCGAGATTATCATACATTGTGCCGAACACGCACACAAAATATTCATAATCAGTTAGAAAGTAAGAGAAAAAGAATTGCTGGAGTACGACATGAAGAGACAGAAGAAGAGCGCAACGAACGTTTGGATTCAGATCGACTTCGACATTCTCTGAACAGAATGTCGATATCATCTGAAGAATCGGATGTATCTCAAGATATAGCCATAGGGCATGGCGACCTTCCTTGGGTTGATAAGGAACAGAGTGCATTTACGTACACTCCTATGATTGACTACGCCACATATTCCGTCATCGGAGGTATGATTCAAAATTGTACTTTTTGAACGTCTCGAATCGTCTCGCGCATCCCGATGTTTTACCGTCCCCGGGTTTAGAATTCGACATCAGACGTTTCAGATCTTCGATTTTGCCGACCCCGTTGTCGCTGGCATAAGCAACAGGATCCGCGTACGAAGTCGCGGGCAGAAGCTAGTCTTAAATAAAATAGAAGCGACCAGTCCAAGATAGGCCGTTAGTAATGTGTCAACATTTACCTACTTGGATAATTGGATAAGTGGCAATGAGCAATGAAAAAAAAAGCTAAAGCTTTCAGTGTTGGTAAAATGACGACAGTCTGATGAGTGTGGGATCTCGGACCATAACATTAATGAACAAGAACCAGAGACGCCCAAATGTGCTATGTAGTACAACTAATTTCCTTACTAAATAAAGCTAGTTACAGAACTGCAGACATGCTTATTACTGTGTTGGGTTTACGACACGGCAATGCTCGCATTAAATGCTATACAGAATACAAGTAAAATTATAAGGATTTAAGTTTCACGACTACATTTGCACTCCATTTTACCTACTGCAAGATTTTCGCAGCATTTTGCTGCTTATTTATTTATTTATTTATTTATTTATTTGGAACAACTAACAATTACATAATAATGTTATACAAACAGTGAAACTTAAAACTAACAATCATGTAATCTACTGCGTTATTCACAGGATACCTACTAGTTATACAATTTTACGCTATAAAATATAGGAAATTAAAAAAGTATGCAGAATTAAATACAATATAAAATTAAAGTGCTTTAAAAAAAATAAGTTTTACACATGAGATGAATGATAAGAATATTAAAAATGTTTACAAAAAAATAAAAATTTAACTTTAAGACAGCCATTATTTTTAAATAATAAAATTAGAATTTAAGAAGGAGACAGAGCATCTAAATGCTTGATTGCCTCAAGAATAGATCCTCTATATTTATTATATGGCAAACAGAACAAGTCTATATCAGTAAAGTATGTATTATAATTATTAGTAAGACGCCGTAGAGGAGCTCGGGCGCCAGCATTTGTACGACATGAAGACACAGCAAAGAGCAACTGTTTACGCACCACTCTTGTTTGCGCTCTTCTAGGTACTGCATAACATAGCCTATTGCAGATGTCTAAACAGTCATAAGCATTGTTACAGAAGTCATACAGGAGCATAGTCTCAAGAAAAATTCGTCGACTACATAAGGACGACAAGTTATAGTGATTGAGTAAATCGGCATAGGATACAGAGGTACGGAAGCATCTATAATGAATTGCCTTCAAAAACTTCTTTTGTACCCTCTCTATATTCTCCGAATATTTATTGTAAAAAGGATTCCACACTGCAACTGCATATTCCAACTGAGACCTAATTAATGATTTATATAAATACAAGTATGTCTGTGGGCGCACAAATTCAGTTGAGGATCTGAGGACAAGACCCAACATACGCCAGGCATTATTGACGATCGCATTAATGTGTGTGTCGAGATGTAACTTATCGTCAATAATCACACCAAGATCACGAATAGAGCTTACTCTATTTAGTGGTGCATCATTTAAGAAGTAGGGATATTTTAAGATTATTTTCTTTTTGGTAAAACTTATGCAATAACATTTTGCGATGCTCAACTGAAGCTTGTTACGTATGCAATACTGGTTAAATCGATTTAAATCGTCTTGAAGTTGGTAGCAGTCATTAGTGTCCCTAATTGGTCTATAAATCTTTAAGTCGTCAGCATACAAAAGAAATTTTGAGTTACGAAAACAGCTATCAATATCATTTATGAATATTATAAAAAGAAGAGGTCCTAAAATTGAGCCCTGTGGCACGCCTGATGTTACGCATATAGGAGCGGATTGATAGCCATTTATTACAACTTTTTGCATTCTGTTTGATACATATGAAGTAAACCACCTCAACAGATCTCCACGGATACCATTATAAGCAATCTTGCACAGCAGCAGTACATGGTCAACCTTGTCGAAAGCCTTTTTAAAGTCAGTATAAACAGAGTCCACTTGAGTGCCAGAGTCCATACTGTTGAATAAATAATCAGTGTATGTTATAAGATTGGTCACAGTAGATCTTCTTTGCACAAAACCATGTTGCTGTTTGATAATAGTACTATGAAGAAGAGGATATACTTCATTGTGAACTAGCCGTTCAAAAAGCTTAGACAAGGTCGACAGTATAGATATTGGGCGATAATTTTCTACCTCGTCCTTAGGACCCGATTTGTGAACTGGTGTTATATTTGCTTGTTTCCAAATATTAGGGAATACGCCTTCCTGCAATGACCGATTAAATAATATCAGTAAAGGAATACAAATCTTTTTTGCGGTTTTTTTAAGAAATATAACAGGCAGTGTGTCTGGTCCTGGTCCTTTTGTGTCATCAAGGGACTGTAGTGCGTTCATAATCTGTTTTGATGTGAATTTAATATTACTTATAAGAGGACAATTATTTGCGTATTCATCGGGAATCCGTAACTCATCAGTCAATGTAGAGGTTTCATAGACAGAGTTAAAAAAAATCGAAAATAGGTTACAGATTTCAATAGGATCACTGGTGGATTGGTTTTTAAAACGCATAGCCGAAGGATAGCCAGTCGACTTACGGTTATTAATAAACTTCCAGAAATATTTAACGTTATTTTTTATACTATCCTCGACGTTATTTATGTGCCTCGAATAACAATTTTTACATTCTACTTGAAATCTGTGTCTATAAATTGAGAATTGTTCATAATCACATAAGTTTTTATATTTTTTCCATTTTATCCACGATTTTAATTTATTTTTGAAAATATGTATCAGAGCAGGTGAGAACCAAATAGGAAATTTTGATGATTTTACTGTTGTTAGGGGTACATGTTTTTTAACTACTCCAAATACAATATTATAAAAAGCATCTACTGATTCATCCACTGAATTATTCAGCAATAAGGTATCCCAATCGACTTGCGATAATTCTTCATTAATATTGTCGTAGTCGGCTTTAAAATAATTATACCTTTTTATTAGATTACGAGTCATTGTATTAATTTTCAATGGGGACGAAATTATAATATAAAACGGTGGATGGTATTGATCAGGGGGCAATAGTTCATTAGTCACCTGATACAAGATACAGTCATTATTATTACTAATGAACAGATCGAGGGTCTTTGCAGTTACATTTTTAAGCGTATTATATTGGAAAGCATTATGGGCTGACAAAAAAGAACCTAAAACTGTACATACTGTAGAGCTTCCCATACAGAACTGCCCTGATGATGAGGGTATACTTGTGACCCATTCGATATTTGGTAGATTGTAATCTCCTATTAGATAGAAGTTCTCCACATCCGGATTATTGAAGTAGGTACTTAACATATCAAAGTATGTCTCATAAACACATTCAGGAGTGGTTGGCGGTATATAAACTGCACTAATATATTGAAATCGGTTTTTATTCAAGCTAGGTATGCGCAGAAGGATATGTTCAATATTTGCATGTAAACTTGCATGGGGTTGTATTCGAGTCGAGTGTAAGCCCTTCAACACTGCAACCAAAGTCCCACCTCCCTCTTTTTTGCCAGTGGCTACCGGGTCACGATCGCATCTATATACAACATAACGATCGTCAATAAATTCCGAGTCTAATATGTTCGGCCTTAACCATGTTTCCGTCAATACAATCACATCATAGCAATTAGAGAGAATATTCATGTATAATATACCCAGTTTCGTGCGGACTCCTCTACAATTTTGATAGTACATTGTTAAGTTATTATCATACATGTGATCATATCATCACTGACATCGATGAAGGTAGACATCGTTAGGAAACCTGTACTTAATATAAATCTCAAATTGCCAATCCGCCTTGTGCACGGGTGGCAGTTGATACCTAATTTAAATCAAATGCATAATAACTTTAAAAATATTACGAAATGCAATAGAAACTGAGTCGATTTTGATTGGTAGAAATGGAGAGGACTGAACGAAATTTGATTCCAAGAAGTAAGCTTGAACGCCAAGAAAGGAAATAGGCTACGTTTTTAATCCGCGACTAGGCTTTTCGCACATGGGTCATAGGCGTAGTTGTCTCGTGCGCGTATCGTAATTAATTACTCTACGCGCACGAGACGCGAAGTGTTCTACAAACGAATCGTCGCGTAGACGTATCGTTTTGTAATATCTCATGGCGGCACCACACTTCGTTATGCGTTATTTGCTATGCGGTTACACTGTATTCGCCAAATATTTGTTATGTGAGCGTACAACAAACACGCCATCCACACTTCGTGCCGGTGTGCCAAACATTAGACTAAGCCTTATGTGGAGCGTTTGGCTTTTGAAAAAATAAAATGGACGTGTTGACTGTTGCTGCTACTTTTACAGATTAGAGTATATGTCCGACACGACCGCCGTAAGCGAGCGAACCCGAGTGAATGAGTGAAAGAAGTGTGGGCAGTCGACACGCATATTCGGCTTATCCGTGTCCTTTGAAGTGTGTCAAACGCTTGCTTGCTTGCTCGCTTGCTTGCTATGCTTACTTATTTTTCATACGAACTTTATAAGTATGACTTAGGAGACTTATAAGAGTCTTGGACATCACTGACATCGGTGAAGGAAAAACATCGTGGGGAAACCTGAATTATTAATTAAAGTCAAGTCAAAGGTTTTATTTCAATTAAACCATTTGCAGGCACTTTTGAATAGTCAAAGAGTCAGTTAGTTAGTCAGAAAGTTGAAGCTAGTTGCTCGTTCCAAAACGTAGGGTAGGTCTCTATGGAGAAGAACGAGCAAGAAACTCCACGGACACTCTTTTCAATCAAGCTTTTACAAAATCCTGGTTACATTATTCTTGTTGCTTCTATCAAAACAATGTAAGCGAAGAGAAATCCAAAACATTCTAATTAAAAATAAATTAATATAAAAGCCATGGCAGGAGATGACCAATCTCAACTGACAGCGCCCGTTCACGAACATGGGCGCTGTCAGTTGAGATTACCTAATATAAGTCTGAAATCGTCAATCCGCCTTAAGCGCACGTGGTGATCAATGCTCGTGCTTTCTCTGTATGAGAAGAGGCCTTTGCCCTGCAGTTGGATAATGATAGGCTGGTATTATTTATATCAATTTTTTATAAGAATGATCAGAAGATGATATCCCAGAAACTTATGATAATAGTAGAAAGAACACGTCAAATATTACTTATAGTGAAACCTGTTTTGGAGATCTCGAAGCGTACCTCTCATTCACACCAGGGAATGCTGTCTCAAAAAATTGCTGTTACCAGAAAGAGACAACATCCCAGTCACGTTTCACTTCACTCTTTGTTCTTTCCATTTTTATTACAACGCTCTTGGTCATAGCGGACGGAGCCGACTGCCAAGAGAGAATGTTGAGGTTAATCTAACAACTGCCAGATTCCATACTAACAACAACCGAGATTTATGCTTGAGTGCTCGTCCAAAAATACGAGCCTACATGCTCAAATTGAGACTGAAAGCCATAGTTATACGATATCCGTGCTGAAAGCTATTTGAGAGGTCAGAATTATAACCACGCACGTCGAGTGCCCATAATGATCGTCTATTTCCACGAAGCGCGAGGCGGGTTAAGTAAGCCCGGTTTGTACAGGCCTATATCCGTTTTCAATCAGACCCGTACGAAAATAAAAGTTTCCATTCCCGTAGGGTATCCTTTACAAATGTTTGTAGACTTTTTAGAGTAATGTGTGGACAGGTTAAATCGGGAATTCGCGATTTCAGTAGGCCTAGCGTGAGTTCGCTTACGTAAAAGTATTTAATTCAGTTCGATATTCGAATTAGAAATAGAACTGGAAAAATAGTATTTTTGTTTAATTTTAACGACAAGCATCATTGGTATTATCTATACTAATACTAATATACTAACTACTTATTTACTAATATCTATATTTCTATACTAATATTATAAAGCTGAAGAGTTTGTTTGGTTGAATGCGCTAATCTCAGGATCTCCTGGTTCGAATTGAAAAATTATTTTTGTGTTGGATAGTCCATTTATCGAGGAAGGCTATAGGCCCATGCGAAGCCGAGCCGGGTCGCTGGCCCTCTCATATAAGTAAAGCCTTTAGTTTTGGACTAAATTAATGTTATGTGAAAAAAAAAGCATTTTACAAAAAAAGACAACCGCCTTCAAAAACTAAAAAGTGAAAAATAACTTTAGCACAGAACACACATTGACTTTAGTTTCGAAATTCAGTAGGCGGTTGTCTTTTTTTGTAAAAAGCTTTTTATTTTCCGCTTTTTAGTACCTCCTCATCCAAATCTATTAAGAAGATATTGAAAGTTAACTACTACAAAGATTGATGAAACTAAAACGTCGTCTATGTAAAATTTTGGGTATTTATTGATTTTTCAAAAAGTGCTGAATCAATATCGATAAAATTTGTATAGGACCACCCCTGAAGCATAACCTATCCATAAAAAAAAGAATTTTCAAAATCGGTTTACGTTTGCCGGAGAAATCGCGTAACAAATCACGCACATACTTAATGCAAATTTAAGACTTATACGGTTTTCTCATGGATGCCATTGTCAGAACCAAATTTAAATGGGATCACACGGGAAGCACTAGCTTTCAAATAAAAAAAGAATCATTAAAATCGGTTCACACAGTCCAAAGAAATCAGGTAACAAACATAAAAAAAAAAAATACAGACGAATTGATAACCTCCTCCTTTTTTTAAGTCGGTTGAAAATAGGTTCAATTCTTCTTCTTCTTTATCTTCTTTACATGGTAAAAAACAAAGTCACTACCGCTGTTTGTACACTTAGATCTTTTAAACTACGCAACGGATTTTAATGCAGTTTTCGGGTTTGCTCATCTAAGAGGAAGGTTTACACGTCTACATTGCACTCGTACAAAGCAGAGGCAGTCGCTAGTTTTGAATAAAAAGTAGTAAATCTTTTTTTAGACTTAGGGCCGAGTCACCGGAATGGCCGTTTTTTTATACGGCGGTCAACGTCTCGCGGAGCCGCGCGACGCCGCGAGCTGCCGCTCGACTCATACAAATCTCTAAACGATACTATGCCTTGATCTTCAAAGATAAAGTTGAAAATAGTTTGTCAGCAAAACTGCCGGCCGTTGCGCTGCCGACCGCTGCTATTCCGGTGTGATTTGACCATTAGTCTTACTCTGGCCAAGTATGTAACCACGTTTATCGCGGCATTAGTGGCGTTTTACAAGTCCTCCAGTGCAGGTGCACAGACATTTTGGGCACTGAAGTAAATGTGCCATCGTCATAATATTCGATTAAAAAAATCGAATGATTTTACGTTATTTTTACTGCGCACGCTTATTCAAACCCCTATGTTTCCATTTTTAGATTGTGTTTTATTTATTGTTGCGAAAAAATCTTTTTAGAATGGGTTCATAATGGAGGTTTGGCTCGTGTAATGAATGGTTTTTGTTTACCTGTTGCTTCATAACCAAAGCTTTTTTTAAACAATGATGTTTTAAGTTTATTAGAATTGTTATCAAATAACGTTTCCACTTTTCATCGTTGTTATTGAAATACGTGATCGAAATAGGGGTCTTTTCTATTTCAACCACGTATTACGATAACAACTGATTTTTTTTGTAACGAAGTTCCTTGCTTTAGGATGCATAAGTCTTTCTATCTTCGTCTTTCATGCGCGGCCTCTCTTTCGTTCTCTTTCTTGTGTATCTGTGTGTGCAGTATGAAAATTGCGATACAAAAGTTGTGAGTATAAAAATGGGTGAGAAGCTGTTATTGTTGGTGGTCCCCTGACTGCATAGTTTTGTTCGAGGGTGGAACATGCTCATGGATGTCCTCCGTCATGGCGGGAGGAGAGCGGAGGGGGGTCTGTTAGACTCTTACTGATTGAAAACCACCCCAGTGCTTCAACTCACACACACACTCCTCGAGTGACCCAAAGTGAGTCCTAATCCCAAATTGACAAAAAAAATACAAATAAATATACCCACGCCCTTAGTTGTCTGCTAAGTTTCATATAAGTTCATTATGAGTGCCAATAACGTATTAGACAGTTATAAAGCCAACGAACTTTAACTTTGCCCAATAAGTTCCTTTTACGATAAACGTATTAAGGATTTTCGAAATTCCAACCCCAGGGTACAGTGGTTAAAAAGTTTATTTGAAACAAAGTCGCGAGGGATACCTACCCAGTAAGTTTAATTAATAAACTCGACCCCTAGCTATGTTTCCAGTAGCTAAGCCCAGCCTAGCATATTAAAACTTTAACTTACGATCCTTCGACCGTGTACGTACGTGAGATCAAATCAGCGTAGTTGTGCCAAAATGAACCAACCCACAATCCACCAATAAATTACCCGAATATTTTTACCCGTGGGTGACGTAGAAGGCGACAGAGGGATATTGAGCAGAGGATGGGCAGCAGCGTCCTTCTGATTACCATAACACCTATTGCGATAGCCAACAAGCATCGGCCAAGCATGGCGATTACGGCTGTACCCCCCACTTGTGGGAAACATGTACCCAGCAGTGGCCGTCTAAAGGTTGACATGATCTTTTTTTTTTTTTTTTTATCTGATAATCATCATCAGCCGAAAGACGTCCACTGTCACACAATGGCTTCGCCCATAGAACACCACAACCAGCGGCAATCTGCCGCTTGTGTCCACCGGTTACCCGCGTCCTTGACGATGTCGTCTCCCTGTTCGTGGTTGCCATTTAAGAACCTTTCTTCCCTATCGGTTATCATTTATCATTAAATTAATTACGTTAAACTATTTCAATATCCCACATGTGTTGAATTACTATCTGGCAATAATTGTTCAATGAATACTCAAGACTTATGCTTAGAATTAGTTTAAAAAAAAAACAGAATTAAATATTCATAACTTGCTCCTGCCCGCGACTTTGTCCGCGTGAATGTCGGTTATCGCGCATGCAGACGTAATCACGAATGAAAAGTAGCATTTGTCCTTTCTTGGTGTTAAGGCTATCTTCATACCAAATTTCATTAAAATCGGTTCAGCGGTTTCGTCGTGAAACGTAACATACAGAGTTACTTTCGCGTTTATAATATTAGTAAGTAAAGTATGGATTATTGCAAATACTTCGAAAAATGTGAGAAATGTTGGCATAGAGTGGTTCGTTTTAGGCAGAATAAAATCCATGTGATTACTGTTATCATTGCCAAGAATCGTAATCAATGTTTCACAACCTTATCCATTGCCCAGTCTACTAGAAGACCTTTGTGTAGAGTAATAAATTATGGAAGCATTTGTCTTAAGTTGGTTCAGTTTAGCAGAACTGAAGCCAAATGAAAGAGGCTGTAAACTGAGCAGTAGCATGTGCCAACTTTAGGAAACATTGTTAAAAGTCTTGCTAGTTCGTTATAGGTACCTACGACTAACTTTAACCCAACTTGATCTAAAAGATTACTAGAAGGAACAGAGCTTTAAATAATGGATAGTGATAGGTAATGTTCATTAGGTATGGATCTATGTCTTTTATATAATTGATTCTATATAGTAAATTGTGGCTATGTGAAAACCGTATGGATCGAAAGAAATGGATCAATATCAAAGCATTTAATTCAATTAAACCATTTACAGGCACTTTTGAATTGTCAAGGCGTCGGTCAGTTAGTCGAAAAGTTGAAGCTATTTGCTCGTTATTTTGGGATTTATTCCCTTGACGTCGAGTCGCTCCACGTCGACTAGCCCCCACGTCGAGTCGCCGCAACGTCGAGTCGCCACCATGTCGAGTCGCCGTCACGTCTACTTGTTCTTTTTATTAAAAACTAGCTTCTGCCCGCGACTTCGTACGCGGATCCTGTTGCTTATGCCAGCTACAACGGGATCGGCAAAATCGAAGATCTGAAACGTCTAATGTCGAATTCTAAGAGCCCAGGGACGGGAAAACAACGGAATGCGCGAGATGATTCGAGACGTTCAAAAAGTACAATTTTGAATAATACCTCCGATGGCGGAATATGTGGCGTAGTCAAGCATAGGAGTATACGAAAATGAACTCCGTTCCTTACCAACCCAAGGAAGGTCGCCATGACCTACGGCTATATCTTGAGACCCATCCGATTCTTCAGATGATAACGACATTCTGTTCAGAGAATGTCGAAGTTGATCAGAATTCAAACGTTTCTGTCTCTTCATGCCGAACTCCAGCAATTCTTTTACTCTCACTTTCTAACTGCATTATGAATATTTTGTTGTGTGCGTGTTCGGGACAATCTATACTATAATATTATAAAGCTGAAGTTTGTTTGTTTGTTTGGTTGAACGCGCTAATCTCAGGATCTACTGGTTCGAATTAAAAAAATCTTTTTGTGATGGATAGTCTATTTACCGAGGAAGGCTATAGGCCAATGCAAAGCTGGGTCGGGTCGCTAGTGTATGATAATCTCGATCAGCAGTTAGTCGTGCATCACGTTCATCATTCGGTTCAAAAGACCTGTTAGTAGATGTGCGAATACGCTGAGAACTCAAGCGTGATTCTGTATCGGTAAACGTTTCCGATTCGCGAGACAATGCATGTCGCTCACGATCAGCGGACAGTCGCGCATCACGTTCCGCAGCAGATGCGTAGATACGCTGAGAACTCAAGCGCAATTCTCTATCCGTGAACGTCTCCGATTCGCGAGACAATGTATGACGTTCACGATCGCGCATCATACTCTTCACTGGTCTCTAGAGACCTGGATGTAGATGCGTAAATACGCTGAGAACGCAGGCGTGCTTCGCGATCTGAAGAGGTTTCCACGGAGCGAGTTGCAGCCTTATGTTCTCGAACAGCATCAAGTCTCTCCTGACGCTCTTTGGTAGATTCTTGGGATCTTATGATCCTTCTTCTTATAGTCTTTCTTTCTTTCTTTCTTTCTTTCAATCTTTTAGCTCCTTTGGAACATTGGGAAAGATTTGACCTCTTTCTAGGCATGGTTATAGTTTTATTGTAAAGAAGATACCTGATCAATTAAAATCTAAGTGACTGCTCCCCTGCGTCACCGGGTAGGCTACCGTGTCACGAAGATAAATGGAAAAGGAAATTAAACACCCAAATAACATAAGCCCGAAGGCATATTTATTCGATAAAATAAAAAAATAAATGGGAATTTTGGCCAGTAGAGTCAAATTTTCAATGATATACCGTCGTCATCAAAATAAGATACAGTGAAATTATTGATAGCTTTGATTTTCACATCAGATGTTTCTGATCTTCGATTTTTATAAGTCAACAGGAAATGCCCATCAGACCGAACAACTTTTGCTAAGACGTCATTCCTATATGTGTCATGGTGTAGCTAGACTCTTGGAGTTCCACATCAGGTGTTCCAGATCTTCAAATTTATTCTCTCAGCAGAAAATGCTCATCACGTGGAACAATTTTTGCTATGGTACCATTTTTGTATCTCTTATAGTTTAGCTGGTCTGTTGCGGTTCTGCACCAGGTGTTTAAGTTTCCAAGATAAATTATAGCCTATATGTTGCCCAGACTTAATACCTATACAACAAAAGAAAAATCATTCAAATCCGCGCAGTAGTTCCGAAGATTAGCGTGTACAAACAAACAGACAAACAAACAGATTTTTTTTTTGGATTCGTGCTCTATTACTGTTCCTAAACCCGCCGCAATTTTTTTTTTAATATATTCAATGTACAGACACAGTTTTGTTACTGCTTTATTATATGTTTAGATATAGATAATCTGCCTGCCGCCACGTCGAATGTGACGAAAGGTACAGTCAACGAAACAAATTATTTAAAACATAATATTTTTATTTATTTAGAAGAAGAATGAGACTGTAATAATTGTATAGATTGTAAAAATAAATTATAATAAAAAATGTTTCGTTGGCTGTACCTTTCGTCAAATACGACGTGGCGGCACCAGGCAGATTAAACAAAATAAAAATCATAAGTATATATCAAAAGAACAAGTAGACGTGACGGCGATTCGAAATGGCGGTTATTCGACTTAGTGGCGATTCGACGTTGCGGCGACTCGACGTGGCGGCTACACGAGGTGGTGGCTACTCGACGTGGAGCGACTCGACGTCAAAGGAAGGTAGGTCTCTATGGAGAAGAACGAGCAAGAAACTCCACGGACACTCTTTTAAATCAAGTGTTTTACAAAATACTGGTTACATGATTCTTGTTGCTTCTATACGTGGATCCGTTTTATATCGAGAACCCTCCGTGCCTCAGAATGCACGTAAAACTGTTGGTCCCGGCTTCCTTCCTGGTAAACCGAAATCAAAAAGTCTGACAGACAACCAGTTTTACCAAGGAGTATCGTGTCAAACTCAAACTCTAACACAAAACCATTTATTTCAAATAAACCATTTACAGACTCTTTTGAATTATCAAGGAGTCAGTAAGATGATGGTTCTGTATAGTAAATCTATGCATAATATGCATGTTTGTACTCAAATTATGTGTACATTTCTTTTTATTTTGTAATTTTGGCTGGAACCCGGCCCCATGGAGATCCGATTGAGAGACAGACAAGAAAACGTATTCTTGTCTGTCTCTCAATTTGGTCTCCGTGGTTGTTATTTCACTACTATAGAATAAAAGACTAACCTAACTTTACTAATCCTTGGCATAAACTGCTCAAGCTTGTTCAAGCAAAGCGACCAATACCAGGAACAGTGCTAGAAACGAAGTTTTGTTTAAGTAATAAAAACTTTATTCCTCAAGATAATAGAGAGAACGTGAGCGCGGATGCAGAAAGTTAAACTCTTCCAGTAATTGAATAAGTCTTGGACGCACGTCCCACTGTTTAATGAAATGGAATGTTTGATTAAAAATAATAATACTCTCCCGAGCGAGTTTCGGTCACGGCGGCCATCTTAATGGAAACTATAGTCAAGTACGCAGTAGATATTGTAGTGCACAAGTGTGTGCGAATACATGTGCATTTTCTATTCTCTCAGTTTTATTCACCCATGAAACGGTAATCCGACAAGACATGAGCAAAGTCAGCAAAAATTAACGATTAAAGTCGAGAACGATTAACGAACTGAAGTCACCGACATTGCGCGTCAAATCAGCACGCTGAAGTGGAAGTGGACCGGCCACGACGGGCAGACGGTAGATGGAGCAGACACGCTTTAGAGTGGAGTCCGCGTTTGAGCAAGCGTAGTGTGGTACGCCGGGACCGGGTTGGTTGGCAATCTCTGGGGGAGGCCTACGTTCAGCAGTAAACGGCAATAGGCTGTAATATATATGAGAAGTCAGGCTAGATCAGCAGATGCTTTCCAAGGGGGTGTTACACCACCAACTTTTCAACTCCGGGTTGCTATAGAAATTCGAGAAAAACGGGTTATTAGTGTTTTACAAAATCCAAATACGTGCGACTGAGTTAGTGTTCGGGGCACCCCTTAGGCGTTGCAGGGGGGGGGGGGGTATCCTCGTTATTCCATGCTGCACTCTAGCGTTGCCACGGCTAATTTCACCATTTGTCTAAAATAGTTTAGGGATTTGATCAAATCACTCACTTTTTTTAGAGAAAGGATAGAGTTGTTGTTCTACGAGCATTTCCTTGTGACATATATGCTCTCCAAAATGGGGATCATAGACGTTAGCAAAAGGGGTGCCCGGCACAAAAAGATTGGTTGGCGTTTTCAAGTCTCTCCGCTCCGTTCTCTCTGAAACCTTGCCTCGAGTGAAGTCGATAAGAACTTACACACTCCCCTACTTTATAGAATAAACTATTCCTTGATAAGACAATTGCGTGTGTTCAATGTTTGTTTTAGTGAAATTGGTTTTAACATTTGAATTTGTTTTTCTATTTTCATTGGAAATTACAGGAATTAACGACTTAAAATGGTTGGTTAATTCCAAGGTTATTTAAAATTTGTATTGTTGTACACAATTGCGTGTTTCTAGATTCATTTTTGATTACGTCTAGGTATAATAGGGGTTTATGTTACCTAATAAAACTGTACAAAGTTAGTCTTTACTAATATTATAAAAACGTAAAGTTTGTTTGTGTTTTTTGTTTGTAATCGAATGCTCATTTAGAATTTAGTAAGTAAAATGTAGTTGCAAAATTCTGTGAAGTGTGAATTCATTGCTTTGCACTTCATAACTACCTAATAATGGCCATCATACGCGGGCATCACATGCGTCAGCAAAACACTATAAAATATACTAAGTATAGGTACTAACACTATTTACTATTGGCGAGTAACCGCAAGCTTCGAGAAGTCCCACGCGGTCTTTAATCGCGTATTAACTCGCTAGAAGCTCGATATAAGCTCGCATATGCTCATCAGAAGGCTTAAAGTCACCCAAAGGGCAATGGAGAGGGCTATGCTCGGAATTTCCTTGCGTGATAAAATCAGAAATGAGGACATCCGCAAGAGAACCAAGGTTACCGGCGTAGCCCAAAGAATAGCCAAACTTAAGTGGCAGTGGGCAGGGCACATTGCTCGCAGAACGGATGGCCGATGGGGCCGAAAAGTTCTGGAGTGGCGACCGCGAACCGGAAGACGTTGCGTTGGAAGGCCTCCCACTAGGTGGACCGATGCCCTGGTAGAGGTTGCGGGGATCCGCTGGATGCGAATCGCACGGTACCGGCAATGTGGCGAGAAATGGGGGAGGCCTTTGTCCAGCAGTGGACGTCTTTCGGCTGAAATGATGATAATGATGAAACTCGCATATTAACAGAATTCACATACTTAATTATTATCAATCATCGTCATATTCGTAAGTAGCTTATTAATGGCCGTTAGCATACTAAGACTTAGGAATTCGCACGCTCATAAAATGTATGCAGAATCTAATTAATTACCATTACTAGTAACAAGTTATTCCTAACATTTTAATGGTGGAATAATTTTTAAAATCGGACCAGTAGTGTTTAGTTAAGAGGTGAAGAACGGTTTGAGAGGGACGCGGGGCGTGTCGCTACTGTACTGTAGTACTAATACTTATACTGTGGTATCGATGAGAAGGGAGTCAGTGAAACCATGGTGATTGCCAGGACGGAATGGAAGAAAAAAACATACTAGCTCGACCCCAAGTAACATTGGTATTCGATTTCGCATGGTACGCCCACATGAGGGGTGTACCTACGATGCCAAATCGAATGGCAAAGAATCGAATATCAATTGATTGACCACTATAAATCGAACACCTAAATACTCTAACGTTCATAATATTGAAGGCAGATATATATGATTTATGGTACTTATATTTATTATTCGAGGCGGACGAAGTTGCGGGCAGAAGCTAGTATTAAATAAAATACAATTTGGAGATAATAATGTCAGTAGAGTTAGTAGGGTTCCTATAAATGAAAATGCTTAGAATAAAGACTGTGTTTTACGATTACTTTTTGCTATTGTTTTAGTAAGTTCAGTGATGTACTTTTGTTTAAGTGGCTAGCGTAGGATAGATATTCCCTGTTATTAGATTTTGACTCTTCCCTGAAAGTACAACGGATTATTCTTGAAATGTTAACAGTTAATGTAACTTTATGTAGGTACATAGTATTGCCATGTAAATGGATTCCATTTTTTTAAAACAATATAAAAGCTTGGGCTCAGGGATAACAAACTTTTCTATTAGCGATAGAATTTTCAAAATCGGATTACCTAGTAGTTACGGAGATTAGTGCTTTGTAACAAACTCTATCTGTATTACTCTAATATTCGTATAGATACGAGCCAATAAGAAAGTCATATATTCTCAACATATGATTCAACTGCCCAACGAGTCTCCTCAGGTCGGTCGAGGCTCTTGGCAAGTATTCCGTATTCCATTGGCAATCACGACTAGTGGCACAATGAATATTATTATTTTTGACGTGGTAACGTCTTATAAATCGATGAACACCGGCTGCATGCACGAAAAAGTGTCACGTTCTGCCTGAGCCTGAGCGTGCAAGCGAGAGCGCGGAACAAGCGATAGAGAGGCACGATCAGCCCAAGCAATAAGCTCCGCCCACCTCGACGAAAGCGATTATTTGCTTATGTTATATATGTTAGCCATTATGTTTCTTTATGACGTTATCACGTAAAACTATCGTCAGTAAACCGACGTTACAGACAACCAATTTTTGGAACTTAATAGGTGAAAATATGAAAGCATGCTCGTGACTAAGTAAAAGTGGTTAAATCGGTCAAGGTTAAGCTATGTTCCATGAGTGAGAGACCATCCATTTCACACAGCGACCCCTCTGCGAATCGAAAAACGCCAGCACGTAAAAGCTGTTGGTCCCGGCTTTCATTCGTAGATCTTTGACAGTCGTTATGGGTAGTCATAAACCAGAAAGACTGACAACCAGTCTTACCAAGGGGTATCGTGTTACCCAGTAACTGGGATGTGGATGTCAGGCAGGCGGACGCTCCGTGAAAAATATTAGTATTCAGCTGTATCCGGTTAGATGGGAAGCCGATCCCAACATAGTAGAGAATGAAGTGAAAATATGGTACAATGCGGCAAAATTTAAAGCAAGGCTGAAAATTAGGCCTAGGAAAGGCAGGTAATAAGATTTTCTACACTGAACTCCAATTAGGTAGCAGGTGGCCAAACCACCGACCAAACATGTGTTCAAATACCCCAATTTTCGGAAATACCGCAAATAGAACTGTTTACGAAAAATTGAGCGCTACAGACAAAATGTTATTGGGAAACTTTCGCACTACGAATGCTTGTTCGAAAATAAATTGTTGCCAATAACAACATTTCGGCGGAAGTTAATTGTGTTACAAACTGCGGTTGTGTATTGGGTTTTACTAGTTATTATTGGTAATGGTTTGTGATAAAAGTTGCGTCCGAGTGCGATTTGATTCGAGACGATTTTTGATTCTACAGCATTTGCAAAAACACAATAAGTCATCATCTTCCTTTCCTTGGTTGTGATTCTGTAAGACCTTATTCTAAACTTCGAATCTGAATCCGCTGTGAGTTTCCTGATTGGCATTCTAAAAACTCGGTTGATTATTCGAATTTACACTAGCGCCACCCTTGCGAGCGTGTCAGCGAGTTGAACCAAATTGACAAGAAAATTTTGATAGATAAAGTATGAGATGACGTAAGAAGTGGCATTCTGTAAGGTAATTTCTCCGTCACTTCGACGCTCACTTCGCACTCGAACCCGATTCAAAGTGTCAAATATATCAAGGTCATTCTGAACCTTATGCGAAGTGAGAGTGAATAGCGATGTGAGATGCAAGTTGTTGTTTGAATTTTACAGAATCGACCTACTTGTCCAATATTACTTGGCTTCGGTGCAACATGTTTTCTTGTTTTATTTTTACGTCATGCTTTCACTGTCTCCCTTTTCATTCATATCACTCTTTACACAATCCATTCATCTTTTCTTTGGCCTTCCTCTCCCTCTTCATCATGTAACCAGTACTTTGTAAAAAACTTGATTTAAAAGAGTGTCCGTGGAGTTTCTTGCGCGTTCTTCTCCATAGAGACCTACCTACGTTTTGGAACAAGCAACTAGCTTTAACTCTCTGACTAACTGACCGACTCCTTGACGATTCAAAAGTGCCTGTAAATGGTTTAATTGAAATAAATGCTCTGACTTTGACTTTGCCTTCATCCATTCACATTAAAATTCAGAACACTTTTGGCCACATGTGTTTCATCTCTTCTCTTCACACGTTCATACCAAGACAATCGATTACTTTTCAACTTTACGAAATGAAATGATATCATTTCATTTACAAGCACAATAAATATCACCGTATATTCTACTAATACCGTATACAAATCTGCCCCCCTAGCCAAATTACCCAAATTGACAATCTACAATCGATAACGCTAATAGAAAATTAATCAAATGTATGGGAATGACGTCATCTCAACGATAAGTCACGTGATCGAAATTCAAAAAGCGAACCGCCTTCAAAAACGAAAATGTGATAAATGACTTTAGCACAGAACACACATGACTTTAGTTTCGGAAGTTGGTAGCTTGGTTCTGTTTGTTGTTTTGTATTGCCACCGACTTCCGAAACTAAAGTCATGTGCTAAAGTTGTTTATCACTATTTCGTTTTTAAAGGCGGTTATCTTTTTTGTTAAAAGTTTTTATATTCCACACTTTAGTGCCTTCTTATCACCCAAATCCATTAAAAAACGGTCACACAGTTTAAACAGATATTGAAAGTCCTCCAAAGATGGAAGAAACGAAAACGTCTTCTATGTATTTTTTTTTTTTGATAAAAGGCGCTGAATAAATTTATATTTGTTGTGTACTAAAACCTTCTCTAAAATGTAACAAACACTTTACTGAAAACCGCATCAAAATCGGTTCAGCCAAACGAGATAATCGCGGACAAACATACATACATACATACAAACATACGGGTCGAGCTGAGAACCTCCTTTTTTTTAAGTCGGTTAAAAATGGATTACGACGAGACGTTAATTATTGTAGAAAGAGATACAATACGAAACTTTTGTAACTTGGCTAGAGGGGCGGTTATGTGTTCGTGACTGTGGCTGGGAACAGTTTGGTTTATCATCTTTACATGACTGTGGCGGCGAAAAGGACTAAATAAATTATATGTGCGAAGCGAGTATTTTCTATTTCAAAATCTATCGCATTACATTTGTGGTTGGCCTAGTCTTTTATGATATGTTTTATGAATTACTAGCTTTTACCCGCGACTTCGGCCGCGTGAATGTCGGTTATCGTGGATGCAGACGAAGTCGCGGAATAAAAAGTAGCCTATGTCTTTCCCCAGGGTTCAAGTTATTTTCATACCTTTCATCAAATCGGTTCAACCGTTTCATCGTGGAAGCGTAACAGACATAGTTATATTCGCATTTATAATATTAAAGTATGGATATGGAAGTATGGATTTGACTCCCATACGGGCGAAATCGCGGCAAATGTAAGATAAGAGCTAAATAAGGGTATCACTGCTCAGTCGACTTTCAATAAAATAATAGGCAGATTCTTAAAACATTTTTACAGAATGGACAGAAATTAAAAACATTTTTAAAGAGACTTTTTGATAAGAAAAATATCGTGAAAGATCTTGGAAATTGTAAACTATAATTAGGTTTGTAGCAAACATTAGTTCTCAACTTTTAACTAGCTGTCTCAACAGCGCGTTCTGAAGAAGGACGCCGACGTTTTAAACAACTTTAAAAAAATGTACCCGAACTGTTTAGTTGAAGTAATTTTCGCGACCGCGTGAATTTGTTACGGCTTCCTATTTTTTTGATACTGAAATCTAGCCTTTAGCCCTAAAGAATAATGTAGCTTTTGCTAGCTTACGTAGCGTATGTAAGACTACTTAAAATGGGACTGGTAGTTACTGAGATTAGAGCATTCCACCGAACAAACAATTAGACAAACATTTCAGTTTTATAATTTTACTAGCTTTTGCCCGTGACTTCGTCCGTGTGAATGTCGGTTATGCTTATGTCCTTCCCTAGGGTTCAAGCTATATTTATACAAAATTTCATCAAAATCGGTTCAGACGTTTCTTCCTGAGAGCGTAACAGACAGAGTCACTTTCGCATTTATAATATTAATAAGTAATTAAGTAATACGAGCATTAAGTATATTAAGTACGGATGGATAATTTGTCCCTTTAAACAAATGAAAGGTGATTGACTTTGCTTTAATTTAAAATAATTACTTAGCTCAAGTTAATTAAAAATGCTGTAGTTTTTTAACGCAAAGAAACCATTATATAACTACCTAATCTTCACATACTGTAAGGTAGTCAATCAAAAGTCGTCTTAATCCACATAACCCACAAATATCATAATCCCTTTTCTATCTTCGTCTGTCATTCTTACAAGTACATTACATCTAGAAATGTTCTAATATCCCGAGAGACGACGTTGAATGAATACTAACACCTTTGAGCTGAAGTAAATGTGACCTAAACACAGTTACGAATGATGGAAAGCTTCCATTTAGAGCCAACAGACATTAGTAAGTAATGTTAGGATGTAATGGAGATTTCTTTGTCTTTGTCGACCTTTTCAGGAGTATCTTGATTGTTTTTGTCCTCGTAATAGCTGTACTTCTAGTCATTAAAATGATTCATCATCTGCCCTGTTCCTATATTTTACTGGCCGTTTTTTATGTCTTACTGTCCGTAAGATGTGGACATATAAAATTAAAACTTGTAACTTAGATATTTTCGTCTTTTTATCACGACGTGTTCTGCTGGAGCTGCTGCTATAGGTGCCAAAACCCTCAAACGGCGCAAATGTATTAACAAGACAAACATCCTATATGTTTAGTAGCTATATGTTTTGAGCCGTTTGGGGTGGAAACTAGGGCCATGGGGTTCGAGTGCCCATATTGTTTTTCGGGATGTCGCCAAGCGGCTGGTCGACTCTGCATGTGACCCGAAGGCTGAGCTATTCTTGGGCCAAAGATAGCATTGTCATACAACGTGACAATGCTTCCAGCCTGTTAGGCACTTGTCCCGTTGACAGACATGTGGAGTTTTTTGATGCCCGTTGAGCTCCCCCTCCCGTTTTCTTGGCGTGCCTAGGATTTAATTCCCGCATGGAACATGAAAATATTTGAATGGCCTACAGGTAAGGTACTTGTACTTTGTTTGGTTGTACGCTCCTACTATACAGGATAAATTCCAAAGATTGGGGCAGACCTTTTTGAAGAACGAAGGTCTTTAACGCGGATTGCAGTAGGTGTGTTTCGGGAGAAAATGTAACATCACATAAGATTTTTGCGTTATACCCCCTCAATATGTCTATCTCTTTCTGTGAGCAGGCATATACGCACACTGCGCGCTCTCTCTTTCTTACCCTTCTAGTGTATATGAGTGTGCGTGCGAGTACAAAAAATGCATGAAGAACGTTTTTCAAATAATGAAACTTCTTTTTTAAAGTATTGGTTTTTAAATCGATTCAATAGCTTAAAATCGCACTCGTACTCTTTATTTGGTTACTTACAATACTTCTGTGTTTTAAAAAACACAAAAGTAAAGCAAAGTAAAGTTATGTAAGAATTGCACTCACTGAATAAGTAGGTCGACTAGGTAATAGAAAAATTAAATTAGAAAAATAAAAAACCCGACTGCGGAAAAAGTAAACATTATATAAAAACTGAAAAGAAATAAACAAGTCCTGTAGTCTAGAATTATGTTTAGTAATGTTGAATAACTATACCATTTCAATGAAAACCATGTCAATAGCGATTTGATCAGTCGGGACCCATTAAAATCTCTACCGGTTCAAATCTTCCCTATAATGGGTCCCCCGACTGATCAAATCGCTATTGGCGTGGTTTTCATTTAAACGGTATAGTTATTCAACATTACTAAACATAATTCTAGACTACAGGACTTGTTTATTTCTTTTCAGTTTTTATATAATGTTTACTTTTTCCGCAGTCGGGTTTTTTATTTTTCTAATTTAAGTTTTTATTTGATACTTTTCATTTATGAATACCTATTCTAAGTTACGTAAGCGGTCTATCCTGTTGCGATTTTGGTGTATCTTTACTATTACATGTTTTTTAGAGTTTCGAAGTCAACATGGAACCCTTTATAGTATCGCCGTGCTCGTCCGTCCGTCGGTCGGTCTGCTATGGAGCTCAAAGATTATTGGAAATAGAAAGCTGTAATTTAGCATGTATAAATAAATACCTATTAGTCACGCCGGCGCATTAAAATAAAGTAATATTAAGTTGCATTACGAAATAATTAGACATTGATAAATGTTATAGATAGGTAAGTAGGTACTTACCTATTATTATTATTTATTTTTCAATGACGTCAAAGCGACAATCGCATCAGTGGTGTCTGATAGCGGACGACAATTTAAAAATATAAAATATGGGGACTGAACATGAACTGCATGGGTAAGCTGTGGCAACGACGCCGACGGCGGATGACGGAACCTTATACATTGCGCGTTTCCAACCACGCATTTGGCCGGTTTTTTTGTATTATTATTACATTACTAAGGCATTGTAATACCTTTTTGGAATCCTTAAAATGAGTTCTTTATTTTGATATACACATTGCACATATTGAAGAAAAAAATATTTTTATTACGTGATTTTTATTTATCAATTATTATTGTGATGATGATGATATACATTTTTAGAATCCTTAAAATAAACCCTTGAATTTGATACCCATATTACAGCTTTAGATTTTTTTTTAATCTTCAAACAATGGCATTTCCCAGCTGCCACGTTAATTTATTTTTTCGTCACGTATCTAAGAACACTTGGACTAATGAGACGAATCTAACGATATCCTAACGAAATATATCCGTTCAGTAGTTTGGAAGATATCAGGTAATAATAGTTATTTGTTATACAAGAGTGCAAAGTTGCTTTTTAACCGCGTGTTCAATTTTGATGACCGAGCAAGCGAAGGATTCTAAAATTGAATCACGAGCGCAGCGAGTGATTCAAAATTAGAATCCTGAGCGTTAGCGAGGGAATCAAAAGAGCACGAGGTGAAAAATCTTTGCACTCGAGTGCAACACGTAACTTTTCATTCCACCTCAGCGAGGAAATGACTAAATGCAAAAAAAAAAAACGTTTACAAAGTCTGAGTTTTTAACAAATTAAAAAAAAGTTGTATGATATATTCGGCACCATAGAGGTAGCAGTAAATAGGTTTAATGTTTTTTTTTAATTCACAAACTTAGTGCACACGATGTTCTAAATTCAATTTACTTTATCCTCTAGAGAATAAAAACGGCTTTTCCACTCAGATATTAAAGATAAATTTACTTTATCCTCTAGAGAATAAAAACGGCTTTTCCACTCAGATATTGAAGATTAAAAATACTCTTTCCGAGATGGTGGGATGAAAAGAATATTTTATTTTATTTTACCGGCGCGAAAAACATAACCCTTTCCTTGCAGTCGGGGTAATTATAGAAAACTCTTTTTAACGTGATAATACCGGTCATTGACATACCTATATTTTCTAACATTCTTCTTCATCATTCGTCATTTCAAAACTGGAAACAAAGATCGGTAACGTCCTAAATTGATATGTACCGTGTTCGTCAGAAACGATTAATGGTTTTTGTTCAGTCTCCTAAAGTTGAGGAAAGCGCAATCACCGTTATTGCTACTTTAAAAATATTTTTCTATAGGTACTTCTCTACAAAATATGAATCATTCAGTGCTGTACACTTTTAACAAAATGTTACACTGTAAGTCCTCACTAAATAACTTTACACTGTTCTCGAAGAAGTTGTTACAAAGTTTTCAGAACAAGGAATGCACTTTCGTGCAGAATAAATGCCTAGTCTTAGTATTTTTCATTCTCGTTCAGTTCGGGCCATTACAATTTCTAGTTGAACTTGAGTTGGATTTTCTCACGTTTGTGAGTTAACGGCTCTCATGTTAACTGTAGGGTTAACACGATAGTCTCGTTTTGTTACGTTAGGGACAGATTTAGAAGTTCTATGCTTTTAAACCAGAAAATGTATTTATTTTGGGCGTTTGTGGTAATAAAATGGCATCTATATTTTTAAAGAAAACCTTGTCTATTTTGTAGTAACAATACGGGTAGTACATTGCCCTGAAAAAGATAATAAAAGCAAAAAGTGTGGAACATCTTTAGTCCTTTGAAAATTAAAAAAAAAAACGAAATATACAAACTCAGCGTCACAGCCTCATTATAAACAGCCTCAATTCTAATTTTGAATTTTATTTCTTACTGTCTGGAAACAACAAACAGCTCATTGAGAAAGTTTATCTTTACATTTACATTTGTGTCGAGAATTCTTTTATCTTTTATTTTCTAACATTAAATAGCTTGGGCTTTCTCAATTTCTCTTGTTTGTTTCCAGTTTTTTTTGTATCTAAAGACTAGATCATTTAAAACATAATTATTCTGGGATTAGAATTTATTAACTTTGGGACCCTAGAGTCAAGTTACGTACCAATTTTATGGAGCGAAACTTTCGAAATTTTCTTTATTTCATTTTGTATTTAGGTTACTCTTGACTTACATTTGATGGCACTTTAGTTTTAAGAGGCTGATAAAGGCACAATGTTTAAGGTGTATTTAAAGTACGCAAGGTGTCAGAAAGGAGTAGAAATTATGTTGGTTTCTTCCCTACAAAACAAAGTCAAAAGACGAAATGAGATAATGCTAAAAACAAAAGAAAAATGATATTATTGCTGCCTGGATTTGTTACGTTTTACCCACAAAGGAATTAAAACCGCTCTTGACTTAATAAAAGAAAAATCACTATTCTTCTTTTCAGTCTGTGTTAAGTTGACTGCAGAATAATTGAATTCAGAATAATAACTATTGTATAACTTTTTAACTTAATTGTAATTGTAGTTAGTCGATCTTTGAAATTATTATTTTTTCTGATGTATTTCGTATGTACTTATGCATGCCTTCGGAGAAAATATGGCTGTTGCTAATTATATTTTTATGTCACCATGTATTGTTCCCATTTTTACAAAATAAAATATTTTATCATATCTTATTTAAATCGCTGTAATACCCTTTATTATAAAAGAATAAAAACTGCATCATTCGATGTAACAAGAATCGTTTTACAATAGCGTTTTATCTTAAAATGCAAAACGTATTTACATTTTAAAACGCTTTTTAAAATAACGTAAATAAAGGAACGTTGCGGTAAAACAGAATTTTAATGCTAGCTTTCATAGTTATTCACTGAATGCCATAATAATATTTCATTGTAGTGTGGTTTGTGTTTTTCTTTGCGAGGATGAAATATGGGGAAGACCGAAAAGACTGACAAATGAATTAAATATTTAGATTGTAGCACGTATTTTTTGTTGGAAAAGAATACAAAGATTACACACACAACATATACTACACTCAACACACAATATCTTTATTACTTTTCCTTAAGTAAGGTACAAATATGCTTCGTGTTTAGTTAGGATCATTATAGGCCCTGTCAGGCACAGCAATAGGGGAGAAAAGAGGAAGCTCTGTTTTAGAAAAATATTGAATTAACATAGGAACTATCATTAGACCTTGAAAATCAATAATTCAATCACGTTTAAAATCCATCTCAAGACAATTCTAACTAACCCAAACACGACTTAGATACGATTTCTAGTTCCTACCTTCTAGGTAGGAACTAGAAATCATCATCAGTTCGATAATACCATATTATTCTATTGTCATGGGTTTTACATACATTTGCAAAGTTTCAAATCCACATGACATTTAGAAGTTCTTTAAATTCAACTTCCAAGATTTGTTTACATAGTATAGCTAAAGCGTGTTATAAAAGAGGCCGAGAGAAGGTTTAAATAAAAAGGGGGTCATAATAGTCAGTTTCGCACTTAGGTCGAATGATAACAGAATTCGGTCTATGATCTACGTCATCTGTCTACCATCATATATGTAGGTATGTACAGACGCCAGCATATCAAGCCATACCAAATCGTCAAATATTCCCAATTAAATTTTAAAATAAGGTTGAAAATCTATCAAAGAAATTTCACAGATCTTGTAGCTTGATGTGTTAGCCTCTGTACAATTCATCAGCTTTGGGTTTGTTACGAGTGCAGGTCGACACGCGCTGTGCAAGATTCAGATCCATCAGATAGAATTTGACACGTATCTATCCATACAGATACGTTTCAATTTCCCATGCCTTATCCGTTTAGATAATCTCTTTACGAAGGCACTGTATCAAGTTTTATCATTAACCAGCAGAACCAAAACATCGGGTTCTTTTATTTTGTTTTGAATCCATTACGTGTTTACTTCATGTTCTATGCAGCGTCAACCGTTATCAGCACACCTCGTATGGTAAAATTACCATAACAGTTTGCTGTTTAAGCGAACCCTCGGGATATAATTTCCATATATTCAATTTCCCTTTCCTTATAGTTACTTTTATGTTATTGCTTATCGTATACGGGAAAGGCTTGTTAAAAGTAATCTTTGTTATACAGGTTTTACTGTTGGTCCAAGATTCCAAAGCCACCAGAAATACATCATTTTAGCATGGCTGAAGTTATAGCAACAATGTACTTAGTTATGTTGGTTTTAACAATATCGTGTAAAAGAAATATAAATTATTAAAATAATTAGTCTGCGTCGTGTCTAAAAAAATATGGCGGTTTACAGCCCCAATTTTTTTATTCTTTTGTTTTCAGAGCTTAGCAAAAACAGTGAAGCAATTACTTTATTATTTTAGTAACTGTTTTTTTAACCCTTTTTCTATCATTTGTTCTAATTAAAGATGTTTGTACCTACATCTGAAATTATCGGATATCTATAGAAATAGATACACTATTACCGAGTACCTCAGATTATGAAACAAAAGGCAGGAACACCGTGTGGAACACTGAGAGTGAAGCCACAAAAGCAAATACAAATTCAAAAACGAACACCTACAATTCGCTTCACGCTGTACTGACACGAGTAAGCACAGTACAAAGCGAAGCATTGTTAAAAAAAAACAAATACTAATAAAAATAAAAATTCAAAAGCGAATACAATCACGAGATTGTAGGTATTCGTTATTAAATTTGTATTTGCTTTTGTGGCTTCACTCGCAATGTTCCGCACGGTTTATTTGCCTTTTATTTGATAAGCTGAGCCGAGTACCATAGGTTGTTTTATCGTTAAAGTTTACGTGGAGATGATGGACTAGAGAAATGAGGACACAGTACACCTGTATTGGTGTACACGTTTGAGCACACGCATATATCCTGCGTACGTGACCAGTAGGTATCCATTGAAATCGACCGCTAGCTGTGGCCGAAATTCGATCGGGAGATTTTTTGACTTATGTTAAACGAACCTCCAGATATAGTAAATGACCTCCAAAAATAGTAAATGGTCACCAACATATATTTTAACCCCATTTTAATGAAAAACAAACCTCCAGATATAGTAAATGACCTCCAAAAAATAGTAAATGATCCAACATTTAACCAAAGTATTGTAGAAATGTATGAGTTTAACTTTAAAAAGCGATTTGGTTCTGGCGTAGGGGGTTACAGTTCTAACCTAACCTAACCATTTCGGATCCGCTCCAGTGGGGACTTAAGGGTCCTGAGGTTTCGTGACTAAGATTTGGTAATCATTTACTATTATTGTTGATCATTTAGTGACTAAGATTTGGTAATCATTTACTATTATTGTTGATCATTTAGTGACTAAGATTTGGTGATCATTTACTATTTTTGTTGATCATTTAGTGACTAAGATTTGGTGATCATTTACTATTTTTGTTGATCATTTAGTGACTAAGATTTGGTGATCATTTACTATTTTTGTTGATCATTTAGTGACTAAGATTTGGTGATCATTTACTATTTTTGTTGGTCATTTAGTGACTAAGATTTGGTGATCATTTACTATTTTTGGTGGTCATTATATTTATTGCCGATTTTTTTATTACATAAAAATGTTTACATGTTGGTACGAGTATAATAAGTACCCTATCCTAACACTCATAATATGTGCTAACATAAATCTTCTTAGCACTGAAATGTTAATAGTATAATAACATCTATGAAGATGGTATGAAATCTAACAGAATAACTTTATGCAAATAGACGTATGTGTGGCTCTGATAAGGATTTAATAACTTAATATAAACTAATAGATATTATGGTATGTAGGTATTTATGTTTCAGAGTTCTATTTAATTAATCATTTTCAAAGTGTTATTAAGTTTCATAAATTTATTAAATAGTCTAGTTTGACTATTTTGTTGGCTTAGTTTGTGTTGATGAAAAATAACCAAAATATATTTGGTATCTTTATTGTGACGATATTGCCATCATTAAAAAAATACGTACATATTTGTGTAATGTGCAATAACTGAAAACAGTCTCAACCATTTTGACATTATTCTATTTCGAAATACTTATTGTCTTCATTTTTATAAGCAGTTTTTTTCGTATGTACGGTCAGCTACAAAAGTCGTTTCAAATTTCATATTTTTTCTAAATGAATGTAAAATCGAGATTGACGAAAATTTTTAGCTAGGTTCCTGAAATTCCGAAATCTTAATGATCATTTTATTTTGTGTCTATTGGGATTATGAATGTATGATGTTTTTTCTGTCAAAAATAACCAACCCACATCAAAGTTTCTTTCATTTTTGAAGTCAAAGGTGTTTTGTATCTTGTAAATAAGTTTTTTTTTCGCTTTTTAGTGCTTGCTTCTTATCATAAAAATAATTACAAAAGAGTGACACCAAAACAATTCAGTCATCCCTTAATTTTCCACCCTTAGGGGTGGAATATTTCTTGAAATTTATATGAGTCAACCAATGACCAACTTTGATCAATACAAAAAAGAACCATAGAAATCGGACTACATGTACATACGTACACACGTATAACGTACGTACGTAAATGCTGCGGCGCGCCCGAGCAGAGAGACCACTCAGAACAAACCGCCATTTTTTCATGCACACATTGACATTTGGTACGTTTATAGGCATTCTCAAGCAGTTTCAAGCAGACTTCAGTCTCGACTGTCACGTGTTGTCAAAATAAATAAAATAATGTACCTAATTGACATTTCACGACAAACAGAATAAAATTGTTTTAAAAAATTGCAAAGAGTTCCAACCAGTGTCAATAAAATTTCCTATTGTCTCAAATAAAACCTACAGAGTCAATACAGTAGCAGCCCTAGTGAGTCTGGCAAGTTTAGCAGTTGATGGCAGGAGCGATCCTTCTGTAACCTTTACATTCTGTACCACATCCCTACCTAGCAACCACTTCACTGTTTACTCACAAAAGTGATGTTTAAATAATCATAATAATTATAAAACCAGCCTATCACGAGCACTTGTGTTTGCCTTGTGTCTGGGTGTTGTTTATCTATATATGTATGTATTTACAAAAAAAACTTAGAAAGTACATTATGAAATTGAAAAAGACACACTGGTACTTGCTCGTGCTCGGTTGCGAACCCACAATCTCGTGCATGAGAGCCGTGTGCTTTAACCATTGGGCCATCACGACACATCACACAATTAGGCAAGTAACTATAGCCTAGTTTTCACAGGCCCAGTAGCTGGCGGACAGTGAAGGACAGTTACTGTCTGGCAGCTACTGGGTCTGTGAAAACAAAGTTGAGCCAGTACTGAACGGAAAAAATTTTGTTTCCACTGTCCACTGACCTTCCCCCACTCCCAAATTGGCAGGGTGCCATTGCCAGAACTAGTAACACAGTAGGTATAACTGCATACTGCTGTCTCCTATGCAGACCCAGTAGTGAAAACACGTCAGGAACGTGACTGGACTGTATAGACAGCAGAATGTACAGTTGCTGACTACTGTGTGGTCAGAAACTGGGCCTGTGAAAACCAGACGTAAATCTCAACGTTATGTGTGGTATCTGAGATACTTATAGTAATCTTTTCATACGTCTACCAACCTTTCAGACCAAAGGTGTGATAATATTTTATCGCATATAAAGCCACATCATCACTTGTTTCATCTTAAACTTTGATATCAATTTATTTTATAAATTAGCATACTAATTTGCCTAAATTTAGCGCTAACCTCAAGTATCAAGTCTTATCTCTGGTCCCAAACTTGAAGCTAATAATTGTTTGAACTAAATTACATGAAAATGAATACTGTATAGGCTTTGTCTAAATTAAGCCTTTGAAGTAATATTTAATGTTTGTCTTATGTATTTTGGGTTGTTAATAGTAGAGAGGGAATCGTTTAAAGTGTAAGAACGGCTTGGTTATATTCAAGTAATCCTTTGTAAGATGAATTCTGATGAGAGTTTGCGGTTAGAAACCTTACCTGTGAATTTCAGATTACTGACTAGGATAACGATACAACACTAGTTTCTGTGGCGACTTCGTCCGACCACTTCAGGTAACTGACGAGAATAAGTATACAGTGGGTATAGTGACTATGATTCCATTACAAAATCCGCGACAATGGAATGGATTTAACGAAAACTTCATTATATCAAAACTCCGGCTGACAGTAACAGTGACAGTATAACGTATTTAATCTCAACAGTAAAACCAAAACCAGGTAATCCTAAAGAGGAAAAATTTTGTAATGGAATATTGATACGCTTTGCTGAATCTGTTCTAATTTAAATATTGAAATAATTATATCTAAAACAGCAAATCGTGAAGCGAATATTCAAAATATTTGAAATAACCTCCTGGAGGGTAAAATTTTAAACATTTTCATTCCCTTTTCCAAAGGCTGCGACCTTTTTTTTTCGTAAAAAAGCCCTTTTTGTTACATGTGAACCATTTAACGCGGTGAATAACTTTTGGAATCATAACTTTGATAAAATGGAAAGATATTAAGTTAGATTCATTGTGCCTATAAAATTATAATGTGCTGTCTACAGCATTTTACGGAATGATGTGACATTGAATTTTGAAATGGTTTGCGTTATTTTTCTACTTGATGTTGATATTGAAATTTTAATACCTAATGGCCAAATCCTCAAACGCTACTCAATTATAAAATGTTGATAGAGACAGCACGAGGCATCTTAAAATTCAGTAGCGTTTGAGTATTTGGCCGTAAGTGTCATAATAAACCAATCAGCTTACGCGTCACTCTTTTTAACAAGCATAGCGTATCGAGCCTCGTGAGATTAGAATAATATCACGACTTCCATCAAAATCTCTAGTACAAACAAGAAGAAAATTGCTTATAAGTAAGTACAAACAACACGCCAAAACACCGTTCAGATAATATCTTCAACCGAAGCAATCTTTTTAAGCGTATTCTTTAAAAACACCTACAAAAGAGGTCGACAGTAATTTGTGCGCGAGGATTATGGCTTGCTTACGAATATTCTCACTAAAGGTCTCATTATACCTCCCTGGGGGACCCCGGAATGTTTTGGGACATCATAAAAGGCTACGTGATACAATAACAGTGGAATACCGCTACAATTTAAACAGTTTGGTCTGTTTCGTGGGTGTGATCGTGTTGGAAGGGAAAATGGTAATAACTGCTATTATGGAAATATGGATATGAGGAAGTATAGTAAGTAGACGTGTCGAATGGTCTTATCAAAGCTAAACGCAGGTAACTTTTTTTGCAATTAGACGTTATAGCATAATACCTACACACAATTGTCTCGATAATTATTATAAACTAGCTTCTGTCCGCGACTTCGTCCGCGTGCAAGACCAGTGTACAAACGCCAGCACATCATGCCATACCAAACTGTCAAAATTTCCCAATTGAATATGAACCTTTTATTTTTGTAATAAAGTTGAAAAGATTTCAAAGAAATTTGACAGATTGTTGTAGCTTGATGTGCTGGACTCTGTACTATAAAATGTAGTCTATGGCACGCAGCAATAAAGTAGCTTTCTATTTGTGAAAACATGTTTGTAATTGGACCAATATTTTGTGAGATTATCTCTTACAAAAAGTCAAAGTCAAATCATTTTATTTCAATTAGACCATTAAGGCGACGATATACGACTTTTACAGATTTTAAACTGACAATCACGTCAAAATGTGCAGTGTAAATGATTTGAAAAAAATATATGTTAAACTAGAACATTCTCTTAATCACTTAGTAAGTGAATATTTTTAATTATATTCATATTATATAGTTTAATTAATACGTGAAGTTGTGTCTGACGCGGACAAAACATTGACAATCACACAAAATCTACCAGGTATAATTAAACGAAACTAACACCATCTTACAGACAATTTTATTATCTATCTTTTAGTATACGCCTTTTTTTTAATTTTGAAAGAATACTACTTTTATTTAATTTTTTCGACTAAACTTTGAGAGTTTTGGACTCAAAACTGATTCAGAACGGACGCAGTCTGCGTCAAAAAATTTCAAAATTATTCGAAAAAATTAAATAAAAGTAGTATTCTTTCAAAATTAAAAAAAAGGCGTATACTAAAAGATAGATAATAAAATTGTCTGTAAGATGGTGTAAGTTTCGTTTAATTATACCTGGTAGATTTTGTGTGATTGTCAATGTTTTGTCCGCGTCAGACACAACTTCGCGAGTTAATTAAACTATTTAATATGAACTTAATCAAAAATATTCAGTTTCTATATGATTAAGAGAATGTTCTAGTTTAACATATATTTTTTTCAAATCATTTACACTGCACATTTTGACGTGATTGTCAGTTTAAAATCTGTAAAAGTCGTATATCGTTGCCTTAAAAGGCACTTTTGAACGTCATATAAATAAAATATAAAGTTGATTCTAGTTGCCCCTTCCAAAAGGTAGTTTCGTATGGAGAAGAATGGGCAAGAAACTCCATACTTACAAACAATAAAATCAAAAATATAAAAACAAATAAACGCTACCTCTAATTTAGTATGATTTAGTCCATGTTCAACCCCCATAATTTTTACCCTCGTCCATACTAAACCTCTAAGTGCTGTGTGTCAATACATTAGTCATCTTTTCTTTGTCCATATTCAACCCCTTGTTGGTAGCTAACTAATAATGATAATAAAGTAATACTGAGAGCAGAAGTGTATTTGTTTTCTCTACAATTTAACGATCTTACATTACTATTCGCATAGATAAGTATTGAAAAACACAGGCAGATTTGTAAAGTTATAAATATACATGGTTGACTGAATTGTTTGTTATCAAAGTAAACGAAGGAATCTAATATCCCTCTTGACATTTGTCGAAACATTTATCTTAACTTATATCGGGTTACAAAGTAAAGATAAATACAACAACCTTTGAAATATAAATACTTCTACAATAACCGTGCCAGCCCGTTTTCTAAGAACTAGTCAACGGTTTATTTGATCTAAAGTTTAATAATTTTAATAATGAACCTCTTTAGTGTTTCAGTGAATTAAAAAGTTATTAGCTCTATTAGAATTGTTTTAGATTATTTTTGGAACGAAGTTCCTTAACGCGGCTTACGGGTTAAATTAGTAGAAATCGTCACGTAACGAAATGCGTGTGTATGTGTGCGTGTATCGAGCCCACTACAAACAAATGAGCACTTTTTTACTTTTTAGGGTTCCGTAGCTAAATGGCAAAAAACGGAACCCTTATGGATTCGTCATGTCTGTCTGTCCGTCCGTATGTCACAGCCACTTTATTACGAAACTATAAGAACTATACTGTTAAAACTCGGTAAGTAGATGTATTATGTGAACCACATTAAGATTTTCACACAAAAATAGAAAAACAACAATAAATTTCGGGGGTTCCCCATACTTAGAACTGAAACTTAAAATAAATTGTTTTCATCAAACCTGTACGTGTGTTATCTACCTAATCTTGCTATAAATACTATCACGAAAAAAATATATATTTTAATTGCAAATAATATGTATTACTTTTACATACATATAAAACAATTGAAATTATAAAAAGCTTATTCGAAGTGGTCTCCACTGGCTGCAATACAGTCCTTTAAACGTTGAGGCCAGTTATCAATACGAGTAGAAGCACGCACTCTTTCCATGGGAAAATTCTTCACTGCCAATCGTATGGATTGTTTTACGGATTCCAAATTATCATGGCGTTTAGAGCAAGCCGTACTCTCTTAAACTGGCCATAAATCATAATCCAGCGGATTAAGATCGGGACTAGACGACGACCAGTCTTCAGCTCTGATGAAGTCCGAAATGTTCACTTCCAAGCAAGACTGCGTGGACCGAGCTTTATGACCCGGCGCCGAGTCTTGTTGGAAGGACCATACTTGGTTATTGAACATGGTGTTGCTAAGGGGTCTAACTACCTTCTCAAGAATGGTATCTTGATACACTTGTGCCGATGTTTAGATACCTTTTTCACAAAAATATGACTCAGTCACTCCTTCATAGCTAACACCCCACCAAACCATCACTGAAGTCGGATAATGCCCACGTTGTACTCTGTCTACTAATTGGGAAGCTTCCTTATAGCTTTGAACGTAAATTCGGTCATTTTCAACCGACTTTAAAAAAGGAGGAGGTTATCAATTAGTCTGTATTTTTTTTTTATGTTTGTTACCTGATTTCTTTGGACTGGGTGAACCGATTTTGATGATTCTTTTTTTATTTGAAAGCTAGTGCTTCCCGTGTGGTTCCATTTTAATTTGGTCTAGTTCTGACAATGGCATCCATGAGAAAACCGTATAAGTCTTAAATTTGCATTAAGTATGTGCGCGATTTGTTACGCGATTTCTCCGGCAAACGTAAACCAATTTTGAAAATTCTTTTTTTTATGGATAGGGTTTATTTTAGGGGTGGTCCCATATAAATTTTATCGAAATTGATTCAGCACTTTTTGAAAAATCAACAAATACCCAAAAATTTTACATAGACGACGTTTTAGTTTCATCAATCTTTGTAGTAGAACTTTCAATCTCTTCTTAATAGATTTGGATGAGAAGGAGGTACTAAAGAGCGGAAAATAAAAAGCTTTTTACAAAAAAGACAACCGCCTTCAAAAAGTGAAAAATAACTTTAGCACAGAACACACATTGACTTTAGTTTCGGAAGTCGGTGGCAATACAAAACAACAAACAGAACAAAGCCACTGAATTTCGTAAACAATTTACCTTTCATTCAATCAATTCAAATATAAAAATTAAAAAAAAAACTTTTATATTGTGTTACTTGCTACTATGGAACCCTTCATGGGCGAGTCCGACTCGCACTTGGCCGCTTTATTTTGTACAGACAGGTACGTAAGGAACTTCGTTATTTACGGTGGTCCCCCGACCGCACAATTTTTTATATATATATTTTTTTTTGTACAGACGTACGTAAGGTACATACTTTGTTCCTTACAGGGGTCTCCCGACCGCCCAAATTTATTGTATTTTTTTTTGCTTATGTTCAAATTTCACCATAGCGGAGAGGAGAAGAAATATCTCGTATCGGTTTGTGTTAATTTCACAACATAGTCACGAGCAAAAACATGTAAACAGTTGGTTTCATTTTGAACTGATTTTATTCTAAACTATTGATTGAAAAAAGGGAAAATTGCTTTTGAATTTTGCAATCTGTATACATTTATGCTCGTGACTGTACGTAGTTGAAATATCGAACTTTTAAAATGTTGGTAAATGTTGCAGCTTGTAAAATCATTCATCAACTACCTAAAGTTGCCTTGAGGACTATATCGGGTGGAAAGTAAAATACATTGTGAACTATTAACTATTATCGGTAACTTGATATATTTCAGAACCTGTAGGCCTGGCACAAGCGCGATAGCAAAATAATTCGCTTTCGCATTGGAAATATAAACAAAGTGCCTAGTCTTTTTCCAACTATATTTTTTTCGTCTAAGCGGGCACAGCTGCAATTGCCTATCTGATGTCCACAACCCAGTTACTGACACGATATCCCCAGGAAAGGCTAGTTGTCTGACTACCCAAAACGACTGTCAAAGGTCTACGAATGACAGCCGGGGCCAATGGTTGTATGTGCTTTCCAAGGCACAGAGGGTCTCGACACAGTATAAGTATTAGTACTATTGTACAGTAGCGACACGCTCCGCCCCCCACCGAAACACTGTTCCTCACGTCTACCTGCGCCGCATTGGCTCTGGCAACGTCTTCCAGTTCAAGGGCTGAGTCGTGGGGTGTAGAAACGTGTATTCGCTCATTGTGAAAAAAAAACCGAAATATTTTATATCATAAAAATTAAATATTTTATATATAATATTTTATATTTACAAACAAATAATAATACATATATGAAATTACGTATTTTTTATCACATTAAACTATGACATATACATGCACTTACCTGTTTTAAACCAAATACCATAAAATACAAGTTGGAAGAAATAAATAAAAAATCTAAAAGTATTGCAGAATACTGTGTAAATCATTCCCTCATCAACCGTCATTCCCTCCTAAATGCAATGAGGAAATGACCGTGAGGTGGATGACGAATTTTAACTAAAGCTACAAACTTCTTGATATGTACCTACTTACCTATTTGGAAGTTCGAATTTCAAACCTTGAAAGAATCGAGTACCTACATAAGAGAGAAACACTTGTGTTGAGGCCGGTATCGCGCGCTCGCTCGCTCTCGCGCGCTCGCGGTGGCAGTGACAGCCCTAGTGATATTAACGCACACACAAGCACGTATCTGTACAGTTTGCTATGTTTGTAGTAGTGTAGGCAATTATATCGTTTCGTTTGTATGAAGTGTCTCGGTTTGAAATGAATGGTCATCCAAGACTATTCTATAATTTTATTTTATTATTATACGTTTGATACACAAGCACAAAATTTTAATTAGGTACCCTTTGATATGAATGAAGCCTTTAAACTGAATAAATAAAATTGATGTGCGAAATCGGTATTCTCAGTTTAAAATCGATGGAATTATACTTCGCGCATACATGTGGGGCCTTCAGAGGTCAAGATTCTTTTAGATGTATTAGGTACTCGGCTCGATGTATTAAACTGGGAATGCTTGTAATTTTTTTAATATGCGAAAGGATTTTTTATAAGTTTTCTTTTACTAAAATGTAATAACTCTGTGTTGTGTCTCATGTGAAAACAATAGATTAGCTTTGTTGTCATTTCAGTGTACATAATGTATTTGACAGGTTTATATATTATTTCAGTTAGGTACTTAAAGTATGGCGATTTAAATCAACATAGCTATTTTTTTTATTGATATACAGTATTTTCTTGCTTGATATGTTATGTGGCAACAACATTGTATTTCTGAATCACAACAAGTTACATTCATGAAAACAAAAACATAAATTTTATTTACAATTTAATTTGTCACAAATAAAAGCCTCTAATTAGTAAAAATATTTATATGTATTGGCAGTTTAATATATGTCGGATCCTCTTATGTAGGATCTTGATCAGACATCGTTATGTATTGTGGACGCAGAATTGGGATACGTGATAAAGAGGAATACTCTCTAAACTCCTTTTAATTCCCACACTTTATATTGTTAATCACAATTAAAATAGAGTCTCTCCAAAAGTCAATAACTAGGACGATAATACTATAATAGTATGTAATTAGAATTCTAAACATAACATGGAACGCTGTGTGTATGTGTCGCGACCAGGTTTTGAACAAATACCGTCCCTCCATATCGACATAAATACCCCTAGACTGCACAACCACAAAATATAAAGGGTACAAAAGGACCGCTCCCGCCATCTTCAAAAATAATTACCTAAACTTGCCAGACTCACTAGGGCTGCTACTGTATTGACTCTGTAGGTTTTATTTGTGACAATATGATTGACACTGGTTGGAACTCTTTGCATTTTTTTATAACAAATTTTTGCTGTTCGTCATGAAACGTTCATCATCATTTCAGCCGAAAGACGTCCACTGCTGGGGGGGGGGGGGGAATGTTAATTACATCATTTATTAATTTTGACAACACGTGACAGTCGGGACTGAAGTCTGCTTAAAACTGCTTGGGAATGCCTATAAACGTAATGTCAATGTGTACGTGCGAAAAATGGCGGTTTGTTCTGAGTGGTCTCTCTGCTCGGGCGAGTAAGTACGTAAGGTTGCGTCTTATGTACTTTGTGGCACAACGCTATACAAAGGCGCTTGTGTTTTGATTTTAAAGTACATATACGTCATCACAGGATCTTTCATATAAGATTGTGTAATATTAAGATAGATATTCAATAGCTCACGTTCATTAATCACCTAGAAAAGTGCTCCAAAAGGCTGAATAAATTATAGCTAAGAACTCATTCAATCAAGTCACATTTCAAACAAACAATCCATACTTTAATATTATAAACGCGAAAGTAACTCTGTCTGATACGCTTTCACGACAAAACGGCTGAACCGATTTTAATGAAATTTGGCATGAAGATAGTTTGAATCCTAAGGAAGGACATAGGCTACTTTTTAATCTGCGACTTCGTCTGCATCCGCGATAAACGGCATTCACGCGGAAGAAGTCGCAGGCAAAAGCTAGTCATTTATAAAAGTGCTTCAAAAGGCTGAATAAATTATAGCTAAGAACTCATTCAATCAAGTCACATTACAATCAAACAATCAACTGTTTGTAAGGTACGTTGCCAAAGATATACGGACAACAGACACGCGTTACACCCCAGTATTTTCGTCGGCAGTTAAACATTAAATTATATTTTTTTAAAAACTGCTATAAATTCTTGTGTGAAACTTAACACCTCGTTAAAAATGTACACCTGATGAAATAATGTCGGTTGACTGGGCCTAGAGCGTCAAAGTTATGAAGTTCTTGCCGGACCAACTTGTTTAATTAACGGTCTCCTGACGTTAACTTGAACAGCTTCTATTTTGTTTATAGCGTCTGTTGCATTGTTGAGGATATCAAGATGTTTTACCTTGGAACGATATTCTTCTTTCTCAACAGATTTTAGGTTTTTTGGATTATTCTGAACTTGAATGAATTGCCCTATTGAATTGACTATATGCTAGTGGTCTGGCATATAATGTAAAGAAGAGTATGGCCATGATTTTTGGGGCTAGGGGAGAATACCTTGAAACAGTGCCATCACTTTTAATATGCGGTGGACCCCGTACAAGAGTGGACCCTAGTGAACAGGGTCCACCAGTCACTATGATAGCGAGCAGGCTAGACAGCGCGTTTGTGAACCGCTGCTGCTGGGTTTCTTTTTAGTAAATTAATTTTACTAACCTAGCTTGTAAGTATTTTTTACTAACACTATGTATGAGTCTCATACTTGAACTAAATGATTCTATTCTATACTATTGAGCTTAGTTCAGCCCATCTACACCACCACTTAATCATTTAATTACGTCAAACTTATACAGTATGCCGAATGTCGTACTATTCTACAGGACTAACAGGTCAATTAACATAAGTACAACACTTTTACTTAGAATAGGATTGCAATTTATCTATCTGGAAAAATGGGAGGTGTTTTGACGTTAACCCAATTCTGCTTTATCCTAATTTGTTTTTTTTTTTGTTAAATATTGCATATCCGACAAGGGTAGACCGAGGGTAGATCCCAAAAACCGTTGAATGCTATATTATAAACTTTCATCGTACGAATAATTCTTATTCTTATTCCTTTCTTTTAAACTCTCATCGTACATAGTTACGCAATAAATAATTCTTATTCTTATTCCTTTCTTTTAAACTCTCATCGTACATAGTTACGCAATAAATAATTCTTATTCTTATTCCTTTCTTATAAACTCTCATCGTACATAGTTACGCAATAAATAATTCTTATTCTTATTCCTTTCTTATAAACTCTCATCGTACATAGTTACGCAATAAATAATTCTTATTCTTATTCCTTTCTTATAAACTCTCATCGTACATAGTTACGCAATAAATAATTCTTATTCTTATTCCTTTCTTATAAACTCTCATCGTACATAGTTACGCAATAAATAATTCTTATTCTTATTCCTTTCTTATAAACTCTCATCGTACATAGTTACGCAATAAATAATTCTTATTCTTATTCCTTTCTTATAAACTCTCATCGTACATAGTTACGCAATAAATAATTCTTATTCTTATTCCTTTCTTATAAACTCTCATCGTACATAGTTACGCAATAAATAATTCTTATTCTTATTCCTTTCTTATAAACTCTCATCGTACATAGTTACGCAATAAATAATTCTTATTCTTATTCCTTTCTTATAAACTCTCATCGTACATAGTTACGCAATAAATAATTCTTATTCTTATTCCTTTCTTATAAACTCTCATCGTACATAGTTACGCAATAAATAATTCTTATTCTTATTCCTTTCTTATAAACTCTCATCGTACATAGTTACGCAATAAATAATTCTTATTCTTATTCCTTTCTTATAAACTCTCATCGTACATAGTTACGCAATAAATAATTCTTATTCTTATTCCTTTCTTATAAACTCTCATCGTACATAGTTACGCAATAAATAATTCTTATTCTTATTCCTTTCTTATAAACTCTCATCGTACATAGTTACGCAATAAATAATTCTTATTCTTATTCCTTTCTTATAAACTCTCATCGTACATAGTTACGCAATAAATAATTCTTATTCTTATTCCTTTCTTATAAACTCTCATCGTACATAGTTACGCAATAAATAATTCTTATTCTTATTCCTTTCTTATAAACTCTCATCGTACATAGTTACGCAATAAATAATTCTTATTCTTATTCCTTTCTTATAAACTCTCATCGTACATAGTTACGCAATAAATAATTCTTATTCTTATTCCTTTCTTATAAACTCTCATCGTACATAGTTACGCAATAAATAATTCTTATTCTTATTCCTTTCTTATAAACTCTCATCGTACATAGTTACGCAATAAATAATTCTTATTCTTATTCCTTTCTTATAAACTCTCATCGTACATAGTTACGCAATAAATAATTCTTATTCTTATTCCTTTCTTATAAACTCTCATCGTACATAGTTACGCAATAAATAATTCTTATTCTTATTCCTTTCTTATAAACTCTCATCGTACATAGTTACGCAATAAATAATTCTTATTCTTATTCCTTTCTTATAAACTCTCATCGTACATAGTTACGCAATAAATAATTCTTATTCTTATTCCTTTCTTATAAACTCTCATCGTACATAGTTACGCAATAAATAATTCTTATTCTTATTCCTTTCTTACTTTCGCTACCTAATTTCTAACATACACCCTAAGAAATCCTTAAAATCTTTACTTATCATATTGAAGGCAGTTACAAATTCAGCTGAAATCGGAGTAAAAAACAACTCATGTCTTGATAGTAAATCTACAACGCTGGAAATACGGCATAATAATATTTCTCTGTCTTCAATATACTGCGAGCGTTCTTCAATTCAAACGAGAACAATGTCAGGTCTTTCATAATTTGTATCTTATTCTCGAACGTTTTCTGCATTTATTTTAGCTTAATTCTCGAATATTCCATCTGCATTTTCTTTGTATTCTCGTCCTCAAACGTTATATGTTGGTACAGTTTCTTTTACAATGTTAAATAAAATTCCTTTTTACAGGTGAAATGACGGATGTTTTCTTTAAAAAACATTAAACAGAATTACTGTTGAATAAATGTTAGTATTTTGTGCAGGATTTGATGAATGACAAGTTCGTGTAATTTCTAACCTTTCCTCAGTATTTTGTCATCAAATTTTCATGACAAGTTTAGGCAGAATAAGGATTCTATATGTATTGTAACAACAGATTTTTATGTACAGAGGCGTCAAGTTACAACAATCTGTTGAGAGATTTTTGCCTTACAGTGAGACAATATTATAGGCTGATACTATTTTGGCTATACCTTTGGAGATACCGGTGAATAATGTTCATTGGAGTTAACTTGTGTGCTCCTCAAACGTTTGTGTTGTTTTATTTTTTATTATGGAGACAAGAGAGAGTCACGTATCTACAGTTTATTTGATTGGTCTTTTTATTAATTTCTTTTGTGTAGAAGTAATCGACATCACGGTTTTTCGACGTGCAAAAGCTCACTTAAGTTTTGCAGGAAAGTACTCGTATACAGATTTAGTATGAGACTATAATTACATCATATCTAATATTCTCTCGACCTTCTCATTGGAGACCAGCCAAGTATGGAGGAGATATTATAATGCACAAGTGTGTGCAGAAACACAGGTGCACTCCCTCTTCCCTCACTCTCATAACTTGCACTTAACTGCCTATTGTATAATTTTTACCAATTTTATCACCTTTACCAATTTTATAATTTTTACCAATTTCACTACTTTTACCAATTTTATCACCTTTACCAAATTTTATCACAGTTACCAATTTTATATGTTTTGTTTAAAGATATATTATTTTGAATGCATTGCAGATATCGCAGATATGGGTATTTATTTATTTATTTTAGTACACGTAGGTAGTAACGCAACGTTTATTCTTTTATATGAGTAGTATCTATCACCTTTAATTTTCTCCTTTAATTTATTAAAACTGACACACCTCCCTGTATTTTATATTCTAGTGTACGGCACTCGTGGGCTGCAGCTAAAAATCAGCGGTAGGTGGCGCACTTCGTGGTGTCATCTGATATTATGCTGAGCTGAGGCCCTTTTGGCAATATGATCATTGTTTTCTGTACTTTTATAGTTTGAAGGTATATTTTATTTTTATACTAATGCCAATAAACGCATTTTCTTCCTTTTTTTTCTTTTCTTTCTTTCTTTCTTTCTTTCTTTTGTAGTCCGATAAGACAATAATCAGACTTGTCCGGGGAAAGGTTAGGTGCAGGACCAACGGTTTTACGTGCTTTTCGATGCACGGGGTGTCCCTGTGAATGACGTCAGCGAGAATAACAAAGTTGACAAAAACATCGCAGAAACTAACATATATTTATGTGCGAGCTAAAACTCCATATCCATACTAAATTATAAATGCGAAAGTAACTCTGTGTGTTACGCTTCCACGAGGAAACGTCTGAACCGATTTTGATGAACTTTGGTATGAAAAAAAATTGAACTCTGGAGAAGGACATAGGCTACTTTTTGATCCGCGACTTCGTCTGCATCCACGATAACCGACATTCACGCGGACGAAGTCGCGGGCAAAAGCTAGTAGTCAATAAAAGCTATTTTTTTGGATAAATAGCAACCGCACAGTCAGTGTTTAGCTTCTTTTCGTGCCAGCTGACAGACTAAAGTTTACGTTTGGTGCGGTTTGGAATGCAAAAACAGCAACCACATCAGGTACGATTTAGGAGCAAGTACCTAAGATTTGAGCAAGTTTACCCTACACATTTATACTTATTGTTTCCGAACGTTGTCCTAATGGATTGCCTACATGTATACTCACAAGAGGTTTGCGGTACCTGCGTTAGTCATCCAAGCTTTTCAAGTACCAGGTATTTATCTTTTCGTTAGCACTAAGTTAATTTAAATGTTGTCTGCCGACGGCACTAGAAGGTAAAGTTATAAAGGCTAATAAGACTTTTAAGAACAACTGAAACTTGCTTATTCTTGCAGGAAACTTGGAATTTCTTTAACTAGCGTTATCCTAATTATACTGCTACACTCAGCTTTAAGAAAATTGTGAGAGCACAATGTCTTGTGTACTTAGAAAGTTTTTGGTTTCCTAATTTGCTCATATCAACTCGTAATTGTTTACCACTTAATGTTATGACTAATTTAAAGGTTTCTATAATTATTTTATCATTATAATATTTATATTATTTTTTCTTTACTTTCGGAAGTCGGTGGCAATACAAAACCACAAACACAAAGCCACCGCCACCGACTTCCGAAAGTAAAGTAATGTGTGTTCTGTGCTAAAGTTATTTATCACTTTTGTCTCTTCAACTTCCAAATGTTTTTTTTTTATCATTTAGGGAACTATTTATTCATAATAATCAGTACCACTTTTTAGTTTCTGAAGGCGGTTTTCTTTTTTTTGAAAAAACTTTTTTTATTTTTAATGTACGAGTATGTTCCCCGATTACTCGAAGAGGCCTGAACCGATTTGGAAAATTCTTTTTTTGTTTGAAGAAGATACTTCCTATCAGATCAGGATCTGATGATGGAACCCTGGAAAAATCGAGGGAACTCTTCATATATTCAAGCGATTTTTTCATGAATTGTGTAGGTATACCGCAAAGTTGGTCCCATATAAATTTCATGAAATAATGGTAGAAAATTAAGGGATGATTCAATTTGTTTCGTGTTACTGTTTCTTAATTAATTTGGATGATAAGAAGTAGGCGCTATGAAGCGAAAACATTTTTTTTTCATCTATATGATTTTGAATATTGAACGCTCATTAATTTTAAATCTATTCAGAGCATAACTTTTGGATGTTTACACAGTGACCTGTTAGTCCGGTATAGTTTTGTAACATATTTGGGAGAAACATAGAGAGTTGTATAAGTATTTTCAATTAAAAAGATTGAATGGCTGCCGGAAATCAAATCTTATTCTCACAACTTAAATAACAGCAACGCAATCAAAATGTCCAAGTGGCCAAGATCTGGGCCTAGTTATAGTTTGTCATCGAAATACGAAAGAAAGAAGAAAAATAAAGAAAAATAAATATTCTAATTTCAAAATATCACCTAGTAGTCCCCAAGGCATGTCATATGATGCGATCCGCATCTTAACTCGAGATACAGTGCATACACAATCTCGAGCTCTTTCACCTTATACAAAGCATTCTGAAGGATATAGAATGAAACTGAACATATGCATAGCGACGAACAAACACGAAGGAAGAAATTCTGAGAATTACATATGAGCTCGAGTATCAATAGGACACGAGACGTGTTAAAGCTTCAGTTCTTTGAAAACTGAATAAACTGCGCCAGCCATGTTCTCTTCACTACCTATAGTTGACTTGAAGAGAATATTTCTAAGGCATTAAGTCCGCCTTTGTAACTTTTGTTGCGTATAGTTTAAATAAATGACTTGTTTACTATCTTTAGTATTAGTACTTCCTTATCATCCAAATCCATTAAGAAGCGGCAACACAATCAAAACAGAGATTGAAAGTACAAGGTTGGAGAACATTACAACATCATCCATGAATATTTTTTTGCTTTCTGTCGATTTTTTAAAAAAGTGCTGAATCAATTTCGATATAATTTATATGGGACCACTCTTGAGGCATAGGTCACCCTATCCATCAAAAAATGAATTTTCAAAAACGCTTTACATTTGCCGGAGAAATCGCATATCAAATACACAAAAAAAAACATACAGACGAATTGAGAACGTCCTTCTTTTTGAAGTTGGTTGAAAGGAAACATCTCATAACCCTTACCTAGGCATTGTGTCTATCAAACTTAGTAACATTGAGCATCAATTCTAGCTGGGAGACGAAGTTTATTTTCGATGCGAAAAATTCGAATTAGCCTAACGATGTGCGTGAGCTGTTCCATATATCGTTAGTGTAATGAAAAATAGTTAGATTGTGAAAAAGATTTATTAATAGCTTTTCAAAATATTACCGTCCAACCCCAATGCACTTTAAATGCAATCAGGTGAACAAGCTTTCGAAACATTTAAAAATGTAGCTTGCGGGAAATTGATAAATAACCGCCGAAATGCTTAGACGGCATCGTCTGCAGTGTCCAGTTTTCTTCCACGAAGCATTTATTTACACCCGAAATAAAAAAAAATTGCATGGAGCAAAATCTGGGCTGTACGGAAAATGGGGTAACATTTTTACCCCCGAAGTGTATTATTATAGTCCAAGGTTCTAGCAGCTTTGTGAGCAGGCGAGTTATCTTGGTGCAAAAGAATATCCCACCAAAATAATATGATAATCATAATATGTTGCCAAGACGAGAGCAAATGGCTCGCACTGTCAAAAAATTATCAAATCTCTACTTTACTAGCCTTACTTCACAAACTTCTACACCTTAGTTAAAATATGTATGTGGCTAGGCTGTTTCGCTGCAGTTACATGGGCGCTAGGTGAAAAATGTATTCACTGTTCATTACTTTCCTGTTAAGCAATAGTTCTTGTAGTAACTAAACAGCCAAGCCTCATACATATTTTGACTAAGGTGTAGAGTTTGTGAAGTAAGGCTAGTAAAGTAGAGATCTGATAATTTTTTGACAGTGCGAGCCATTTGCTCTCGTCTTGGCAACATTTTACATGAAAATGTTTTTGGTGGGATTTGACTTCTTTTTGTAGGTTGCCTAAGCCATATTTTTTTTTTATTTTGTTCATTTTTTCTAGTTTGAGATTTTTTTTTTGTTTGTGTACTAATACTAGCTTGCATACCAAATTTCAGCTTTCTGGGACTTCAGGAAGTACCCCAGAATTTTGATGACCATCAGTGAGTGAGTCAGTAACGAAATCAAGGTTTTTTATATATAAATAAAATCTAAAGTATAAGACCTATACGATTGAAACTTTACGTATTTAATAAGTCAACTATTTACATCACATCCCGAGAATTATGTTTATCTGGCATAATCCAAACCCTAATTATAAGGGTTCAAAAAACGGCGAAGCGTTTCGAGAAAAGGTAGGTAGTGCCCTACTAGCGCTTCGCTTGGCTCGTCTTGGCGGGGGCACTGCCGTGCCCCCAGACCACGGACACTCCTTGGTCGCTCTCTATTTAAAAATATTTAAAAGAAGAACTATACGTAGATGGCCAACGATGTTCACCATGGCGATTTATATAGAAATTACCCGTCAATTCAAAATAGTTTATAGAAAAAAGAGATTGTATTTATTCTGTGGTGCGGTGCTCAGACCTGTCGCTTACCGAGTCACAAAAGTTCCGCCTCGGAGTTTTCCAAAGAGCAATAAAGCGCAGCATTCTGGGTGTAAAACGACAGGATAGAATCAGGAACACCACGCTGCGTTCTAAAACGGGTATATGGCTGCCAGGCTTAAATGGGATTGGGCGGGTCACGTAAGCCGCATGCAGAGTGACCGCTGGTCGAGAGTCTCCACGCAATGGGTGCCTGAAGATGGATGGCGTCGCCGAGGACGGCCCAGAAAGAGATGGCGAGATGATCTAGACGCATACCACGAGGGCTGGTTCGAGGTGGCGCTGGATAAAAGCTCCTGGAAGGACTTGGGGGAGGCCTTTGCCCAGGAGTGGGACAGCACAGGGTAAATTAAAAAAAAAAATATTCTGTGGCTAACAATTTTTGGAACAACCTAGGTATGTATGTTACACAAAAAACAATTAATGTATTGGCCACTGTGCTAAGGCTTGACGTCTAATAAATTCTTCCAAATAATATAATGAAATCTTCAAGATCAAAATCTAAAGCCAAGATCTCCAGTCGCCATCTATCTCGTAGGTAATGTTTATTTGAAATGCGCCAAGTTTCTGTTCCTAACGTCACCCATTTGTTAGAGTATTCACTGTTGGCTTATAAATATTGAAAAGGTTTTTGTTCCTTTGAATTTATTGGTTTGTTGGTAGAAATATTAGGTAGTTTATGGTTACACGTGAATATATTACTGAGTTTCATTGCTAAAAGACAATAATTTATTGAGTACTGGGTTGTTTTATGATAAGGTAAGATGCTATGTCTGTGGAATTTTTCGATGACTTTGCACGTTTGGTGAGTAGATCATTTAGGTCGTCTTCGTGTCGTTCTAAGGCTATAATGTAGAATCTTGAACATAGTCGCACTGTTGCTGACCTATGGGTCTTTTATCGGGTACATTTCGGAGAGTCATCATCATCATCATCATCATCATGTTAACCTTTAGACGCCTACTGCTGGGCATAGGTCTCCCCAAGGGGGAGTTCAGCCGTTAATGACATGCTTCGCCAATGCATGTTGGCGTAGTAGGTGTTATGGGTATCATTCACGAGTAAACCGGTTCATCCTAGGCAAGCGTGCTCCACGTTAGGTCGTATCATCACTTAAGATACGGTAGTACTAATACTTATACTGTGCTTAAGATCAGGTGAGTCGCGGCTTAAAGCAAAACTATAAGGATTAAAAAAAAATCGGTAAGGTGACATACCAACCGGTCTATTCTGTAAAAATATCCCTAGGTGGATTTAGATAAAATGAGCTATTAAGGGGCCCGCGGGGAGATCAGTTGTTTTTAAATATTGTATGGATAGAATACCTAGCCTTGGTGGTAATGAGGTCGTAGAAACTGGGTTTCGGAGGTCAGATGGGCAGTAGCTATCAGTAACTGTTATCCATGTGTATCAGGTAAAACTGGAAGTCCAACAGATGAGAGAAAGCAGATAATGATAACTAAGAAGTTATAAATAAGTTTTAATATTCCTTGTCATATTTTTTGTGAGGAGCTCGTGGATAAGTTAAAGCTGTGGTCCGTGGTTGGGTAATCATCAATTTCATACCGAGTCCCCTTCGTGTCCTGGAAAGTACGTAAGTAAAGTCTTTACTTGTCTCTATCATTTGTAGATCAGAAGCCAGAAAGTCTGACAACCAAGCTCACTCAGCTCACTCAGCTCACAAAGGTAGTATGTCCATTCTGTTACAATCTCCCTCGGCGAACACCTAGGTGAAGTGAGCTGTCATCCGATTGTTGTGTTTTGGAAATCCTTGGTCTTACCAGAGAGTATCGTACAGTGTTGCTTAGTAAATGGGTTGTTTAGATATGCAGTTGCTTCGAATAAAACACTAGTATTCAGCTGTATTTGGATAGGCTGGAAGCCGACACCAACATAATTCAGACAAGGCTTCGCAAGTGTTCATGTATGCTAAAGAATGAGTCTATTATTTTAAGTTTCACTAATTTGTATGTGCAACCTAGGGCGCCTTCAAATTAGCGATTTGCTGTAGCGCGACAGCAGCGCGACAGCAGCGCGACAGCAGCGCGACGGCAGCGCGACGGCAGCGCGCTGCTTTGTAAATCCATACAAAGCAAGTCGCGCGACGGCAGCGCGACTGCGGACGGCAGCGCGATGGCAGCGCTGCTTTGTAAATCCATACAAATCAAGTCACGCGACTGCAGCGCGACTGATAGCGTCGCAGTCGCGCTGCCGTCGCGCGACTTGATTTGTATGGATTTACAAAGCAGCGCTGCCATCGCGCTGCCGTCCGCAGTCGCGCTGCCGTCGCGCTGCTGTCGCGCTGCTGTCGCGCTGCTGTCGCGCTGCTGTCGCGCTGCTGTCGCGCTGCTGTCTGCTGGCTAATTTGAAGGCGCCCTATACCACACATTAAAACCCCATAACACAACAAATGTCGCCTAAATGATGTACAAATAGCAGCAGACAATATAAAGCCATTTCAATGTATTATGATTGATAACACCAAACATTTTCCATATTGTTAGAGAACACGCGAAGTAATATTTGTTACGCGTATATTTAAGCACGATCTATTGCCCAGACAAAAGTAATAAACTGAAAAAGGTCATATTATATTGTGGCTTAGAATTGAAGGACATGGAATGGTTTATGAAATCTGATACCCTACTCAAAGTCAAAGCATTTATCACCATCACCACATATTATAAAACAATGTCCCGCGTCGCGTCTATCTGTCTGCCTGTTTGTGATAAACTCAAAAACTCTTGAACAGATTTTCATACGGTTTTCACCAATAGAGTGAAATGACGTAGTGATATGAATGTGTTAGGGTTTTGTGTAAATTAACTTAAATATGGATAGTTAGGGATTTTTAGGGAATTAATTGGCGAGTTTGAACCGCATTATGCTGGTTTTTTTAGTTCGAGAATTAGTCTTCTTTTTCAACCGACTTCAAAAAGAAGGAGGTTCTCAATTTACCGTATGTTGTTTTTTTTTTTGTATTCGTTTCGCGTTTTCTCCGGCAAATGTACATAGATTTTGGAAATTCTTTTTTTGATGGATAGGGTATACCTCAGGAGTTAACATATCGAAATAAATTTTATCGAAATTGAACTAGCCCTTTTTGAAAAAATCATAAAATACCCAAAAATTTTACATAGACAACGTTTTAATTTCTTCTCTACGAAGAATCTTTGGAGTAGTTACTTTCAATCTCTGTTTTAACTGTGTTGCCGTTTCTTTATGGATTTGAATGAGACGGAGGTACTGAAAAGCAGGAAATGATAAGCTTTTTTACAAAAAAAGATAAAACTGAAAAGTGAAAAATAACTTTAGCACATGACTTTTTTCTAGTTTCGGAAATCGGTGGCAATACAAAACAACAAACAGAACGAAGCCACCAACTTCCAAAACTAGATAAAAGTTATGTGTGTTCTGTGCTAAAGTTATTTTTCACTTTTCAGTTTTTGAAGGCGGTTGTCTTATTTTGTAAAAAAGCTTTTTTTACAAACTATACAATGCACAGTTACTGTTGATTTTTCATCCAACTACTACAGCGAACACAGTACAGTACAGTAAAGTGACATCACTGAACAATTTACCTAAGTATTACATTTTATGACTGTTGCTAATTGTTTCTATAACCATTAAAGATGCTGCAGACTCCATTTTATTTAAAGTTACTGAAGCAGGCAACCATTTTAATTAACCAAAGTTATTTGTACAGGATTGACCTTTTAAACTTATGGGCGTTTTCTATTCTTGTATATTAATACAGTAGTAAGAGTGAAGCTATAGCAAAAATTGCTTCATTAAAATTATAGGGTTCTAGTTGATGGTATATTTTATTACAAAGCTGAAGAAATGCGTTGTTTTTGTTTGCGAAAATCACTACCAGTCCGATTCTAAAAATCTTTTACTAATAGAAAGCTACGTAAACCATGAGTCTTATAAAGTACTAGCTGACCCGACAGACGTTGTCCTGTCCCGATCTACCTACTTACCTGCCTATTTACCTACACCTACCCTACACCTACCCTACACCTACCCTACACCTACCCTACATCTACCCTACACCTACCCTACACCTACCCTACACCTACCCTACACCTACCCTACACCTACCCTACACCTACCCTACACCTACCCTACACCTACCCTACACCTACCCTACACCTACCCTACACCTACCCTACACCTACCCTACACCTACCCTACACCTACCCTACACCTACCCTACACCTACCCTACACCTACCCTACACCTACCCTACACCTACCCTACACCTACCCTACACCTACCCTACACCTACCCTACACCTACCCTACACCTACCCTACACCTACCCTACACCTACCCTACACCTACCCTACACCTACCCTACACCTACCCTACACCTACCCTACACCTACCCTACACCTACCCTACACCTACCCTACACCTACCCTACACCTACCCTACACCTACCCTACACCTACCCTACACCTACCCTACACCTACCCTACACCTACCCTACACCTACCCTACACCTACCCTACACCTACCCTACACCTACCCTACACCTACCCTACACCTACCCTACACCTACCCTACACCTACCCTACACCTACCCTACACCTACCCTACACCTACCCTACACCTACCCTACACCTACCCTACACCTACCCTACACCTACCCTACACCTACCCTACACCTACCCTACACCTACCCTACACCTACCCTACACCTACCCTACACCTACCCTACACCTACCCTACACCTACCCTACACCTACCCTACACCTACCCTACACCTACCCTACACCTACCCTACACCTACCCTACACCTACCCTACACCTACCCTACACCTACCCTACACCTACCCTACACCTACCCTACACCTACCCTACACCTACCCTACACCTACCCTACACCTACCCTACACCTACCCTACACCTACCCTACACCTACCCTACACCTACCCTACACCTACCCTACACCTACCCTACACCTACCCTACACCTACCCTACACCCACCCTACACCTACCCTACACCTACCCTACACCCACCCTACACCTACCCTACACCTACCCTACACCTACCCTACACCTACCCTACACCTACCCTACACCTACCCTACACCTACCCTACACCTACCCTACACCTACCCTACACCTACCCTACACCTACCCTACACCTACCCTACACCTACCCTACACCTACCCTACACCTACCCTACACCTACCCTACACCTACCCTACACCTACCCTACACCTACCCTACACCTACCCTACACCTACCCTACACCTACCCTACACCTACCCTACACCTACCCTACACCTACCCTACACCTAACCTACACCTACCCTACACCTACCCTACACCTACCCTACACCTACCCTACACCTACCCTACACCTACCCTACACCTACCCTACACCTACCCTACACCTACCCTACACCTACCCTACACCTACCCTACACCTACCCTACACCTACCCTACACCTACCCTACACCTACCCTACACCTACCCTACACCTACCCTACACCTACCCTACACCTACCCTACACCTACCCTACACCTACCCTACACCTACCCTACCCTAACCCTTAACATTTGGATGGGGGATGAAAAAAGGGGTAAAAAAAGGGGATGTAAAATAGGTGTTGGCCTATTCTCAGACCTACCCAATATGCACAAAAAATTTCATCAGAATCGGTCAAGCCGTTTCAGAGGAGTACGGGAACGAAAACTGTGACACGAGAATTTTATATATTAGATTTCATTTTTTTAAAAGGGGAATCTGTAAGAAAAGTCGCTCGGACGAAGTCGCGGGCAAAAGTTAATTATTAAAAGTTGATGGGATGTAAAACGAAAGTGCATATCCTTCTCTGTATATTCTAAGTTCAGGGCCGTAAAGTTTATTATTTGCGTTAAATATTTTCCAAGGACTACTTGACTAAATATGTTGTTTTAAAGTATTCAAATATCACAAAACGTTTAAAGGTAAAAGGCAATCGTTTGTCTTGGTATGGGCATATGAAGAGAAGTGATGAAACGAGTGTGACCAAAAGAGCTATGAATGTCAGAGTTATGAAGAGGGAAGTGTCCTACTACGGGTATTTCTTGCCTAAAAGGATATTTCAAACACACGTCACCGCTATATGGTTGAAGTTCCACGGTGTCGAACCAAGCGCTTTGACTCCACATTTATTGTGCGAACTGCCAGACTGTGGAATTCCTTGCCCGCCTCTCTGTTCCCTGATAAGTATAATCTGGGTATCTTCAAGGCACGAGTGAACCGGTTCATCTTAGGCAAACGTGTTCCAACTTAGGCTGCATTATCACTTACGATCAGGTGAATTGCGGTCAAACGCTATTTAATAGTAAAAAAAAAAAAAATTGTTATACAGTACAAACTAGTTAAAATTAATAAAGTAATTTGAATTTGATTATAAATGTGAACGGATGGAGACGGCGCGCAAAGCGAAAGAAAGAAGAATGATATGAAGGAAAAGGGAGTTACTGATAGTATGCCGATTGACAGGACGGAATGGAAAAAGAAAACTTGTAGTGCCGACCCCAATTAAAAAGGGCTACGATGGCAAGGAATACAATGATGGTGGATATTACGAAATTCATAAACATTTTGTACCTACTCAATGAAAGTTGTATAAGAATCCATACTTATATTTATGCGAAAGTGAATATATTTGTTTGTGTTTTTGTTAAACTTTCACTGGTAAACTACTTGAACCACAACAAAGGATATTGACTTCTTTTTATTACGCGTCTTTGTCTGTATTCGCAATAACCGACATTCATGCGGTCGAAGTAGCGGGCCAAATGCTAGTGGGTAATAAAGGTATAATTATTCGAAACAGTTTATGTTAGTAATTTGGTTGAATTCGTAATAATTTATACGTTTCTTAATGGCGTACAATTGTGTGTTCGTTGTATTAAATTTGCTACAAAATAAATAGCTCCTAATTATAACATAATATTACAACGTTTCGTGTTCTCTCTATTAAAGTTAATTTTATTGTAGTATTTAAACTTAATAGCTGTAAATTAATGGCTGTATATTTGAGTAAAAATAGCACAGCAACATGAATTTTATCATTAATTAGCATCTTTTATTTACTATTGTCATAAAAAGACCTTTAAGACGCGGTCCTATTGAAAACGATTAAATAGGTGTCTATTAGCTATTTTATACTTTAAAAAGAGCTACAGTTTGCAGGATTAGACAGAAATGGCATTACTATTGGAATGGAAATAGTTTTACTATCCGGCAATGGCAGTTTCATATATATCCAAAACTTTTGCTTAGTACTTACAGATTTAAAATCAAATAGCGTCATTGTAATATTGACGCTATTTGATTTTAATTCGAAGACGAGACATTTTGACGAGGGTGTACGTGTCGCTTGTACAGAACGCTGATTATGCCAATTTTCTCTTTTCACATACTATAAATATAGTTGTAAATTAAATAAATATGTTTAACAGTAGAAGTGTCTGAGCTAACTTATTGACGAAAATTATATAAAATAGACAATCATTTAGTCAATCAACATCATCATCATAATGTAAACATTAAAAAAGGTAAGGTAAACCTTTAGACGCCTACTGCTGGGTATAGATCACCCCCCAAGGGGGGTTCAGCCGTTATCCGCCATCTTTTGCCGATGCATGTTGGCGATCGCAGTAGGCTGACCATACTCTGGCTAATATCCCTCTGTCGCCTTCTACGACAACCACGGGTAGAAATAATGGAGTAGTGCTATTTGTGGTCGGCACCCTACGGCTTAATCAATACAAAACAATAATATTTTACCAAGGAAAATTAATCATGAAAAACTGAAGAAATTTATCAACGAACACTGCCCACTTAAAAGTTCATAAGCACTTAGGGTCGCTATACAGATTAGGGCATTTTCAATACAACTTCTGATGACGTTGTATTGAAATTGCCAAACCGAATTTACCGACCCGCTTTTGTGTATATCGACCCTAACGCACAAGTATATTGAAAAATGTAGTACTTCAAATAAAAAAAAACCCGAAAGTACTTTATATATCAAACTTCCAGCGATAAACTAAGTCTGTCACATCGAATAAAACTTTCGTCGCAGAGGTCATTGCCTAAGCAACTCGACCATTTCTAAATATAGTCTACGAGGGAAGAAGCCGAGATAGACGTCGTGTCGCGCTACTATCGGAGAGAGTTAAGTATAATACGATGTGATTAGGATCCTAGCAAAGTATACTTCATTCATTAGAACATTAGACAAATATCCTTGTGTTACTGTTGATGAAATTATATAAATGGCTCAGTACACAAAATATTAATTCTATTAAATAATTTATAGAGCTATTTGCTGACCCGACAGACGTTGTAAAATCCTACCTACCCTTTTTTTCGTGAATTTTTCCAACTTTCTCACCGTTTAAACCGCTTCTGGACTTCCGCAAATATTTTAAGACCAAAATTTGCCAAACCGTTAAAGCCGTTGTAGAGTTTTAGCGAGACTAACGAACAACGATTCATTTTTATTACATAGACTAGCTGACCTGACAGACATTGTCCTGTCAATTGATTTTTCAATTTTCTCACTGTATAAACTTTCCCTGGACTTCCACAAATATTTCAAGACCAAAATTAGCCAAATCGGTCCAGCCATTCTCGAGTTTTAGCGAGACTAACGAACAACGATTCATTTTTATTACATAGATAGATAGAAGAAGAATAGAAATGATAAGTATAGAGTTATTTATGGAGATATGCTCCAGCAATAGACTAATATTATGTGATAAATTTGCATGCTATGTATCTTTAGCAAAACATGTACGCAATAATTTAAATGTAACACCTGTAATACCATGTTTCAATGCAAATAAAGGAATTTAAATTTTGATTTGATGTCGTGATTGTTGTGTTGTTGTTTGTGCAAACACTTCTTGTACAGTCAACAGCAAAAGTAGATGATCAAAATCAGAAATTCAATACTAATTTACTAACACTAATTTATATAATTTATTACTAGTTTATTTATTAAAAGTATGTGATTGTCACACGCATACTTTTGAATCACTTCGACGCCACACAGTTCTGACGCGAACTCCGTTCATTAGTATTGAATTTCTGATTTTGATAATCTATTTTTGCTGTTGACTGTACGCTATAATAATGTTTCCTGCGTACTTGGCTAGTATCCATTGAGATTAGCAACCGTGATCGAAATTGTGCAACTCACAATTTTAAATTATATTTCGAAAAAGCTACAGCATCGTATACTACATACACACCTCAGGCAAATTATTCAAAAGACCGATGAATACAACCAGCCTCTGTGCTTTGCGTATGTAGACTACGAGAACCCTAAGCAATTCTTCAACCTGAATAAGATCAAAATCATGTACAATGGTCATGTCTTCCCAAGACCCGTAGTCGTAAATGGTGCTATTCTCGAGGTTGTGCAAGAATACATATATTTTGGGGAGAATATACAACGGGGGTGGCACAACTTCGAGAAGAAGATGGCTGTCAGCTAATGGATTTGGGTTGCCCAAGACCGAGTTGATTGGCGATCTCTGGGGGCCTACGTTTAGCAGTGGACGGCAATCGGCTGATATGATGATGATGACCGAAATTGAGTCAGGAGAATATATATCATTCTCGTAATTTCAATGCTGCTAGCATGTAATAATGTCTTTAAATGGCAAGCAAGCCGACTGATGCTTCTGATGTTACCGTACTGTACCGGCTTTGAAGAAGCGTTGCCATCCCAGAAATAAAGTTGAAATATCTCATGTGCCTGTAATTGCTTCAAACCTTTCAACCAGATGTTTTTTCTGAATGGCATTGCGCAGGTAAACCCAACGCCGGAGGGAGACCCAACGCCCGGTCCCTATTTCTAGGGACCGCGACTCTGAAACCTCGGGCAAGTGGCCCGACCGGCCCCGTCACGGACTCCTTGTGTCCCCATGTCGGGGTGAACATAGACGACCACCGAGCGGGTCGAGGTGGTGCGGAGTGTGGGATGCACTGCCACACGCGGCTCGCGTCTTATACTTTGCTGCAGAAATAGGTACGGTGATTACCATTTAGCTAGACTAGTTATTTCCCCAACCTCTATTTCAAACCAGTCCATATCTCATATCATTGTAAAACAAATACTGTACATTTTACATAATACAGCACTAATTTCTCAGACGGAAGACGTTTAGACTGAATTCAATTAACACTACATACGCGTGTAGTGTTCACTCGCGGAGCTATGATGAACATACAGCATGATAAATTGTGTTAGCTCATATAAGGTTGAACACTTTAGTAATAAAGCTCGCAGGTGCTGGTGGCTAAAGAAAATTTGGATCGATCGGTCAAAGTTAGGCTTTGCTTACCGGGGTCGCTCTGTGTATGGGTGACGTTCCATTTCATACTTCCCCTCCGGAAAAAAATAAGTTCAATTTTGAACCAAAGTCGGCTGATCCGTTTTGGCTGAACTGAAGCCGATAAACGTAGACAGGTTGCACGTTTCCGGACTTACGAAATTAAAATTATTCTTGGTTTTTAAGGCGGTTGTCTTTTTTGTGAAAAATTTTTCAGTGGGTCTATGTTTACCTTTGTTAGTTCAGTTGCCTTTATTATGCTACCTCCTTCCATCGTCGTTCTTAATAAAGTAGAGTTCACCTGTCTGTACCATTACGCAGTATCGACGAGATAGTTACGTGTGGTTTTTGATGGATTCCCTCCGGATACCACTAGCAAACTTTTGAAATACATATTCATGAGTTCATCGGGCCGGTTGTATCGATATTCTGATAGTAGTTGCGCATGAGTGGCTCACCGTACATCATTCATTTCCCTATAGTAAAGTTGGCTTCGTACACAAAGTGTTATTTTGCATCATTTTAAATTCTTGTACAGGAATGCTTAGCTACGAATATTAGAGTAGGAAGTATCCTACTCCAATATTCGTAGAAGCAAACCCGTAAGCGCGAAGTATTATTTGGAAACCAAAGTTATTTCTTCTACTCTTACTCGTCTTAGTTCAGGAAAATTTGTATTTGTTGCACTTACTTTACACAACAGTATTGCTGGTTATAGTTTTTGTTCTAACGATGGATTCTGAATTTTCAATCTACTTGAAAACTTCTTCAAAGTCCTCATCATCATCTTTCTGTCCTTGTTCCATGTTAGTTTCGGTCGGCACAATACGTTTTCTTCTTCCATTTCGTCCTGTCAACCGCTATGCCATCACAGTTTTACTTTTCAGTCATGAATATTATTCTTCACACAATCTATCTACCATTTCTTAGGCTGTTACCAGACCAATCGATCGATCGTCGATCGACGGCATCGATCAATGGTAGAATTTATTAGTCGACGTCGATCGAGGTGCTTGATTATTATCTGATAGATTATAGCTGGGGTTAATCAATAGATATCGACCGATGCCATCGACCGGCAATCGATCGATTAGTTAGTGGAACGGTATCCGTCGATAAGCCAAAGCTACCATACCAATCGATCAAATTTTATCAATGTCGATTGATGTAGTAACACCCTTACGTTTTTAAAAATATTGATTTAGGTCCTTTAACAAATACGATAAAGCTCATTTTAGTTAATGATTGAAACCCAGCACATAATCAATCTTCGTCACTCCAGTTCCATCTGTTTTCTCTTTTAAATGAAAGACTTTTTTTTAATAATGATTGAAACTTATCACACAATCGATCTTTGTAGAAAAAAAAACATCATGTACTCCAAATGAGTTTTTCATTAAATTCCACTGATCTTTTAAATTAGGGACAAAATAATTGCAATTTTATTCAATGCCTTCAACATGGAGGCTTTCTCATTACTCTTAATAATGATTGAAATCCATCACTGAACCGATTTTCGTCGCTAGAATTTACTTAATGGCCTATGATCTTGGATTTGCCAGGACTCTGTAATTTTAGTATTGCTGTTTTGAGAATACTTAGAGTGCCTGTTTAGGTTAAATGTTAAGCCTACTTGCTAGTTGGAATAATGGGACCGACGCAAAGGAGGAGTATTGCGTTTATCAGTCTATGTATGTATACGTTTGTTCCTTTGTGGCACTCTAGAGACCAAACGCGTGGGTCGATTTTGATAATTCTTTTTTTTTTTTTTATCTGTTGATAGGCATACGTTTGACCACTATCTCACCCAAGAAGCTTATAGATAAAAGTGGAGGCAACACTCTAAATACCTAAGTGAAGCCAACTGTGGGCAGACGCTCTCTTTCTGAATGCATACATAAGATAAAGAAAACACATATCACTGTCTCGTTCTTATGTATGTATTCAGATAGAGAGCATCAGCCCACAGTTGGTTTCAAACTTTTGTTCCAAGTGTTGGCTCCATTTATACCTATATCTTCATGATCTCACCTGATGGGAAGCGATGATGCGGTCTTACGTTAATTGTTACGCCTTAATCTCGCGAGTGTCACTAAAGACATGTTAGTATTCAAAATTCAACATGGCGACCACCAGACGCCATGTTGTGAAAAAGAAAACAATAAAAGTCGACGAACTATACTATGTTGGGTATCATTGAATACATTTTTTTTTTATTAAAAATCATCTTTATGTTTCTTTTACTTTTTTTTGTTTCGAATGTCCATTTAAGATCTATAACGATTTAAAGTTTGTTAGCAACCATTCTCACTAAAAATATCATTGCTTATAATAAAGCTGTGATAAAGAAATTGTATAATCGCGTAAATGGTTAGCCATTATGTTTCTCTATGATGTTATCACGTAAAACTATCGTCCGTAAACCGACTTTAGAGACAACCAATTTTTTTAGTTATGTTTTACATGATACTGTTAAAAACACAAAATAGTAATGCTAAAAGTGATGTTATCATCATCATTATCATGTCAATCTTTAGACGCCCCACTGCTGGGCATAAGTTTCCCCCAATTGGGGGGGGTTAAGCCGTAATCGCCATGCTTGGCCGATGCATGTTGGCGATCGCAGTAGGTGTTATGGTACTTAGAAGGACGCTGCTGCCCATCCTCTGTTTAATCCCTGGGTGCAACCGGCACCGCACGGCCTAAAATGATGTACAGTGACCGTCTTGCGTTGTAGGCAGTCATTGTACTTATTTAGAAAGAAATGAGTTTGGAGAGTTTCATCATTTGTATCCGAAACTAAATCCACGTTTGTTTAAAGAGTATTATGTGACTTATTACCAAGTACTTACGATTATATTATTGCAGCTTTTAAACCTATTATTTACTATCAATATACAATTTTCAAAAACCTATTTCTATTGAGGAGAGGTTGTTATTGACTTTACTTTAAGGTAAGAAGACCACTGGTACTTTTAATAGTATATATTTAATTTTTAATTATTAATAAAATATATTGTGTCGCGTCTCGTCGCGCAAAAAACAAATTCGCACTTGTCGCGTTGGGTCGCACTCGCACATTGATTACGGCGGCTACGTAGGCCACAAGTAGATATAACGACTATTTGACATTTACGCGTCGCGTCGCAATATCGCGTTTGTCGTTCATGTAGAACAACGGGTTAGAAACCAACGGACGTTTTCGAATAAAATATAATTCATAATCATAATAAACACGACGTGCGCACTTAATTCATTAAATTAACTGGGTATTTTAAATTTTATTTTAACTTAAATTTAACTACTGTATGGCAATGCTAATTCTTTGGCCCAAGAAAAGGCCAGCCCTCTGGTCACGTGAAGAGTCAACCAGCCGCTTAGAAATGTCATTAAAATCAAGGTGAGCACTCGGACCCCATGGCCCTAGTGTTTCAACCCCAAACAGCTCAAACATATAACTTCCAAGAAGGTTGTTATATTTGCGCCGTTTGAGGTTTTCGGCACCTGCAGCAGCCGCCCCAGCACCAGAAAGAATTAGCATTGCCATTCAACGTGGTAATGCTGCTAGCCTTCTGGGCACTTGTCCCATTGTGAGCGATGCGGACGAGTTTTTCGATGCCCTGTGACCCGTCCATTGTACATAATATATATATATATATATATATTTAATTTACATACATATTTAATTCTTGTAAGAGTCAATAAAAATAATTTAGTCACTACTGTAAAATATAAACTGGTAGGGAAGTGTCTTCTGAGATACAGACTCACAACCTAGTTTAGGAGGCAATGCTTTTATGTAAATGTGTACTTACGTTGTTTTCAATAATCCATACTATTAATTATTAATATTATAAATGCGAAAGTAACTCTGTCTGTTACGCTTTCACGATTAAACGTCTGAACCGATTTTGATGAAAATTAGCATGTATATAGCTTGAACCCTGGGGAAGGACATAGGCTACTTTTTAATTCGCAACTTTGTCTGCATCCACTATAACCGACATTCACGCGGACGAAGTCGCGGGCAAAAGCTAGTGCATTATAATTCTATGCAATGAATGAATTTAAAATTATTAAGCTTTTTTGTAAGCTAATTATTTGTACGACGTCAAGACAAAACATGACTGTAACATAATTTTATGAAACATCTTGCATGCCATGTGTGTGTATACTCATGTTTTGGACAAAAAAAGGATTATGAATGAAACAGTTCAATAATTACAACAAAAAAATATATCGTAATCTAATCAGCCATTCGGTTAGTAAACTTCACGACGACGACTCTGTTTTTTATCTCTTTTGTTGAATGTACAGTCAGCAAAAGAGACAGGTATGCGGTCCATCGGAAATGGTTAAATTTTACTTAGAAACCGATGGATGTTTTCGAATGAAAAAATTGAATCACTGAAATGTTAATTCTCTATTAATTTAATTTAATTTTATTTAAAACTTCAAAGGTTTCTAAGTAAACTTTTTTTTTTTTTTTACTATTAAATAGGCTTTATAGCCGGGGAACGGGTGTAGAAAAACGCTGGTGCTATCAGGTTACTGTATATTTGCCAGATCACAAGTCACTACTTAACTAAATCTTAACTAAAGCTTAAACTTCGCGCGCACACATTCGCGGGTAGCGTCTTACACTCTACTTAACACACTGCCTACCTCATAAGAACTATATCGAACATGCGCGGGCGCCCTCCTACGGGCGACCGGGTAACCACTCTGGGTTGCCACGTTCACATTACACTCTGCCGCACGCTATACACTCCCCCTCGAGTTCTAGAGAACGTCCCCGCTCATGAACTCGCTCAAGGGACGCTGAACAGACTGAACAAACGTGTTTTCGTGGACGCCCTCTTTTACGTTTTGGAACCACGGGACGAGGAGGTGTACTGTCCCGGTTATGAAACCGAGTGAGGTCTGATACGTGATATTTTCCTAGCAAACTTTCAGGGCTATCTATGTTTGCTAAGAAGTATGCCGTGGGACTCACCCTCTTTACAATAACGTACGGTCCGTCTTTCTTCGGAATGAACTTAGATGTTATGTTCTTTGCTGCACTGCTAAGAACGTGTGACTTTAACAACACTTGATCTCCGACCTCAAAGATTTCGGCTGGTACAAAGGACTTATCAGCACATTCTTTACGTCGGTCTTGTTGTGCTTCAACTCTTTCCCTAACAGCAATGAAAGTGTTAACAAAGTTTTTCAAATAAGGAGTGATTTGTGGAATAAAATTATCTTTGTTAAGTATCGACCGAATATCGTGTTGGACGTCGAGGGGTGAGCGTAACTCTCTAGCAAACGTTAAGTACGCTGGAGAGACACCCGTAGTCTGACAAACTGCGGAATTCATGGCGAACCTTATCGCAGGTAGGTGCTGCGGCCATGAAGAATGGTTCGTTTCGACTAAACGTGACAACTGGAATTTCAAATCCCTATTTTTGCGTTCCGCTGGATTAGCTGAGGGATGATACAAAGGTAACAACTCTTGATTTATACCTAAAACAAACATACACTGCTGCATGACGGCAGAAACAAACTGAACGCCATTGTCTGACACAATGCGTCGAGGAAATCCGTAACGCAGGAAGAACTCTTCAATCAATATCTGAGCACACGCTGCTGAAGTTGCCTCCTTCAAAGCGTACAGCTCAGTCCACCGAGAAGCAGTGTCTTCTACTAACAATATCCAGCGTTCTCCATTATCTCCCACAGGAAGCGGACCGAATAGGTCAATGGCTAACACTTCTCCCCTTTGATTTAGAACAGGTGTCTGTAATAGACCTGACGGCTTTTTATTTGAGGATTTATACCGTTGACAGCTGGCGCAAGTTTTGATATACTCTGTTATGGCCCTACGCATGCCTGGAAAATAAAAACCTTGAGAGATTCTATTGTAAGTTCTGTCTACTCCATGGTGACCTGCTAAATCAGAGTCATGAGACTCTTTCATGATTTCGAGTCGTAAAGAAGTTGGAACTACCAGTTGTGGTTCTTCACTGTCTACGTCGGGACTGTATCTATACAAAACGCCTTGTTGCAGGAAGTAACCTCTTTCAGACCAACGCTTAAGACCTATAGACTCCGGATCAGATGTATCCTCTAGATCGCTAATGATTTTCTTAAGTTCTAGATCATCTAGCTGCGCACGTCGAAGGTCGGTAGCACTCCTAGCAGGTAAGTCAACGACTACAGAACAAACTCCACACTGATCCTTGGTTTCTTCTTTGCAGCTTGGCCGACTAAGCGTATCGGCAATGACATTAGCCTTTCCAGGCGTATACTGAAACTGAATGTTAAAGCATTGAAGCTTTAAAGCCCATCGAGCAAGTCTACCCGACGGCGACTTTAACGTAAGAAGCCACTTTAATGGCTGGTGATCGCTACCTATGATGACCTCGTGTCCTTCGATATAGCCTCTGAATCGATCGACAGCCCAGACAACGGCAAGAGCCTCACGCTCTGTAGTGCTGTAATTCCTTTCTGCTGGAATAAGGAGACGGCTGGCGTACTCTATGGGGCGTTCATCCTTGCCCTCGCCCTGTAGTAATACAGCTCCAATGGCGTAGTTGCTAGCGTCCGTTCTTAACACAAAAGGCTTACTGTAGTCTGGTTGGATGAGAAGCGCCGGAGAACCCCACGCGGACTCACACTCCTCAACAATGTCGTCTGTCAACATCTTATCTAACTCCGCCCGCATGGCCTCTTTCTTAGCAGGCGTCAACCTATACGGTGGAACAGCAATGGGCAGGTGACCGCCAGTATCAATAATATGTTCTGCGAAAGGCGTCGGGTCTCCCCCTGGCTTAAAGATATCTTGATGCTCTACAATGAGCTGCGCAAGTACCTCGCGTTGACAATCATTAAGTGAATTCGCCTCGTCATCCCGCAACACCTCTACAGCAGCACACGAAGATACAGATGACCGTGACACTCTCTCAAATTGGGTATCAAACTTTTGTTCACTATTTTCGGCAAAGTGCCAGCTATTCTCGCCGAAGTTGAAAACGAGATTGAATTTCGTAAGAAAATCTATGCCTAACAGGCTTTCATTACTGTTCGCTTCAGGAAAAATTAAAAAGTTAATGAATTTAGTTTTGTGTTTAAGTGTCACCTGTACCTCTGTGGTTAATACATTCATTTCCCTACTAACACCATCCGCCAACTTAGTTGACGGCACTAACTGATGTCCTAATTTGAGCAGGAGAGCGTAAAGCGTGTGACCGGCAATACAGCTTTTTGCTGCTGAATCTACCAAAGCAGTGCCACAATAACCTAAAACGCTTATATCTAACACAGGGCGACGAAAAGGTACAATACCGATACCGTATGCTTCTTCTAAACACTCACAGCTATTACAAGAATTACAATTATAGCAGCTCGACACAGACGTATTACTATTTACATTAACAACATTATCATAACTTAAACATTTATCCTTAGAACCAGGCACGCAAATGTTTTCATTAGGAATATGGTCGTCTAAAAACTCTAAAGCTAAACAATTATTGTTACTTGAGTTATCCGAACAATTATTTACGTTAACTAAATTATTATCAACAAAAGTGTTACAAAGGCCCTCTCTGACGACGTGCGTAGGGTTACCTTGAGTCGACACTTGCTTTGACGGGCTTACCGACGCCGACGGCTGCGGGGCAGCATGGGCGACAGCGGGGTTGCGCGGGAGCGAGCGCGAAAGCATGCGCCAGCGCGATAAGCCTGGCGCTCTCGAATTTCGAAGCGATGAGGCCTTGCTATTATTATTTATGGATCCGCTATGTTTCGTTAAGTTTATTGAATAAAACGCTGACGTCTGAGCCGGCGAACAGTTTTTACACTTCGATTTGATAACGTTCGCGGTACCACAACCGTAACACTTTATTTCACTTTCCGACTTTACTTTATCGCACTTATCGGACTTATCACTATTGCGCTTAAGCTTCTCGCACATTTCCTTGCGGTGGCCGAGACGCTTGCAGTACACGCAAAAGGGCTTCTTTTCCTTCGCTGCGGCGTCGGCGGCTAGCTCGGCGGGCTCGACGTTTGCGGCGCTGCCGGTACTTGAAGCATCGGTGATTGTAGGTACATCCCGCTGTGACGACGATGATGCGCGTTTGCTCGATTGCGCGTGAGACTTCGATGGGAATGCCTGTCCTTTTCTTGTTTCTTTTAAGGAATCTTCTACAAGGCGACACTTATGAAGTAGCTCGTCGAAGCTATTTACACATTCTCTCGTCACGCGTTTTCTAATGCGCGGGCTAAGTACACTGTATGCCATATCCAATTGAACTTTTTCCGAGAGGTCGTCCTCTGGGAATTTAGTTAACAGAGCACGTACCTTGGCGATAAACAAATCCGTGTGTTCGTCTTCTTGATCTAGGCTAAACAATTTCCTGTAGAGTCGGTGTGGTGGGTCATGCTCGCCAAAAGCCCCTTTTATTCGAGTAAGGGCCTCCGACCATGTGCTCGTCGACCTTTTAACACCTTGCCACCACACTGCAGCAGGCCCCTCCAACAACATTGGAAAACCGCGGAGAGCATTTTCGTCGGAAACGTTTACGCAATCCTTGTAGATAACAATCGCGTCTAAAAAGTTTTCCAATGATTCATCGGCACGTCCACCATAACGCGACGAGCATTTAGCGAAGTTTCCATTCGAGCTAAATGCAAGGCCCGATCCCTGTAGGGCCTCAGACACGTTAACGTGAGGTGTTGATGATCGTACTTCCCGTATTAGTTGTTGACAAAATTCACTTTGGGTTTGCTGGATTGATGTGATAAAACTCGCGAGGGTTTCTTGTGACATTGTAATATTAGCGGCACCGGCGTCTGCTGAGACATCTTCCGATCGAAGCTTCGGCATTTTTCTTTAGATTTACACGTTGGGCAGCCACTTATAGCCGGGGAACGGGTGTAGAAAAACGCTGGTGCTATCAGGTTACTGTATATTTGCCAGATCACAAGTCACTACTTAACTAAATCTTAACTAAAGCTTAAACTTCGCGCGCACACATTCGCGGGTAGCGTCTTACACTCTACTTAACACACTGCCTACCTCATAAGAACTATATCGAACATGCGCGGGCGCCCTCCTACGGGCGACCGGGTAACCACTCTGGGTTGCCACGTTCACATTACACTCTGCCGCACGCTATAGCTTGCGTTTGACCACAATTCACCTGATCGTAAGTGATAATGCGGCCTAACTAACCTAACCTAACTTTAACTATATCTGACGACCCTGCATACCTATCTCTTTTGCTGACTGTACATAGGTAAGTCTACGGACGCTGGACTCTCAGTAAGTACATCGTGCACTCTAACTGTATGTTTAATCCACTGATGGTTTAGATCACATGCAAATGCAAATTCAAATTCATTTAATCCTTTTAACCCTAAAACTCCCTCATTAGTCTCCAACTCAACATTTACTCCCCTCGAACTTCCTGTAACGGCCAACACTTTGACAGTTCATCTAACGTTTCAACTTTATTTTAATCCACAAACTCCTGACCACTTTGGAGCTCGGATCGTTCGCTAGGAATGTTCAAACTGCTACCTTCAGGTTTAGCATAATTAAGCACTTTACCGTTTGCGGTAACATCATGAAGTTTACCTTTTGCAAGTCACTTTCAGTAATATGTTTTAACGGGTGTAAAAAGTCTTTTAATAGAGTCAAAACTTACATAATCTACTTATCACTTCTTTTTTTTGTTATACAGGCTTTGAAACGGAGGAGCTCATGGCTAAGTTAAAGCCGTACAGATTGATTGGTAAAAGGTTAAGCTACACTTGCCGCGGTTGGTCTGTGGATGTGGGTGACCATCAATTTCAAATCGAGTTCCCTCCGTGCCTCGGAAAGCACGTAAAGCCGTTGGTACCGGCTATCATTCGTAGATCTTTGGCAGTCGTTATGGGTAGTCAGAAGCCAGAAAGTTTGACAACCAGTCTAACCAAGGGGTATCCTGTTACCTAGTAACTGGCTTGTGAAGGTCCGATAGGCAGTCGCTCCATGTAAAATACTGGTATTCAGCTGCATTCAGTTAGACTGGAAGTCGACCCCAACACAGTTGGGAAAAGGCTCGGCAGATCGTCAATCCATTTTTAAGTGAAGCATAACTATTATTAGTAACGAAATGATTTTTTTAACAATACAAAGCATTTCCTTGCGGTTTTCAAAAGGCCATTTTTAATAACAATTTGGATCACGTCCGGTCCGGCTAATGGAATTTGGTGATCCGTAAAATTTCCCTATTATTCACATAGGCGGAAAATGTCCTCAATGGACAAATGAGCTACAAGTGTGTCGGCCGGAACCTCCTTTTAGTAACTTCCGTAGTATTAATCGGTCCGGAAATTGTCCATTGCCTAATATAGGGCTTTTATAGAAACGGTCACAATAAGTAGTGTCCGTTCTTGGGCAGAATTACCCAACTTTCTGTGGGGAATAATTACCCTCCTTATCGTAGGGGACAAAAACCTTCAGCTGAGAATGTATAAAAGCAAGAAACAAAAAAACATTTTGATGTAATGATTGTTATGAGTATCCTTATTTATGATGGATTCAACAACTATAATTAGTTAGGTATATATTTTTTTTAAGAACTACCCAATATTTATTGGAATACTAGCACTTACCCCGTGACTATGTTTTTTGGTAGTAAAAATAGCTGGCGATATAATAAGCGATTTTACTTTCAGAATTAGACCAGTATTTCTGGAGTTTAGCGCGTTCAAACAATCAAACTCTTCAGCTATATTATATTAATCTTATATTTAAAAATCTTCTGTGCTTCTGTACGGTTGGACCGAGTTTGATGATTTTTTTTGTGTGTATTTGAGTGGATTCGAGAATGGTTTAGATTCACAATTGGACCCGGCAGGTGGCGCTATAGTCGAGTTGCAGCACAACGTCTGCCAGGCCTGTTAAATATAAGTATAAATAGATCAGCATAGAATATGTTTTTTTTTGCTTAGAAAGTGTACAAGAAAATACATTTTGGCAGGATCGTTGAAAGTTATAAGTTAACTAAAACAATTAGTTAACAAAATGACATATTGTAGCTAAAATGTTTACTCAAAAGGAGGTCATGCAAAATGGTCTATAGATCAATGGCGACGCAGTTGTGGTATTTTTATGGGGATAATACCTTTGTGCAAAGTGACATCAAAATAGGACATCGACAGAATTACGAAAAAATAAATTTTACGAAACTCTACATTTTTTGTTTGAGAAACTTTTGTACGTTTATGTACATATTCACCACACTTTATACTTCGATTCTCATTCTCACCAAAGCGCGAGATTAAGTTACTTCGCGGAACTTAGGACCAGTCACACATAATAGGTAAAAGTTCCTCCATTTCCAAGATTTCCTACATAGCATTTACTATTCATTGGGGAAACAATTCCATTCCTCATTAACAAAGAAAAGTAATCAAAAGTTACTATTTCATCGCTACAATTTGATTTAGTCAGAATATTGTAAACAGCCTTATAATTGCGTGACCTAATTTCCAAACATCAATTCCAAGTTATACCATCCAACAACTCCACCTGCCGATTTCAAACAAGGCATCTTATTCGCAAATTCTCAAGACGGAATAATTAGCTTTCGAGCAATTTCATTAAACAATTTAAACCTGACTACGATAATAAATTTGACTTATGACTGTGTGGAGTTAACTTTTGAATAGAGAATGTTTCAGAAATTCTATTAAGACAAGTCATGGAGTTTTGTGAAGTTAATAGCCTTTGGAGACTTGTTTACTGCTCAGCTTGTCATGTGGGTCTTTATTATGTTACCCTTTTATCTGACTGCTACGTTGGTGACTCGCGATTGCTGAGCGTGGGGGTGTCCTGAGTTTAATTCTCAGGTTTTCCATAGAGAATTTCTTAGGAGCGGCCTGGATTTTGAAAATTGATGACACCATCGTGCCTTGTAAAGCAAGTCAAAATTGGACCAGCCGTTTCAGGAGATTAGCTGGAACAAACAGACAGACAGAGTAAAATGTTAAAAATATGTTTTATTGCTATAAGTACCGTGTAAACGTTCAAATGCATTAATTTAAAAAAATATTGAAAAAATCAAAAAACCAGACTGCTGCGTACTAAAAAGATCAAAACAAGTCGAAGAATAAAAAATAATAAATATTTTTTTGGTTTTGAACGATCGTGGTTCGCAGCAGTCGGTTTTTTGTTTTTTTTCAAATATTTTTTTGTTTACTAGCTTTTGCGACTTACAGCGAATACATACGAAGTCGCGGATTAAAAAGTAGCCTATGTTTTTTTTTGGGGTTCAAGCCTGTACAAAATTTCAACACAATCGGTTCAGTAGTTTTGTAGTAAAGCGCAACAAACAAATAGGTACCTATATATCTCACTATCATTACATATATTATAAAACAAAGTCCCTCGCCGCGTCTGTCCCTATGTATGCTTAGATCTTTAAAACTACGCAACGGATTTTGATGCGGATTTTTTTAATAGATAGAGTGATTCAAGAGGAAGGTTTTAGTATAATTTGTCAAGCAGGCGAAGCCGCGGGCATCAGCTAGTAAAATATAATATAGAAAACAGGAAGAAATATTTGAAACTAGCTTTTGCCCCCGACTTCGTCCGCGTTAATGTCGGTTATCGCGGAAGCAGACGAAGTTGCGGATTAAAAAGTAACCTATATCCTTCCCCAGGGTTATAGCTATTTCAATAGGTACTAAATTTCATCAAAATCGGTCCTGCCGCTTTATTGGGAAAGTGTAACAGACAGAGTTACTTTCGCATTTTATAATATAATAAATAAATACATAAATACATAAATAAATATAAAATATTAGTAAAATTAGTATATTAGTATTAGTATATACTAGTATTAATATTAGTATATTCATATATTATTAGTATTAGTAATATTAGTAATTAGCAATTAGTAATAAGTGTTTAGTTAATTAGTAATAGTAATTAGTAATGAGTAATATTAGTAATTAGTACCTATATTAGTAGATATTAGTATGGATATAACAATGGACAGATGGAATCGACAGTATTCATTAAAAAAAAACTCGTTACTAAGCCAAAGCCGTATGAATCGACCGGTCAGGATGATTAAGCTACGCTTGCCGCGGTCGGTCCGTGAATGGGTGACCATCCATTTTATACCGAGACCCCTCCGTGCTTCAAAAAGCACGTAAAGCCGTTGGTCCCGGCTGTCATTCGTAGATCTTTGACAGTCGTAGGTAGGTAGGTAGTACCAAGGAGTATCGTGTTATCCAGCAACTGGGTTGTGGAGGTCCGATAGGCAGTCGCTCCATGTAAAACACTGGTATTCAGCTGCATCTGGTTAGACTGGAAACCGACTCCAACATATTTGGGAAACGAGTAGGCAGATGATGATGATGAGTGCATTCCTTAAAAAGCTAACTGATCTAAAAATCGAATAACATAAATAAAAAAACCCCGAAACATTTACTACAAAACAATTGTTTGACATCATTCAATTTACCCGACCAGAGATATGGGTCAGGAAATGAAATATCTATGGGGGCATATGAACCGAAAAAAAGGAATGCTTCGTTTAAGCTTTTAGGGTTCACTAGCGAAACAAAGTATTTATTCCGAATTTTCATTTTTGCTATCACAAGAAAACGTAGGAATTACAATAATTGTTTCTTTTTGCAAATTTAGTGTGTATAAGTCTAAATCATCATTTTGTGCTAAAGTTATTACTGCGTTGAGACGACTATTGAAGTTATGTGAGGACTACGTGATGGTTCATGGGCTTAGGTACACCATTAGTAAGAGTGAGTTTCTTGTTTTTAAAGTCGGCGTCAAAGGCGATGTGAATATATTGCTCATCTCACTGGAAAATACACCCTTAAATCTGTATGTCTATTTTATTACAATCTTCCTTAGTTAACAGTCCATCCGTCTGCTCTGTCAATCCCTAGCATCGAGACGGATAACAGCTCACTTCACCTAGGTGTTCAGCGAGGGAGATTGTAACAGATTAGATCTACGAGTTACATAATTTAAGTACCTGGGCCACTGGGTCACTGAAAACCTATATGATGAATTGGACATAGAAAGGGAACGCAGAGTAGTAGTGTGGTATATGACAACCCGCAGATTTGCATGATGTACTCATGAGGTTGAAATTACCCTCTTTCTAGCCTATTACCAAAGTTTCTACACCTGCAGTCTCTGGGTCATGTATACACAGAGGGCATACAGCGTTCTGCGTGTTGTAACAAATCTACTTAATCCTAGCAGAATAAAGGATGAAATCGAAACGTATCTAGATCGTTTCGCTGAGTTTATACAAAGAAAACAGTAAAAAAGAATGGTAAATGGTATTATGAATGACACGTGTTAGTATAGCATGTATGTACAATAATGCTTTCGAATGCTTGTACCTGACGCGCTACAGAACCGCGGTTCTAAAGCGCATTAGTCGCATTTGTCGATGCGAAGGTGGCAGATTTCTACGCAATTACCCGTAAGCGTTGCGCCTCTTTGCGGCACAGAACTCGTGAAAGCTCCCACAGCATGCTGAGGACATTAAGTAACCGGTGGGACTGTTCAATGATCGGCCGATGGGTGGGACTACACACACAGGTCGTAGCTAGGTGAGTGGACAGAAACAAATTGTAACTGTCTTATTTATTTACTTTTTATTTCTTCATTGTATGTGTACTAACAATAGTTTTAATAAATTAATTAATTAATTCGCCATTTATTGTGCGAACTGCCAGACTGTGGAATTCCCTGCCCGCCTCTCTGTTCCCTGATAAGTATAATCTGGGTATCTTTAAGGCACGAGTGAACCGGTTCATCTTAGGCAAGCGTGTTCCAACTTAGGCCGCATTATCACTTACGATCAGGTGAATTGCGGTCAAACGCAAGCCTATTTAATAGTAAAAAAAAAGAAAAAAAAAATTTTAGTTGTACGGACCACGGTCTGTAAAAAGTGACAGTTTGTGAAGATAGAAACGATGGATGTTTGTTAATCCTTCACGTTAAAACGGCTCAACGCAATTAGCTGAAATTTGGCACACGTATAGATATTGATATAACTTATAACATAGAATCTATATAACTTAAATCAAAAAAAAAAATCTCGTTTTGTGACCCCATGTTAATATGGGAGGGCTTTGGCATAATTCTGAAGTCGCGGCAAAAAGCTAGTTTCCTTCATAAATTGACATTAATCTGTCGCCAAACAGTAATTATTAAATTTATCGGTTAGCAGAAAGCAAAGAACAAATAAAATAGGTACTTATAATTCGACTACGGAACTCTACGTTATTTATACACAGCATGCACTTGACAGGTTTTACCTAAACACGTTTTGCTTTCAATCCCTTGTTTGTATTGTAAAAAGATCCCTTTAATCGGAATCTCTTTAATTTGCGTGTTCGTTGTAATTTGTGTACGTAAGTAATGGAGCCTTTGTTCTCTTATTTATTATGCATATACGTGCCGATCGTATTTTATTAAATTAATTCATTCATTTTAAAAGGATTACGAATTTTCGCGTCCGGAAAAATATTGCTCCTTTTTTATTTCCGCGTACATTACTTAATTGTTTTAAAAGGGCCCACGTACAATTGGAATACATTAATACGTTTTGAGATATGGCCTTTTTTGTTTTTTTTTTTCAGTCAGGTATCTCCCAGGTCAACATAGAAGGTTGTCTGATAACTAGCTGGATTTTCCTGTGATGCTTTAAAGAAAATTTAAGGCCTCCAGTCAGGGCAAAAAAAAAATAAGCGTCTACATGTTAAAGGCACCAGTGGAGTACGGACTTCGGCCAAGGGACAGTTGAGAGACAATGAATGTTTGTACGTCTGTCCTCTATGCGTTCCTAAACCATTGATCCGATTTTAATGAAACTTTGGTAGGTAGTTCCGCGTGAACCCGTGTGTGGAAAGGAAAACACCGGAAACGAAGTTGCGGAGAGCAGCTAGTATTGTAAAAAAGCAAAAGGTCACTCATTGACTCACTCACTGACTCAACACGAAATCACGAAAACTTCTTCTTCTATGAAAATGCTAATATAATAACCAAGCTAAGAACGCATTTTTCGGGTTATCTTTAACTTCGACGCGGTACTTCACGAAAAGCCTTATATACCTAACCAACTTGGAACGTGGAACTTTGAAAGTGATAACCTAAAGTAATTTTTGACGTGATAACGTCTGAAAAATCGAAGAACACCGGCTGCACGCACAAAAAAGTGTCACGTTCCGCCTGAGCCTGAGCGTGCAAGCGAGAGCGCGGAACAAGCGATAGAGAGGCACGATCGACCCAAGCAATTAGCTCCGCCCACCTCGACGAAACCCATTATTTGCTTATGTTATATATGTTAGCCATTATGTTTCTTTATGACGTTATCACGTAAAACTATCGTCCGAAAACCGACTTTACAGACAACCAATTTTTGCTTAAGATTCTAACTTCTTAAATCCATACTAATATTATAATTGCGAAAGTAACTCTGTCTATTACGTTTTCACAACGAAACAGCTGAACTGGGTTTGATGATTGATAACCGACATTAACGCGAACAATGTCGCGGGTAAAAGCTAGTAATATTATAAAAGCTAGTAATATTATAAAAGCTAGTAATATTATAAAAGCTAGTAATATTATAAAAGCTAGTAATATTATAAAAGCTAGTAATATTATAAAAGCTAGTAATATTATAAAAGCTAGTAATATTATAAAAGCTAGAATTATTATAAAAGCTAGTAATATTATAAAAGCGAAAGTAAGTTTGTTTGTAACCTTTTCGCGCATAAACCACTGAACCGATCATCCTGAAATTTTGAATATTAGTGTTCAGGTGTACAGAAACAGACATATAGTACCTTTGATCCAGAAAAAAGTACTGTTCCCTAGGTAAACAACAATAACGTTCTTATGATAAAAGATGGCACCACGTATCTTTTAAAGCAGAGCACAACCCGAATTGGTGGTCAAAATCTGAACTAACACGAGCGCAGCCGCGGGCAAAAGCTAGTACTTCGTAAAAGAAAGGAGTTGATTATTTCGTTAAATTTCGTTTTACTTCAGTTAATTTCTGTTACAAAAAGAGTTAAATTTTTGCGAACAATAATGTATTGAAACAAAATAGTTGTTTATTACTGATAAAGAATTTGATCGTCTGACTGAACACCTGTAAATTCAGGTGGAAACGCTTGTAAGTGGTAATTACGTTAAATTTATACGAAACTGTTCAATTATTAATTGTTTTTCATTGAAGTGCGATTGTATGCTTCAAAAGAGTTAACACAGTACCTAAAAAGATTTTGTTGCGTGGAAAATAAAAATCATTACTCACTCCATCGAAAAATGACACGACTTGGTTTGTTTGAGCATCATTATCAATCGGACACCTTCACTGTTGGACACCCCGTGGACACCCAGTGGTGGGGACCACTGTGGAGGAGGGGGGGCGGTTGCCATAAACACCACGTCTGGAAGGCGTCATGGGGATTGCAGTGAGGTCGTTAAGTACACGGTAGTCGCTGCAGTCAAAGCTCCGGATTTTCTCTTAGTCGGCTTCTACGACCAGTCAGAAATATTACAAACAGTCAATCGTTTTAAGTCAATGACTGTTGGGCAAGTAATCCGTTATGCACCTATTCGGTATCATCGACACTCGAGAGGAGCTTTATGAAGCTCGATTAAAAAGTTCTAAAAATTATAAACACCCTAAAATACAACGCACTGATCCACGCGTCATGTTCGTGAACAGGCACTGTCAGTTGATTGCTCATCTCTTAGCTGCCATGGTTTTTATTTTGATTCTGTTTTTGTGTTTTGTATTGTTAGATTACCTTCATTGTTTTCACATATATAGGCAACAAGAATAATATAACCAGTATTATGCAAAAATTTAAAAAGAGTGTCCGTGAATTTTCTTGCTCGTTCTTCTTCAACTTTCTGACTAACTGACCGACTCCTTGACAATTCAAAAGTGCCTTTAAATGGTTTAATTGAAATAAATGCTTTGACTTTGACTTAGACCATAAATTCCTAATAGTAGTTACATTTGTCATTTGAGTTTCTAGGAAATGGCTGGAATCTGTATCCAATCGTTCAGGGCAGTAAAACGTTACCCTAGAAATAGATCACCCTGTGCACTCGTGCGGAAAACGGCGACCAAGGAATTATTAAAGGAGGATGGGCATTGGCAGAATTCGGAATAACTTGTGTACTGTAGATTCTGGCTGATTTAGCTTAAACCAATCTTGTTTTATTAGTTAATGCGTGTTTGTTTTGTGGGACAACGTCTGTTCTAAATTAGAATTAAATTTAAGATTACAGTATAATGTTTGTTAACTGGGTGCATTAACAAACATATAAATGTAATCTCAAATTTATTTCGATATAGGCAAAATTCCTAGTGTAGGACTAAGTGACAGTAACATGTTGTCGCGCATATTCTCCCGGTGTACAGACGCAGTCAAAATTACTTTATTTAATGCGTATTGCACCTCACTGTACACGGGAAGTCTGTGGACTAACTACACGCAACGAGCGTACAATGCTCTGCGGGTTCAATTTAATAATACGTTCAGGGCGCTGTTGCAGCTTCCACGTTTCTGTAGCGCGTCAGCAATGTTTGCTAATGCACACACAGATGGCTTTGCAGCCGTATGGCGCAAGAAGACCGAATTTTTAAGCCGAAAGACGTCCATTGCTGGACATAGGCCCCCAAGTGGAAATGTAGTAGTAACATCTGTGTGTGCATTAGCAATGTTTGCTAATGCACACACAGATGGCTTTGCAGCCGTATGGCGCAAGAAGACCGCGTCATTCATTAGTCGGTTGCGTGGAAGTCGCCACAGCATCTTGAGTGCCATTGCTGCTAGGCACGATTGTCCCCTGATATGGATGTTAGTGCAGCGGACTAAGTCCCTGCTTACTATCTTGTACTAGTTTAAGTTTCATATATGGATCGAAGTTATCTGAATAAATAAATTTTATTATTATTATTATTATTAAGTTAAGGAATAAGGATTAGAACAATTGCTAGAGAACTAAAGAGACTATCAAGTCCTTATTCTTTAATAAGGACTTGATAGTCTATACTAGATACTTGATAGTCTTGATCTTTGACAGTTACGATAAAGGACGGACATTTTTCGAAGTAATTGTAATAATTGTCTGATTAACCTTTTGGCTGCCACGTCGAAAGAGCAAAAATGTGCATGCGCACCATGCTACGATTTACGTATAAGTGGTCATCCGTAAAGTACGTCACACTAGTTTTCTGATTTTTGGACCTCTCCCCCGTTCTTGTCACAGTTGGTCACATTTGTGAGACCGCCCCCCTCCCTAGTGTGACGTCACATATTTTGCAATTTTACATCTAGATTTTTTTAAGCTAAAACATCAGTTCCGAAATGTGAATGATATTTAGCAGACATTACTGACAGACAAATCGTTAATGACCAGGAACATTCGATGTGTCAACATCTTTTTCATCCAACCATATACCATCATCGTCATCATCCAAATAAAGAATTTCTCTAGCACGTCTAGCAGCAATTCTTTGAGGACGAATCTTTGCGAAATGTGACGTCACGTAACTTAGGACCCCTCCTACCCCTTGTCACACAATGTCACACTTCGTCGACCCGCTCCCCCCCTCTCAACGTGTGACGTACTTTATTAAAAAGTCTGTCAACGGTGTTGGGATCTATCTCTCCATGTGCTAGGTTCTGCTGGGTTTTGAATAGTTGCAGCGATCTAATCGATTTCCACTTTGATTCTCTCACATAACAGAAATCTAAAACCCTAAACTGTTTATCAGAGTTGATGTAAAGTATTCATGTTGTTAATTTATTTTAGCAATTGTTACATAAATAGTGTTTAGTTTTGTTGGTTTATAAACTGAGGTTAGGTTACAATAAGCATAATTTTATTTAGTTCATGTGGTGTTTACCTTTAAGTAATTGTTACACTCCTAAAAGTTAAAAAAAAAATGTTATTTAATGCTTAGGATAGTGTAAACAATTGTTGGTGAACCTAATCATCATCATTTTTAAGCCGAAAGACGTCCACTGCTGGACATAGGCCCCCAAGTGGAAATGTAGTCGTAACCGTGGCGTGCTGGGAATATTTTGATTTGTCATCTACACTTGACTGTGGAGATGAAAAGGTTTATTTAAAAACTATTCTAAACAAAAGTTTGTACATGTATGGGACGTTATTGTTGAATAGTAGTGTAACACATTTAGAATATTGAATTCTCAGATTATCAAACAAAAGGCAGATAGACCGTGCGGAACACTGCGAGTGAAGCCACAAAAGCAAATACAAATTCAATAACGAATACCTACAGTCTCGTTATTATTAGGTAATTTAATTGTCTATTGCTTGTTACTTAAAAAAAAAACTCAAATTTATGTTAAACCTAGTTGTTATAATGAGTATTACTTAGCAATGCAGCAAATGCGCTCATGAAATAATGCTCAAATATATTATGTTTATTTTGTGAAGAGTAGTTATTGCTCCAATATTTGCATGCCAATTTGTGGCGAAATGTGTCTCTGCACTACAATAATGTACCTAACATCTTTTATAACCGCATTTAAGCAAATAAATGTTTTGACTTTGACTTTGACTTTGACGTGATTGTATTCGCATTTGAATTTTTATTTGTATTTCTATTTGTTTTTTTTTAACAGTGCTTCGCTTCGTGCTATAGGTACTGACTCGTGACAGTACGGCGCGAAGCGAATTGTAGGTATTCTTTTTTGAATTCGTATTTGCTTTGGTGGCTTCACTCTCAGTATTCCTCACGGTATATCAGTTTCATAATCTGAGATTTGAATTATTATGACGTACAGTAATTAATTTAATAATTGAGAGACTGTGAGTTACCCCATTTATGCAACCCTCAGCTTATTATTAACGTGGTATACTATTCCTAAATACTTCAAAGCGAAAAAGAAGGAAAAGAAAGAATACCTTATAAACAATAGGTATTCCAATTCTGTACAAAACACGTATACAAATAGGATTACCTACCGTCTTCAAGACATCGTTATTCAAATTCGGAATTCTGTCATCGATCTAATTAATTGAATACCATTGTTACATCTTCGCTTTTCAATTGGATATTGTCTCTAAGGAAACTTGTAAGTTTTTAGAGCTTTCGTCTGCTGTATTCAAATTGTATTGTTTTGTATTCCTTACAATTATAGAGGGGCCCGTGGCTAAGCAAAAACCGTAACGATCAATTCATTGATTATGGTTACGCTGGTCGCAGTCGGCCCGTGAGTGGGCGACCAATGTGATTCTTTGTGCCTCGGAAAGCACGTAAAGCCGTTGGTCACGGCTGTCATTTGTAGATCTTTGAAAGTATGGGTAATCAGAACTCAGAAATCTTCATCACATGTTTTACCTTGAAATATGGAGAAAAAAAATCAGCTATTTGATAAATTTTGATCGTGTCGTTTGGCTGCTACCTACAGATAAGGCTTGTATACATGCCAATAACCTTAAGCATGTGGCCCGTACTGAATTTGTGGACGAGTGCGGGGCTGATGTAGGTCGCAGTCTTTAATCGGACGCATTTTTAATTTATTGCAATAAAAATAGTACATATTTGTAAAAAGTAACAAAACCAAATCATTTTCCTTTGTATAGCAAAGCAGTAGATATTTTTATTTTTATACTCTTTTGATAAGAAATTAAGGAGTAAAATGGTTTCATCTCAATGATTTGGAGGTGATTTGACTTTTTTTTCTTATTATGTGATACCGATAGAAAATTTGTGGCTAAACCAAATTACGTATCACATCATGAAGATTACTAACAATTTTTTTCAGATGTAATTTCTTGCTTCATCTGCATGTTTCTTTCAAGCTTTTTTCGAGAGAGCTGCCTTAAGGGAAGCACGATTATCAATTTTTGTATCTATTTCAGAGATTGATTTCGTAAGAATAGTTGTTCATTTTCACTAGTACTTTCACCCATTGAAAGACAGCCAGTGAAATAAAAGTCGATTCGTACTCACTTTTTGTGGAAAAATTATATTTATTTACAAAATAATAAACCATACCGTGTTTAAATTAACCTTTCAAAGCCACTGACGTCGCGTATATTGTATAGTTTCATGTAATATTCTATCTTTTAGGTTAACCGCAGTACTTTAATCTGCTGTCAATATCGATTTTATTCAAATACAATGCACAATGTGGTTGCCCATTATTGTAGGTATTTCACCGAGAATAGCGGTTTTTGGGCAACCGCTTACTACTGCGAATATAAATGATTTTTGGAACGTTTTGTGTAGCATTTGTGCGGGTGAAAGATAAGAAGTGCTCTGTTCTGTACCTATTACATTTTTTTAATGTATTTATAGTTAATTAAAACGGTACAATACCAGTGTCATTAATTAACATGTAATATTACACATAGGCATAGATATCCGACACATAGGTAACATAAAAAAATCCAATGACTAAATTCAGAACTAACAAGGAACAATGGACACCCTCGCATACTGTCTCTCTCAGAATACCAGACATACACGCATAATTTTACTCCATTCATCAGCAAGCATATCTCAGATGTAGGTACCTAACCTGCAGGGGCGGTAAAATCACATTGAGAAGTTAAACATTCAGGATTATCAGTGAGGAGAGCGTTAAGCATTTTAAGAGGACGAAACACTGGGGACTCGGCTCTGGCGACAGTCCTGTAAATGTAGGCGCGGCGAATAGATTGTGCCAACGGCCCTGACGGTGTGCGATGTATTGTTGGGAACAAACAGTCGACAGAAATGGTCGTGTAGATCGGGAAAATTTTACAGGCTACCGTGAGTTGATCAAGGGCTGTTCTCACCTCCAGTGAGTTGAAGCCCAAAACCTCTAAATGCTTTTAGATGTGTAAATATCTAAGAGCTCGGTACACGGTAGCTGCAAAGATTAGCGGTGGCTAAAGCGCTGGACACACAGAGAAGACGTAAGACGATGACGTGCGCGGGCAGGACGCAGACGGGGCGCCGTCGCTACTTTTTAAAACATACAGAAAAGACGAGGCACGGACGTGACGCTGGGTGCCACAAGAGATGACGCAGGCAGTAGTGTGTGACACAGCGACGCGCGCGCGGCGCAATTCCCGGCACCCGCACTTGACCCCGCCCGCATCCCCGTTCTCGTCCGCCCCTCGTCCGCTCGTGTCCGCACCCTGTCTTTTCTATATGTTTTGTATGAAAGGGACGCGGAAGAGACATATGACCGCGCCCCGTCTTTTCTGTGTGTCCAGCGCCTACGACTTCGAGCATCAGCCGCATAAGCGTCAGATGACATCACTGTAAGACTTGTTGTTCATGTGTACGTGAGAATAGTACTGATACGAGCTCACATGTTTACACATCAATTCCCGTGACTACCTTGGCACTCAATAGTTTTTTTAATCTTTGTTTAATAATAATAATAATATTTATTAGACCAGAAATGAGAACAGGTTTACACAATTTGCTTAAATTCTACAGACCCATTTCATGGTAGCCTATAGTGTTTCGGTTCAACTCGTGTTTCGGTTCAACTCGAAAAACTATATTTACTTTTCATAGGCATGAAATCATTCATCGCACGATATGTCTACATTTTATAATATTTGTTGTATGGATTCTTGGAATCTTATAAGTAATATATAATGTACCCACAGTTATATGTGCTGGTTTTGTCTGTGTTGTAATTGTATTCCTGTATCATCTTCATTTCATAATTATCATTCATTGTTTAATATTTACAAACCCTTACGTTTTTTTATGCTGTTCCTGTCGTCATCCTTTGTAATTTATTCCGGTATAATTGGATCAAATTAATATTTTCAAACCTGAAAAATAAATAATGTTTTGCTTTGACATGTCTGTCAGTGACAGTCGTCAAATTGACGACCGCAAACATTTCTTCTAAAATAAGTTTTCGGCTACTAACGTAAAACCTCTATGTTGTATATCTTGTAAGCTTGTTTGTCTGTGTTAGATAGTAAACGGCTGAACACCCGCTGTATTATCGTGTGTTCCTTTAGATCTGATTCGCACTAATATTATAATAAAAATTACTAAAATAAATGGCATTCGACAATTATTGAGCCTGGCCGTTGCTATATAAAAAACGATTTGACCGTTCTAGAAAGAAGATTCATAATTGGATTTTTTATGAATTTTGGAAGAGCGGTCAGAAAAGGAACCTGTCAAATGGGTCAGTCTGGATTTTGGAGCCGTTTATTGAACACGCTGATTGCTCATACGCATACGTTGCTGGAGTCTGGATTTTGGAGCCGTATATTGAACACGCTGATTGTTCATACGCATACGTTGCTGGAGTCTGGATTACGGAGCCGTTTGGTAAACACGCGGATTGCTGATACGCTTACGTTGCTGAGTCTAGTTCTTGGAGCCGTTTGTTGGACACGCTGATTGTTCCTACGCTTACGTTGCTGCAGTCTAGATCTCGGAGTCGCTGGGGTAACACTCTGATTACCCATATGCGTACGTTACTGAAGACTACCAGTCTACTTACTGAAGTCTACCAGTCTGCAACCGAGAGTCGGTTTAGAGGCTAAGTCGAGCTGTCACGAGCCTCTTGCTGCCCAGGGCTGGTCCTACTGACCGCCTGGGGGGGCCTCCGCCCCCAGCTGATCGCGTCAGACTTCTCTTCGGCTGATCCTGTACGCCGGCCAGGCTGGGGATCATAATCCTCCTGGATACTGCTTTACCTTAGTGCGTTTAGGTCAGTGTTAACTTTTATACTTACAATTGTTTTTGATACTCATCACATTTTAACTTTCGTGTGAGAGCTATTAAATTCAATACGTACAATTCTGCATAGCCTTTTATTTCTCTTAAACTATCAGAATTGTTACATTTGGCGCCCAATCGTGAAATCAAAGCTAGCTCTCTCATTTTCTTCAAAATTCTAATCTTACTAGTTTATTAGTACTCTCTATTTCGACATCTTAATTTGGCTTAGATTCTTATGTGTGTAAAATCTTCTTCAAAATTCTAATCTTACTAATTTTTTAGTACTCTTTATTTCGACATTTTAATTTGGCTTAGATTCTTTTTTGTGTGTGTGTGTAAAATACTAATATTTTCTCCTCAGCCCGCTTCGTCGTACTGAACATACTTACATACTGTACAAAAACTTACACTACATCCCCACACACAATCCTCTTGCTTCTGGCAATTGGCACCCATTCTGCGCTTGTGAGTTTTAAATCACTCGTTGGTTACTTACAAGTTGGGGTTTGGTTTACTGTACGCGGCTATTAGGAGAATACCCTATAGTCGTTCTCACCTATACTTTACTCTATACTTTACCACATTACGCTGCACCCCACACACGTGCACACCACAGCGCTTACCCTATGGTAACCGCACTCAGTCTTCGCTTGGGTGTGTTTTTAAAACCACCTAGTGGTCACTACTGAGTTGGGGACTGAGACACTTTACGATAGCTACAGGACAATATTCTGTAGTTGTTTGTACATACCTACACGATGATAAACTATACAGATGCTAACAACAATAAATAAAATAGCAAATACTGTCTTTCATTTACTTTACTTTATAAATGTTTTATTTTATTGAATAGGCTCAATGTCGTGGGCTCGATTTTAAAATATTTTATTTCACTCTCGGTGAGGTGTATTACGTTTAATCCTACCGGAGGTCGGTCACTTTTAATTACTCGTTTTACTCTTACGCGCGTATCTCTATTTGAACCTCTCGGAGAGGTGTATTACTTGCTTGACTCTCTTCTGAAGAGGCTTAGTCATTCATGTACCCTCCCAGAGGGTTGTCGCTCTCTTATCCTCTTGAATCTTATTCACCCTCATTTACCTCCCAGAGGGCTGTCGCTCTCTTATCCTCTTGAATCTTATTTACTCTCATTTACCTCTCAGAGGGTTGTCACTCTCTCACCCTCTTGAATCTTATTTATCTTCATTTACCCCTCAGAGGGTTGTCGCTCTCATATCCTATTGAATCTTATTTAACCTCATTTACCTCTCAGAGGGTTGTTACTCCCTTATCCTCTTGAATCTTATTTACCCTCATTTACCTCTCAGAGGGTTGTTACTCTCTTATCCTCTTGAATCTTATTTACTCTCATTTACCTCTCAGAGGGTTGTTACTCTCTTCCTTCTTGAATCTTATTTACCCTCGCCTGACCTCTTAAGGCTAGTTACTCTGACCCTCTTAAGGCTAGTCACTCTGTCCCTCCTGAGGCCACTCTGACCCTTTAGAGGCTAGTCACTCTAATCTTTATGAGGCTAGTCGCCTTTGAACTTTTGGAGGCTAGTTACTCTGAGCCTCTCGGGAGTTTTTTTTCACTCTTTATAACTCTGTCCCTCTCTCAGCTTTTGCTTCTTATTTATTAAATCTTGTTTTTCCACTCTTTATAACTTTGTTACTATCTTAGCTTTTGCTTCTTGCTTCTTAAATATTATTTTCCCTGACTTATATTTTTCAAGTGTCACTTCATGACACTCTCTGGAATCCTATGACTATTTTTATTTTCTTTTCTTTTGACTTTTATATTGTCATTTATTACCTTTTTCTTATAAATGGTTTTATTCATTACTCATGTCTATCGCTTCCTTCTTCTTACTATAGAGTTTTTAATCTTGACCTAATAAAACCTCTATAGATATTTATTTTCTTCATTCATCGGTTCTGAAACCAATAAGATTATTTTAATCTCCTTTTTTTAAAGAGCTTAAGAAATACTGTTGGGTACAACGTTACCTAACCTTCTTATTTACTAACTCTTTGTTAGTTTTTGACTAATTAGCACCATCAACGTCTGCATGTTGATGGATTTCTGACTAATTAGCCACCGTCAACTATTGAGGTTGATGGATCTTCTATTATATCTATGGCTGTACTCTTAAAGCCATAGGTGTATCTTTACGAGCGGCTAATAACTCGCCTTAAATAAGCCTGTATTAATATTATTTAAGGGCTATCCCCTTGATCTTTTTCCCCATATCTATGGCTTCACTCTGAAAGCCATAGGTATCTTCACGAGCGGTTAATAACTCGTCTTCAATTAAGCCCTTATTATAATCGATCAAGGCCTAGCCCTTGATATAAATCTTTATCTTATTAATGGGTTTTAAACGCGAGCGGATTACAACTCCAAAAATAAGCCCTATTGTTAATGAATCTTTAGGTTTGCGTGATGATCATTGAATGTGAATCTCATTTGACCTTAATTTCGTAAGATGTCGGTGTGTTTGAATGAGGTATGAAAGTTTGTGAATGCTGAAATATCTAACCTTCTCAAAATTTTTGTTCTAGGCCAAAAATTTTTCTCGGGTCGTTGGGGATAATATAGTGTTTCGGTTCAACTCGTGTTTCGGTTCAACTCGAAAAACTATATTTACTTTTCATAGGCATGAAATCATTCATCGCACGATATGTCTACATTTTATAATATTTGTTGTATGGATTCTTGGAATCTTATAAGTAATATATAATGTACCCACAGTTACATGTGCTGGTTTTGTCTGTGTTGTAATTGTATTCCTGTATCATCTTCATTTCATAATTATCATTCATTGTTTAATATTTACAAACCCTTACGTTTTTTTATGCTGTTCCTGTCGTCATCCTTTGTAATTTATTCCGGTATAATTGGATCAAATTAATATTTTCAAACCTGAAAAATAAATAATGTTTTGCTTTGACATGTCTGTCAGTGACAGTCGTCAAATTGACGACCGCAAACATTTCTTCTAAAATAAGTTTTCGGCTACTAACGTAAAACCTCTATGTTGTATATCTTGTAAGCTTGTTTGTCTGTGTTAGATAGTAAACGGCTGAACACCCGCTGTATTATCGTGTGTTCCTTTAGATCTGATTCGCACTAATATTATAATAAAAATTACTAAAATAAATGGCATTCGACAATTATTGAGCCTGGCCGTTGCTATATAAAAAACGATTTGACCGTTCTAGAAAGAAGATTCATAATTGGATTTTTTATGAATTTTGGAAGAGCGGTCAGAAAAGGAACCTGTCAAATGGGTCAGTCTGGATTTTGGAGCCGTTTATTGAACACGCTGATTGCTCATACGCATACGTTGCTGGAGTCTGGATTTTGGAGCCGTATATTGAACACGCTGATTGTTCATACGCATACGTTGCTGGAGTCTGGATTACGGAGCCGTTTGGTAAACACGCGGATTGCTGATACGCTTACGTTGCTGAGTCTAGTTCTTGGAGCCGTTTGTTGGACACGCTGATTGTTCCTACGCTTACGTTGCTGCAGTCTAGATCTCGGAGTCGCTGGGGTAACACTCTGATTACCCATATGCGTACGTTACTGAAGACTACCAGTCTACTTACTGAAGTCTACCAGTCTGCAACCGAGAGTCGGTTTAGAGGCTAAGTCGAGCTGTCACGAGCCTCTTGCTGCCCAGGGCTGGTCCTACTGACCGCCTGGGGGGGCCTCCGTCCCCGAGCTGATCGCGTCAGACTTCTCTTCGGCTGATCCTGTACGCCGGCCAGGCTGGGGATCATAATCCTCCTGGATACTGCCTTACCTTAGTGCGTTTAGGTCAGTGTTAACTTTTATACTTACAATTGTTTTTGATACTCATCACATTTTAACTTTCGTGTGAGAGCTATTAAATTCAATACGTACAATTCTGCATAGCCTTTTATTTCTCTTAAACTATCAGAATTGTTACAAGCCCTAACAACAATAATTGTGTCCCACTATTAGCATCTGCTGCCGAACTAGGTTTATGGCCTGTACATCAGCAAGCAGCGGCGCCTCAAGCCCTCGGATAAGGAATAACCATGTGAGATTCACGCAAAAGAAACAGTTTAAACAAAAATATGTATATAAAATTAAGCAAAAAAAAAAAAAAAAATTGATTTCTGTCCTCTGGGTGTGTAAAGTGAATAGTGAGTGTATGTAGAAAGACAAGTAGAAAATCCACTAAGATTATCTAGTAGATTCCACAAATAGGGGGTTTTTAATACATTTCATGTCACTCCTCCGGTGTTTATTTTTTCTGATTAATTTCATTGCGGGATCCAATACAGTTAAATCGTTTCTCCGGGACTCGTCGAGCTTCATTGCTTCAGCGCTTTTCTGTTGGTCGCCGCTGTTTTGATTTTGGCTTCCAGAAGTTGCAGTGGTTGGAAATAGTGTGGCGGGCTTGTAGGTTTTGTCTGCCTCATTATAAACATAGAAGATTATATCTAAAGCTAAAGAAAAACAGTTTTAATTTACTAAAGTTTAAAATCATTATTGTTTTAACAGGACACACGTCAAGCCAAAAAATTATAAAATTGTGCCTAAGTCTGACCTATTTTAATTCTCATTTTCATTTTTAATTCTCTAATTTTCACGCCACCCCTACCACCACCGTTCTGTACTGTCAACTTTTGTTCCATATCATTCTTCTCAAAAATAAATCCTTTGTCTAAAATACACATTTATTTTTAAAAAAAGCTCTTTTCATAAACATCTCTTACAAAACTCCGCCTTTTCCAGCGATTCCGTGCAAACACTGCAATTGTACAAACTTGGAAACGACATTTTAACAGCACTGTTATTATCGCATAAAGGCCGGGGCTATTTCAGTAAGCGTACCTTGTAATTATTTGTTTACTGAGGAACTGCAGGGATTGCGTTTTCCAGAGATTTCTTTTCTTAATGTTTTGATATTAAAGTATAATTTAGTTTTTTGTTTGGGCTAATTAAATCGTGAAACTTGTTAGTCTAGTGGTGGTAGTGGACAAGCGCCACAGTTGAGTCTTGGGTTCTTAAGAACACATAATGATAATATCCAAGATAAGTTAGAAAAAACATATGAGTTGAAAAAGTCACATTGAAACTTAACCACTGGGACATCACAGCATCGATACCTTGGTCGAGCAAACTATGTAGGTATTATTGAGTTTTTTCGGTAGGAGTTTTATTAGCAGCAGATCCTCGCCACCCACATCAGATTAAACCACGCTCCTCCAAAAGACCTCCCTCAAGGTTTCCATAATCCCCACTCTTGGCAGGCGTCTTCGAGATTGCAGTGAGGTTCTAAGTACACGAAAGCGGCTGCTGGCCGGGTTTCGGATTTTTCCTTAGTCTCCTTCTACGACACCCTCGGGATAAAATGGGTGGATGCTATTCTGGCCCGGACACTCCACGGATTAAACACAATAAACATGATGGTGAAATCGATAAGTTTAAATACCAAAGACCAACCAAGGTCAGGCACTAGTATTCCCGATCTTCCTTTATTGATTCGAAACGTGGACAACCAGAACAAAAGAAAGACAGAAAATAGACGCATTTGAATGTGGTGCTGGAGGCGGACGCTCCGAATACCATGAACAGCCGAACGCACAAATGTGTTAGTCCAGTCTCAACTAAATATCAAGACCAGATTGTCTACAGAAGGGGAGATAGCCGCCTCGAAAAGCTGGTCATTGTTGGCAATACCGAAGAGAAGAGAGCACGAGGACGGTCGCCAAAACGATGGTTTAAGCAAGTCAAAGAAGCTACGTGTTTAAGCAAAATTCAGCAGATGGTGATGGCAACTTTGGACCGGAGTCCATGAAGGCAGATTGTCTGCTTAAAGGGGTCCAGCACCACGATCCTCGGTAATGGAATGTAAAGGTGCGTACGGACTAGAGGCAGCCTCGGGGTGCACAGCCTCGCCACGCACGGCTCGTGAAGGCACTTGAGGCAACAGGGCGAGCCGTGCGTGGCTTAGGCGAGGCTGCCTCTAATCCGTACGCACCTTTAGAATTTTTGAATTTAGTTTTCTTTTTCATGAACATTTAGCCTGTGTACCAAATTATTCGACTGTATCTACTTATCTAATAACGTAATGTCAGCAAAGAGTGCCTACCTTAATATCATTACCTATAAGTTATATTTACGCAGACATAAGCACGAGACGTATTTGAGAAGCTAGTTCAAAGAATATCGAAGTAATTATTTCTATACTAGCTTCTGCCCGTGACTATCTTTGCGTAGGCTTCTGAATTAAGCATGACGGCATGACAGAGTGCCGTGACGGCAAACTGGTCTATTTTACGGCTAAAGTGCGTCAATAGATGTTTCACAACAAAATTGATCACTGTTAAAAGTCGTATTAAGAACAGTCTTTTTTTGGAAATATTTCTATAATTATTCAGTTTTATTACGTGTGGAGTGTCTCCGATGCAAATATATTATTCGCACCCTTGAAACGTAGAGGAGAATCAATAAAAATGTTACTTATATCACTGCGCCGAGGTCCGGGCTTTTGAGGAGGAAGGATTTACCTGCAGAGTAGTGTAAGTGATGGGAGAATGACATTTTTAAAGGGTTAGTTCATTTCTAGTAGCAAGGTTACAAAAGGACCGCTCGCGCCATCGTCAAAAATCATTACATACACAGACAGTCTCTAGGGCTGCTACTGTATTGACTCTGTTGGTTTTATTTGTGATAATATGGAATTTTATTGGCACTGGTCAACTCTTTGCAAGTTTTTTATCACAAAAATTTTCTGTTTGTCATGAAATGTTAATTACATCATTGTGATCATTCATTTTGACAACACGTGTCGCTAGTTGAGACTGAAGCACAAAGTACGTAAGGCTGCGGCGCGCCCGAGCAGAGAGACCACTCAGAACGAACCGGTATTTGTCGCACGCACACATTGACATTACCTTTATAGGCATTCTCAAGCAGTTTCAAGCAGACTTCAGTATCGACTGTCACGTGTTATCAAAATGAATAAATTATGTAATTGACATTTCATGACGAACGGGAAAATTTTGTTATAAAAAATACAAAGAGTTCCAACCAGTGTCAATAAAATTTCATATTGTCAGAAATAAAACATACGGAGTCAATACAGTAGCAGCCCTAGTGAGTCTGGTAAGTTTAGGTAATTATTTTTGAAGATGGCGGGAGCGGTCCATCTGTATACTTTATATTTTGTGACTAAAGTCTGCTGCAAACTGCCTGAGAATGCCTGTAAACGTAAAGTCAATGTGTGCGTGCCAAAATTGGCGGTTTGTTCTGAGTGGTCTCTATGCTCGGGCGCGCCGCAGCCTTACGTACTTTGTGATACAAGTCAAGTCAGTAAAAAACACACAAAAAATATACAAATATACTCGTATGAAATACTTCATGTCCAGTCCAGCTACCAGTGGTTCCAGTCAGCCAAATAGTTGAAGATTTCAATATAAGAAACAAATAGGGCTTAATAAAAAAAAAATGAAAAAATCGAAAAGAAAAATATTAACTGTAATTCTGTAAGCAATTACTTACAGTTTTTAAACTATAAGAGCATTATTGGACATACATTTTACTGTAGTTGCTAAAATAAAGGATGATTCACGCTACACCGTGTCGCGACCGGGCCGTGCCCCGGCCGGGACACGTCCACCGTGCGCCGGCCGGGCCAGTCATTCATGTTACACCGGGCTGTTTGGGTGTATTATTTGCATGATTATATCTGTGTTATGTGGTTTTTGTCAGCTAGTGATTTCATCTGTCGACAGACTTGACGCTTAAGTAAATATGCAATTCTCTCAATTTAAGTTACAAGTTACTACTTACCAGATTGTTTTGTTTCGTCCGAAATGGTTTTCCAAATAATATTTTTGTATTTGTTATCTAAATACTTAGGATGGCTTGTGTCGTAAATCACAGGGTACTTGCGCACACATTTTAATAATTTTTCGTCGTCCATTTTGCTGTTGAGCTGCTAACCTCACTAAGATTTGACGTTCACTGCTCTGCGGACGCCCGGGCGCATATGTTCATGTTACAACGTGCCGGGGCCGGACCGTGCCGGAGCCGGGAAACAATACCCACCGACATTTCAACGCCGTGCCCCTGCCGATCCCCGGTGGCGCACGGCCGGGGCACGGCCCGGTCGCGACACGGTGTAGCGTGAATCATCCTTTATAGCCCTGCCGAGACTTACATGAAAGAATTCAATAAAAAAAAACAATTGAAAATCTTCACAGCTCAATATATTTTTTTATTTTCCTATTTACCCGACTGCGCCAGAAGGAGGGTTATGTTTTTTGGAATGAGAAATGCTAAAAAACAACAAATAAATTAAGGTTCGTTCCCTTCCAGTTGAGTTCCTTTACGTTGAGTCTGAGAGTTTTCGGCTTGAGAAGTGTCGTTTCAATTTTCTTAATTGTGTGAGTGACACTGGGTACATCAAAATTATCAAAATTAAACTGGCCGATTTTTGGCGACGTATTAGTGTTTTCAAGTAAAATATTTTTCCTCAAAACCTATCGAGTGGGGTATTAAAACAAAGGGTTTTATAAATAGCTTACAAATATACAAACAACTATATGTTTAAATGTAATTTGGAATAAGAAATGCTAAAAACAACAAATAAATTAAGGTTGGTTCCCTTTAAGTTAAGTTTTTTACGTCGAGTCTGAGAGTCTACTGCTCTTGCAAAATATTGCTATTTTACGCTATCTAATACCGTTAATGTCGAGTTTGGATAATAAGTACAGTCAGGATATAAATTAAAAGCCAGTATCATTAAAATATTGTTTTATTATTTGTTTTTTAACGTTTCTCTACACTATAATTTATTTACTATGATGATATCAGTAGGAGAAAAAGATGAAATGTTTTCGAGAATATGGCGGTTTAGCGATTTCTTGCAGCTGTGAAGAGGTTCCGAGAGGCTCAGAAGTATTATCTTCATTAAGATCCTTTTTTAACTCCCAATCTTTGCGGCTCTTCGCCATGTAAACCCCTGACGCCATTTAGGACATACGAGCGGAAAATGAGGTCATGGTGGGAAAAGCCAGGTGCAGAATACTGCTCATGAGTGGACTCAAGAGAGGGACAGGGTGTTGGGACTAAGTCGAGCCACGTGTCATACCCTGAGATATTAAAACAATTAGGTTGCATAGGAAGAACATAAGCGACTAAAAGACTCGATGACATGTAAGAGTTTAAATCTCTACGACGATGATTAAATAGCAACACAACCGCCTTCCTTTCCAATTATATCGTTACGGATATAAACCAAACCGGTAAATGGGGTAGATGGTAGAAAGATGATTGAGGTTTGTACCAACTCCTACAAATCAGAACGGCGTGAACGTTGGCATTAGAAAAGGTGTCTTACAGATCACTGTAGTAACTTGGCACACATTGAGCACTGTTATGGCAGACATTAAACAAATGGTCTTTCTGTCGACTGAAGCTCCGACGCACAAAGTCACCAAGGGTGTCGGTTATTGAACTAAAACTTGCATCAGCTGAAGAATTAAAGGAAGCATTGGAAGCATTGGAAGCAAAAATGCGACTAAGTTATAATTAAACTTTTTGGTGCTACACCAATATCTGTGCACCACCCACCAACAACACTAGTAGGACAATACATAACAACATGGAAGAGAAAAAATATAAATAAATAATAAAAAGTTCAGTCAGTTCAAGGTTTAGGTCACTTCAAGGTTTGGGGTCGAGGGGCCCCCTAAGCTTGGGGACCTGGTGCACTGCACCGCCTAGCCCTCCGATAGCTACGCCACGGAAAAGTGGGGTACAGAAACTTAACGTTAAGAGAGTAAAAACGGGACAGAAATCGTAGACTCGACGTAGGGATAATAGAAGCGAGGCAAGGTTCTCGGCTCGACGTAAAGGGACTCGACGTAAAGTTTTCTAAATTGATTCACTGGGAAAACTAAAAAGATGAAAATAAAAAAATTATTTAAAAAAACAGAAAACCCGACTGCGTGAAAAATTGTTAATATAATAAATTAGGTAACTCAAAAGATAGAAATAAGTGAAAATTTAAATATTTATTTGGTTTTGAATAATCGTGGTTGCCAGTGTTTACAAAGGCAGTCGGAGGCATCAAGTTAAAGTTAAGACACTTTCAACGGATTTGATAACTGTAACGAGTGGACTGTATTAATGAAATTCGGAAGTACACAAGATGGTTTTATTTCTAGTAATTGCACACAACATACATATTTTAGGGAATACACATTAGGTAGAGAATTTTTGGTCGACTGTGTCGCGCATTGCCAGGGTCCGCGCTTTTATATACACCCCGCGGGGGGCGCGAATCGGCCATATTTTCTTTTTGGCGTTGACCAATGGCAACGCGCGAAGCGACGGAGCGGCGTGAACAAGTTTATACTTGTTGCCAGGCACGTGGCTCCGTCGGCTTTCATAATATAAGTACCTAACTAACTAACATTAGCAGGCGGCGCTAAATTACACTGCTGTCGTGCACATTTCTCCCGCCGTCGCCATCAGGCGACTCCGTGGGGAGCACGACAATTCGTTTCGTTGGTCTTCGGAGTACATGTCCTTTGGTCATCACGTCTACCACTCGTACCTCTCCGTCTGCACCTGGCAACACCTTCGTCACCCTTCCCTTGGGCCAAGTGTTGCGTGGGAGGTTAGGGTCGCAGATTACAACGACGTCTCCGACCTTGGGTGGGGTGCCTCTGCCGTAGGGCTCCCGCCGGTTTTGTAGGAGCGGTAGGTATTCACGTACCCATCTTCGCCAGAAGACGTCTGCGAGTGCCTGGGCGCGCCGCCATTGGTGCCGTGCTGTGACGTCTGCTGCGGTGAAATTACCCGGTGAGGGTACATGTGGGTTGGGCCCGATCAGTATGTGATTAGGCGTGAGGGCTTCGGGCTCGTCTGGTGACACGTTGACATGTGTGAGTGGCCTGGAGATCACCGTATTTTCGACTTCCACGAGTAGCGTAGCGAGGGTCTCGTCTGATGGGTGAACTTCTTTCAGGGTGACGTACAATGCTTCCTTGACTGCCCTCACCATCCTCTCCCATGCCCCGCCCATAAACGGTGACGCGGGAGGTATGTATCTCCAGCTTATGGACCGCGCATTGGACTCACTACCTAAAACACTTAAGGCGCTTTCTCCTAGTTCCCTATCAGCCGCTTTGAAGCAAGTAGCGTTGTCGCTCCATATTTCCTTTGGACAACCTCTCCTACCTATAAATCGCCTGAGAGCGGCGATAGCTGAATCTGCACTAAGTGAATTTGCTATTTCTATATGTATAGCTCTACAAGTTAAGCATGTAAATAAGGCTCCATACCTTTTTTCTTTATGTCTACCTACAGAAACAGATATGGGGCCAAAATAATCTAAACCAGTGAAAGTAAAAGGTCTTACATGATGAGCTAAACGGGGGTACGGTAGGTTTCCCGTAGAGGGGTTGGCTGGCTTTGCCTTTTTTATTTTACAATGTAAACAGCCCTTTATAACATTCTTTACCGACGGACGTAGTCTCGTTATCCAAAGACGTTGTCTTAACTCGTTTACCGTTATCTCAGTTCCACCATGATGTAAACTTTCATGCACATATGCTATATATAGCCTCGTATATCTGTGCTTACCCTCGAGTACAATTGGGTTTTTAATTTCTTCATTTACGTCTTGTACCGCTGTGATTCTCCCGCGCAAACGTAAAACGCCCCCGCTGTCTAGGTATGTACTTAATACCGATAATGGGCTGTCGCCGGGCGCCGCTTTGTTATCCTTTATGGCGGCAATTTCTTTTGAGAAGCTTTCGGCTTGTGCGCCCTTGACCCATTGTTCTTCGGCGCGTAGAGTATAAGTAGCAGGTATAGGTATGTAGTTTACTGTTTTATTCCTTATAATTTTTTGCGTAACTTTTTTAACGGGTTTGCTTTTGTGTATTATTTTCCACGATGGATCTTTTGATGCCTTTTTCTTAGTACACTTATATTCGACAGTGTGTTTACTTTGTCTACACAGGTCAATGAACTGAAGTACTCTTGCAGTTGTCCTTATCAGCCGTGTCCATTTAGAAAAACGTGTAATAATTGGGAGATGATCGTTTACTTTTGTGTCGGTGATTACATGACATTTGACGCGTTCTTCGCCCGTGTTCGTGGGGGCAATGACCCTTTTGTCCTGTGGCCATTCATCTCTGCCTTTTCTAAGGAACTCGGGACCGTTAAACCATCTGTGTTTCGAGTTAAAATGTTCCGGCGTGCTGCGTGTCGCGTCGTCTGCCACATTATCTTTTGAGGATAGCCACCTCCATTCGTTTTTCTTTGTGAGTTCCTCAATTTCAGCGACACGATGCGCCACGAAAGTCTTGAATGTACGTGGTTCGGCTCGAATCCAGGCCAGAGCGGTGGTAGAGTCGCTCCAGTATGTTAGGTCGCTCACTTCGTAGTCATGTTCTTGAACGACCGTCCGGGCTAGGCGCGCCCCTAATAGTGCAGCTTGCAGCTCTAGCCTAGGTATTGATACCGGTTTAAGTGGGGCTACCCTGCTCTTGGCTGCCGCCAGGGTCACTTGTACGCTGCCGTCTGACCTTTCAGTTCGCCAGTATACCGCTGCGGCGTACGCCTCCTCGCTCGCGTCTACGAACGTATGTACTTCTCTGGCTGTGACATCACCGTAATCGTAGCAACGTGGGATCAGTAGCGTTTCTATAGTACTTAGTGACTTCATCCATTCTTTCCAGTTTGGTTGTAGCTCCTCGGGTAGTGGCTTGTCCCACTCCGTTTTGTACTTCCATGTGTTTTGAAGTATCCTTTTAGCTGGAATAGTGATAGGTGATATAATTCCTAGTGGGTCGAATATAGACATAATTATGCTAAGCGCCTCTCGTTTGGTGGGTGGGCGTGTGTTGTTTAATAATACAATAGGTGTTTTGTTTTTGTTAATTTGAAATATAAAGCAATCTTTCCTAGTATCCCATCGTAGTCCGAGGGCTTTCTCGGTGTCGTCGCCGCCTAATACTTTTATGTTTTGTGAAGGCGCGAGGTTATTGTTTAACACATTTTTATTGTTTGATATCCAACCACATAAAACAAAGTTGGCTTTTTTATGAATGTAATCTACTTGCGTTGTTATTCTCTTGGCTTCCTCTTCGTTGGAAAAGCTCTGAAGATAATCATCCATGTAATGATTGTTTATTATTGCTGACGTCGCGGCTGGGTATCTATCGGCAAAGTCCCTAGCGTTGCGATCCTTTATGTATAGCGCTGTACATGGGGATGACGTCGCGCCAAATATAACAGACGTCATGCGATATTCACCAGGCGGTCCTTCTCGTTGATCGCCGCGCCATAAAAATCTCAACGCATCGCGATCTTCTTCCCTTATTTTTATTCTCATAAACATTTCTTTAATATCCGCTGACACAGCTATTTTATTTTGACGGAAACGCATTAAAATACCGGGTAATGATTGTAATAGGTCAGGTCCTGATAGAAGTAGGTCGTTTAGGCACAGACCCGCTGTCTTTGCTGCTGCATCGTGTACGAGTCGTGGCGGCTTATGAGGCTTGGCTGGGTTGACTACTGGGAAGTGAGGTAGGTACCAGGTTTTATTGGTCGTGCAGGTATCGGGTGCCTTTTCTGCATAGCCTGAGTTGAATAGATTGTCAAGGCGTTGCAAGTACTGGGTCTTGAGGTTTTCTTCTTTATCTAGGCGTCGTTCTAAATTTTCTAGCCGTTTTAGGGCACCTAGGTAGTTGTTTGGTATTTTAGGTACCTCTTGTTTCCATAATAGTCCGGTCTCGAAGCTGCCATCGGGTAATCGTCGACTCTTTTGTTCTAGGATGTCCAAGGCTCGCTGTTGCGGGTCATCTCTAGGTATCCTAGGTTCTATACCTAGTGATTCTAATTTGAAAAAGTTTTTCATGGTTTCTTCTATTGGTTCCAGATTTTCTTTAATTTTAATGTGGCCGCAAAATGTAGCTATAACTTTATTTACTGAGTACTGACATCCATGCAATACCCATCCAAGTTTTGTGTACGATGCTACCGGTTGATCACGCGCACCTGTTCGTGTTTCTGTGGCTACTAATAAATGCCAGTTATCTTGGCCTATTAAGATCATTGGTCGCGCGTGTTCATAAACAAGAGTGCTATGAATGTCGTTCAAATGTTCACAATTACTTATGTCCTTAGTTTGTACAGTTTGCGGCATAATTTTAAGCCTAGTCACGGTACGCGCCGCCTCTATCTTCTGTGAGACGTTATGGTGCTTGCCTTGTATGTGGAGGCTCACGATTCGGCTTTGCTCATGCTTAACCTCCGTGCCTATGCCTTGTATCCACATAGGACTGGCTGGCCCATCTGCACCTAGGATATCTGCTACTGACGCGTCTAACAAGGTGACTGTACTTCCATCGTCTAACAAGGCATATGTATCTACACATGTATGTGGTCCGCTCAATGTGACAGGTACTATTTTTAAATACGCGCGGCGATTCTGAGGCGCAATTGTTGATACAGTTTCCCGCGCCGACGTAACGGTTTCGTGTGTGATAACGGGCGGCGTCGCCGCCGCCGGCGTCTGAGCCACGTTGTGTGTCGCCTCAACTTTACGCTCTTTATGCAACAGTTTGTGATGTTTCATGTTGCATTCTTTTATGTCACAAATAGGCGCTTTACACATAAACCTTCTATGTTTGTTTCGTAGGCATCTAAAGCATATGTTGGAGGTTTTTGCTATATCCCATCGTGTATCTATGTCTAGCTGTTTATATTCACTGCAGTCTGGTAATTTGTGGCCGTGTTGCTTGCACGCCGGGCATTGCTCGTTAGATGTTTCCCTATTCACGTTGAACGTGCGCTCTACTCTGCGCCGTTGTCGTAATCCGTTGGAGTCGTCATTACCACGTTCTGGCTGCGCATACGCGCCACACTTATCTGCCTCTTCATTCATAAACATAGATAAGCGCTTTAACTCGGGAATATCTTCAACCTTTCTATTAGCCGCGTAATCATACCATTTGTTTCTTAGTATTGGCGTTAACTTTTCTACGATACAACGCGACATTTCGGGGCTATGTAAATACTGGATTCTTTTTAGTGCTTCTACCGTACCCACCGTATTTGCTATACGGCTAGCGAAAATACATATGTCCCTAGGGTTATCATTTAATTTAGGTAATAATTTTATGTGATCTAACTCGGCTATAATCAAGGCCTCGGGCCTACCGAAACGTCTTTCTAGTGCGTCGAGAATAACCTGAGGGTCGGATTGACTAAATAATAAACAACCTACAGCTTCCTTTGCGGCGCCTCTGAGGCTCATCCTGATCCTAGCGACATTTTCTACACAGGAAAAATACGTGTGTGAGTCACAATACGCGGCCTTATAGGCTATCCACTCACCGGGTTTTCCGTCGAAGATTGGTAGCTGCTGGACGTACCTGGGGGGCTCTCTCGTGCTGCGCGCGGCTTGTGCTAGGGCCGCGGCGAGTGTCCCTACGTCTATCACTTTATCACTCACATTACCGTGTAACACTTCACTCGCGATATTGCCCTTGTTTGATTTCGCACACACACTTTCCTCGTAACCGTCGTCGTCTCGCAGCGGTTGAGCGCCTGTCGCGGCGCCGGTGTCCTTCGCTGCGTCCCTGCTGTTCCTCCCGCCGCTAACGTCGTGTGGCGGCGGTCGAGCCTCACCTCCGGGTGGCGGCGCCGGTCGCGCTAGCCACGTTCCAATCCTTACGGAGGCGAGGTCGTCCACCATGTCGTCTTCTTCACTCGAGTCAGCTTCGGCTCTGATGCGCTGGAGCTGTATTTCTTGCAGCTCTAGCTCTGCCTTCGCTTGCCTGACCTTCACTTCAGCCAGCCGCTCTCTGGCCTCCAGCTCTGCGAGGAGCTTCTTTCTCGAAGCTGTAGAACGGCGTGACCTGGTATCGCCGGGCTTGAGCGTACCATGTGTCTGCGTGGCGTCGGTGTTGGTAGTCGCAGACGACCCACTGACCGTCGCCGTAGATCCGCTTCCTTTGTCTATCACAGCGACCGAGCTCGTGTCGGATTCTGGTGCCGGGTTGCTGGCACCCGGTCCGGCGGTCACTGACGGTTCTTGCTGGGTCAGTTCTCTCCTAGAGTCTCCACTACGGCTGCGTGTTAAAACCATCCTGCTGGATCTTGAAGATTCGGCTCTCGAAGGACCAGTATGTGTAACGAGTGGACTGTATTAATGAAATTCGGAAGTACACAAGATGGTTTTATTTCTAGTAAATACACACAACATACATATTTTAGGGAATACACATTAGGTAGAGAATTTTTGGTCGACTGAGTCGCGCATTGCCAGGGTCCGCGCTTTTATATACACCCCGCGGGGGGCGCGAATCGGCCATATTTTCTTTTTGGCGTTGACCAATGGCAACGCGCGAAGCGACGGAGCGGCGTGAACAAGTTTATACTTGTTGCCAGGCACGTGGCTCCGTCGGCTTTCATAATATAAGTACCTAACTAACTAACATTAGCAGGCGGCGCTAAATTACACTGCTGTCGTGCACAATAACAAAATACATTTATTATATTTTTGATGCATCCGACTGCCTTCGTAAACACTGGCAACCACGATTATTCAAAACCAAATAAATATTTAAATTTTCACTTATTTCTATCTTTTGAGTTACCTAATTTATTATATTAAAAATTTTTCACGCAGTCGGGTTTTTTTGTTTTTTTAAATATTTTTTTTTTTATGTCTTTACATCGTATCTTGTCCTTGCTTAATTTATAAGATAGCCAGCACTGGCTTGGTATTGGCCTTGTATAAACAGTTTTTCATGCCAAGCCAGCGCTGGCGAGTATAGAGCGCCCGTCTATTTGTCAAGCCAGTGACTTCCTCCCGATAACCCCTCAAGCCTACATAGAACTGTAGTGCGGCGTGGAGTGCGTGGACGCCCGCTATTTGCAGTGTCCTCATGTCGCACCAAGGCGGGTGTCCGCGCGCCTCTAAGACGTTTAGCAAAAAATTATAATACTCTTTTTTCTGAATTAGATTTATTTTCTTTGTCAGCTAACAAAATTCGCATTGATTTACTTAAAATTATCGAGAAAACAGTTGATTAACCATATCCTCATATTATTATGTATACATTTTAGTATTACAGTAAGAATTAGTATTTTGTATGATTAATTAGTAATATAGGACTCGTGCTCTTCCAAATTTTTATTCGAATATGTAACATGTGGATAACGTAGTTAGTTACGCACTGATAAACCTAGATTGTAAGCTATTGTTAACCATGTACAGTGTGTAATTGTTTGTTTTCCTTAATAAATAAAATAAAATAAAATAAAACCCCCGCGCCGGCGTCAACACAAGAAAGATGCAGACTGACTGGCTTCATCTAAACAACACGAACCTAGCCAGCGGTAGCTTGTCTGTAGAACTTGCGCTAGCGCACTGGCTTCGTATAAACCATATTTTACTACCTACTGTTATCAACGCGAAGGTTATAGAATCATTTTTTCAGAGTTGATGCAGGGATGTTTCTGACTCTTTCAGGCTTAAACGGCTGAACTGAATTTGCTGAAAGGCACACATAATATATATATATAATTAATTAGCTTAAAAGATAAGATAGGATTTTTGGCTTATTTCGAACGAAATCGCGAGAGAAAGCTAGTGTTATAAATAATAAAATCGCTACCTCTCTTGCCACGTTCCACGCAGATCTGTCACGGTAAGCTACAATGAAATCCAACATACACGCCCCCTATGCCAATTTCCGCTTCAACACTGCAGAATCCGTTGCATGCCACATTTTAGATATAAGCCACTCCATTTTCTATTGTACTGCGGTTTTGTCGCCAATAGGTACATTCAATTTTTCACCTGAGAGGGTAATATTGAAATATTGCTTGCTTAATCTAATATATAAAATTCTCGTGTCACAGTTTTCGTTCCCGTACTCCTCCGAAACGGCTTAACCGATTCTGATGAAATTTTGTGTACATATTGGGTAGGTCTGAGAATCGGCCAACATCTATTTTTCATCCCCCTTTTTCCCCCCCTTTTCATCCCCCATCCAAATGTTCGGTAGATCGGGACAGGACAACGTCTGTCGGGTCAGCTAGTGTTATATAATATCTTTTGCCCGCACCGTCCACGTCAATTTCGGTTATCGCAGACGAATTCGCGGATTAAAAAGTAACCTATGTCATTTCCAAGGGTTCAAGCTGTTTTCATACCACATCAAAATCGGTTCTGCAGTTTCGTCGTGAAAATGTAACTGACAAAAAGAAAGTTACTTTCGCATTATAATATTTGGTATGAATTTTAGTTTTAACGTTTCCACTAAAGGACAAACATAACATGGAGTTTTGTTGACTGGAAGAGCCACTGTGGGTACGTTTATTAATGTGTAGGTACCAAAAAATGAGCTAAATGTTTATTTAAAAAGCTTACTTTAGCCACACCTACGACACTCCATACAAACGAAACGATCTAATTACCTACACTACTACCAAAATAACAGTCTGTACAAATACGTGCGTGTGTGTACTGGAACTAAAAGCAGTTTCAAGAGCACGTTCGACGCGGGAAGAGATGAGCAACAGTATTTCGGAAGGAGGCAGGGGTGTCGCTACTGTACGGTAGTATATACTAATATTTATACCTACTGTGCTTTAGCAAGCTTTTAAAAAATAGCAAGGTTTTTTCTCAGTTTATTTTTAAATCCTCATATTCATACCGACTTTTGTTTACACTGTAAAGGCTTCGTTTTGTAATTAAGTTTTTTATTTTGTATGCGAATTTCTTCTATATCGTGGGTGCGTTTACAAACATCATAACTCACATACGCAAACAACTAAACTCGGAACTACCTGAATACAAATATTTTTCGTGCAGGAAACGAATCTGGGACACGAGGTGCAGGAGTCAATCGTAAAATATATGCAGTTACCTAACTTACTGCGAACTAATTTGCACTGCGTTTTTTTTGCACATAATATAGTACTTGTTATTTCTTGTTTTTTTGTTGTTTTTCTTGTTATTTGTAGCTCGTGGCTAAGGTAAAGCCGTACAGATCGATCGGTCAAAGGTTAAGCTACGCTAACGGCGGTCGGTCTGTGGATGGGTGACTACCCCTTTCATACCGAGTTCAATCCGTACCTCTTAGTTGAACGGTATCCGTCGATCAGTCAAAGCTACCACACCAATCGATCAACGTCGATCGACTAATAAGAATAAATATGAAGAAAAATGAATCCTTTGTCTGGGTAAGTCTTAGTACCTACTTGTTATTTACGAAGGTCATTTATATAAATTCTATGAAATAATATACTATACGTAGGTACTTACTTTCATTATTAAGTAAAAAGATGTTATTTTGACATTACAAACAGACACTTCAATTTTATTTATTTGTATAGATATGTATTGTATTGTACGTATACTATGTATGTATGTATGTATATAGATGTATAGATTATTTGCGGAGATTTCTTTTTGTACGGAGCTCAATTTTATTTTCTAAAATAAAAGTAGCCTATTTTATTTATTTGTATGTAGTATTTGTAGTATGTATTTATTATAGACTAGCGACCCGACCCGGCTTCGCATAGGCCTTTTTCGATAAATGAACTATCCAACACAAAAATAATTTTTCAATTCGAACCAGTAGATCCTGAGATTATCGCGTTCAACCAAACAAACAAACTCTTCAGCTTTATAATATTAGTATAGATTTACACGTACAATAAAAAAGAACAACCTATTGTCAACATATAAAAAAAAACAAATACAATAAGGCATCAAAAATTTTCTTCACATCGCCGTCATCTGGGAATGTGCCTAAGTACGATACGAGTACATTATTTACGAATATGTTGGTTAAAGTAGCTGCAGTTTAATAACCTAATGTCACACAACATAACTAAAGTTCATAAACGGTTTTATATTGATTGTTTTTAAGTATATACAGTCGAACAAGCTAATTGGTTTACAGGCAAAAATATTCATCTTTCTACTATACTAACAATTTATTATTATTATTATTTTTTTATCCCTACGTAGGGCACCAGGGATACCTACGTGCTCGAGATAAGAAAATGGAATAAAATAAAATATTGTGAGTGTAGTAGAAAGATGAACATTTTTGCCTGTAAACCAATTAGCTTGTTCGACTGTACAATATTTACAATAATAATAAAATAGAAAACCTAAAGTATTAAACTAAAAACAAAAACCTAACACAATAAAGCATCAAAGAATTCGTCCACATCGCCGTCAACTGGAAATGTACCCAAGAGACTGGCAGCATTGCCACGTTGGATGGCAATGCTTAATCTCTGACCAAGGTAAAAACCAGCTCTTGAGTCACGGGAAGTGTCAACCAACCTTTTGGATATTTCCTAAGTTACTATAAAACCACGAAAAATAAGTCGTTTTAAAAGGTAATCCTTTAAGGGTTCCTTTTTCTTTTGAAGTACGGAACCCTAAGAAACAAGACACAAATTTTAAATACCTTTATATTCGCCATTTTCTTTTATTAACCGTCTGTGTACCATGTGAATGTTTCCGGTGGTCTAAGAGAAAAAGACCATTAGAAACGTGAATAAGTGAATTAAGAATTATGGGGGCCATTTATGGCCATTATGGGAAATGGGCCATTTATGGCACTTAAGGTGCACTTAGAGCCTAAAGGGCTAAGATTGATGAAGATGGGGAAGATAATCTAGTGAAAAACGGACACTGCGAACAGATTTTTTCGTGAAGTCTGAAATGTGGTGGTGTTTTTTGGGGAAGTTTCAGCAGTGGATTTATTTATTACAGACGTAGTCCAAGCAATTGCATAGTAGGTATTTACAATACTTAAATAATTAAAAATAATAGGAGAAAGGTTTTCAAAAAAATTAAAACTAACAAATAACAAGTAAATACTTGAATTTAAAATTCATTTTTAACTTAAATCATTTGATTATGGATATTCCTTAAAAATATTTAAATTATTCCTTAAAAATATATTTTCCTAAACAGAAAATAGTAGCCACATAGAATACCTTCTTTGTGATGGCGCTAAACTAACTTCTAGTAGGAGTAATGACGTCTCAAGATATGCAAAGTGGGCAATTTGTTTCTTTATAGAAAATTACATGGCACACTGTAGCCTAGCTAAGGTGCCAGTGGCTCAATTGGAAAGGTAATAACGTTATTCTATATTCAAACATAATAAGAAGAAAAATAAATAAGAATAAAAACCTTTCTATAATAAAAACCACTATACTCGTTTCGTAACGTTGACTCCGCAACTAATTTGAGCGGTATCATTTGGTTCACTACCTCAGGTCTAGTTAGCCTGTCACGCTAATGTGGCGTGAACTTTCAGCTTTCCTAGCTTGTTGGCGCTATGATCTACTAATTTGTGAATATGGTATTGATTAAAATAATAATTTAAAATTAGACTTGCACGACTACAACAAATCTAAATGCACACACGCGTAAAATTTTTTCGTTTTCATTTCTATGTACACAGACCTAAGTATCATTTTTAAATATTTGAATAAAATTAAAAATATAAAGAGATAAGGTGTAGCCTACCGTGGTCGGGGACAGGGTTCAAGCTAACCCCCGATTTAGGGCTCTAGATACAAATTTGACCATTGGGACTATGGGGTGTCGGTCCTTTGAAACCAACCAGGGGCCGAAGCCAATACGCTAAGACCTGTTAGATATTTCAAAATTAAGTAAGACATCAATCAATGATTATGCCTGTTTGCACTAACCAAGTGCATTAAGCTATTTAAGGACCAAGGACAACCCCCAATTTCAACGAACACTCCAGCCGGCTAAAGATGAGGAGCAAACAGGTCCATAGGGTCGCTATTTGCCAACAGCTTGCTTCAAGCTGTCCTGCAGGTTTATTTTATTATTATAATTTATTTATTTATTTGGAACAACTAACAATTACATAATAATGTTATACGAACAGTGAAACTTAAAACTAACAATCATGTAACCTACTGCGTTATTCACAGGATACCTACTAGTTATACAATTTTACGCTATAAAACATAGGAAGTTAAAAAAGTATATATAATTAAATACAATATAAAATTAAAGTGCTTTAAAAAAATAAGTTTTACACATGAGATGAATGACAGAATATTAAAAATGTTTACAAAAGCCATTATTTTTAAATTATAAATGCTAATTTCTTTTAAATAATTTTCTGAATTTAGATTATGTACTAAGACTTTTTTACTATTTTAGTTTTCTAAACCACGATTGAGGTAATTAAAAAATTCTGCAAGCTATTCAGAATATCCTTGCAAATGTTGAAACTTCAGAGTAATTGCACTAAGATGAAGACTTGGAATTGCATAATAATTTACACGTCATGTAAATACATAATTGTGTAAATCTCTTGAAATAAATCCTATGACGTATTTGTTAGAACACCATTTACCTGTTAAGTTACGTACACCGCAGATTGCAAACTAAAATAACGTTGAAACTATTCCTTAACAACTTACCCATGATTCATGATCAACCTACAAATGGTGAACCCATCTCTTTATCCTTATTTTGTTAATTAACCGCCAAAAAAACCTATAATCCGTACATTTCGATGACTGTATAGTTTCACGCATGAATAGAGTGATTTTCACGTCAACAGCCAACAATTATGATGAAAGTAGCGTGATTATAACTCACGTTTTAGGTAAATAAAAGTAATACAAATACATTCCATTCATCTTACTTTATTTGATTTGTAGAAACACTCGTCATTTGTTTTGATTTACACTTTATATAGCTTGATGTTATTTCTCAAAGGGCCCAGCTCCAGCGCACACGAATTAGATCGATTTTTAAATTGAAAATATCCGTTTTGAACGTATAGATTTCATCCTCAGATGAAACAAAAGGCTGAAAGACCGCGCGGAACACAGAGAGTGAAGCTAAAAAAGCAAATACAAATTCAAAAGAGAATACCTACTATCTCATGATTGTATTTGCTTTTGAATTTGTATTTGTTTTTTTTAACGATGCGGCGTTTCGTGCTAAAAGCTTTTTACAAAAAAGACAACCGCCTTCAAAAACTAAAGAGTGAAAAATACCTTTAGCACAGAACACACATTGACTTAAGTTTCGAAATTCAGTGGCTTTGTTCTGTTTGTTGTTTTGTATTGCCACCGACTTCCGAAAGTAAAGTCAATGTGTGAGAATTTTCAAAATCGGTTTACGTTTGCCGGAGAAATCGCGTAACAAATCGCGCACATACTTAATGCAAATTTAAAACTTATATGGTTTTCTCATGGATGCCATTATCAGAACTGGACCAAATTAAAATGGGACCATGCGGGAAGCACTAGCTTTCAAATAAAAAAAGAATCATCAAAATCAGTTCACCCAGTCCAAAGAAATCAGGTAACAAACATAAAAAAAAAAAATACAGACGAATTGATAACCTCCTCCTTTTTTTAAGTCGGTTGAAAATTACTCGTGTCAGTACCTACAGCACGAAGCGCGTTGTAGGTATTCGCTTTGGAATATATATTTGCTTTTTTGGCTTCACTCTTAGTGTTCCGCGCGGTCTATCTGCCTTTTCTTTCATAATCTGAGATTGCATCGTATTGCCCTTTGAGTTCACCCCTCCCTTTTTCTTGAATTGTATACATAATATTATTATTTTAATTTTTAAGATTTGTATATTGTAACGATAGTATTTAATTATTACTCAAAACAAAATAAGGGCCACGAGGTATTTTTTCATTTTGGTGTAATTTATTTTTTTATGGTGCTCTTCACAGACGAATGCAAAGTTAAATTTTTTAACGACGATCGGCGTATTAGAGTATGGAGAAGACGCGGCGAGAGATTTTCAGAAGCCTGCATCCATGAAGTCGATCGTTTTGGTGGTCCAAATGTAATGATTTGGGGCGGGATAAGCTTACACGGCAAAACTGAGCGCGCTATTTTAAATGAGGGTACTGTTACTGCTCAGAGGTATATTGAGGAAGTTGTCAGACCACATGTGATCCCATTTGCACAGCGAGCGGGTCCTGGATTCACCTTGATGCAAGACAATGCTCGTGCACACACGGCTCAAGCGACTCGGTTTGTACTGGAAGACTCTCAAATTCAAGTCATGCCGTGGCCGGCGAACAGTCCGGACTTAAATCCAATAGAGCACATGTGGGATCAGTTGAAACGAAAAGTTAGAGACGGTGATCAGGAAATCCACAACCAACAGCAACTCATCAACGCTGTGAAAAGGACCTGTGAAGAGATTCGAATGGAAAATGTCAGGCATTTAATTGAGAGCATGCACTCCATTCTTCAGGAGTGCGTAGCTAAACGAGGGGGACGATACCCGTTACTAAAAGATGAGCATGGAGTATTTTCTTTTGTTTTCAGTAACTTTACGTTGTTTTTATTTTTAACCTAAAATGTGTTTTTTCTTTCAAAAGCAAATAAACTTTTTAATCATTATTATTTGAATAAATTTATTGGTCTACATGGTAAAAACAACATTAGTTTTCGTTATGGAGACAAAAAATATATATTGGTTTTATTATTTTCATGGTACAGACCAAATACCTTGTGGCCCTTATTTTGTTTTGAGTAGTATATATTTCAAATTCGATAATGACACGAATCGAATACTTTTACGTTAGCACGTTCATTTTAGCCTCTTGGGATTCTGTCTAGACTAGAGTGAAAAAAATATCTTTGATGGTATCGACGACGTTGTTGGAATTTTAAGGAGCTCTATAGGTCATTCAATATGTTTACTGTTTGTATAGGTAGTTATGACATTCTCAGCAACAGTATTAGTGAAACTTATGATAATATATTCTCAGGGGCAATGACTACTTTCTAGGAACGTTCGCATTCCTACTCCAGTCTTAATCTGTTTTAAAAATGGTTCTCTTTACCCACGCTTTTGTTAACATTTTTATATTGGTGTCAATTTTATGCTATTTATATCTCTTTCTCTCCAATAAAACAAGAAAAAGACAGATATAAGAGCTGTCAATTAAAGTTGATCTAAAATTTTCATACAATTAACGTTTTGATTAAAACACGGCAACGTTCAAGAAAAACTAATTTGACATTTCTAACTTAGTTCTTATCTGTCGCCGTCTTTTTCTATAGCTGCCTGGCAGTACGAGAGGCCAATTGTATAATTTTAATTGAGTTTGTGAACAAGGGAATCGGCTCCATTGTGTTGATGAGATGAGATTGTCAGACTGTATTTTCGCTACACTTCAGTTAGAAGAGATGTCAAAAATATGGGCTTACTAAGATTTTTTTTAGGATCTCCATATATGTCTAGAGCTGACGACATGGTTGGCGCAGTGGCTGAGCGATCGACTGCTGCGCAGCGTGTTGCGGGTTCGATTCCCGCCCAGGGTAAACATTTGTGTGATGAGCACTTGTGTTTGCCTTGTGTCTGGGTGTTGTTTATCTATATATGTATGTATTTACAGAAAAAAAATGTATTTGTGTATGTATATCAGCTGTCTGACACCCATAGTACAGGGTCTCCCTAGTTTGGGGTCAGATGGCCATATGTGAAATGTCCCCATATTATTATTATTATCTCGGGTTGTAAATAGGGCATTATGGTTGAAATTATGCTCCATGGACGTGTTCGCAATAATTGAAAGGGGTGACCATCCATTTCATACCGAGTTCCCTCCGTGCCTCGGAAAGCACGTAAAGCCGTTGGTCCCGGCTTTCATTCGTAGATCTTTGACGGTCGTCAAGGGTAGTTAGAAGCCAAAAAGTCTGAGAACCAGCCTTATCAAGGAGTATCGAGTTACCTAGTAACTGGGCTGTGGAGGTCCGATAGGCAGTCACGGGTTACCTATCATAAGGTCGAAAAATATTTGACCGAATTTCATTTCACCTAAAACTTTTCAACTTTTCTTGTTTCGTATTTTTTTACTTCATCGAAGTCACGTCTGCCACTGTATCAGTTGACCTATTATCAATTCGCTTTTTTTCGTTGCTCCGACGTTTCATTTGGTCGAAAAAGTTTTTACCGAAGTTACACTTAGCCGAAATAACCTTTGTTCGAACATTCGTTATACCACTGTTTTAATTACCATATTTCACCAAACGCCTAGAAGTAAATATGTCTGATAGAGTCAATGATAACCGGTACTCCACCAGAAAAAAAAATACGTCGTTAAAGAAACGAAAAATCAAAAACTTTTCAAAATTAAAGACAATTTGAGTGAAATTAAATATTTGAATGAGCTTTCAGAACGAATGTATTTATTACAGTGGCGTTATAGAGAGATTATTGCAGATTAGTTTCCTACTATTTTGAATAATTAATTATTTAACGTAATGGCACTTAATAAAACCCCAGTTATCCCAGTAAGAAGCTTGCAAACAAAGATTCTTGCTTCGAGCATGCAGCATGCAAGCAGGCATACAGCATGCAAGCATGCATGCATGCAGCGTGCAAAGAAGCATGAAACATGCAAACAGGCATGCAACATGCACAAGCATTGTTTCTGTCACGGCTCCAACGCTGCGGGGTCTGGGCGGCCCCCCGCGAGCTTATCGTCGCAGATGGTTTCAACGCTCACCACCGCAGCTTCGGGCCGGCCAGCCTCAGCCGCGGCGGCGGGCCTTCAAACCGCCTGCTCCTCAGCTCGCGGGCCGCCCCACCCCTCCGCGCCTACGCATTCTTAAATTACACTCTAGGGGTAGGGCAGGCAAGACTGCGTGAAGTCAGTTTTGCAGCGATTCGTTTCTGTCACTAAATTTTGTAAAGTGAAAATGCTACCAAGTAACCGGCTATATATTTGAGATCAAAAAATATTTCGAAATGTTGTTTTGACGGGGTGAAAATATGGCAAATAAATCATTTGGCAAATGAAAATAGTTCAAAAATATGTCAAATAATGCATATAGCAAAAAAGACGTCGGTCAATAGTTTTCGGTAAAATGAAATTCGGACAAAAATAATTCGGAAAAGTGATCGGTTCCCGCAGTCACGCCATGTAAACACTGGTATTCAGCTGCATCTGGTTACTGGAACCCGACCCCAACAAACTTGGGAAAATCTAGGCAGAGAATAGATGATGTACTTGGTTTACATTAAATATCTATAAACACTCACATTCACTACACAATTAGGTAAAACTACACTCACACTCCTACACTCACACTCGTACACTCACCCGCCTTACTCGCACCTCACTTACTCACCCACACTTAACATATGAACTCACAGTCATCCCCAACTCCACATTCTACTCACGGCACACAATTTAACTCCTTTTGTACTCTACATTATACTTCTATTTTAGTTTTTTTCTCTTATTTTACCCACTTTTGTTAAAATACCTTTGTTATGTATTAACCTGGAACAGCTTACCCTCTCACTTGGAGTCGGGCGTTGGTAGCTGCGCCACAGTTTTTAACTTTTGCAGCTACCATCGTTTTAAATTTTGTCCACTTACTGTACTTGTTTTTGTTCCAAAAATAAACGATTATTATTATTATTATTGAGATTTTTTTTATGGGACATGCTGCCACACTATTCCTAAACCACTGCAACTCCTGAAAGTCAGAATCAACAGTGGCGACCACTAGTAAAGCGTCGAGATACTGTAGCTCGACGAGACGAGTCCCAGAGAAACGATTCAACTGTCTTGGATCCCGCAACGAAATTAATCAGAAAAGAACAGCGGAGGAGTAAACAAAACATATTTTCCACATCTCCATTCTACATTGACATTGACTACTCGTGACCGGAATTCGTAAAGAATAAGGATTTGTAGATCAATATAGTCCTGATGCGCCAACCAACCCGGTCATGGGCGGCCCGCATACATTCGCTGCCAGCCACCTTCTCCAAATCGTCGGTTCATTTGGTTGGTTGGCGATGGCGAGTGAAGCTTACGTTTGCTGAACGTAAGCTTCTCTCGCCATCGTCGTGAACGGCAATAGGCTGATATGATGATGCTGATGATGTTCCTGAAAGGTTATTACTCTTTTTAAAATAACCATGTGTAGTTTATATGAAGCATTTATATGAAGTGTCTATGTTTGTACGAAAACATATAGAGCTGTTTAGAACAGTAGCCTCACGTAGTCGGCGTTGCCAGTACCAACACAGACTTGTACTAGAAGAGATCTGTAGGTTAGCAAAATATAATAAGAGCTGTCTAGTTATGGCTGTACGGATATTTAATAAATTTCCAAATACTCTAAAAACGTTGAACTGTAGGCTTTTAAAGTAAAGTTGTATAAATGGTTAACTGAAAATAATTTTTATAGTGTTAAGCAATTTTTGGAACATAGACTGTAGGTAATATCCTTTTTTTATGTTTTTGTCTGTTCAATGTGTAATTCATAACGTTCGTTTAGGTACCTGACTATAAGTTTGCATGCTTTAATTCTAAGCAAAACATGCTGGATCTTACACCTATATATCAACTTTGTATACCGTGTTTTTCGCAAATAAATATATTACTATTACTATTACTACTAGTGCTAAACAAATTTAAAACATCGTTCTATTTCTGTCAATCGTTCAAAGTTGGCTTTTTTATTTTTATGTTGTTATAGGCTTGCGTTTGGCCGCAACTCACCTGATCTTAAGTGACGATGCGGCCTAAGGTGGAGTACGCTTGCCTAGACAAAATGATGATTAAATACGTTTAGCGCTTAATGTATTTAGTTACTTGTGGTGCAAGCGAGGCTTAGATTTTAACGAAGTACAAGTTAATTCTACTTAATAAGCTTACAAACCTCAGCTTAAAAGCCACCTCTTTTCATTCTTGGGTCTTAATCTAGCTACGTCTGTAAGTACTAAAAGCATTGAAAACATTGAATCGAGTCGACAAAGTAAAACGTTTTTAGCGTCCTCTGTAGGCTAATTAGAGTGTGTCTAACATTTCGTGAGCTTTGACGGCTAAAATGAACGTTATATTTTTTGAGCACTTTCTTTCGGCATGTTTATCTTCTTGCAAAAAATGACGAAGATGTAGTGGCATGAAGAACGAACGATGATTAAATTATGTTAGATGACGACGAAAGACGATAACGAGAATTGAATACTGAAATGAAGGCTGAGAGAAATTTGAAAATTGCTTTTGCATGTCCTCGCGAATGTCGGTTAGTATTAGTACAGACGAAGTCGCAGATTAAAACGCACATTTAGGTACTTTATCTTTCTTTTTTTTTTTTGGTTCGTGGTGGAAATCTTTATGGAAAGCGGGACATGCCGGAATCTTACCGGCTGAAACCACCTTGGTTTTCCACCACTGCCTATGTCCGGAGGTGCGGAATTCTATTTTATTTTTTATATTATTTATTAAGGAAAACAAACAATTACACACTATACATGGTTACCAATAGCTTACAATCTAGGTTTATCAGTGCGTAACTAATTACGTTATCCCACATGTTACATATTCGAATAAAAATTTGGAAGAGCACGAGTACAATATTACTAATAGAAAGAAACTCTAGGGCCATGGGGTCCGAGTGCCCATATTGTTTTTCGTGACATCGCCAAGCGGCTGGTCGACTCTTCACGTGACCCGAAGGCTGGTCTATTCTTGGGTCAAAGAATCAGCATTGCCATACAACGTGGCAATGCTGCCAGCCTGTTGGGCACGTGTCCCGTTGACAGCGATGTGGACGAGTTTTTTGATGCCCTTTGAGCTCCCCTGTCTTTTTCTTGGAATTGTACATAATATTATTAGATTTTTAATATTTGTATATAACTAAAATGGTTTAATTGAAATAAATGCTTTGAATTTGATATTACAAATTAATCATACAAAATACTAATTCTTACTCTAATACTAAAATGTATTCTTAATAATATGAAGGCTTAATCAACTATTTTCTTTATTCTTCATTAATCATTATTTCTTCATTCGCATATGACGACGTTTGGATCATAATATTTATGATCCAAACGTCGTCGTGGGACCCAAGAGGTTTATAAGCTATACCTACCAACAATACTGAAATTCAAGGAGTATTAGCGGTCAGTCCTCTGTTCTCGTTGGGGGTTAAAAAGTAGCCTGTGCCGTAATCGAGATTCCAAGCTACTTTGTCTTTAGTCTAGCTGACTAATCCTTTCACCACGATGGTAAATCCAAAAGCCTCTCCTCAGAGCCATGACCAACGGCCTTCCTTACGGTCAAATAATAAGAATGATTACTCTACAGACACTCAAATAACGATCGGTTCATGTGGTTTTGTCGAGACGAGGTAACAAACAGACAGATTGACTTTCGCATTTATTTATTTAGTGCTGTTCCCACCCCAAATAATTTGACATGTTGTAAAGTAATCCTCATGGCCAGCGTAGACAGAGCAGCAGTTTTCATTGATAACAAACTCAATTTCTATAGAAATAGATTTGAAAATTGGGCGCAGCATGATAAATGCCACACAATTTTCAACTATATTTATGATGTATTTCATTGCATTATTAATGAATACCGCTCGTGGCTAAGTAAAAGCCAACTGGTCATAATAGTTAAGCTATGATTTTCGCAGTCAGTCCTTGGATGGGTGAATCATCCATTTCATATCGAAAAGTCATATCCCTCTATGCCTCGAAAAGTACTGCTGCTGCTAAGCTGTTAGTCCCGGCTGTCATTCTTAGATCTTTGACAGTCAGAACCTAGAAAATCTAACAACCAGCCGCTCCATATAAAACACTGGTATTCAACTGCTCAGCTGGAATGAGTTTTTTTATTAGAATGTAAAAGACCAAGAATAAATTCACAGAATATTTAGTCAAAATTGTTAAATTAGTCAATGAAAGAAATAAATCATAGTGCAAATGAATAACACCGCCCTTAAAAAAATCCCTGCGATACTTGTGCGTCAGGGGCCCACGCTTAGGCAGGAGTGTGGTTTTAGCTGGTAAGACTCCGGCACTGCCCAGACTGATTCAATTATGGGTCAGTCTGAGGGTCCACGGGGATTTTACATTCCTGCCTCAAAAAAAAAACTGCTCAGCTGCATCAGGTTTTACTGGAGGCCGATCCCAACATAGTAGGAGTAGAAAAGGCTAGGCTAGCAGATGTTGACGCGGTGGTTTCCTTCTGCGAAAGTGTCATGTCGCAGAAGGAGGCTGCGGAAAGGGAGAGGGAGATCACAACCTCTCACCCTGCCCGCAGCAGGCGCACCGGGCGTCGGCGGAGTGCGGACAACGCCCTCTTCCGGCCCCCGTAAATGGGTCCAGGGGCGTCAGACTCGGGGACGTCTGTCGCCCCCCACATACACCAGGACCCGAGGTGGCGGCGCATAGTGTTCCACGCGCGCCCTCTAAGACGTCCGGGGGGAGTCTAACACCTCACTCCCCCCCCTGACCCGAGAAGTGGCCCGCCGCAGCGGGCCGGCACCAGCCGGGGGTTGCGGAAGTATCTCCAGTTCCCGCGACCCCCGACGTAGGTGTGAGATGGAACACCGGGGTGGTTTTTAGTCAGTAAGAGTCTGACAGACACCACCGCCCGCCCCAGGGCGGAGGCCATCCATGAGGATTTTCCACCCCGTACCAAAAAAAAAGCAGATGTTGATAACCAATTAATACTGTAAAGCCAAAAAGTCTGTCAACCAATCTTATCAAGAGGTTTCGTATTACACAGCAACAGGGTTATGAAGGTCATACAGGTAGTAGCTCCATATCATCATATCAGACTATTGTCGTCCACTGCTGAACGTAGGCCTCCCCCAGAGATCGCCAACCAACCCGGTCTTGGGCAACTCACATCCATCCGCCGCCAGCCACCTTCTTCAAATCGTCGGTCCATCGTGTCGCAGGGCGTCCCACACTACGCTTGCCCAAACGCGGTCTCCACTCTAGAGCGTGTCTGCTCCATCCACCGCCTGTCCGTCGGCAGACATGGCCGGCTCACTTCCACTTCAGCGTGCTGATTCGATGCGCAACGTCGGTGACTTTAAAATATAAAACACTGGAATTCAGCTGCATTAGGTTAGACTGGAAGTCGACTACGACGTGGTTGGGGAAAGGTTGGGCAGATGATGACGATCAAATATCAAAACAAGATAAGTTGCCTACCACGGTCATATCTTTAAGATATTGCAAATAATAATTATGGGTAAAACTGCGGGAAAACTTGGAGTTGGTCGTCGGAACGAGTAGGTACATTGGAGTCTTGAGCACCGTGGAGTTGTTCCACCTCTCTTTGGACAAGAAGAAGAATCAATTAAGTAGTGAAATATTACTATTTTTTTTTAATATTCTAAATTCTAATAGTCTGCGCTTGACCACAACTTACCTGATAATCTACATATAAACTTGAAATCATAAATGTAGACCAGTAACGTACTTCTTCTTCTTCTTGTTTTCCTTCTTGTTTTACTTGGGCCCAGTAGGTAGTCACATTTATCACAGCATAAACATAAGACTAACATACTGATATCAGGTATATTATGATTTTTCTTTCACCCGGAACATATATCTAAACAAAACAATAATAAAACATAATATTTATCTATCAGTTCAGCTGTAAGCCGATTACATCGGGTTTAGGCCGGACTCAAGTAAAACAAAGATTACGCTTACGTACTATTCAGAAAGTGGCCGGATATTAGAAGTCCAAAAGTCCAATATTCTAAAGTCTGTTATCAATATTATCCGGACTTTAAATACTTTGATCTAGGTCCGAATCGATTAAATAAAAATACCAGTCTGTTATTGCCTCACAGCAGGGCAAAGGTCTTTTTTCATTCAAATTGAATTGAAAAAAAAATGCGGCCAAGTGCGAGTCGTATTCGCCCATTAAGGGTTACGTTATTACGTAGCAGCAAGTAAGGTAAATAACGGTTTACGATTTATGACGTATTCAAAAAAACTACTTACTAGATCTTTTTGGTGGAAGTTTACATGGTAATGTACAGACGCCAGCACATTAAGCTACAACAATCTGTCAAGTTTCTTTGATAGATTTTCAACTTTATTACAAAATAGTAAGGTTCATATTCAATTGGGATTTGACAGTTTGGAATGGCTTGATGTGCTGGCGTCTGTACATCATATATTTTTTTTTTAGTTGTATCATATTATTTTAGAAGGTACGGGGGGGGCGGGGGGTGACACCCATTTTACCATATCTCTCGCGCAAACGTTTCAGTTTAGAAAAAAAATATGTTAGAAACCTCAATATCATTTTTGAAGACCTATCCATAGATAACCACACGTATGGGTTTGATGAAAAAATGAAAAAAAAATTGAGTTTCAGTTCTAAGTATGGGGAACCCCAAAAAACTTATTGTTTTTTTTTCTATTTTTGTGTGAAAATCTTAATGCGGTTCACAGAATACACTTACTTACCAAGTTTCAACAGTATTGTTCTTATAGTTTCGGAAAAAAGTGGCTGGGACATACGGACGGATAGACAGACAGACATGACGAATATAAAAGGGTTCCGTTTTTTGCCATTTGACTACGGAGCCCTAAAAATGTTCATTCATCATCATCATGTCAACCTTTAGTTATTATTATTTATTATTTTTATTATATTATTTGGAAGATAATATACACAGTTTACTAGGGTAGATGTTACAGCCTATTCTGCCTGCCAGCAAGCGTGCAAATTTTAAATGTCCTAATTATTATTCAGATTACATTATTAGTACAGACGCCAGCAGGTCAACCTACCCGAAACTGTCACATTTTCCCAATCAATCTAGAACCTTATTCTTTAACCTTAAAGTTGAAAATCGATTAAAGAAATGTGACAGATTGTAGTAGCTTGATGTGCTGGCGTCTGTACATTATTATTACATTAGTCACGAGCATTGATCACAACGCTTGCTCAAATCAGATTTGCGATTTCAGACTTATACCAAGTTTTTCACGATATTTTACATTAGATTCCGTCAGTGAAGTCCATGATAAATTTAGGAAGTGCATGTTATGAATTGAAAAAGTGACATTGATACTGGCCAGGTGCAGGTCTTGCTTCAGGGAACTACAGAGTAAAAAAATAATGTTTAATTATGTTTTTTTAAAGCGAAGACAATTCTTTCATACCGTTTTACGAAAATAGACTTCAGAGTTAACTTTCAGGACGAATACATTATAACAGTATGCCAAAATATTATGTTTTATGCGTTTTTCCAACAGGATATACAGTCTCACAGTACATAACAATGCCAAAATTACGAAAATATTACTATTAGATATTAAAAAACCGTATTAAATAAGTACAAAATCAGTTCACTTCAACAATTTTTTTTCACCAGTATTTGAATAAAAACATAACTGATATATTTATTTTATGAAAATAAAGGTTATGCTCAATATACACAATTTTTTTCAGTTCCTTGTAGGAACTCATTTATTTTAGACAATTATTTTAAAAAGCACTGTAAAAACTCAGGTGCTGTCGTTTGCCAATAAATTTCAATGATTTATGCTTATTTCGTGCGTATTTCTTTTTCCCATGCACACAAACAGACGGTTGGCGGTTGGCGGACACACGGTTGGCGCAGTGGCTGAGCGATCGACTGCTGCGCAGCGTGTTGCGAGTTCGATTCCCGCCCAGGGTAAACATTTGTGTGATGAGCACTTGTGTTTGCCTTGTGTCTGGGTGTTGTTTATCTATATATGTATGTATTTACAAAAAAAAAATGAATTTGTGTATGTATATCAGCTGTCTGACACCCATAGTACAGGGTCTCCCTAGTTTGGGGTCAGATGGCCGTGTGTGAAAATGTCCCCACATATTATTATTATTATTTTATTATTATTGCATTGTACTAGTATGTGTCAATGCTGCTACGCCGTTCTAGCAATCGTTTAGATTTTGAGTTGCGCTAAACCGAATATACGCCGGCGACTTTGAGCGACCAGAGAATCGTATGCGTCCAAAACTCTCAAAGTTTAGTCGAAAAATTCAAATAAAAGATAGTATTATTTAACTTAAAAAAAGGCGTATACTAAAAGATAGATAAAAAAAACTTGAGAGGTGTCAAGGGACACCCGGATGGAACGAAGTTCCTTTCGATTAATTAGTGAAGGAATTGTAATAAAATTTTATTTTTTTTAAGTTATAATAATATTTTTATTATTATTAACAAATATAATGTAGTTAAAAGACAATTTAATTAAACGTGCCCGTTTATGTATTGAGCGAAATGGACTCCATATTGAGCAGTTGCTTCGATACAGGGAAGTGTAAATTTTATACCTAATAGGTTAGTTTTTTAATTAAGCCAAAGTTGATTAAAACTGTGTTTGTGAATAGCTCTTATTTATTTAAATAGGTTACCTATAGCACCTATAGGTACCTACGCCTGCCTGCCTTTCTTTTTCTAGCAAAAGAGTACCTACTCACTTACCTACTTACAACTACAAATAATTCGCCAATGATAAAAGTAAGTACCACTACCTACCTAGGTACCCACCTAACCTCCCACTGGCTTAATTTAAACCAAAACATTTTAAACAAATAAAAAAAAATATTATTGTCGCTAGTAAAACCTAGAGAAAAGTACTCTGTGACCTAGAGCGATAAGGTGCAGTGGTTACCTACTGACGACCGCGACCGATAGAAAGCTCATGATTACCAAACCCAAACTTTCAATAGGTACCTACTAAACAAAACATAGAAGTAGGTACAGTAACTACCTACCTACCTAACCTACGTATTCTAGACTTAAAATTTACACTCGTTTTCACAATCCACACAGTCTCACAGTGAAAGGTGGACTTATCTCGTAGGTCGTTATCATCGGAATTATCACGCAATGATAATTCCGATGTCATTGAGGTAGGTACCGCCAATAGTTGAGCGAATAAACTTAGGTACTAAACATATCGCCGTAGGTACCTAGTTCAAAGAGTTCGCCGCGCCGCCTTTAAATACATAAACATATTCTACGAAAAGCGAATTCGGACTTTATTTTGTAAACGTAAACGGTTAAAAATTGAAATTTTACCAAACTAGGCATGATAAAATTATTCTGAGAAACGTATAGGCTGGTGCCCGACCGGACAATAGGAGCTATGTGCAACCGAATTTCACGGTTAATGTGTAAAAATAAGGTTTTAATTCGCTCCAATATTTTCATAGAAAAGCCGCCATTCAACTAATAATGAACTCTATTTGACAGTTCCAACGATTCAATTTTTCTGTTCGAATTGTCTGCGTTTGTGAAGTAATAAAAATAGCAAAAAAGTGTCGTGACAACTTTTCGTAAGAATTTTTTCCGTCTAGCCCCCTTTCACAACGCGCGATAAGGAACTTCGTTCCAATATTAAATTTATTTATTTATTTATTTATTTTCAGCCTATATTGTCCCACTGCAGGGCAAAGGCCTCCCTTTCTTCTTTCCAACCCTCTCTGTATATTAAATTAAAAATTAAAAAAAACCCCCAACGCAAAACATAAAAACGATTATGTAAAAAGTCAAAAATAATACCTTTTGTTGAGCCATCAAATGTTTGTTCGTTGAAATGGCGCTATAATGTCGCGGCGGGGTACCGCTTAAGTAAGTCAGTCCCTTAATTTCATTCACTGTCTATTAATTTACCAGCATTTCCGACCAATTTGCTTCGATATGTTGCTAACCTAGTTGTTAATCTTGTTGCAAATCTAGTTACCATCAGTTCGCTATTTTAGCTATTTAGTTATTGCTTTAAACTTAGCGGTACCCCGCCGCGACATTATAGCGCCATTTCAACGAACAAACATTTGATGGCTCAACAAAAGGTATTATTTTTGACTTTTTACATAACCATTTTTATGTTTTGCGTTGGGGGTTTTTTTTAATTTTTAATTTAATTTTTATTTTAAATTTTTTAAACGTAATTTAGTTTGGTTTTGTATAAGAGTTTACAAAAATAATTTACAAATTTTTAGTTTTCATTTCGTTACCCATTCCTCATTCCCTTGCAATATAGTATACATTATTCTACTAGTCAAGGCCTTTCATTTGATACCCATATATTGAGAGAGTTGTGAAAATAGAATGTAATTCCCTAAGATCCCTACCGCAGCTAACAAAAGAGCTGATAACTTTAAAACTGCTGAACCGATTTTGATGAAACATGTCTAAGAACCATCGCTAGAGAATCTGCTTTCTAATGAAAAAAACCGCATTCAAATCGGTTCACCCGTTAAAGAGCTACAGTGCCACAGACAGACACACAGACACACAGACACATAGACACGTCAAACTTATAACACCCCTCTTTTTCGTCGGGGGTTAAAAATTGTCTGTAAGGTAGTAAAAGTTTCGTTTAAATATTCTTGGTAGATTTTGTGTGATTATCAATGTTTTGTCCGCGTCAGACACAACTTCACGATTTAATTAAACTATTTAATAAGAACTTAATCAAAAATATTCACTAAAGAGAATGTTCTAGTTTAACATTTTTTTTTAAATCATTTACACAATACATTTTGACGTGATTGTCAGTTTTAAATCTGCAAAAGTCGCTTGTTAGCGTCTTAACACAATAGATTATAGTAAGCCTAATTTACGAATTAGGTACTTCAATATCCTAATGCACTTACTTCGCTTTAATAGTTCTCTTCGAGTCATAAAAAAAAGAGCTTCTAACCCATTCTACTCCATACAAAAAACTATCTTTTGGAAGGGACACTAGATTCAATTATTTTCTTGTAAAGACTTCAAAGGTTCTAATGATCTCCTCGTCATCTGCCTAGCCTTTTTAGGTAAACCAATTAGGTTGGGGTCGGTTTCCAGTCTTTCGGACCTCCTCAATCCAGTTACTTGGTAAAACTGGTTGTCAGACTTTTTGGCTTCTGAATACCCTTGACGTCTGCCAAAGATCTACGAATGACAGCCGAAACCAACGGTTTTACTTGCTTTCCGAGGCACGGAGGGAATGGTTTGATGGTCTAATTGAAATAAATGATTTTGACTTTGACCTTGATTTTAACTGAGCTTATTGGCCAGACCAATGACAGACAAATCTGACTTTTCAATCACTCGTACCGTAAACAATGGAATCACGCGATAAAACAATGATTATACAATGATAAAAAATGATGTACGTCATGTCGTCTTTTAAATCCGGAACAAACCTAATCTGTGAACTTTATACGACAGACAATAATGTTTATAATTTAATTACTAATAGAGTTATAGGCTTTAAATTATCAAATTACGATAATGCAATAAATACATTCTTATCGTCATTATTCTGTATTTTCCTTTACCTAGTTTTCCATTCGACATACTGAGAAAGGTCAGTGCTACTAGGTACGAAGTACAAAGTTCTGAATTACACATTTTTGGTATCTACTTATTTCAAATCACGAACGTACTTCATGAGACTTGCATGTGACAATGACAGTTATAGCCCTAATGGGCTCAAGTTAGCTTCAAAAATAGGGGTAAGTTTACATTATTCGCATAAAGCTGTAAATTGATATGAATATTTTAAACACCATTACAAATCAATTGTCAAAATCCCCAGCTATCCGATGTGTGCAAAAAAAAACTCAAGGTCAAATGTTGCAATAATCGTTTTATAGTAGCCAAATGGCAAAAAACGGAACCGTTATGGATTCGTCATGTCTGCCTGTCTGTCTGTCCGTCCGTATGTCATAGCCACTTTATTCCGAAACTATAAGAACTATACTGTTGAAACTTGGTAAGTAGATGTATTCTGTGAACCGCATTAAGATTTTCACACAAAAATAGAAAAAAAAACAATAAATTTTGGGGGTTCCCCAACTGAAACTCAATTTTTTTTTATCAAACTAATACGTGTGGGGTATCTATGGATAGATCTTCAGAAATGCTATTGAGGTTTCTACTATATTTTTTTTCTAAACTGAATAGTTTGCGTGAGAGACACTTCCAAAGTGGTAAAATGCGTGTAACCCCTGTAACTTCTAAAATAAGAGAAAGATAAAACTAAAAAAAATGTAAACATTACCATGTAAACTTCCACCGAAAATTGGTTTGAACAAGATCTAGTAAGTAGTTTTTTTTTTATACGTCATAAATCCTAAACCGCAATTTACCTTTCATTCAATCAACTCAAATAAAAAAAACTTATATATTATGTTTCTTACTGGCAGGCAGTACTGCCTTCATGGGCGAGTCCGACTCGCACTTGGCCGCTTTTTTTAAATTTTTCAGCTAAACGGTAAGTTTTAACAAAAATAAGTGAAACAAAAATGGTTTATCATGCAATTTTCTACAAAAAATGTTCTTGAATCATTTTTTTTGCACACATCGTATCGATGGGGATTTTAGACAATTTATTTGTAATAGTGCTCCCAACATTCATACCAATTTTCAGCTTTAAGCGAGTAAAGCCGGATACAAACGGGTGTAACATGTAATGTAATCCACCGTGTAATGTAACACAAATTCTACGTGTGGAGCGTTACATGTAATGCTCGTAGTGCCGTCCACACGTAGAATTCGTGTTATATTACACGGTGGATTACATTACACGTTACACCCGTCTGGACCCGGCTTTAACGTAACCTTGAATGTCTATTTTGACCGGGCTATAAGGGTTTCATTTCAGATGATTGGTTAGAACTTGTGACATGTAACAACCTTGTGTATAGTCCCGTTAGTCACGAGATTAACGGGACTATATCGACTGCCGCAACAAACACTATCGAAACTGCAAAAAAACGATTTTTGCTTTTTTACATATTTGAAAAGAGAATTTAAAACTACGTCCGAAACATTAATAAAAATAATTAAAAAGTCATTATCAAAGAAGTTTTTAATTGAACAAAATCGAAACAGAACAGGTTGCGCGACGAACATGCTCGGAAGTGGTACTTACAATGATGTTCTGTGCGAGCGTGTTGCGCGAGCGTCTCGAATCTACCAGATCCGTTAGTGTACGCCGCGATGTGACTTAATGTGCTTTTACAATAATACTGTTTTGTTTATCTTAAAATAATAATGCTTTTACTGTATTGTTAAGAAAAGTTAACGTATTTCGAGGTTTGCAAGTAACATAATTGAAAGTGGTAGGTTCGATAACTGTGATGATTAATACATAACGAAAGTGGGACTTTCGATAATGTTCGTATAATTTTGACAATTATGTACAGTTTTGTAACTATCGAAACTGTCAGTTTCGATATTTTTTGGATTAGTAAATACATTGAAACTACCACATTCGATGTGGTTTTACGTTTGTAGAAAAATTTGGTAGGTAGATTCGATTGAAAGCTGTTGTTAATTGTTAAAATGTTAATGATTTTTTGTTTATTTTCATTTTAAAATTACCTGTACCACTTAACGAAAGTAATGATGTGGATTTGGAGTGCTTAAATGTTTTTTTTTAAATGGTGACAAAGAAGATATAAGCTCACTGCACTCACATTTCGAGTGTGAAATTGCTGATAACTGAATCTGAAAATATGAAGAACTTGGCAACATTTTGAGTGTGAATTCGTTGATAACTGAATCTGAAAATAAAAGCAACACATTGAGTAATGGGTAGTGTACGAAAGAAGTTACTAACTAATTTCAGTAAGCTCTTTTAGCAACATAACGCTTACTGTAATTAGTTAGTAACTTCTTTCAAACACTGTCCATTGCTCAATATGTCGCTTTTATTTTCAGATTCAGTTATCAATGCATTCACACACAAAATGTTGCCAAGTTCTTCAGACTGTTTCAGTTTAAAAATAATTTGGAGACAAATACGATCAGCGTACTTTCATAGCTATGGAGTATAACTGTGCTCGAGTCATTGGGTAGCCAGTTCAGTGTTTCCTCCTCTGACATTTGGATTATAATGTTGGATTCAGTTACAAGATAGTCACAGAAATTTTCAGATGATGTCCGAACAACTATTTCATAAAGAACAGATAAAATAAACAATTCGTTGTCTGTATTTCCGCCGTTATCGTATATAACACAATCGTAGCGATTATACTCAGTACGAGTTAATCCAAATCACGTTGCGGAATAGCCGCCAAGATTCGTTGTAACAGGCGGACTAGACTTTTTGGTGTCTGTACGGTATCCATATTGGGCAGAGCTCCTCGTTGAAGCATGCGTGCTCAATGGGATTCAAGCCTGGCGATTGGGCAGGCTACAAATTAGTTTGGTTTATCTGCCAATTCAAATACCTGTCTTTAATATGATTACTACACTACTGTAAGCATGGACTTCCTGGCGTGATTTTAAACAATCCTGTCATCCTCCTTCCTTCACTAGAAGTACACGATATTGGAGGTCTAGAGAGACCAGACCACACCACGCGAGATCAAATACTAATCTGATCTCATACCAAAGCAAGAATAGTCAGAAAACACACAAAACTCCACTCTTGTTCCGCCTAATAACTGTGTTCACGAGCCCATTGTAAACGGCATGTACAATTGCCGGGCTCAATAGGTGCAACACGTAGCATGTATGTCATGCTTATTATCATTCCTGAAGTGCTAGGAAGCCTTGTAACTAACATCATTGTGGTCATTGTACTAATTCGTCGAGCAGTAATTTGTATCCATTGATCTTGTCTGCGTTTGGTGATGCGAGCTTGTCTTCCATGTAGCTCTGTTAGTGATACGGTAACGTATCCAAAGTTGACCTATAACCCACTGCGAAATGCCCAGAGAACCAACTTCCAACAGTAGCACAATTCAGATAATTTGTTCTCAGCTCAAATGACGACTTCTCCTTAATAACGTTCCTGTTTTAATTCCACTCAGAAAAATGGCAGAAATTGTAACGATTTGGCCTCAAATTCGTTGCCGGGTTATATAGCAATACCAATTGACAAAATATTTTCATCTTTAGACCGAAATTCAAAAACCTCTTTTCAAATGACATTTACTAAAAAGTATCCATTGAAGTTACAAACAATAATAACTAAAACACCAGATTTTCAGTACCTAACTAGCAAAAACGTGCTTTATCCAAATACACTTTTGATGTGTGTACGAGTGGTAGTGACCACCAGAGAATGGGTAGCAGCGTTCTCTGTGCCTTTGTAACAACCATAGGTACTGCGATCGCCAATCCGCCTGCCAAGCGTGGCGATTATAGCAAAAGCCCCCCTTGGGGAGGCCTATGTCCAGCAGTGGACGTCTTTCGGCTGAAATGATGATGATGATGATGATGACGAGTGGTAGTCTAATTAAGTGCAAGAAGAAGACTGAACATATTCCAATATAAGTTTTTTTGGAGGTGATAATTGTTTTGTGTTTTATACAGATATTTTTTAATTTACAGGAAATGCATTTTTATTGATTTTAGTTAAAATTTATATGAAAATAACACCTAAGTGAGTGCCAAATAAGATATCGAAAGTGCACATTTTTGTTTCTCTGTAATAATTTTCTTAGAACAGTAGCGAAAGTACCAGATTCAACATTCACACAGTGTTCGATCACATCGAACACTATCGAATTTGGCACTTTCGATGAAATTTTGGCTATTGTAAGCGAAAAACAAAATCGAAAGTGAAATATTTCGAAAAGTATAAGAAATATGAAATTTATTGTCAAAGATAACAAAACTGTATAAAATTTACTATTTATTGAATACATAATTTCACTGAAGTTAATAATACATTTTATTCTACATCGAATTACAACTTTGAATCGCTCTCCTCTAAAGTACCTACGTGATTTGCAGTTTCGATAGTGTTTGTTGCGGCAGTCGATATAATATGGGCTTGGGGTCCTTGGTTTCGATTCCTAGATAGAGCATGTTATTGGGTTTTTTCTATTATTAATTTCTCAGTAGCTACTACAAGTTTGGAGGCTGACAGTATGACATGTCCCTCGGAAAACAAGTAAAGCCGTTGTACCAAAAAGTAATAACGGTATTTGAGTAAACGCCTATGCGTACGGTGACAGTCCTACAACCACACACACACACACACTACACTACACACCTACACACACACCCCTACTACAGTCCTACTATTGTATGCAGGCAAAAATATTCATCTGTCTTCTACATTGCTAATAGATATTATTATTTACTTTAATATATGATTTTTATACAAGGTACATCGTATCACGTTATTATAATTCTTGTAAATGCAAATATTGTAAACATTATTTTTTTTAAAAGATTATGTATGGAGTTTCTTGTCCATTGCTAATGAACTCCACACTAGGTCGAGCCTATCTCGTGGAAATAAGCCAAAAACGCAGGCAAGTTCTAAAGAAAAACAATTTATTATACTAAGGTTCTTTAATGATTACAATTATTTTACTGATTTACATTATTTTGATCTGGCATTGTCATTTTGTGGCGCGATGTCCTTCCTCCGTGTTTGTAAATTGAGACTAAAATCCTAAATCACAGTCAGGTAGCACATAGAGTAGCCAAAATGCAACCCAGTCTACACTTCTACAGCATACCAAAACCCTTTGTAAGTCAGCTCAAAGAACGGATACCGTTGTTCACGTTATGTCGAGCACTTGACCTAGAAATACTCGATGCTGTAGCACCGACCGCTCTTGACATTGTCGAGATTAAAAGGGAAGTGGGAGGTAATAAATATTAAAGTACTAACGAATAAGCTATTTGTTATGAAGGTAGATAATATTTGCAATTATTAAAAAAAAAAATGAGTAGTAGAAACAATAAAACTTGTGCTGTATTCACATCCTACATGTCGACAACCTCGCGAGCCAAGTCAGGATACTTAATTTGTTTTTTTTTCGTTGCAGACGAGAACAACCAGAGGTAATGTGTCCGATTGATTCCCCCGGACCGTGGCATATCCGACAAATGTCACCGTACCGTCCATCACAATATACCTCTTGTAGTTGTTCATATATTATTATTATCAACTAGCTAACCCGACAGACGTTGTCCTGTCTATTGATTTTCCAATTTTTTTACAGTTTTAACCTTCCCTGGATCTCCAAAACTATTTCAAGACCAAAATCATCCAAATCGGTCCAGCCGTTTCAAGTTTTTGCGAGACTAACGAACAACGATAAATTTTTATTATATAGAAGATTCTGTCAAGAAAGTACCGGGAATGAATCATTTACTAAGCTCATTTAAAGGGATTGTCTAAATTCTTTTTGACGCTAAGTTTGCACAACAGCTGTCCTCTTTACTCACGCGGAGTTCGATCGTCACTGGTCATTCTGTTTGTTCACAGTGCGCCATTTTGTCAGTTCATGACGTTTGCGATGTGTTTTGCGATTTTTAGTATAGTTCAAAATATCGAACAAATAAGTCGTCTTAAATGTTGCCAAATTGAATTTCGTGAAGCACTGAAAATGTTACATAAGGCTTTCAGTGAATCGACAAAAATACGTGCGTATGAGTGGTATAATGCATTTAAATGTGGTGTACGATTTGCCACGTTCTGGTCGGCCATCAACGACTTTCACTGAACAAATATCGCTATAATAGGGAAATGGTGACTGAAAATCGTCGTTCTAGTCTGGGAGAGATAGCTACTAAAATTTCTGTATCTCAAGAATCAATTTGTACCGTTTTAAATTATTGTTTTGGCATGAAATGTGTTGCCGCTCGACTAGTACCGAAATATTTGAATCGTCTGCAAAATCTCAATCGTATAAACGTCAGACATGTTAGAAAGGGTCAATTCCGACCCCACATTCATAAAACGCATTGTTACTGGCGACGAGACATGGGTTTACGAGTTTGACATGCAAACATGCAAACCAGTCAACAAAAATCAAAATGGCGCCTTCTAACTAAAAAAAGATGACAATAGAAAATTCGTGGCAACTACTGAAGTCGATTCCAAAAAATACGACAAAAAAATGTTTTGATTATTGGTTGATTATTCGTTGGCGTTAGTGTATTATTACGGAATGGACCTACGTTGAAGGCGATACAATTTTAGATACGTAATACATATTTTGTTATTTAGTGAAAAATTCCCGGTACTTTCTTGACACAGTAGTATAGATAGAAGATTACGATCTTTGTTTTATTCCACTGCTTTATTATGTACTATCGTGGACACACCCGCTGGACCACCACTAAGTTCATTTTTGCTTGCACTCAAAAGATGGAAGCGCTCTCTACCCCGCCCCGTTGACTTCGCAGGCGCCAAGGGAAATTTTTACTAACTGAGCAGGCGGAAAAGTCCGCGATAGTACGTTGCGAAGAGCTCATTGGTTCAGCGTATCGACTATCGATCCGTACAAACAAAATACAATCAAAAAGTATCAGCGTGTGTTAACTCCACGCGAGCTAGATTAGTTTAAGAGCACAAGTTACCTAATTAGTTTTGGAAACTTACAGTTAACATGCGAGCGACCGTCTTTTCATCTTTTGGTCTTTATTTATTAATAATAATAATAATAATAATAATATGTGGGGACATTTTCACACACGGCCATCTGACCCCAAACTAGGGAGACCCTGTACTATGGGTGTCAGACAGCTGATATACATACACAAATACATTTTTTTTTGTAAATACATACATAAATAGATAAACAACACCCAGACACAAGGCAAACACAAGTGCTCATCACACAAACGTTAACCCTGGGCGGGAATCGAACCCGCAACACGCTGCGCAGCAGTCGATCGCTCAGCCACTGCGCCAACCGTGTCGTCGTGTCGTGGATAGATATTGTGTAAATCCTACAATTTGTGTACAACCAAGTTTTTTATTATAGCATCTATTTCGTATCATGTAAGTCTTGTAGAAAAAAAAAGTGGTTATTTAAACAAATAACGATATATTTTCCTCAAAATATGCGTGGGAGTCTTTCCTTTGCCCCCCTCATTAAATAAGAAATGTTTCCAAAATAACACAAACACATTAGCAAACGAAAAAGACACACCTACGTTATGTAAGTAAAGACGTTCTAAATACTTTATAACGAACGAAATAAATATGTCTGACAAGTTGATATCTTTGACAAATATTGTTTATTTTACTAACGAGACATCAAACGTTCATTTTGTGACCTTTTCCATGAATAAGTGCTTGAAATAACTAAGTTTATTTTTTACATTTGCTTCTACTCAAGTAGGTAGGAATTTTAGTAATAATTGGCATATACTATTAAAGTATTTTGTGTTATGTAGGTTTATAAAAACCTTTTTATGTAAGTTTCTTAGGTTATCCCTCACTCCTTCATTACAGCATCGCAAACCCAAAGGATAAATATAAAATTACCTTAAGAACTATAATTTTGAACCGACTTCAAAAATAGGAGGAAGTCCTCAATTCGACTCGTGTATCTCTACCTATACTCCATTTACAATAGCATGAGACAGAAGTTAAAAAAGGTTCTTTTTAATGCACACTTTATAACAAAAGTACAATAAAACTGTTAAAGTTATGATAGACACCGAATTTATTATAATCTATTTTCACAGTAGCTGTCGCACGTATTTGTAACCAGTTTAATAATTTTTCTTCTAAAACTATGTGGCTTTCATTAAGTTGTACATTTAATCCAAAATTACAGTGTCAATGCTAAAACCTTAACAGAAGCAGGGATGGACAATACCCGGAACGTGATTCGTTTCACTGTAATTTCAGAATGTTACCTAATCTTTAAAATACTTTTATTCTGTTTATATTATTATACGTCCATATTTAGTACTATCTTAGATCTATTTATCAAAGTTTTTGTTAAAATCAGTTTAATTAAAATTGTTTTAACTTATCTTATCTTTCTATGAGCCTCTTTTTTCTAATGCTATTATTAATAGAGTATATATATTTTCATGTTTGACCACGCATAACTTTTTACAGTAAAGTCAGATTTCGATGATTATTTTTTTAATGGATAGTGTAAAGTTGGTGCCCTATAAATATTAATTTACCTCTAGGGGTGAAAATATTTATTAGAATTATCATAATTAATATGGATGAAAGAAGTAGGCACCAAAAGCAAACCTTTTCATAAAAAAGACCGCCTTCAAAGACTAAAAAGAAAAAATAACTTATTAATTTCTGAAGTACGTGGCAATACCAGACAAATAGAAATAAAGCCGCTGCTTACGAAATCAAAGTTGTTTTTTTTTGTAAATCCATCACAAAATCTATTTTTAGATTAAATGGCTGGATGCAGGTAAGACATTTGAGACTGGACTCAGTCTAAAGATATTGGGGATTTAGTTTTAAATAAGTGTCACGTATATCTGGTTCATAACCAAACTAAGCCTAGAAACATAATACCTAATTAGAAAAAAAAATTGACATAACCTAAAAATAATAATCTACATTTCCACACTAATGTCTGTCTGTTAGGTAAGTACATTATCACGCCAACTGCTGAACAGACTTAAGAAATTTGACAAAAAGATATTTTGGAATCTGCATAGAGACAAGCTAAGTACTTTTTTAATCCACGACCCGATATTAACGTGGACGAAGTCACGGGCATAAGCAAATTTTTCGAGCGATGATATACGCCGGCGACCTTGAGCGACCAGAGAATCGTATGCGCTGCGTCCAAAACTCTCAAAGTTTAGTCGAAAAAATTAAATAAAAGATAGTATTCTTTAAATTAAAAATGTGTATACTAAAAGATAGATAATAAAATTATCTGTACGATAGTAAATACTAGGAATATTAAAAGTAAAAGTTTCGTTTAAATATTCCTAGTAGATTTTGTGTGATTATCAATGTTTTGTCCGCGTCAGACACAACTTCACAATTAAATTAAACTATTTAATATGAACTTAATCAAAAATATTTACATACTAAATGATTAAGAGAATGTTCTAGTTTAACAAAGGCATATTTTTTTCAAATCATTTACACTACACATTTCGACGTGATTGTCAGTTTAAAATCTGCAAAAGTCGCTTGTTAGCGCCTTCATATACGCAAGTACCTTTTCGAACATTCCACAATCTATATGTATAATTATTAATAAACCACGTGTAATCTAACGTGGATGAGAAACGTGCATCGTGCACACATACGCACGGCATGCATTACGCATACACTGACAGTAGCACGCATGCAACACATGTTCGCTATCCTGAATAGTAGGTAGGTAATAAAACAACGCTTGGTTTAACATGATGTAATTCAAAGAAATCTTTATTGTTTTAATTATCCCTGTTAGCAGAACCATGGAAATGTTGATGTTGTATTGTTTTCCACATTAACAGTTAAAGTTTTGTTGATATTCTCGCTTTTGTGTGTTTCACGACTAAACTACTGCACAGTTTTGTATGAAATTTAGCAGGACGTGAGCAAATTCGAGAGCACAGCTCGTTGAAACTAAAAGTTAAACATATCATACTTTCATGCCATATTATTTTATTACCCTGGCACACGGACTAGAAACAAAAGGACTCCGCGCCACGCATATCTCGAAAGTGAAGCACTACTAAATAACCTTTATTTTCATAAAATAAATATATCAGATATGTTTTTATTCAAATACTGGTGACAAAAATGGTTAAAACCACCGATTTTGTACTTTTTTCAAATGGTTTTTTAATACCTAATAGTAATATTTTCGTAATGTTGACTCAGTATTGTAGCAGTAGTATGCAGTATTGTGTGTTTGAGACGGTATGTCCTGTTAGAAAAACGCATAAAACATAAGATTTTGGCATACTGTAATGGTTGTATTCGTCCTTAAAGTTAACTCTGACGTCTATTTTCGTAAAACACTATAAAAGGGTTGTCATCACTTTAAAAACTATCATTAAAAATTATATTTTTACTCTGTACTTCCCTAAATCAAGACTTTATCTTTGCCGTAATTTTCTTCTAATAATCTGCTCACATCATTACGATATTGCTCTGGGAAAAACTCAAAAACATGAAGTATTCGTCACGAATCGAACACACGCTCTTAACGGCATCTTAAATTTGAGTATCGTTTGAGAATACTCAAACGATACTCAAATTTAAGCCCAAATAAAAAAAAAACAAATACGCCCAAATATGGCCAATTTAAATTGCTTAAAACATCTACTTCTACCACACTAACCAACAAATGATTTTGTTACATAACGCTACGCTTTGTTACGTTTAAGCTAACATTAGTACAAAGTTATCATTTGTGTTGTCATTAGTTAGCGCCAGGCAGTCTGCGTTGTATTCGCGTTGCTAGGCGCTGCGCCATTATCGTACTTATGTACCTGCGTGTGCTCTGATACTCGTGTAACAGTAGAATAGATAAGTTATAAGGAAAATAATGTTTGATTATTTTTAAATTTTTAACCGACTTCAAAAAGGAGGAGGTTATCAATTCGGATGTTTGTATTTTTTTTTAGATCAGTTATAGGGCCAGCGGATTTACGTGCCTTCCGAGACACAGGGGTGTTCAAACACCGGTAGCAGGCCAGTGTTTGAAAACCCCTGTGTCTCGGAAGGCACGTAAATCCGCTGGCCCTAGAAGACTGGCCTGAGATATTTCATTTTTTTTCCGCTTTGTGATCTCGCTCTTAACAGATAAATTAATAATATATTGTGTACTTCGTAATTGGCGTAATTTTCAGTAAGTTCATATTGTTATTTTAATTGTCAGCTGTGAAGTAACTATTCACTTTTGAATTTGTATTTGCCTTATTGGCTTCACTCTCAGTGTTCCGCGCGGTCTATCTGCCTTTTCTTTCATAATCTGAGCTAGTAAATTTATAAATCCAGACTTCAGACAGAAACATGATTGACGGCAAAACCAATAGGTAGTTACGATGTTACCTGACCCGGCAGATCAGATGCCGTAATTATTTCGTAATGCATATTGTATCAACAATAATATCAGTGCCCTTTCACCCTAATATTGTTGTTTTGATACGCGTAGTGAGTGACCCCAAATGGAATATAACAGAGTTAGTACATGAACTCAACAATATGTTGTTTTGGGTGATATTTGCGATGATTTCATACTTAGGTACACAGGGTGACTGGTAATTAATAACTGATATTTAAGAGCGTTTATTCGATTCGTGACGAAAACTTCATGTTTTCGCGTTTTGCCCAGAGCAATATCGTAATGATGTGACCAGATTATTTAAAGACACTGAAAGATTAAGTCATGATTTAGGAAACTACGGACTAAAAGTTTTAACCATTTTTAATTATGGTTTTTAAAGCGAAGACAATCCTTTCATAGCGTTTTACGAAAATAGACGTCAAAGTTAACTTTCAGAACGCATACAACCATTACAGTAAGTATGCCAAAATATTATATTTTATGGGTTTTTCAACAGGATATACAGTCTTAATTTACAGAGCCAAAATTACGAAAATATTACTTTATATAATGTATTAAAAAACAATGTTGAAAAAGTACAAAATCGGTTCACTTTGACAATTTTTTTCACCAGTATTTAAAAAAAACATGACTGATATATATAGGTTATGAAATTAATGTTATGTTTAATATACAGAATATTTTTCAGTCCGTTAGACCAACTCATTTATTTTAGACAGTTATTTTAAAAAGCACTATAAAACATCGCACGCTGTCGTTTGCCGATCAATTTCAATGATTCGTGCTTATTTCGTGCGTATTTTTTTTTCTGATGCACACAAACAGACCATTGTATTGTACTAGTGTGTGTCAATGGTGCTACGCCGTTCTAGTTGCGCTAAATCGAATATATACGAGCCCATATTATTGTAACAATTCTTAGAACATTTATTTTCTACTAGGACACACATAGGAATCCACTGGACTTAGAGATATTGAAGGTAAAAGCAGCATTTCTTTTTAGTTCTTTATGCGAATGCGTATTCCATGTGATATTACTAAACTTTTTGCCAAACAAAATATGTGTTTTTAATAAAGCGACGAAAAATTTTAATTTTCTGTTTGGGATTTTCTGTCTATGGTAACAGGTGGCACGTCAATGTCCCTCCTATCCTGTATATAATGGACATAAAAGGGTGGAAGCGTAGATGTATTATCTCATTACACTATCATTTTGACATCATGATGGCAGTTTCAGACATCTGGCGACTTGCCTTTTTGTTATGATACATATTTTTCGTGTACGTTTTACGCATTCTACGTAACAGCATACTTGGTGTTAGATAAACCTATCGCGTTCGAAACACCATACTGTGTTCCAAAACACATATCATTGACGTGGTACAGTCGAACAAGCTAATTGGTTTACAGGCAAAAATATTCATGTTTCTACTACACTCACAATATTTTATTTATTTATTTTATTTTATTATCTTCAGTACGTAGGTACCAGGGATACCTACGTGCTCGAGATAAGAAAATGAATTAATATAAAATATTGTGAGTGTAGTAGAAACATGAATATTTTTGCCTGTAAACCAATTAGCTTGTTCGACTGTACCTAAGGTTGTCCAGTTTAAATTGGACTGGGCTCGGCATGTCTGCCGCACGCCGAAGTAGCTGTGGGCTCAAAAACTCAGAATTGGTGCCTCGAAGGAGGCGGAGGCGGCGGTACGATTTGGATGCTTCCTTAAGGATTGTCGTGGCGCAAAATCGAGAACGATTGAAGGAATGGAGGGAGACCTTTTCCCAGCTAAGGGAGAGTACAATCGAATTACAAATAATACGTAGTAGTAGCGAGGAAGAGATGACGTTTTGGATGGCTTCCTTAGGAATTGGCGAGATGAGAGACACAAGTCGGGATAAATGAAAGGAATGGGGAGAGGAATTTGCCCAGGGAGGGGGGAAGCCGGAAGCAAAAACTGCTTAAGTTTATTAAAAATAGTTAACTATACAATACAACTATCTCTTAAAAAAAACAAATTTAGTGGTTCCATGTTTTATGAATAACTGCGTGACGAAATTATTATTATTTAACAATAGTAGACAGTAAATACTGAGCACAGATACAAGAAAAAAATCTATGATACTGAGTGTGCCATTTTTCAATGGCGGTAGATCAGCTATTATTCAGAACTTCCGAAGGGAAGCCGGTAGGAACGAGGTTTATAGAGTCCTCACTACTAAAATACGTAGGCTCGTATTGTGATTCCAGTTGAGTAAATCGATGTATCAAAATGTACTCTTTTATAAAATGTATACTACAGTGGTTGAGTGTTTTTCGATTGAGAAAACGGAAAATATACAAAATGGATGCTGGCATGTTGCTGCCTTTCATCATATTCTACACCTTGACGTCATTTTTTGTAGTTAGAAGCGCTCAAATATAGTCCAAAATCTAGTCGGAATTTCATCTCAACGATTTATTCGATGTCATAATCTTCTAATATTATAATAGGCTTGGGTTTGATATTCTCTCAAGTGGTGATGTGACCTAAGTTGGAGCACGCTTGTCTAGGATGAACCGGTTCATTCATGCCTTAAAGATACCTAGATTATACTAATCAGGGAACAGAGAGGCGGGCAGTGAGTTCCACAGTCTGGCAATTAGTACAATAAATGTGGAAGCAAAGAGCTTTGGTTAAGACCGTGGAACTTCAACCATATAGCGGTGACACTTCGCTGTAGTGTAGGTAAAAGAAATATTTTTGACAGATTGAGACAGAGAATATTTAGTCAACCGTGTGGTACCAGCCACGAATAGTACCACCACATATCTACTCGTGGGGGTCGCAGAAGGTGACAAAGGAATATTTACCAGAGGATGGGCAGCAGCGTCCTTCTGAGTACCATAACACCTTTTGCGATCACCAAGATGCATCGGCCAAGCATGACGATTACGGCTGAACTTGCCCTTGCGGGATACCTATGCCTAGCAATGGCCGTCTAAAAGTTGTCATGAAGAGACTTAGAATAAAATGCGTACATTTCTAAAAGTTACTATAATTGTCCCTCTGCTGTACAAAGATATGCTAGAGGGTCCCAAGTAGCGTCGATTCGCGCAGACAAACTTTGGTGTCTCCGTCTGAGATTGCGCCGTAAAGCCTTCAATGTGTTTGTCTTCAAAGTTTGCATGCTATGCTGTGTTGCTGGAAATTAACTTGCTACTGTAATGGTTGCATGCATATGGCATACTGGTCGAAAACAATGACTAAATGTTTCGTCTAAACACTCTAGATTCGTTCTAGAAAGAATTTCAAATGTAAAAATGTTAGTCTTATTTTTATACCAAGGCATTTGTTTAGCCTGGCGCCGTCAGTGGCCGACGTGCATTTTTAACCGACTTCAAAAAGGAGGAGGTTATCAATTCGAATGTTTATAATTTTTTTTTTTTATGTATGCTCGGGCATAACTCTGTCATATATAAACGGATTTGCAAAATTCTCTTTTTTTTTCTAAAGGGGTTTATTCCGAAATGGTCCCATATAAATTTTATCAAAATTGATTCAGCACTTTTTGAGAAAATCAACAAATTCCCAAATAAATTACTTAGACGACGTATTAGTTTCTTAAATCTTTGAAGGACTTACAATCTCTTTTAAGTGTGTCGCCGTTTCTTAATGGATTTGGATGTTAGGGCAACACTAAAAAGCGAAAAATAAAAAGTTTTTTCAAAAAAAAAAGGAAACCGCCTTCAAAAACTAAAAAGTGATAAATAACTTTAGCACAGAACACACATTACTTTACTTTCTGAAGTCGGTGGCAATACAAAACAACAAACACAAAGCCACCGCCACCGACTTCCGAAAGTAAAGTAATGTGTGTTCTGTGCTAAAGTTATTTATCACTTTTTAGTTGTTGAGGGCGGTTTTCTTTTTTTTTGAAAAAAATTTTTAATTAATACAGTAGTTCTCTCGCTCTCTTTAATTTAAAGTACCTCCGACCTCGTATACACTACAACACGTGAATATAGGTATATGTATATGGTATATGGTACCGAGTCGAACTCGGTACCATAAGAGTTTAGCACGGTCTGAGCTTTTACAGTAGGTACTATGCCAAAAGCCGTTTTTTTAAACTGGGATTGGGAATGTGATTTTACTGTTTACCACCACTTTGTATAATGTCATCTGTAGATGACGTTATAGAAAGTGAAAATCCCTAACCGCCACCATTGGCTAAGTTTGCAATTTAAAGATTGCATTACATAAAGCTATCTTCCCTATTAAACTTTCGTTCGACTTTCAAATGATAGCAATAATAGATTATTTATAATAATTGCTATCATAGAATAGATCATAGAATAGAATAATTATTGCTACCATTTGAAAGTCGAACGAAACCTTTTTACCTATAGGCGTTACAGGTTGTTTCTTTTTCATAATTATCTCGAAGATAACTCACAACAATCTGTCAAAGGAATTATATTTAAAGTAAAACCACATTTTCCTTATCTTAAACAACATTACTTTGTAAAAAGAAAGGAGAAAAAGTATTCCAGTAGTTTTAATTTATGAAGAGCTTACGGACTAAAGTCAGTTACGAAACAATACCTTGTAACTTTAATGAGATCTCTAGCTGAAGATTGGTTGTAACCGGCAGTCTGAATACGGCTCCCGAAAAGCTTTTAATTTTTATCAACCTTTGTTACAGTTTTTGGCAAAAGTAACAATCTCTTATTTTCATGTTAAAATCTACCTCACATTAAAATACAAGTCCATATATTTTTCCGGCAGAACCACTCAAGTGCTTATCCAGAAAAAAATAGAATAACATTTTTATAATGCTGATGTACAAAAATAAGGCAACTCTCACATTTGAAACAATAACAGCAAAAGGCTGAGCTGTTTAATACCTACAAAATTTTCGGGGTTACATTTTATCGCAAGCGCGCAGCCCTAGCCCGGTATCAGGCGGATAAAACTGGATATAACCGGATAGTTGCAGATTCATTGTCATTAATCATCGGTGGTATCGCCGCTAGACTGTTGTGATTTTGACGGTAATGTTGTTGACATGATTTGGTGGTTTGTTATTGTGCTAAGCAGGGAAAGCACCAGCAAACAGCAAACAGCTTGTTGTTTGAGGAGAATTTGTTATAGAATCTAGGGTTACCGAACATTGTATTATTATACACGGTAAAATCGGCGCAAAATTTTCTGATGAGAAATCTATCATGCGATGGATAACTTTTAGAACTAAGCATACCTTTTGGATGTACATATAACTGCTATGGTTGGATAGTACTGTACGGGCTTGTATGCATTAGCGCCATTAAGTACGAGTATAAGCTCTATGGGTAAACACTATGCATGGTTCTAAAATGTAGATGTCATTGTATTGTATTCGATGATTTAAATATAGTTTTACACTATGACAGGGAACTGTCGGCCACCCGCCTTCAGGCACGGTCATGTTATTCTGATCTGATTCCTGATTCCAATATAAAGTTCTATCAGTTACTTAACGTTTAATTCATCGTAGCCTAGATCCCTTAGGGAGGAGAGGTTAGGTGATTTATAGGTTTGGTTAGGTGTAAGTTGGTTATATTATTAAAATTCCTATATTTTGTAGGTACAGTAGGTAGATAGGTACTGTAAGAAGTCCAACTGCAGGGCTTCTTACTGGTATTAGGTTGTGGCATGATGTAAGAGGTTTATTCTATATATACTCAGAATCAAACCACTGATACCTACTTGGAACTAGTTTATGATCAAGATACTTTTACGTGTGCCCGTGACAAAATCGGGCTAAGAACTCCCTTATATCATATTAAAACAATACATATCTACGATTTGACCTTATTCTAGAAGATTGCTGAGTGTTCTCTCATAGAGTTTATTATTTAATGGCTATTGCATCAGATGGTTTTCATGCCATCATTCGGAAGAAAGCGGCCTCCTTACTGCGGCGCCTGCATGGTAGTGGCAACAGCATTCTGAAAATGATTGCTGCCAGACCGGACTGCCCTTTCCAGAGTCACTGGGTGGGGACAGTCTTAGGTCTGAAATAAAAATGAATTACGTAAACTAACATTACTAACATATTTATCTAAGTAATATTGTTACTAACACCAAAATACTAATACAACTATGGACTGTAGTCTGAAATAAAGGTTATTATTATTATTATAAACTGATCCAGCCTCCACATAAACTACGCTCCCTTTATGAATAAAAGTAACTTCTTCTTCTTTCTGCCCTTATCTTATGTTACTTGGGGTCGGCGCAATATGTTTTCTTCTTCCATTCCGTCCTGTCCTTTCACTGACTCCCTTTTCATTCATATCATTCTTCACACAATTCATCCATCTTTTCTTTGACCTTCCTTTCCCTCTCCATCCATCCAAATATGAGCTATATTCATAGCTCTTTTGGTCACATGCGTTTCTCTTCTCTTCTCTTCACATGCCCATACTAAGACAAACGATTCCCTTTCAACTTTTCTGACACTGGCGCCACATTCAAACTTCCTCAATATAATTTCTCACCCTATTCATTCTGGTAACTCCACACATCCATATCAACATTCTCATCTCCGCTACGTGCATTCTTTTTACATCCATCTTCTTCACGGGCCAACATTTCGATCCATACAGTACGACAGGTCTTATCACGGACTTGTAGATTTTCCCCTTTTAACTTGAGGGGCATCCGTGGGTCACAAGTTGTTCCAGGGACCTGTCGCCATTTCACCCGTCTTGCGTTGATCCGGTGCGTTACGTTTCGGTCTACTTCGCCATTCCCTTGGACAAGCGACCAGAGATACTGAAAGTCGGAGCAAGTCGGTAGCTTATATTTATGCACTGATCACTCTGCAAACTTATACTACTTATAAAAAATAATTAAGTAAATTACCTAACTGCTACCTAATCCTAATCGGAAGTGATAGTTCAATCCATGACGCATGGGGTAATCAATTAAAACTTCCTATAATATTATAAAATGAAAATAGAATAGGTATATCTACAATAAAAACGCTCATGCTGTCATGGCCAAATCCATATCTTCCATTCTTGGTGACCTATATTTATTCCTATCCGAATTTACAATTCAATTAGAAACATTAAACTGGAAGCAAACTTTTTTCACCTAATAAACCATGCGTGTCATCTCGACAGCTTACGCAGAGATTATACTCTGTTAGCGTAATTGGTCATGCTAGCGAACGAGGCCTGTTGCAGTTCTATTCTAGCTACACCAACTTATATAACTATACTAATTATTACTAAAAACTAATTAAATATTTGATACGTCATAGTGTTTTATAAAATCTTTAAATCCGTCAGACTTTAAGAAATGTCGGCACCATCCACCCATCAGACTACAGCTCGTAGTAAATATGAAAACACAAACAAGACGCATTATTATTGTACCGAAATAACTATATTCGCATACATAGAGTACACCTAGCATCACCTAAATATCCTGACATGCCTAAATGACCGTGATAATGCATACCATAACACAAATAATAATTACTTTAATTACAATTCCTATACGACCTAGAAATATTACCGACAAAAAGTTTATATTTAATTATATTTATTCATAATTTTGTACATCCTACCAAACTTTTTGCAACTGACCTTTCAAAATTAAAATTATTTTAACTATCAAAAATGACAACCATTATATTGACATGAAGCTATAAACAAACTATATCGGTAATCGAGCGTGATATACTTTTAATCTACTAACATGCACAATGTCTCAAAATCTTCTGTTATTTAACTTCCTAATTACATAATTCACATCTGTGATACGTCTAACTATCTGGATCTTTATATAACCTACATAATTTTAAACTTTTATTAGTTACACAGCTCGGCGTTTACACCATCACTAACGGATTTGGTTCAAAATTCCTTACTTTTGCTTTCCTATCATATATAGCTTTCTGCTTTACTTGTGCCTTACCTATATTAATAATCACACGCCGCGTCAAACCTGTCTGAATGTTACGTCTGCCTACATAATCTATTACATGATTATGACTATCAACATTGACGATCATATCAGTCCTAAAGCTGGGTTCCCTGGCATACATCAACATAAATGTGGTGAAAACCTAGTACTAGCCGGTTTACTAGTATTATACGCATAGCAAACCAACTGGATATAACTACACCAATTTCGTTGATCAGCAGAAACACACATGGACAACATCTGTGTTAAATTTCTATTAAATCTTTCTACCAAACCATTATACGCTGGATGAAATGCTATGGTGAAACGTGATTTAACTCCAAAATAGCTAACCGTATCTTTCACCAAACGTGAAGTGAAAACAGATCCCATATCCGATATCACTTCTTTCACTCCACCGAAACGAAAGAACACCTCTTAAATTAAAAACTAACTTATTTTCTGCGCCGTCGCTCTAGGAACCGCTCTACAGACCGCATACTACATTGCATACTCAACACAAACAATAACATACCTATTACCATTTAAAGACTTCCTAAACGGTCCCAAAACATCAATACCTATCTTCTCCATCAGCAGGTTCAGTCGCACCGGCTGTAGCTGCGCTACCTGACTAGTTTTCTTTCATTCCTGACATAAGACACAACTCTTCACACACACACGCACGCACACACCACATTAATGATCACCACTACAACCACTATGATCCACAATAAAAATATTGATTTTTCAACGACGGAAAAGTTGAAAGGGAATGATTTGTCGTATGTGAACAGGAATGCATGTGACCAAAAGATTTATGAATATTAACGTGGAAGGATGGAGATGAAGAGAAAGGCCAAAGAAAATATGGATGGATTGTGTGAAGAATGATATGAATGAAAGGGAGTCAGTGAAAGCATGACGGTTAACAGAACAAAATGGAAAAAGAAAACGTGCTGCACCAAACTCAAGTAACATGGGACTAGGGCTGGAATGTGATGAATTAATTTTGCTATCATATTGAGAGATTGTGTGTTGGCTCTTTTTAATAGAACTAAGCATAATTAAGCCTCCTGGTTGGCTCAGAACTTCAAGTGTGTGTTATGTCTCCTACTAGGAGAGGGCACTAGCTCCGGCAGTGGCGTGCCATCTGTTAAAGCCCATAAGCCAGGCTTACAATCAATACGTGATACATATAGCATGAAAATGAGCATATAATATTATACTCAAGGTTTTTATTCTTAAATCTGACGGGCTTGCCGTAACTTTGACCCCTAGGCACACCACTAAGCTCTTGTAACACATGTCTCCTAGCACAGGAATCAGAGACTTCACATAAATATTATGTGAAGTCTCTGACTCCCACCATCTTACCACCAATAACCACTTTCTTGTGTAATAAAGATTATTTTTTTATTATCATTACTGCTACCTGTCTCGTACCTATACTTGTTTGGTAATCTATGAATTTATTAAAACAAGATTATCTGTTATCCTGTATTTACAATATTGCATTTCAAATCCATTTGGTTTATTGACCTAATAAGTACGATAAGGATGGAGTACCCTTTGATAACACGTACAGCATGTAAAGCAACGTGACAGAGTTAGTAAATACATACATAAAACGTACCTACATAAATCTATGATAACCTGTAGAACGTTGATCTGAATCGACTTTGGGGTACTTCCATGTGTACTGCGATGTGGTTCAATGAATGCATAGCGTTAGATTGACATAGTGTTCTACATATCTATAAAAACCAATTACCAGTCATTGATTAAAATTCTCGGACACTTGAGGACAACGAGGAGCTATGAAAATCATAAATAAAAATCAATTACCGTATGTTTGAAAGATCGATGGATTTTTTGGAAAGTTCACCGAAAAGACATTTGGTTTTTGTGTAAATTTTTTCTCATCAATGCGATACCAGTTACGGTGTCCTGTGTGCCTTGATGGCTGCACAAATCATAAATTGATGAACGCTACCGATGGCGCTAAATTCCTGGCTAAGTTTTGGGCCTCTTCAATAAAGACTACCGGTACAAGAAAAAAATTGGTACATTCTGTCTTGCAGTTTACTTATCTTGCCTACGAGCAGGATAACACCCTGGAAAGATCAGAACTAGGTAGACATAACAAAATTAAGTAAAGATTACAGATATAAATAATTACGTAATACACGTAGCTTGTTTATCTACCTATTCGAGTAACAGATGTTTGTTTGTTTCCTCTCTTAGCATGCCGACTGCATTCTAAGTGGGAAAATTATAATTCTGAAAATAAACAGCTGTGTTTGTTCCATATGAAAAATAATAAAGTCAATTTTAGATCATGGTATGCACGACAACATTTATCAATCTATACATTTCCAGCTGTATCTTTTGAACAGTAATAGGTTAACAACTCAAAATTTTCACAGAATGTGTATATACTTTTCACTTTTCTTGTTGTGCCGTGTATAGCACCACCCCATTTCTACCCGTGGCTCTCGTAGAAGGCGACAGAGGTATATTGACTAGAGGATGGGCAGCAGCGTCCTTCTGAGTACCATAACACCTACTGCGATCGGCAACATGCATCGGTCAAGCATGGCGATTACGGCATAACCCTCCTTTGGGGAAGACCTAAGCCCAGCAGTGGGCGTCTAAAGGTAGACATGATGATGATGATGATGAGCGTTTTCACAACTTGGTTGGTGTCGGCTTCCAATCTAGCTAGTTGGAGCTGAATACCAATGATTTACTTGGAGCGGATGCCTGACATGGCCACCACACTCCGTTTACTGGGAAACACGATACCCTTTGGTAAGACTGGTTGTCAAGTTTTCTGGCTTCTGAGTACAGTCAACAGCAAAAGTAGATGATCAAAATCAGACATTCAATACTAATTTACTAACACTAATTTATATAATTTATTACTAGTTTATTTATTAAAAGTATGTGATTGTTACACACATACTTTTGAATCACTTCGACGCCACACTGTTCTGACGCGAACTCAGTTCATTAGTATTTAATTTCTGATTTTGATCATCTACTTTTGCTGTTGACTGTACCCATAACTACTGTCAAAGATTAACAAATGACAGCCGGAACCACCGGCGTTACCTGTTTTCCGAGGCATGGAGAGAACTCGGTACGAAATGAGTGGTCATCCACGGACCGACCAATCGATTCGCATGGCTTTGACTTAGCCACGAGCTCCTCCTTACTATTACTGCTATATCAACAAATAACAACAATAAAAAGTAAAAAGGCTCACAAAAACGTGTTTATCACGGCGTTTATATCACACGGTTAAATATTGTACGTGTGCGAGATTGGCTCACACTTAGCCGGTTTTTGAAGCGCTTGGGGCCTAGTACGTTTCCACGTTTATCACGGTATCAGTGGCGTTTAATGTCTTCTATGATACAGGGCACTATAGTAAACAGGTCATCGTCTGGTCAGAAGCACTGCCTGGGAATCGGAGAGATCTATTCTCCTTTTTGCTAATTTTATTTCATCATCATCATTATGTCAACCTTTTGACGCCTACTGCTGGGCATAGGTCTCCCCCAAGGGGATGTTCAGCCGTAATCACCATGCTTCGCCGATGCATGTTTTTTTATGGGACATGCCCGCCACACTATTCCCAAACCACTGCAACTCCTGTAAGCCCGAATCAACAGTAACGACCACCAGAAAAACGTCGAGACACTGAAGCTCGACGAGTCCCGGAGAAACATTACAACTGTCTTGAGTCCCGCAACGAAATTAATCAGAAAAGAACAGCGGAGGGGTAAGAAAAACATATTATCCACTTCCCCCCAAATCAAGCAGGAGACAGAACAAAACTGGGCCAATAGGGCCAAAGGGACGTTTACAACTGGGGGAGACCCAGTTGCAGCACCACGGATTAAAATTAACATTACTTAATGGGTCCTAAAAAGTGAGCAGTTACATTTGATTCCAATAATAGTTATGGCAAAAACGCTTGAACACACGGAAATTTGCTCTTGTTTCTACAAGGTCCGTATAGTAAACAGCTCCGGATGTAACCTGTACACCTTCTAACATAATATTGCGTTCAATCTGCCAAAGACTCCCATAGGATATGATGTGCATATTGTTCGTATTCACAGTCAGATGTAGAACATTGACACAAAAGCGAAGGAACAAGCTTGAAAGAAAATAATTTACTCTTAAAATTGCCATGACCTGTGAAAAATTGGGCAACGCAGTGGTCCACCTTCAGCCAAGTCCTCTCCAACCGCTCACGAACGGATGGAAAGAACCGAAGGAGATGTCGGCCCTAGATGGAATTGTCCCACCTACATTGCCATTCGGATAGAAGTTCCTCCGAAATGTCACTTTGCGGTTTAAATAGTCTAGAAATTTTAGCACGGTCACGTTGTGTTATAAAGCTTGCGTCCATGGCCTCTCCAGCGGAATAATACGATGCATGTTATCGATCGCAGTACGTGTTATGGTACTCAGAAGGACACTGCGGTCCATCCTTTGGTCAATATTCCTCTGTCACCTTCTACGACACCCACGGGTAGAAATGGGGTGATGCTATTCGCGGTCGGCACCACACGGCGTGGCACGGCAATTTTATTTAATTTAAAGAACAGCAAAACACAATTACAATAAAGTTAAACAATTTAATTTAGATTTAACTTGAAACAGTGTCTCCCCTGCATACTTTCTCTTACAGAAGACCAGACTAACACGCATTATTTTATTACATTTATCAGCAAACAAATTGCATTCAGAATTAGCAGTCAGGAGCGTTCAGCATCGATAAGTTATGTTTGCTGCGGCGAAGTATTTAAATTTGTTTCCCTTTTTCAGACTTATCGAAAAATATATTAATTGAGTTAGTGGTAAAGCTTAAACTAAAAGACAAACCAGTAATAATCAGTACTGCTTAGTACAACTTTAACATATAATATTTATGGTTGGCAGTGTAGAAATCAAAAAAATAATATTCCAGCACTGGCAACAATACTTATATATTTATTTAAATATATCTTATATACGTAAATAAGTGTCAACATTTTTGTCTCTGCATTTCCTCTTCCTTTTTTCTCTACTGCCATGTTGGCGAGTTTAACCGGCAAAGATTTAGTCATATTATTTTTTACATAATCATCATCATCATCATCATTTCAGCCTAAAGACGTCCACTGCTGGACATAGGCCTCCCCAAGGGGGGTTTTGCCATAATCGCTACGCTTGGCTGGCGGATTGGCGATCGCAGTATGGTTATTACAAAGGCACAGAAAACACTGCTGCCCATTCTCTGGTAAGTCCCTTAGTCACCTCTTACGACACCCACGGAAAGATATGGGACGGTGCTATTATTTACGTCCGACACCACACGGATTTTACATAATATGCAGTCCTGTAGGATTAAATGACTGATAATGGGATGACTATATTGTAGGTATCTCAAGTAAATATTTAATTAAAGGAACCCAACAAGTACTTTATACTGCAAGTTAAAGGTAAATCATTTCTAAATCGGTATTGAGGTCATTTAACCGCACTAGAATTAGTCATCCGGTCTAGATCTAGATAAACAGATAAGGTACGTATGTTAATACAAACAGAATCCTCGGTGTAAATAACTGAATTAGGTATGCTTTTTGTATTTGTATTTCGACAAGAATAGATCGAAGTACAAAGCTTAAACTTTTTTAACATCTCCCTTCGTCAATTTTAACATACACGAGGAGTAGATAGGTATACACACTGGCATTCTAACCGTCTTACAATGACCGCCCCCTTTAATTACCCAATTACTACTAATTATTCATTTTAAGAAAATTATATTTATGTATTTTCATCATCTACCTAGTCTTTTCCCAGCTATATTGGGGTCGGCTTCCAGTCTAACCGGATGCAGCTGAATACCAGTATTTTACATGGAGCGACTGTCTATCGGACCTCCACAACCCAGTTACTGGGTAACACGATACCCAAACTCAAACTCAAACTCAAATCATTTATTTCAAATAAACCATTTACAGGCACTTTTGAATTGTCAAGGAGTCAGTCAGTCAAAAAGTTGCAGCTAGTTGCTCGTTCCAAACAGTAGGTTTCTATGGAGAAGAACGAGCAAGAAACTCCATGAACACTCTTTTAAAATTAATAGAATATTACAAATTTAGGTTACATCATTTATGTTGAATCTAGAGGTACAATGTGAGAACAATATAACAAGTTGTGCACGTTAAAAGAGCAGTGGCAACGAAATTAGACAATCTATACATATAACAAAACTGTGTCTGTACATTGAATATATTAAAAAAATAATAATTGAGGGGGGTTTAGGAACAGTAATAGAGCACGAATCCAAAATAAAAATTCTGTCTGTTTGTCTGTTTGTATGTTTGTCTGTTTGTCTGTTTGTTTGTTCACGCTAATCTTCGGAACTACTGGGCGGATTTGAATGATTTTTCTTTTGTTGTATAGGTATTTAGTCTGGGCAACATATAGGCTAATTTATCTTGGAAACTTGAACACCTGATGCAGAACCGCAACAGACCAGCTAAACTATAAGAGATACAAAAATGGTACCATAGCAAAAATTGTTCTACGTGACGAGCATTCTCTGATGAGAGAATAAATTTGAAGATCTGGAACACCTGATGTGGAACTCCAAGAGCCCAGCTACACCATGACACATATAGGAATGACGTTTAAGCAAAAGTTGTTCGGTCTGATGGGCATTTCCTGTTGACTTATAAAAATCGTAGATCAGAAACATCTGATGTGGAAATCAAAGCTATCACTAATTTTACTATAAAGCTATCACTAATTTCACTGTATCTTATGAATTAACATAAGCTGGGAGTACCTCCAGGCGGTGAAGGCGGTAACAGTTCAGGACTGATTTTTGATGACGAGATGGTATATCATTGAAAATTTGACTCTACTGGCCAAAATTCCCATTTTTTTTTTGTTTTATCGAATAAATATATGCCTTCGGGCTTATGTTATTTGGGTGTTTAATTTCCTTTCCCATTTATCTTCGTGACATGGTAGCCTACCCGGTAACGCAGGGGAGCAGTCACTTAGATTTTAATTGATCAGGTATCTTCTTTACAATAAAACTATAACCATGCCTAGAAAGAGTTCAAATATTTCCCAATGTTCCAAAGGAGCTAAAAGATTGAGGATCATAAGATCCTAAGAATCTACCGACGAGCGTCAGGAGAGACTTGATGCTGTTCGAGAACATCAGGCTGCAACTCGCTCCATGGAAACCTCTTCTGATCGCGAAGCACGCCTGCGTTCTCAGCGTATTTACGCATCTACATCCAGGTCTCTAGATACCAGGGAAGAGTATGATGCGCGACTGACCGCTGATCGTGAACGACATACATTGTCTCGCGAGTCGGAGACGTTCACGGATAGAGAATTGTGCTTGAGTTCTCAGCGTATCTACGCATCTGCTGCGGAACGTGATGCGCGACTGTCCGCTGATCGTGAGCGACATGCATTGTCTCGCGAATCGGAAACGTTTACCGATACAGAATCACGCTTGAGTTCTCAGCGTATTCGCACATCTACTAACAGGTCTTTTGAACCGAATGATGAACGTGATGCACGACTAACTGTTGATGGAGATTATCATACACTAGGGACCCGACGGGACTCGCGCATCCCGTTGTTTTCCCGTCCCCGGGCTCTTAGAATTCGACATCAGACGTTTCAGATCTTCGATTTTGCCGACCCCGTTGTCGCTGGCATAAGCAACAGGATCCGCGTACGAAGTCGCGGGCAGAAGCTAGTTCAAAATAAATTTAAAATAACCGAAGCAGCTAAGAGATGACCAGTCTCAACTGACGGCGCCCGTTCACGAACATGACGCACGGATCGGCACCATTTAGTTCAACCATTTTGAAGGGAACCAAATGATCCAACACATGCGCCACCATCAGCGAGACATTCAAGTGAGCATGACAAACACTCAACCGCCAGGGCATATTCAAGTCAACGAAAGACATCTCGTAAATGATGGCTTTAAAGTATATAGTGCTCACATGTATGTGCTATGCAAAATTATATTAATATAATACTAATAGTTTGAGTTTATACAATGCAAAGATAATGTAGTTCTACATCTTCAGCAGCTCCAAAAAAATAGTCACCAATGCTAATCAATAAATCTATGAACCCTTATGGCTGTGGAGCTAGACCAGCATCCAGCCAAGCATTTTTATCAGTGATGTAATCATCCAATTTATAATATGCTCGGCTGCATAGTGTGCGTTTAATATAGGGGTTAAACCCCTTGGTAAGACTGGTTGTCAGACTTTCTGGCTTCTGTCTACCCATAACGACTGCCAAAGATCTACAAATGACAGCCGGGACCAACGGCTTTACGTGCTTTCCGAGGCATGGAGGGAACTCGGTATGAAAGGGATGGTCACCCATCCACAGACCGACCGCGGCTAGCGTAGCCTAACCTTTGACTGATCGATCTGTACGGTTTTAACTTAGCCACGAGCTAAGCGAGCTATTTATGAACATTTTAATAATTAAAAAAACAAAAATACTAGCTTTTGCCCACGGCTTCATCCACGTGTATGTGCACATTATTAGATTTATTTTATAATAGACTAGAACAGACACCCCGGTTAGCACTAATTAAAATCTATATAGTCGGATGACTTTATCAATTGTAGCCAATAAACTTTCCGTACAGCAGGTTAACTCAGCGCGACGGGAGACTTTAATTTATAATCTTTAATAATTCGACGACACACGCATCTTCGATTCACGCATGGAACAAACTAATTGTATTTTTTTTTTATATTCTAAAGGCTTGCGTTTGTAGACAAAATCCCTTTTCTTTTGATGAGTTGACATATTTGCATCACGTGACATCTGGTAAGCAAACGTCAATTTTACACAATTTGACTTTTCCGTTGGCGTTAACGCTAACAGAAAGGGATTTTGTCTACAGGCCCAAATCTTATATGATGTGGCGGCCTAAGGTGGATCACGCTTGCCTTGGATGAACCGGTTCACTCGTGCTTTGAAGATATCCAGATTATACTTATCTGGACCTACATAAACGGTCATTGCTCCGGGCCTGGATGTTTATGTATGTGAATTTTATTTATATGTTTGTAAACGCACCCACGATATAAAAGAAATTCATAGTGTAGGGTAAAAGTAAAAAAAAATGTAGAAACTATAGATACGAAAGTTAAACTTTTCATTTAAATGTTTCTACCTAGTGAATCAGTGAAGCCATTTATACCCCGACAACGTGATCGTAAATATTACTAAATACAATTTGATAGCGGCAATAATGTTATCTTAATTACAAACAGTTTCTATGAACACGTTATAATTCAAAACTTCCCCTAGATATGTTTGTCTACCTACTTGTACAGTAGCTTCTTGTAGTTTAGATTAACGTAATAAGATAAACGTAAGGTACATACAAAAAGCTCGACTTAAAACAAAGTTTAATTACTGTCAATCGTTAAAGTTAACATAAACACAATTTGTGGTTAAAGACTTTATTCTCATAAAGATATTTACATTTCACTTAACTGAGAACAGACTAAATTCTAAGTAATTAATCATACATACGACATTCAGACTTTGCAATTATGATTTAAAACAGTTTAAATTATGTTAAAAAAAGTACCTAGTAGACTGATTTACTGATCTAAAGGGTATTCCGACAAAATTACAATTTGTAAAACTGCACAAAACTACCCGCTCGGAGCGTAAAGAGTGCGGTTCCGATGTCACATTACAGGTAAGTTGTAGTAGTATTATATTGTTGTCTCCAAAAGCATTATTAAACTTGTGACTAGTTAATTTAGTTTTAAATAGTCATTCAAATATGTCCCGCCAAGACGAGCCAAGCGAAGCGCAAGGGCACTGCCTACCTTTTCTCGTAGCGCTTCGTCGATTTTTTGAACCCTCATAACTTGGGTTTAGATTATGCCAGATAAACCAAATTCTCGGGATATAATGTCAATAGTAGACTTATTAAATATATTAAGTTTCAATTGCATTGCTCTTATACTTTAGAATTTATTGATATCTAAAAAAAGCCCGATTTCGTGACTGACTCACTGATGATCATCAAAATTCTGGGGTACTTCCTGAAGTCCTAGAAAGCTGAAGTTTGGTATGTAAGCTAGTATAAATACACAAACTACAAAAAAATCCTTAAACTAGAAAAAAACGAACAAAATAAAAAAAAACAACTAGGCAACTTACAAAAAGAAGTAAAATCCCACCAAAAACATTTTGATCTGAAATGTTGTCAAGACGCGAAATAATTGGCTCGCACTGTCAAAACGTTATAAGATCTCTACCTATCATCTCTACTTTACTTGCCCTATCGTCACAAACTCTACGACTTAGTCAAAATTATGTATGTGGTTGGGCTGTTTCGTTTCTACAAGAACTATTGTTTAACAGTAAAGAAACGAACAGTGAATAAATTTTTCACGCATTTTTTACGCCCATGTAACGGTAGCGAAACGGCCAAGCCACATACATATTTTGACTAAGGTGTAGAGCTTGTAAAGTTAGGGCAGGTAAAGTAGAGATAATAGAGATTATAACTTTTTGACATTTATTTCACGTCTTGGCAACATTTTACATGAAAATGTTTTTGTTGGATTTTTTTTTCTGAATGCTAGCGGTGGTGCTTTATTCTAAAATTCATACTGTTTTTTTACATAATTACCAGATACTCGTATTGTTAAAAGTCAAAGTACATGAATGGCAAAAACTTTTTGTTGACCAAAATTTTAGCCGGACGCTTAGAGGGTTGGAGTTGTGAAGCGTCTGGCTAAACTTATGGTCCACAGACAGTCTGGCAATAACAAATAATATGGTGGGCGAAGGTGACAATCCCGCCACACTATTTATAAACCACTGTAACTTCTAAAAGCCAGAATCAACAGTGGCGACCACTAGAAAAACGTCGAGATAATGAAGCTCGACGAGTCCCGGAAAAACATTACAACTGTCTTGGATCCCGCAACGAAATTAATAGTTGATAGAAATATCCTGTAAAACTTATTGTTACCTTTATGAAATCCAGTCGCCATATTATTTAAACTATCCTAAAACGTTGATCCGACGACCCTGATTTTGGACCAAGACGGTTTACTGGTTTCAGTTTGGTTGCAATTTTCTCGAGAAAACAGAAGAATGCCACTGTAACTGCTATTATCATGATAGTGTGACTATTTTGAGGATTAAACGAGAAATGTATAACCTGTAACGGAACGACTCTCGGGCGAAAAATCTGAAGGTCAAACGTCCTCTGTTTATGCACGTAAAGATTTTTATTTATTTCAGTTTGTTTTTATTGAAAAACCCTTTTTATTAATATTATTGTGTGCACTTGGTCGATGTCAATAAACATTATTTCATTCTTTCTATGCGGTGCATTTTACATTCTAGAGGAGAGATTCTTTGGGTTGCGGGCAAAGTCTGTTTTTGTATTGCTTTCGCAAATAACCTAGATACTTCTGTATGCATCTCATCTGTCGATGCAATCACAGTCTGTAACTATTTCACCAGCGCATCTTTTGGAATTGCTTGTTCAAATTTTCATATTTAAACTAGATAGACCTCTACATATAGCATTTGTATGCAACTGTTACTTCAACAATACATAGACCAGTGACGTTCGTGGGATTCGTCTTGCATTACTTAGCTTTTGCCCACGATTTTGTTCGCGTGGGTTTGTTTAGAGATTCCTAATTTTGTGATATTAAAATATAGCACTGAAGGATAATGTAGCTTCCCATTAGAAAACTGGACAAGTGCGAGTTTGACTCGCTCACCGAGGGTTCCGTACAAATTTGTAGGTACATATCCATACTAATATTATAAATGAGAAAGTAACTCTGTCTGTTACGCTTCCACGATGAAACGGCTGAGCCGATTTTCCGACCTACAGCCCTATTCCCACACTTTCATAGTCCGATGGGACGGTAATTCAACACGACCAAATAGAGATTGCGTATAGATTTTTTTAAACGAAAAACCCCATAAGTCTTTACCCAATCTGGGAATCCCAAGATCCCACGGACTGTCTCGCTCCGGTCTCTCCGGTACTTAAGTATTGTTTTTCAATAGTTTAGTAAGGATTATATTATTAGTACTACCTTCTGCCCGTGAGTTCGTCCGCGTGAATGTCAGTTATCGCGGATGCAGACGAAGTCGTGGATCAAAAAAGTAGCCTATGTCCTTCCTCACGGTTCAAGCTATGTTCATACCAAATTTCATCAAAATCGGTTCAGCCGTTTCGTCGTGATAACGTAACAGACAGAGTTACTTTCTCATTTATAATATTATATATATAAGTATATAATATATAAACCAAGCGCCAAGCGTGGAGATTATGGCAAAACCCCCCCCTTTGGAGGAGGCCTATGTCCAGCAGTAAACGTCTTTCGGCTGAAATGATGAATATATATATATGTCGGAGACAGTTTATTAATCACATTGTGGGTGTTACCTAAAGTTGTTATGATTTGTGTTTCTTATTGTTAATTTATGTGATTTTACTATCAATTATTGTCTATTAATTCGAAACATGATTAATTGTGTGTGCACACTGATTTGTGGTTACTTTATTTCGATAATTGTTATCGATGGTTTTATTCAAAACAATTGTTGACACGTTACTTTGAATGTAAAACGAATTACTTTATGAAATCACTATTGTTTATTCATAACAATTATTATTGTGTTATTTGATTACAGATCTTATTAGATTCAGCACATTTTAGTGTTTTGTATCAAGTAAACGCGTGACGCACTTCCGTGCGCATGGGCAGACTTGTATGGAGAGGTTGCAAGGTGGGGGGCATCGCCTTATAAAATAGCGTGCACTCCGTAAGTATGGCAGTCGATCCTCGGATTCGACTCAGTAAAGAGTTCCTGCTCCCGACAATACTGTCGGTTCACCTGGTACAGCGCTGCTGTATATTCACATAGCTGTATAGGCTTGCTGCTAGCGAGCGATACACTTTGTATTTGGGTGGCTTATGCTACTGTACGAACTATGAACCTTAAGGGTTTGTTCGTTTATCATTGGGTGGCTTATGCTACTGTACGAACTATGAACCTTAAGGGTTTGTTCGTTTATCATTGGGTGGCTTAGGCTGCTGTACGAACTATGAACCTTAAGGGTTTGTTCGTTTATCATTGGGTGGCTTAGGCTGCTGTACGAACTGTAAACTATAAGGGTTTGTTCGTTTATCATTGGGTGGCTTGGCCACTGTACGAACTGTGGGACCTTAATGGTCTGTTCGATTAACTGTATTGTTGCTGTACCTTTAACTTACTTTATTCCTGTTACTGATTACCATTTGTATTGTGTGTTTCTGTACTAATAGTGTGTAATTGTTTTTACAGGTCTTGTTTATCCCTAATAGGATAATGGGAACGCCTATAGTCCTGACGATGTACTATACCGCTCGGCACTCCTCCTCGATCGCACCTGACGATCCTACATATATAAATATATTAATTAATATATTAATATAAGTAGATAGTATGGATTACAATAGCACATTTCCCAAGACTCGCCCTCGTGAATTTTCTTAAAAACCCCAATTTTTTTGATAATGCCATAAAGCCTATTTTAGTCGGAGATAATGTTAGGTACATTATCTCCCTCTCGATTGGTAAAAGAATTTTTGAAATCGAATCAGAAGTTTAAAAGTTTATTCGTTACAAACGTACAAAAATGCAAATCTTTCCTCTTTATAATAATAGGTACTGTAGTGTAGGTAGACTTCGCGTGAATGTCCGTTATCGCGTATCCGTTTATCTGAACTGGCTATAAAAGTATCCATAAAATTTTTAAGATTAATCTGAATTGGCTACTTTTATGCCCCGACGCCATTTTTTTTTAGTTATTTTAATTATGTCCAATTTACTTAATTTTTTTACGTAACACATTATACTTCCATGCAATAATCTGTGGGGTCTTGAAATTCCGCTCACTGTGGTATATGACAATACTAGACGAGAATATCAGGAACATTTATTTATCTGTATCCTTTTTCTGTCAATCAATCATGTCGTTCATAAGACAATAAAGCAATATTAATAGCTGGTAATGTGGAAGTTTTAATTGTATTATTATAAAACGACGAAAACTTGGAAAATAAATGAATCATCGAGATTAAAACTAATAAGTAAAACTTAAAACAAAATAAATCGCAAAATTGTGTGTTTGTGTCAGCAGTCCCTACAGCGCTACAGTTCTTACGATTTTGAGCGCCCCCCTCCAAGTGTCGTATCTGATATAGAGCGGGGAAGGGAGTGTCCCTTCTGTACGTAGTACTATTAAGTATTCTGTGCTAATAACCTTCAGAATTTTTATGTTCTTGTTCGGAAACCGGCTTGTTCGGAAACCGGCTTGTTCGGAAACCGGCTTGTTCGGAAACCGGCTTGTTCGGAAACCGGCTTGTTCGGGAGGCTGGAAGTCGTCAAACATGCGCGCAAGACGATTCGTGATGACTTTTGAAAACAACTTGCAGCCGGGCATTGTCGCCCTTTTTGGAGAGTTTGGACCTCTGCACCATGCCTGTGGCGTTTTACCCTCGATTATGACGGAACTAAAGGCCCTTAAGTACCGGTTTTCCAAGGCCCTTAAGGCCCTTGCCTTAAGTACCGGTTTTCCAAGGCCCTTAAGGCCCTTGCCTTAAGTACCGGTTTTCCACCCCCTGATCGCTAAGATCGCCCCCCTGCCGAACTTAGCCCCCTGCCGAACTTAGCCCCCCTGCCGAACTTAGCCCCCCTGCCGAACTTAGCCCCCCTGCCGAACTTAGCCCCCCTGCCGAACTTAGCCCGCTGAGCCCCCCTGCCGAACTTAGCCCCCCTGCCGAACTTAGCCCCCTGCCGAACTTAGCCCCCCTGCCGAACTTAGCCCCCCTGTCGAACTTAGCCCCCCTGCCGAACTTAGCCCCCCTGCCGAACTGAACTTCTCCCCGCCGAACTTCTCCCCGCCGAACTTTTCCCCGCCGAACTTCTCCCCGCCGCGCTTCTCCCCGCCGAACTTCCCCCCGCCGCGCTTCTCCCCGCCGAACTTCTCCCCGCAGCGCTTCTCCCCACCGCGCTTCTCCCCACCTAACTTCTAACCCCCCCGCGCTTCTCCCCGCCGAACTTCTCCCCGCCGCGCTTCTCCCCGCCGCCGGAGAAGTTCACCGGGGAGAAGCGCGGCGGGGAGAAGTTCGGCGGGGAGAAGTTCGGCGGGGAGAAGTTCGGCGGGGAGAAGTTCGGCGGGGAGAAGTTCGGCGGGGAGAAGCGCGGCGGCGAGAAGTTCGGCTGGGAGAAGTTCCGCGGGGAGAAGCACGGCGGGGAGAAGTTCGGCGGGGAGAAGCGCGGCGGGGAGAAGTTCACCGGGGAGAAGCGCGGCGGGGAGAAGCGCGGCGGGGAGAAGCGCGGCGGGGAGAAGCGCGGCGGGGAGAAGCGCGGCGGGGAGAAGCGCGGCGGGGAGAAGTTCGGCGGGGAGAAGTTCGGCGGGGAGAAGTTCGGCGGGGAGAAGTTCGGCGGGGAGAAGTTCCGCGGGGAGAAGCACGGCGGGGAGAAGTTCGGCGGGGAGAAGCGCGGCGGGGAGAAGTTCACCGGGGAGAAGCGCGGCGGGGAGAAGCGCGGCGGGGAGAAGCGCGGCGGGGAGAAGCGCGGCGGGGAGAAGCGCGGCGGGGAGAAGCGCGGCGGGGAGAAGCGCGGCGGGGAGAAGTTCGGCGGGGAGAAGTTCGGCGGGGAGAAGTTCGGCGGGGAGAAGTTCGGCGGGGAGAAGCGCGGCGGGGAGAAGTTCGGCGGGGAGAAGCGCGGCGGGGAGAAGTTCGGCGGGGAGAAGTTCGGCGGGGAGAAGTTCAGTTCGGCGGGGAGAAGTTCGGCGGGGGGGCTAAGTTCGGCAGGAGGGCTAAGTTCGGCAGGGGGGCTCAGGGGGCTAAGTTCGGCAGGGGGCTAAGTTCGGCCTTGGAAAACCGGTACTTAAGGGCCTTTAGTTCCGTCATAATCGAGGGTAAAACGCCACAGGCATGGTGCAGAGGTCCAAACTCTCCAAAAAGGGCGACAATGCCCGGCTGCAAGTTGTTTTCAAAAGTCATCACGAATCGTCTCGCGCGCATGTTTGACGACTTCCAGCCTCCCAAATAAGCCGGTTTCCGAACAAGCCGGTTTCCGAACAAGCCGGTTTCCGAACAAGCCGGTTTCCGAACAAGCCGGTTTCCGAACAAGCCGGTTTCCGAAGAAGAACATAAAAATTCACAAGGTTATTAGCACAGAATACTTAATAGTACTACGTACAGAAGGGACACTCCCTTCCCCGCTCTATATCAGATACGACACTTGGAGTGGGGCGCTCAAAATCGTAAGAACTGTAGCGCTGTAGGGACTGCTGACACAAACACACAATTTTGCGATTTATTTTGTTTTAAGATTCACTTATTAGTTTTAATCTCGATGATTCATTTATTTTCCAAGTTTTCGTCGTTTTATAATAATACAATTAAAACTTCCACATTACCAGCTATTAATATTGCTTTATTGTCTTATGAACGACATGATTGATTGACAGAAAAAGGATACAGATAAATAAATGTTCCTGATATTCTCGTCTAGTATTGTCATATACCACAGTGAGCGGAATTTCAAGACCCCACAGATTATTGCATGGAAGTATAATGTGTTACGTAAAAAAATATACAATATTTACATTTAAAAATAAAAAAGGAAAACCTATAACTATTAAAAACAAAAAGAAAAGCTAAGACAATAAGGCATCAAAAAAATCCCCAACATCGTCGTCAACTGGGAATGTGCCCAAGAGACTGGCGGCATTGCCTTATTGTCTTAGCTTTTCTTTTTGTTTTTAATAGTTATAGGTTTTCCTTTTTTATTTTTAAATGTAAAAAAATTAAGTAAATTGGACATAATTAAAATAACTAAAAAAAAATGGCGTCGGGGCATAAAAGTAGCCAATTCAGATTAATCTTAAAAATTGTATGGATACTTTTATAGCCAGTTCAGATAAACGGGTATGCAGACAAAGTCGTGGATATATTTAAATATCGTGGAAAAAATAGCCTATGTGTATGTTCCCCAGGGTTCAAGCAATTTTCATACCAAATTTCATCAAAATTGGTTCAGCCGTTTTGTTACAGACAGACAGACAGCCAGAGTTACTTTCGCATTTATAATATTAGTAAAGAAGTATGAATTAAAGTAGATTATGGAAAAGTTCTAGAAACAAATCACATCCGATTCTTTTTTTAAATACTAATTATGGCATCATAGTCGTAATTGTTATCGGTAAATTAATTCTTCCGTAGATAAGCGGGCCTTATGTACCTGCCTATGTAAACATACATAAGTATCAACTTTGTATATAGGTACTTACTTAAGTTTTATGTGCTTACTGTTGGTTAAAAAATATCAGACGATTAATACCAGACTGAGTCATAAAATAAAAATGATCGAGAAAACACTTAATTTTTGTAAGGTTTAAAACAACTTTGTTTCTCATAAAGAATTACACATAATTCACTTACTGAGAAACACTGTCTAAAATTATGATCAATAATTAGAATGCTCAGCAGTGCTATTCTGTTACAATCTCCCTCGGTGAACACCTAGATGAAGTGAGCTGTCATCCGATTGAAGTGCTTTGTAAATTCCAAGCACTGGGACAGGTGACAGCTCACTTCACCTAGGTGTTCACCGAGGGAGATTGTAACAGAATAGACTTATTGAGGTACGTATATAAAATTACAAAACAAAATAAGGAAAAATGTAATGAATTAATTTAGCTGTAAAGTTGGGACGCGCGTTTAATTAGCGAATAAAACGTACCTATATAAAAATACTCTTCTGTCAAAACGTAACGTGTAAAAATTTAAAGTCAATCCATCTGCACTTACATGCTGAGTTTGGAAGTAAAATTTAAAAATATAAATATATAAAACACTTAACTAGCGACCCGGCCCATGCATGCCTATAGCCCTCCTCGAGACATGGACTATCCAAAACAAAAAGATTTGTTCAATTCGAACCAGTAGATCTTGAGATTAGCGCGTTCAACAAGCAAACTCTTCAGCTTTATAATATTAGTAGGTATATATATTTGAAACGACATACACTCTGGGCCTCAAGTCTGCTATTACAATAGTGTCAGAATGGTCTATCACTGATTTCATAATTGTTGATTTTGACTAGTTTGGTAATCTACTAATATAATGGCGTCATTATGACTTTCCATTGGTCAACCACTGACTCGTCATTGAAATTGAAAGAAATGATATAGAATGGTAATCTGGTACAAAATGACAACTGAATGACTGACTTAGGCGGTAATCTGCTAAAATGTTGACAGTCCCTTTGATGTGTGACCTACCATAAGAACGTCATTGTGCAGACATCCCTTTTAATTCGACCGACCAATGATCAACCATTATGAATTTAGCAGATTACGAACTTTTTGCAAAATGACAATGGGATCGTGTTGAAATGACGAAATTATAAAAATAGCAGACTTGGCCTCCAGAATGCGAGGGTCATTTCGTAATCCCCTGACAATCCAAGAAGTCCGATTTGACGTTTCTTTTTCCGAACTTTACATGAACGTATACGTCATCATCGTCATCATTATCATCATCTGAAAGACGTCCACTGTTGAAAATAGGCCTCCCGCATAAAATACCACAACGAGCGGCAACCTGCGTAAGAAATTAAAAAATTAAATCATAATCCTAGTTAATTACTATGTTACCCATACACTCATTATAACAACGAGTATCATTCGTAGTCGTTAAGGCAAGGCTACTCTCTCGAAAAAAGCTTGAAAGAAGCATGCAGATGAAGCAACTTTTCGTTGGCATTTACAGAGAAATTACATCTGAAAAAAATAGTTCGTAATCTACATGATATGATACGTAATTTGGTTTAGCCACAATTTTTCTATCGGTATCACTGAATAAGAAAAAAAAATGTCAAATCACCTCCAAATCATGAAACCATTTTACTCCTTAATTGCTTATCAAAAGAGTATAAAAAAAAATATCTACTGCTTTGCAATACAAAGGAAAATGATTTGGTTTTGTTACTTTTTACAAATACCTATGTATTATTTTTATTACAATAAATTAAAAATGCGTCCGATTAAAGACTGCGTCTACATCACCCCCGCACTCGTCCACAAATTCAGTACGGGCCAAATGCTCAAGGTTATTGGCATGTATACAAGCCTTAAGTTTAACTTTAAACACGACACGGTTGGCGCAGTGGTTGAGCGATCGACTGCTGCGCTGCGTGTCACGGGTTCGATTCCCGCACGGAACAAATATTTGTATGGCCTACAGCTAGTTGTTCCGGGTCTGGCTGTTTGTGTATGTGAATTTATGTGTTTGTAAACGCACCCACGACATAAGAGGAATACCTAGTGTAGACAACGTTTAAAAAAAAATGCTCTCAAAAACACGAATTACCGCAATAATATTCAAATATGATATTTCAAATCCGACGTCTTAGATTGTCAGGAATATAGTTGCCAACAACAAAAGCCAAATTGATTTATCGGTTCAAGTACTTAAAGCCCTATTTGCCATTTAAAACTTGTCAATTGATATTTAAATATATTAATCATTGCAACAAGCTTGTCATCCCAAGTGAGTATCAACTAAGGTACTTAAGATAACGTGCCAGTAATTATAATATGCACGTTTACATAGCACGTATTGCGACACGTGCCTATGAACATGCGTTGCGTGTATTGACACTGTTAAGTGTTTCTAATCACTCATTGCAGTCCACTATTCATGTTCTACCAAGACGAAAAATTCAAATTCAAATCTTTAATGCCTAACACAAGTGTTCACAAGGACTTAATGATAATAAATATACAGTTCACATGGACCCTGTTGCGCACAACAATATACCTAATAAAATATGGGTGGTAGAATCACAGGTCGCAAACAGTGAAAAAAAGTTTATATCCCAATAAATAATTATATTCTCTGTTTTTGAATTAGAAATTATTTAAAATTCAATTAATCCCTACTAATGTTTTAAATGCGAAAGTAACTCTGTCTGTTACGCTTTCACAATGAAACGGCTGAACCGATTGTAATGAAATTTGGTGTGAAAACAGCTTGAGCCCTTGGGAAGGACATAGGCTACTTTTTAATTCGGTACTTCGCCTGCATCCGCGATAACCGACAATAACGCGGACGAAGTCGCGGGCAAAAGCTAGTTTAAAATAAATACTCATCATCATCATCATCATCATTTCAGCCGAAAAACGTCCACTGCTGGACATAAGCCTCCCAGAAAAGGGGGGGTTTTAATATAATCGGCACGCTTGGCAGGCAGGTTGGCGAAATAAATATTATCACAAATTAAATCATATTCAGAATAATCCTTCTGAATACCATACTGTTACAAGTACTGCGATCGCCAACATGCATTGGCCAAGCATGGCGATTACGGCTGAACCCCCCTTTGGGGAGACCTATTCCCAGCAGTGGGCGTCTAAAAGTTGATGATGAGTTTTTTGAGCCCTTTAACAATTAATATTCTTTCAAAAAACATAAGTAACGGGTGGCGCAAAAGTAAAGACCCTATTTGGTTCAGCTATAACATTTTTTCTAAATTAGAAAACTAGATTTAGATTTTTTTAAATGTATATTTGTGCCATTAAATTTCGTACCATTAGGATTTAAAGATGATGTCTTTTAAATGGTGACCTCCAGAGTTGATACACATTTGAGTCCTTCAAAATTGGTTATGAGTGACGAAGCGCATTTCCATCTCTCAGGGCATGTCAATAAGCAGAATACTCGGTTCTGGGGCACTGATAATCCGCGCATTATTCAAGAAACACCTCTACACCCACTAAAAGTTACTGTATGGTGTGGCATCTGTGTTGACAGAGTGATCGGACCCTATTTTTTCGAAGACGCTGGAGGCAATGCGATTACTGTCACTGGAGAACGCTACAGAACCATGTTACGTGAGTTTTTGATACCCAGTTTGGACGAATTGGGGCTGGAGCACATCTGGTTTCAACAAGACGGCGCTACGGCACACACAGCGCGCGACACTATGGACTTAGTGACGGACGCTTTTCCAGGCCGAGTTATCTCTCGTTTTGGCGATTTGCCTTGGCCTGCAAGATCACCCGATCTGACCAGTCCAGACTTCTTTCTTTGGGGTTTTTTGAAATCTCGGGTGTATGTGAACAAGCCACAGACTCTCGCAGCTCTAAAAGAAAACATTCGTCAAGAAATAACGAACATATCGCAGGAAGTGTTACGGCAAGTTATGCAAAATGTCATAAATAGGGCTCAAATGTGTATCAACTCTGGAGGTCACCATTTAAAAGACATCATCTTTAAATCCTAATGGTACGAAATTTAATGGCACAAATATACATTTAAAAAAATCTAAATCTAGTTTTCTAATTTAGAAAAAATGTTATAGCTGAACCAAATAGGGTCTTTACTTTTGCGCCACCCAGTACATAAAAAAAATCTTCTATTTTTCGAAGTAATTGTAATAATGTTATAGATATTATATATGTATGTGTTCTGTGTTCCATCCATCTGGTTAAATTAGCCAGTTAATTGGACGTTTAGACCGTTCATTAAACGCCGACATCCAATTGGATGCTTAGTCTGATAGTTAATTGAAAAGAATCATTCAACGTTCAACTTGGCGTATTGAAAGTCAGCTCTTTGAAGATGACTGACCAAAATTCATCGAGCTTCATTGACTCGACGCTTTTCTGGTGGTCACCACAGCTGATTCTGCCTTTCATTAGTTGCAGTGGTATAGGTAAAATGCAGCCAGCTAGTCTTAAAAAAATCTAAAAGACCACTGCTGGTTTCATAATGAAGTGATAGTATATTTGAAAAAAATTCCGTACAGAAACTGTCAGACGTAAATTTTATCCAAAGGATAAAATACTTATTTCACGTTTTCAAGTTTGTTGCGGATCTAAAATGAACAACTTAGGTGTACCACTCTCCCTTAAAGTACTGTAAGAGCTCAAACTTGATGAGCCTTTACGGTACTGGATCGGTGTACGATTTTACTATGTCAGTGGTGGATCTGATAAATTAAAGTCGGAAAAACTATTTATCACCTAATATTTTTGATAGATCACGTCAGCGTCTGGTGGCCTCAGGTCAAACAATTCCTTGTCATATAAAAATAATACTAATGCTTATCTAAATACAGAGTGTTTAGACGAAACATAATTTTATGGTTTTTTTTTTATTTTTTTATTTCGCTCTCATAATACTACAAGATCTCAATCTATGAGTTACAATTTATAAAAATGTTTGATGGTTGCACAGCAGCACAAACTTAATCGATGATCTACCAACTCCTAAATTAGTTAAGTCGAGCTTGTATTTTGAATGTTGGTGGTTCTTAAGAGGCAGGGCTATTACATAGACAGCCTTGTAGCCTAGGGATTTAATTTCACTCACATAATAGTAAATAAACTAAATTTTGAAACATAGATCGAGAATCAAATTATTGATAATGTACCTATACACATTGTCTATTACAGTTACCGGCACGTAACTTGGCAAGAGATTTTGTAGTGGGGGAAGCTCGCGCAAGTAAAAATGTATGAAATTGTGCGTGCGCGTACTTCCCCTAGTACAAAATCTCTGGCCGACTTACGTACCGGTAAATTATACACATTGTATAGAAGTTACAAAAGAAAGAAAAAATAAAAAAAAATAAAAAAAATAAAAAAAAACAAAAAAATCATCAAAAAAATAAAAAAAAAATAAAAATAAAAAAAAATCATTATAAAAATTATAATCCATACTCCATACTAATATTATAAATGTGAAAGTAACTCTGTCTGTTACGTTTTCACTATAAAACGGCTGAACCGATTTTGATGAAATTTGGCATGAATATAGCTTAAACCCTGAGGAAGGATATAGTCTACTTTTTAATCCGCGACTTGGTCTGCATCCGCGATAACCGACATTCACGCGGACGAAGTCGCGGGCAAAAGCTAGTAATGAATATACTTGATGCAATCTTTATAGTAGGTACGTCCTTCATTTAACCTGAACACACTGTGTGGCTATCGAGAATTCGATCTTTAATCCATACGATTGAATTGTGATCATGTCAATTTAGGCTACTGGTTGTTGTATATAAACAAAGGATACTAACCTGATACTTAATTAAACAAAAACGTGAATACGAAAGATCAACACTGTATCTTGTTACAATTCGAATGATAACAATTATGAGTCACATTTTGTGATTGCAATGAATACCGAGTTACTGGAAAGATTCCATACTAAACTACTTACCTACTGGCATAAACAAAATGGTGGATATAAGTGGCCACCTTTCTTCTCAGGGTCATAACTTTGTCGCTGTACCAAATGGTGTCTGTTCTTTTATAATTATTTTGGTTGCAAGATTCAAGACAGTTCAGTTTTTTCTGGGATTTGTGAAGATTAACGCTACACTATTATAGTGGTCGCCACTGTTCATTCTTGCATTCAGGAGTTGCAGTGGTTTGGAAATAGTGTGGTGGGTTTGTTCTAATAAAAAGTAACAGGTTAATGAAGTTAAAATAACACTCTTTAAAGCATACAGTCAAGTATTTTACACGTGTAGCCTTTGGACTAGCTTCACTCAAAAAGCCGTTAATACTCTTCGAGTCCAGTACAAAAATGCATTCAGGATGCTGTTGGGGTTGCCACGCTTCTGTAGTGCCTCAGGGATGTTCGTGGACGCCCGGACTGACAGCTTCGCTGCAATCAGGCGCAAGCGAGTAGCATCCTTGTTGCACAGGGTGCGTGCTAGTACCAAGTCTCCTGAGTGTCATTGCCTACAAACTGGATTGTCCTTTTATCTGGAGCCTAAGTCAGCTACACGCTCCTGTATATAATGGTAATGTGAACTAACATAGTTTTTTAAGTTTTATGCTACTAACATCTTTGTATCGTATTGTAATTGTATACTAACATAGTTTTTAAGTGGGCTAACAAATCTGTACTTTTATGAAATTTTATTTCGGAATAAAGATATTAAGTATTATATTATTATATATTATTAATGGAAAATAAATGAATTGGGTATGGAAAAATCGTAAGGTCAGTTCTTGTAATAAAAAAGTTCAAAATTATATTCAACTAGCTTCTGCCCGCGGCTTCGCCCGCGTAAAAATAACGATTATCCCAAGGGAACACATTACCGGGATAAAAAGTATCCTATGTGTTAATCCAGGAAATGGTCTACCTATGTGCCAATTTTCATTCAAATCTGTTCAGCGGTTTACGCGTGATTAAGTAACAAACATCCAAACATCTTTACAAACTTTCACATTTATAATATTAGTAGAATGTCAAAAAGTCCAAAATTATAATAAACTAGTTTTTTCCCGCGACTTCTACTGCATAAATGTCGGTTATCGCGCATGCAGACGAAGTCGTGGATTAAAAAGTAGCCTATGTCCTTCCTCAGGATTCAAGCTATATTCATACCAAATTTCATGAAAATCGGTTCAGGCGTTTTGTCGTGAAAGCATAACATACAAAGTTACTTTCGTATTTTTAATATTACTAGCTGATGCCCACGGCTTCGCCCGCTTGACAAAAAATATACTAAAACCTTCCTCTTGAATCACTCTATCTATTAAAAAAATCCGCATCAAAATTCGTTGCTTAGTTTTAAAGGGACATAGGGACAGACAGACGCGGCGGGTGACTTTGTTTTATATGTAGTGATTAAACAGAATGGTTAAAAGCATTTAGGGCAATTTGAAACTGTTTAGAATGTCAACGTGACCAAAAGAACCGAAAATTATTGGTGTAAGCGCTAATAAAAACAAATTACGATCTCGCCTGAAACTAGGAAGACTTAGGCAAAACAATTGTCTCTTTTACTGTTCATTGTAGCGGTTAATAAGACCCATGTTAAGTCTAAGTGAACTTTACTGGTTGACATAAAAAGCTTAACGAAATGTAAGACATAACAGGCATAACATGGCATTTGGTCGAATCCTTGGTCGAATGGTCGAAAGTTATTGAACGGTTAAGTATAGTGGCTTTGGTTAGGTAACCAAAGTAACTAAAACCCTTGAATACCTTTACAACTGTTATTGTTACTCCGGATACTGTACTGTTACTCCGGATTTAAAATATGGCAAAATGAAAAGTTCTTTAACTCTTGAGTATTGAGTGATTTTATTCCTAGGATAAGACTGATACAAGTTTGATTGAATCCAGCCTAATTGGGAAAAATGCTAGAAAGTAGAAATTAAATCTTAAACTCGAAGTGCCTTCATTACTAGGAGTGTGTACCTACTCGTAAAAACGTTCAACTCCTATCATTTGTAAGTACAAAGAAGGATATAATGGAACTTTTTATGCACAAATAACAAAGAGAGCTGAAATTATTGACTCACACATTCACCTCCGTTATTTTCCTTTCATTAATCGATGCAGTAAAAATGTGACTTGTTTTAGTGCCATTCGTAAATAGCGTGATTGAACAAACATGAAATCATCAGGGGAAATATTTGTTGATAATTTAAAGTAGGTACAGTAAAAGTTGCATTCATGTAGCATACTGGTCGAAAGCATTTGACACAACACTCTTGATTTGTTCTTTTTTATAACAAATCAAGAGTGTTGTATCAAATGCTTCGTATTTTGAAATTAGAAGTTTAGCGGAAGCTTATTTTTAACCAAATTAAAAAAAAAAGGAGGTTCTCAGTTCGACCCGTATATTTCTATGTATGTATGTTTGTCCGCGCTTATCTCCTGTTTGGTTATCTTGATTATTTTTTTATATTTTGTATTTCTAGATTACCTTCATTGTTTTCACATATAGAAGCAACAAGAATAATGTAAGCAGTATTTTGTAAAAACCTGATTTTAAAAGAGTGTCCGTGGAGTTTCTTGCTCGTTCTTCTCCATAGAGACCTACCTACGTTTTGGAACGAGCAACTAGCTTCAACTTTGTCTAACTGACCGACTCCTTGACAATTCAAAAGTGCCTGTAAATGGTTTAATTGAAATAAATGCTTTGACATTGACTTTGACTTTTGACTTTGGCTGAACCGATACTGATGCGGTTTTCAGAAAAGTGTTTGTTACATTCTGGAGAAGGTTTTAATATACAACAAACAGAAATGTATTCAGCGTTTTTTGAAAAAAAGACAACGAAAACCGAGAAGACGTTTTCGTTTCTTCCTTCTTTCCATCTTTGGAGGACTTTCAAGCTCTGTTTAAACTGTGTTTCCGTTCCTTAATGGATATGGGTGATAAGGAGGCACTAAAAATGAGACATTTAAAAAAAAAGTTTTTTATATCATGGCATTGTTTGGCCGGGTACTGTCAGAGGCCAATATGAAGTTTCTCTCGGTTTCCCCTCCTTAATTTAAAAGAACTAGTTACTGTAAGACTTCAGCACGGTCTGAAGTCTTACAGTAACTATGCATACGGATATTCACTATTAGGTAAAATGTATTACAATTCGACGGTCAAAAATGAAGTGTCGTAAGGGACATATTTTTAGTGTTTGGCCCTTACAGCATTTTGTCATTTCTACCGTCGCATTAGGTAGGTATTGTATTGTGTGCATATTTAATGACCCTTCTGCACAAAGCGCACATCAATATCTAATTAAAATGCATAGGTGCTTACTACCAGTACCAATTGAATAAATACATTCAATTAAAAGTATAGATGATTTTTTAACACTCCTAAACTAGGTATAATTATTATCCTGTTATTTCGGGAAACCCTTACGTCATCATTCAGAAACACACTGACGCAATGTTCTACGTCATGTTATCTTGTAGGGCAGGGTCAACACTGTCGGTGAACTAACGATGGATGATGTTCAATTGTTTTTCCTTGATAAACTTCAACCGGGTAGAACCAGACATTCAAATAATCATAAGCAAACATACCTATTTGTATTTAGTTTGTTTTATGCTTAAATAGTCTAATCTACGGAACTGCAGGTCCGATTTTAAAAATTATTTCGCTAATAGGACTAGCTACGTTCTTTCTGAGTGCTAAAATATTTTTTTTTTGTCTAACTAATTAACTTTCTTTTCTTTGTTATTGCATATCTGAAATGGGTTGATTCATCATCTGCCTAGCCTTTTCCCAACTACATGCCTATCGACCTCCACAACCCAGTTACTGGGTAACAGTCCCAGTTACTGGGTCAGACATTCTGGCTTCTGACTACCCTAACGACTGCCAAAGATCTACAAATGACAGCCGGGACCAACGGCTTTACGTGCTTTCCAAGGCACGGAGAGAACTCGGTATGAAAGGGAAGGTCACCCATCCACAGACTGACCGCGGCTAGCGTAGCTTAACGGTAGATTGTTGGTTCTAAAACTGTTATGCTATATTATAAGATCTCTTTGTATACTGTTACGTAATAAATCATTCTTATTTAAAAAAAAATAGAGATCAGTAAGAAGAAGGTCTTGGACAAAAGCTAGTTTAATATAAAACTTAAATGTGTGTTTTTAATTTTGTTCAATTTTTGAAAGATTCTGGTATTATTTAAGGATTATACAGGGAAATTGAAAAAATACCCAAAACCTCTTAATCTGGACTTTGTATCATTACCCTGAATAACATTTGTTCTACGACTTTGACCTCAACTAAATAACGTAACCAAAAACAATTTATTTGAAGTCTGTAAAATGTACGTATACTGCGCTCGCGCGCACCCATATGATAGCGAATATGATGTAGATAGTAGGTAGGCTAATGGATAGGCACAGCTGATTGCAGGCCTTTCGTCGGCCGTGTCAGAAAAAAATATTATGCAAAAGGACAATGCCAGAAACTCTATAGAACTTTGCCCCACTCAATTAAAGTCACGTGCAATATATAGCATCTTATTGTTTATTTATTGCTGATAACTAAACATTAGTCTTAGTGACTGTAGAACTTGCGGTTTCCGTTTAAATCTAAAAACAATAATGACATTGATAATAGATTAAATTATATTTTAGGTAAAATGAGTTTGTATTTTGTGGGTAGGTATTTCGTAATTCGCAAGTTCTAAAGAAAAACAATTTACTATAGAAACGTTCTATATTAACCCTGCAGTAGTCGCGCACCTAAAAGTAACGGGAGTGGTCGCACGGGCTACATACGTAGTCCATTTTCAAATTGAAATAAATAAACTCATAAGCATAATCAGTTTATTAGACGTATGAAAATATAATCACTAAAGTTTTCTTAACTAAAAATGATTAACATAACCTAATCACAACCTCTGTGTTACAAAAAATCAACAAAAATAAAAAATCTCTCTAAATTGGCACAAAAATTACAGGATTCGCTCTAATTGAGATCACGATAAAAAAAAAATACTAGGAACTAATTTCTAACTTCTATTTTCTGCACAGGACAGACACATAATCTTCGAATGATGCCCACATACGAACTTGTTACACGCGGTGCACATCTTTCTGGTGCTTTTACTGCGGGCTCTTCCAAAGTCATGGCAACGGCGCACAACATTACTCAATGTCGCTGCCGAGGGAGTTGGTTGGGTTTCTGTGAATCATAGAGGAATCCCCTATTCAGAGGAATCGTTTTTGACCACAATGTATTGTCAACTCCGGTATGTGTCAATGCGCGCGCGTTGCTGAGGCGGTTCATCATCTTCAGCCATGCCTCAATCGGTGCAGCTCGTTTATTGGTCATTTCTATGCTAAAAAATAAAAAGTCATTTATGTTAAATCTATCCGAAACTAATAAACAAAGTTTAAATAACGAATTTAAGTTAATTATCATAAAATTATTAAAAACACAAAAGTTTGTCATGATATAAATACTTACGTAATTGGTCGCGCGGGCTACAATTGTAGTCTATGCACTTCGCTGAAGTCCTGTGACACAACCGCTCGCGACTGACCCTTGTGCTTCACTTAGCGTGTCTCTCGTACATTCGTTCGAAAGTACCTGGGAGCGCAGAAACCTAATGCTTACCGATTCTGAGAAATTCTCGATTTTGTATGAGTGGGCTACATATGTAGCCCACGCGACTACTCCAGGGTTAATTACTTTTCTGTACATGGGTTACTTTTTCTGTACATGGGTGGGGCAGGATCTGGCATTGTCATTTCAAGTGTGTTTATATTTATTGTATGGAAAAAAAATGTTTCCAATTTTGAAAAGTCGTAGAACAAGTGTTGTTCAGGGTGATGTTACGAAATGAGGATTAAGTGGTTTTGGGTATTTTTTCAATTACCCTGTATTACTTAACTTACTGAAAATAGAAATGACTTTGACTTCATACTTTTCACAATCTGCCGTCATAATATTGAAAGAGATATCGGACAGGAAGTTTTCTATCCTTTTTATGAGGTTGGTACATACGATGGGATTAGATAGAAATTCCCCTGGGAACATAAAAAAAAGAGATAGACGACTTTTCTAGTGAAACAGTACATTTAGGACGGAAATAGTATCATCACTAGTTTATAAGTAAGAACTTGTTGAAATTATACTAAACACTTTTGGATTTTGATTTGAATAGACTAAGAACATGCCACACCACGCGACTTTGGGTGTTACAGTGTACTGTGACCTTTAATGTTTTTTTTTTAAATAGGTTTGTCTACTGCACGTCCTTGTTGATTGGTTAGTATATGTACCAACCGGGTTATTCTGTAAAGATCCTCCTTGATAAAATTAGGCCCTTGAGTTATACACAAACTCAAAACCATTTTTTTTAAATAAAGTATTTACAGGTGCTACTGAATTGTCAAGGAGTCAGTCAGTCACTATTCTGATATATGCTATAATTCCATCTGATACTAGAGTATCCCGTGGGGTATCCGGGCCCGAATAGCAACCTCCCATTTTATCCCGAAGTTGTCCTAGAAAGCGAATAAGGGAAAATCTGGAATTCGGGCTGCAGCAGCTTCCGTGTACTTAACAACCTCACTGCGATACCGAAGACGCCTGCCAAGCGTGGGGATTATGGCAACTCCCCCTCCCCCCCCCTTACGGGGGAGGCCTTAGATCAACAGTGGACGTCTTCCAGCTGATGATGATGATGATGACTACAGATTAACAGCTCACCTCATCGACAACTCACCTCAATTCACAGTACACGGTCTCCCTAGTTTGGGGTCAGATGGCCGTGTGTGAAATATCCCCACATATTATTATTATTTACCAAGTCAGTTTTTGTAGAATATATCAGATGATGCAAAGGATTGGCAAGTAGTCTCAACCACACTTGACCCAAAACCTGTATTTTTTTCAGAATAAATACTGTTGCCACCTCAGATTATGAAAAAAGGCAGATCGACCGCGCGGAACACTGAGATTGACGCCAAAAAAGCAAATACAAATTCAATAGCGAATACCTACAACGCGCTTCATCGATTAAAAAAAAAAAAACAAATAAAAATTCAAATACAAATTCAAAAGCGAATACAATAACGAGATTGTAGTTATTCGCTTTTGAATTTGTATTTGCTTTTTTGGTTTCACTCTCAGTGTTCCGCGCGGTCTATCTGCCTTTTGTTAATGACAACACAACATAAATATAATCTGAGGTTACCACATATGATTGATATTCTCATTATATACTTCATGCAAATAAACGTTGTTATTGTTTTAAGTTGTTGTCATAAAAGTCAATATTATGTGGGTGTGGTCTATTTGCACATGCAATCGATAGTCAAGTGTTTGAATAGCTACTGTTTATCACACCGGTGACGCGTTGAGCACGAAAATATGTAACTTTTACCTGTTTACAAGTAGCTGCATTATTCAGATAAATAGCAATTCTGGGTGCCTACTATCTTATCATAGTGTGCTCTTATTACCCTCGGTTAGTTTATTTATTTAGGAAAAATTTCACCAAGCTTTTGATAACCCCCGGTGTTTGGAGCGGAAAATTAATGTGATAACACACACAACTGACTGACAGAAGTGACCGACTGAAAATTAATGTGACAACTGTCAATAGTTGTTAATGGTCAAAAACATAAAGCTGTTTTGTACAATGAATCGAATACTAGCTTTTGCCCGCGACTTCGTCCGCATGAATGTCGGTTATCGTGGATGCAGATGAAGTCGCGGATTAAAAAGAAACCTATGTCATACCCCAGAATTCAAGATATCTTCGTACCAAATTTCATCAAAATCGGTTTAACTGTTTCATCATGAAAGCGGTTACGCTTTCATGATGAAACAGTTAAACCGATTGTTTTTTTTTTAAAGTAACTCTATCTGTTAAGATAGAGTTACTTTCGAATTTATAAGATGAAAGTAAGATTTGTAAGATAAGAAGTGAGATATTAATTCAATAATATAGTAGGTATAGACGGAGATAATATTAGTCTATATGTCTAATTAGTGTACATACGTATGCAAAATACACACTGATACGTGTAGTTGCGGTCATAGAGTACATACATTAAAAAAATATTAAGAATTTTAGATAATTGTGCCGTCCGTGTGGAGTCGGACTTAAAGAATAGCACCATCCCATATCTTCCCGTGGGTGTCGTAAGAGGCGACTCAGGGACTTACCAGAGAATGGGCAGCAGCGTTCTCTGTGCCTTTGTAACAACCATACTGCGATCGCCAGTCCGCCTGCCAAGCGTGGCCATTATGGCAAAAACCCCCCTTGGGGAGGGCTATGTCCAACAGTGGACGTCTTTCGGCTGAAATGATGATGATGATGAGATAATTGTGAGGCTTTCAACAGTTCCTCTTGGGAGGGAGGTACCGCAGTAATACACGTTCTTGTAGGTTCCTTTTCTTTTTCTGTTTGTGTCACTCGGCAGTTATCTTTTGGCTTAATTACAATTTAGTTCTACCAAAATAAATTAACCTAAATTTTTTTCGCGTTACTCTAAGCAATTATAACAATGTTGGCTATGTAATGTTGATTTAAATTTTGTATCTATATAATGTGTTAATTTATAATTATCCTTGGATATTATGGTGAACAGTAAAACTATAACCAAAATTGAGTTGCTCTGAAAAGCGAAGATTTTATTTTATAACAAACTATTTTAAACACTTTTACAAAACATTCTTTAACTTAATTAATCACAAGTTTTACCTGAAAAGAGAAACAACATTTAAAGCTATTGTTTCACCGGTTCTTATTATTAATCACTATTATTCAAATTACAATATAATTCTCACATGTAACATAACCTCTATATTTAACATGCTGTATCCGTCGTTCAATAAGACCGACCGCTCCACAGGATCAGACAAGTTCACAGATAAATAAAATTATACATTGAAGTTATTACGCGGCAAATTCAAACTATGCAAAACTAAATGAAGTGTCACGCTTAGTTTACATCTATTCAAATATTAGTACCTAATTAGATTTAGTTTCACATAGGTAATTAATTTTAATTATTAAGAGAAGTTGGGTACATAATGCATTCCGAGACCCATCCGCGTCTTGGATAGCACGTAAACTTATTGGATAGTCAGAAGGTATCGAGTTACCCAGTAACTGGTTTGTGGAGGTCAGATAGACAGTCGCTCCATGTAAAACACTGGTATTTAACTGCATTCGCTTAGACTGGAAACCAACCCCTACATAGTAGGTAAAAGGCTAGACAGATGATCACTCAGAGATTTTGATTTAAATTAATTTTATTTTATTTATTTTGAAGAAAGCTTACGTACAGACTAATAACATATTTAAATAACAATATTTGCAACAGACTTTTGCTAATTAAAAAAAAACAAGCTTCCAAATTTATACTGGGTGATTTTTTATTCACGTTCCAAATTTCTCAGGGTGATAGTACCCATGAAATTGAATAACTTTCTCCAAAAAACATGGGTCGAAATATTAAAAAAAAAAATCGGACTTCCCATACAAAATCAATAGTCAGCTGATCGATTTTGTATGGGAAGTCCGATTTTTTTTTTAATATTTCGACCCATGTTTTTTGGAGAAAGTTATTCAATTTCATGGGTACTATCACCCTGAGAAATTTGGAACGTGAATAAAAAATCACCTAGTATAATGCAATTTAGCGTCTAGCAAATAAGTAGGTACGTACATAAATAATATGGTTCGGACGGGCATATCCATTCTAGATTCGGTTAGAACAATGTACTTAAATGTAAAAAAAATGAGAAGATAAACTGTGAAGGGAAACAAAAAAACAAAAAAAAAAACTATGTCAAGTTGTTTCACATTAACTTGTGCATTAACTTTTTGCGCGTTTTGTCATAACTAAGCACTAATTATTCTAACCAAAAACGTGAACAATAGGTACTGTTCTAGCTCATAGATACATTTTATTCCTGACTTCAAACCGCATATATTATTATCTAGTCGAAGTCAATAGAAATTAATTGAGTGTTATAAGTCAATGGACGATACAGTATACAGTTACAAAACGTGCTTCAGCAACCTTTGCACTTGAACATTGCAGTGCCGGTGTGACGTCACGGGTTGTGACACGTGCTTTTCTGATCTGCCGTTACTAATATTATATTGTTCACTTTACGCTTGATTAGCCTGAACGCAGAAGCACGTGCTATTCATAGATACGAGTGAAGCCACACTGCTCCGTTGCGTTGCGTTGCGTTGCGTTGCGACGTCGCAGAGCAAGATTTCACGCCACACTTCTCCATTGCGTTGTCTTGCGCTGCGCCGTCGCAATGCAACGCAACGTAGCCGCTACGCACGGGTTTTTTCCCTGCCAGTACAAAATTATCTGCTTTACGCTCCGACGACGGACGTACCGCATCACATCCCCCCGCTTCGTCTTGGCGTCGACGAAATACGTTCGACAACGCAACGAAGAAGTGTCGGACGTTTTAAAATTTTATCATGTAAAAAAAATTACGAAGCGTCAACGCTCCGCCGACGCAATGCACCGTAACGGAGTGTGGGTTCGCTCTACTAAACTATAACTTTCCCTAGCTTTTGCCTGCAACTTCGAGTCCGAGTAAATATCGGTTATCGTGGACTAGCCTTTTACCTACTATGTAGGGGTTGGTTTCCAGTCTAAGCGAATGCAGTTAAATACCAGTGTTTTACATGGAGCGACTGTCTATCTGACCTCCACAAACCAGTTACTGGGTAACTCGATACCTTCTGACTATCCGTAACTACTGTCAAAGATCTACGTAAGACAGTGGGGACTGTCTTTCGTAGATCTTTGACAGTCGACCAATAAGTTTACGTGCTATCCAAGACGCGGATGGGTCTCGGAATGCATTACGTACCCAACTTCTCTTATTAATTAAAATTTATTACCTATGTGAAACTAATTCTAATTAGGTAGTAATATTTGAATAGATATAAAATTTAAATCAACATTACATAGCCAACATTGTTATAATTGCTTAGAGAAACGCGAAAAAAATTTTGGTTAATTTATTTTGGTAGAACTAAATTGTAATTAAGCCAGAAGATAACCGCCGAGTGACACAAACAGAAAAAGAAAAGGAACCTACAAGAACGTGTATTACTGCGGTACCTCCCTCCCAAGGGGAACTGTTGCTCAGTCATTTTAACTGTCACAAAATTTTACATGATCAACAGTATGGTTTCACCAAAGGACGTTGCACTACTGACGCCGGTGTCACCTTAATCAAGCATATATTTAAGGCTTGGGAGGATTCTCAAGATGCTATTGGTATCTTTTGCGACCTCTCCAAAGCATTTGATTGCGTGAATCACGAAACACTACTCTTAAAGCTTAAGCATTACGGACTGGGTAAACTAGCGCTTAGCTTAGTAAAATCATATTTGACTGATAGACTGCAACAAGTTCAAGTAAACGGTGTAAATTCATCGGGCTTAAAAGTAAAAATGGGGGTACCGCAGGGCTCAATATTGGGTCCGTTCCTCTTTTTAGTTTATATAAACGATTTACCTTATTTGCTGAAAAATCAACCACAAATGGTGTTATTTGCTGATGATACTTCCTTGATATTTAGAGTTAATAGACGGGCACAGCACCATGACGACGTAAATGACGCTATGCTGCTATGTTTACTGTAAATAATTTAGTATTAAATGAGAAGAAAACTAAATGCATAAGATTCGCTTTACCGAATGTTAAAAGTAGTGAATGTAACGTTGTATTGAATAAGGATATATGTACTTGATTTCGTCGAAAAGACTGTTTTCCTAGGGATTACGCTTGACTCAAAGCTGCAATGGGGTCCTCACTTAACATCTCTTGCAGGGCGGTTGAGTTCGGCCGCTTACGCTGTCAGAAAAATCCGGCATTTGACAGACGTGGATACCGCTAGGCTAGTATATTTTAGTTATTTTCATAGCATCATGACCTACGGTATCTTGCTTTGGGGGCGGGCTGCAGATATTGATTCTATTTTTATTCTGCAAAAGCGGGCTGTCAGAGCCATCTATAATCTCAGCAGTCGCGAGTCTCTAAGAGAATTGTTTAAACAGATTAACATCTTGACGGTACCTTGTCAATACATATATGAAAACATTATGCATGTTCGAAAAAACCTTCATCTTTTTAATAAAATAAGTGACAGACATAGTGTTTATACTAGAAATAGGAACAAATTAGATCAGCCAAGATTCAGATTGTCAAAAGTTCATACTTCTTTTATGGGGTACTGTGTAAAATTTTATAATAAAATACCTCTTGATATTCTACAACTAAATGAAAGACAATTTAAAACATGTATTAAACGCACACTGTGTAGACAAGCATATTATAAATTAGAAGACTACATCAATGATAAAAATGCTTGGCTAAATGCTGGTCCTGCTCCACAGGCAGTTTAGGGAACTTCCTAATTGGAGGAATGTTGTTTCCTACCCCCTTTTTTTTATTGACATGAGTAACGAGTATCGTTATTATTATACACAAATATATATTTTAATTACTTTTTCGACATTTTAGAAACATTGGAAACCTTAGTTTTGTATAATTTAGCAGCATTATTTCAATTTTGTAAATGTGAGTACCATGGAGCCATATTTTAAGTAAATTATTATGTGTTTGACTTAAATGAGCATGGAGGTTGAGAGAATTGTCATGCTCACTCAAATGTCTCGCTGGTGGTGGCGCGTGTGTTGGGTCATTCGGCTCCCTCTAAAATGGTTGAGCTGAATGGTGCTGATTCACGCGTCACGTTCGTGAACGGGCGCTGTCAGTAGAGATTGGTCAACTCTTAACTGCCATGGTTATTATCTTGATTATTTTTTATATTTTGTATTTCTAGATTACCTTCATTGTTTTCACATATAGAAGCAACAAGAATAATGTAAGCAGTATTTTGTAAAAACCTGAGTTTAAAAGAGTGTCCGTGGAGTTTCTTGCTCGTTCTTCTCCATAGAGACCTACCTACGTTTTGGAACGAGCAACTAGCTTCAACTTTCTGTCTAACTGACCGACTCCTTGACAATTCAAAAGTGCCTGTAAATGGTTTAATTGAAATAAATGCTTTGACTTTGACTTTGACTTTGAAGCCTCACAATTATCTCATCATCATCATCATTTCAGCCGAAAGACGTCCACTGGTGGACATAGGCCTCCCCAAGGGGGGTTTTTGCTATAATCGCCACGCTTGGCAGGCGGACTGGCGATCGCAGTATGGTTGTTACAAAGGCACAGAGAACGCTGCTGCCCATTCTCTGGTAAGTCCCTTAGTCGCCTCTTACGACACCCACGGGAAGATATGGGATGGTGCTATTCTTTAAGTCCTACACCACACGGACGGCACAATTATCTAAAATTCTTAATATTTTTTTAATATATGTACTCTATACTAGTAGTATGACGGGCTGGTGACCGTAACTCCACGTATCAGTGTGTATTTTGCATACAGACGTATGTACACTAATTAGACATATAGTACTTCCCTAACCAAATAACCTTGACCATACATTTCCTCTTTGCCGCAGAATCTAAATTCGCACAATTTTTGATTTTTTTTTGTTATAAAAGAAGAGAAGCGAACTTTTGAAATAAAATAAAACGTGCATTATAAAGATTTTTAAGTTACTTATCTATTAGTGTAATCATCAATTTAAAAACACGTTAACTTTAGGAAAAGATACATGTTTTCAATTATTATTTTAGTCATTTTTACAGGGAGATTTAAGTGTAAATAGGGTACATTAAAAAAATAAGAACGTGGAATGTGATGATAGGATATTGAACATTAATAATATGCTTTTATATGTAGTTTGTTTCTCTTAATTAATGAGTTAATAGAATAGTTTCTGAATAACGAAGAAAAACGCATTTTGGTAAGGGTAGCGCCTTAAGCGGGTATCTGGTTGAACTATTACTTATTTTTCAATTTGTTTTGATACATTAGTAAATTAATTTTATATACGCCTATAACCTTCTCTTCTAGTGATTTACTGTCTGCATGCCACACATTCTTTGTTATTATAGTTTTAAAAGAATTTGAATCTTTATTTTATATCCTACCAGTGAGTTGTACAAAGATTGGAAAATTCTTAATGTTAGGCAACACTATATCTTACAAGCCGTTCTACTACAACAACGCAAGAACCTATTCAAAAAAATCACAAAACAGCGATAAGATTTAATATGTACAGTACCGCGAACACGATTATCCTGCATTAAAAGATTCTTCTACTAACAAGGCCCGAATTTATACAATAAAATTAATAAACACTGTCCAATCTATGGTATGACGTACCATAAATGCAAAAAAAGCAGTTTATTCATTTCTACAATTTAAAACATACGATGAGACAGAAAAGTTTCTAACAGCATAAATATTAATATACATTAAAATCACACACGCATTCACACACGCAAACACACATACACACACACACACACAAACACACACACACACGCACACTCACATACCCACACAACCACACTTACCTTCCTCATCTATTTTTTTTTTCTTTTATGTCACCAATAATAATAAAATTGTAGTAGAAGATTTAGTGATAGCCACATATTGTGTACAATTAATTTAAAATACCCAATGGGGACTGGCACTGTACTCCCTTATACTGGTTATTCAATAACCTAGCTGGGAATGCAGCACCTCACCACCATTTCAGTTGTAGTTTTAGTATACTTTGTCAACCCTGTATACTATCATGTACTACAATGCTGTATAGATGAATAAACAAAGTATTATTATTATTATTATTTCTCACTATTGTCAGAGCATCGCTCTCAATGAAACAAATTGCACAATATAAAGAAAATAAGTTCAACAATAAATCGTAATAGGTATTTATCGATATTGAATATAATATAACTTAATTATTATTATCAAACAACAAATGTAACTGGCTACACAAGTAATATTGTACTTCAAATATAAATAGTTATTGTGTAAATCATAAATAAAATAAAGTGACATTTAAATTCTTCGTTTACATAGAAATTGCAGTCAATTCTACTGTTTTATTGACAATTACGTTTAAAGTGCCACCTGTTAAAACAATAAAAAGAAACAATAGTAATTAGAACGATTTTATCAGAATTTTCGAATATAAAAAGGGATACTTTCAGAATAAAGTTAGTTCTTCTCAGTGATTTGATGAAGAAGCAAAATGAGGGCTAATATAGTAACTATAACTCTTCTTATATGTTCAGTAAGTATTCATATTAATTTCTATCAACATTTTCTAGTACTATTGATTTTCTGTATACTTTTTTAAGTAAATCGGTACTTAAGATTTCTTTTTGAAAATATCTGCTTTTTTTCCAGATCATTTCAAACTAATTCTGTTTCATTTTTGTTGTGACGTATTGCGTTCAACGCATATACCTACTTAGTAATAGTGATGTATATGTCATATAGATTTATTTAATAGGCATTTCTTCGAACCAAAACTAGTCGCTCAATATACTTGTAGTGGAACACACGTCCTTTTTCATTAAAAATCCCATACAAACCAAAGTGAACCTTATACCAATCAACATATGGTCATATTCGAGCCGAATTCAGTTACTACGGAGCGGTAAACACCTGGCCGCTTGAACAAAAGAACCGCATTCCACAGCGATAAGGATTCATAGAAAAAACACCTCGTTATAGATAGTTGTAAATATATTTACAACTAAGTAATTAGCGCTGTTACGGAAGATTATCAAGTTTTACGAACAATTTTATCGAAGAATTATTAAAAGTGGAATAGTGAAACAATAATGAATACTACGAAAGAACAACAGGAATATATCTCGGTTTTGGAAGATGGTGCTAAGTTACTACAAAAAACGCAAACTAACTTGAAAAAATGTCCAAAGGGAAGACTGACAAAAGGTTATATAGAAGCACGTATGAAAATCATTGATGAGTATTGGATGTCATTCAAGAAAGCACATGACGGGTTAGTAAAGATAACACCCAAAGAACAAAAGGGAATTTTGCCATATTTTTTAAACGAAGAATTCTTTGTTTATGAAGAATTATACAGTTCATTAAAAGGTGATTTGAAAGATATGCTTACGTCATTAGTGGAATCGTCATCGATGGAATCGAGAAATTCAAGTATGAACGTAACATATGCATCGCAAAATATAGTGCATTTACCAAAAATAGAATTACCTAAGTTTAATGGAAATTATGAAGGATGGCCGACTTTCAAAGATTTGTTTACTTCTTTGGTGCATGAAAATAATAACCTCAGTGATGTACAGAGATTACATTATTTGAAAACAAGTGTGAGTGGAGAAGCTGAGGCATTATTGACCCATATACAAGTGACATCCAGTAATTACGTAACTGCATGGAATGTTTTAAATAAGAGGTATGGTAACAGACGCATAATATTAAACTGTACCATGAAAAGGTTATTTTACCAAAAGAAAATGACTTCACAATCAGCTGTTCAATTAAAAGGCTTGTTAGATACAACTACAGAATGCCTTAATAACATGGAAAATTTAAATATAACTACTGGCTCTTGGGATCATGTAATAATATTTCTGCTCGTTCAGAAGTTTGACCCAGAGACACATAAAGGCTGGGAAGAGTATGCCTATAAGGAAGACAGCGAAGCATTGCCTACATGGAATGAATTAAAGACCTTCATGGAGTCTAAGTTCCGCACCTTGGAGTTAGTTACAGGCGTTACAGCTACAAAAGAAAAACAAGTTAAAAAACGTTCTTATCATGTTGCCACACCAACTACAGAGAAGACATGCATCATGTGCAATGAAAACCACACATTGTGTCACTGCAAGAAATTTATTGATCTGAAACTAGATGAGCGAACCGATTATGTCAAGAACAAACATTTATGTTTTAACTGTCTAGCACTTGGGCACTCTGTTAAGAGATGTAAACTACGAGTGTCCTGTCAGAAATGTCACCGACGTCATCATTCTTTGCTACATGAGACTAAGAACACAGAACCAGCGGAGACACCGAGCACCTCACAACCGTTGGCTTCACAGCATGTAGCAGAAGAGAAGGAAGCAGTTCATGTGAACACAGTGATCGCGTCGCATCATACAACTAGACATGGATTAGCACTGTTAGCGACTGCTGTAGTGGAAGCAATCAATACAGAGGGTAAAATAATTTCACTACGCGCGCTGACAGATCAGGGTTCTCAAGCAACATTCATCAGTGAGAAAGCGACTCAACTATTGAAACTGTAACGGCAACCATTCAAGGGAAGTGTCATAGGAGTGGGATCTTCGAGAACAGAGATCAAACACGTGGTACAGCTTAATATAAGATCACAGTGGGACCATAATTACAGTTTACCAATACAAGCCTACGTGATGTCGAAACAACTGACCACTAAGATACCCACCAAAACAATTGTCAATCAATCATGGCCACACATCGACGGGCTTAACTTGGCTGATCCGAGTTACTTAACACCTGGTTCTGTAGATCTGCTATTAGGAGTCAAGGAATACGCACAGATTATACTACCAGAGTTAATAAAGGGTCCACCAGGCACTCCAACTGCACAAAAAACAAACCTGGGTTGGATTATTTTCGGAGATATCTATGAAAAATCACAAAACGATACCTACCTTGTGATGCATCACCAATTTGACGTTGACGAAATGTTGAAATCGATATGGGAAATAGAGACTGACAAGGACAGACATTTAACAAAAGAAGATAAGATTTGTGAAGATATCTACAAGAAAACTACAACTAGAAATGAGGAAGGAAGGTACATAGTCAAATTACCTTTCAAAACTTACAGTCCACAACTAAATGAAACGAGCACGAGTACAAAGTTACTATCACCTGAAGGAAACTCAAAGGAGATAGCCAAACAAAGATTCTTGCAACTAGAACGTAAGTTTAAGAAGTCTTCAGACCTGAAAAAAGAATACACAGATGTTATAAATGATTACATAAAACAAGGACACATGGAAAAGATACCTGAAAGAGAAAAAGAAACATTATCGGTGTACTTACCTCACCACGCTGTAGTTCGTACTGACAAAGAAACCTCGCGAACACGCGTTGTCTTCGATGCTTCCTGCAAAGGCGCAAACAACATTTCACTAAATGAAGAATTATTGGTTGGTCCGCAGCTGCAAGATGATTTGAGAAATCTTCTTATGAAATGGAGAATGAAACGTGTTTGCTTCATGGCCGATATCAAACAAATCTATCGCCAAATATTGGTGACTCGTGAAGACGCAGACTTCCAGCGAGTTATCTGGAGACCCGATGAGGGTGATGATTTCCACGAATACCGAATGCTGAGAGTCACTTTCGGCACAGCATCAGCACCATATTTAGCTGTTAGAACACTTCACCAAATAGCTGATGATGAAGGGAGGGGGCAACCACTCGCTGTGCAATCCATCAAGAGTAACTTCTACATGGATGACTGGCTTGATGGGTCCGATGAAACCGAAACTGCCATTTCTCTAGCCAAAACTGTCACAAATATACTACAAAAGGGCCGTTTCCAACTCACGAAATGGTCATCAAACGATATAAATTTTATGAAGTCTATAGATGAAGAAAAACGATCGATCAATTCACACGTAGACATGAATCTTGATGGAACAATAAAGGCATTGGGTATAGTGTGGAACCTGAAAACAGACACATTTCAGTACAATCTGAGTTTACCAACACCTGACAACACTTATGTAACAAAACGGAGTATTTTATCTGACATACAAAGGCTTTTCGATCCATTTGGTTGGATTGCACCGAGTACAGTAATGGCAAAAATACTGTTACAGAAACTATGGCTTGAAAAGGTGAATTGGGATCAGAACGTAAGTGAAATATTACGTGACGAATGGAATCAGATAAGATCAGATTTTGCTAGTGTGAACGATGTACAAGTGAACAGATGGCTTGGTACAACGGAAGCAAACAAAACAAATATACAAATACATGGATTCAGTGATGCTTCGATACGAGCATACGCTGCAGCAGTATATATAAGAACTGAAACAAATGACAAGGTTGAAATACACCTCATTGCTGCTAAAACAAGAGTAGCACCCCTGAAAACAATCTCATTACCAAGACTTGAGTTGTGTGGTGCGTTACTTCTTTCTAAACTTATGAAACAAATTGGGTTAGCTATGAAAATTCCAACTACGGATATGTATGCATGGACAGATTCGTCTATAGTTATAGCATGGCTAAGTGGTGATCCCAATCGATGGAAAACGTTTGTTGCCAACCGCGTCGTCGAAATTGTAGAAAACGTACATAACAAGCGCTGGTATCACGTACAGTCGAACGATAATCCCGCAGACTTAGCCTCTCGAGGAATCTTGCTGTCTGAACTGAAGAAATGTGGCTTGTGGTGGAGAGGTCCAAGTTGGTTATCTGAAAAAGAAATAAAGATTAATAAACAAGAAGTAATGACAACAGACATGGAAATTAAAACAAAGAAAGTTATCACTCACCTTAGCACAGAAGAACAAGAGAAATCTATAAAAACACAATTTGAGAATTTTAACTACTTACCAGAACTACTAAAGGTTGTTTGTTACTGCAAAAGATTCTTGAACTACAAGGTCAATGTGAACATAAATAAACAAATAACTACACAAGAATTAGAAGATGCACTGACAATTTGTATAAAACGAGTTCAAGCAGAAGAATACACGGAAGAAATAGAAAGATTAAAGATAAATAAACAAGTGAGAAAAAGAAGTCCATTGCGATCCCTCAACCCTTATCTTGATAATAATCATATCCTCAGGGTGGGCGGTCGCCTCAGACACGCAAACTTACCTGATGAAAGAAAACATCCAATTATTCTCGGAAATAAAAACACACTGACGCCTCTGATTATAGCCGACGCACACAGTAAGACACTACACGGAGGAATTCAACTGATGTTATGTTATCTACGTTCAAAATACTGGATTTTAAAGGCAAAATCAATGGCCAAAAAATATATTCACAAATGCCTCATTTGCGCTAGACTTAGCGCTACTACTAGAGCTCAAATTATGGGAGATTTACCCGATGAGAGAGTAACGCCCTCTAGGCTATTCTTGAATAGTGGTGTAGACTTTGCGGGGCCCTTTCAGATTTTGCTATCTAAAGGCCGTGGAAACAAAACAACAAAGGCCTACGTTGCTATATTCATCTGTATGTCCACGAAGGCAATCCATATTGAGCTGGTAAGTGATCTTACTGCCGAAGCATTCATCGGCGCTTTTAGACGTTTTGTGGCAAGGAGAGGCAAATGTAATCAAATGTGGAGTGATCAAGGGCGTAATTTCGTGGGAGCTGACAAAGAGCTCCGAGATACCTGGAACGAAGCAAGCTTACAGTTTAATGGAGAAATCGCAGAAACATTAGCCACAGAAGGTACTCAGTGGCATTTCATTCCCGCTTACAGTCCCTCTTTCGGTGGATTATGGGAAGCCGGTGTCAAATCCATAAAATACCACCTAAAAAGAATTATAACAACTCACCTAACATATGAAGAGATGACGACGATACTCTGCCAAGTAGAAGCCTGCTTGAATTCCCGTCCGTTATGCCCCATGAATGACACTGATCCAGACAACCCGAACCCACTCACGCCAGGACATTTCCTTATTGGAGAAGTACCTATTGTTGTGCCATCACCTGATATGAAAGACATAAGACTGTCCAGTTTGTCTCGCTGGCAACACACACAGAAACTTGTTCACGACTTCTGGCAGCGATGGCAGAACGAGTATTTAACCAGATTGCAACAGCGTCCTAAGTGGTATAAAAGGGAAGAAGAATTTAAGATAGGAGATATCGTCTTGATAAAAACTGACAACATGCCACCTGGTAAATGGTCCATGGGACGAATCGTCGAAAAGCACCCTGGTCCAGACCGTCTAACGAGGGTGTATAGTGTTAAAAGTGGTAGTTCCGTAACAAAAAGAACTGTAACAAAGTTATGTCCATTACCTCTCAATGAAACCTAATGTGTAGTTAATGGTAGAATTAAGTAATACTATTATATTTTTTTGATTCACACTGTTTAAAATACTTAAGCTCTTTAGAAATGCAGTACAATTTGTTTGGTAATCGTTATATGCATGTTAGTTATCTTATTAATAACATCACAGACCCCCACCTACAGATTTATATAACGCTGTTTAGTGGTAATCTCATAATCGTGTAACCTTTTATAAGTAATTGTTTGTTAAAAGACCTACAGGCCTTTTGGTGGGCGGTATGTTGTGACGTATTGCGTTCAACGCATATACCTACTTAGTAATAGTGATGGATATGTCATATACATTTATTTAATAGGCATTTCTTCGAACCAAAACTAGTCGCTCAATATACTTGTAGTGGAACACACGTCCTTTTTCATTAAAAATCCCATACAAACCAAAGTGAACCTTATACCAATCAACAATTTTATTTAATTGTAAATAACTTCCAAGGTTACATAAAAATTTGTAGGTACAAATCCATACTAATATTATAAATGAGAAAGTAACTTTGTCTGTTACGCTTCCACGATGAAACGGCTGATTTTTATGAAATTTGGTATGAAAACAGCTTGAACCCTGGGATAGCACATAGGGTACTTTTCTGTGACTTCGTCTGCGTACGCGTTAGACATTCACACGGACCAAATCGCGGACTAAAGCTCGTTATAAATTAAGAATATATTTTTTATGATTTAATTACAAATGTATAGTTTTCAGACTTTTCCATGTATTTATAGTATAAGACGATATTGCTTTACAAATTTCATAGTTCTAGGTCAACGGAAAGTAAAAAATATATAAATATTAATTCCGTATCTTTTTTTCACGTTACTTAGAAGTTTGGTTTTTTCACAGCTTCAAGGACCGTAGTACTATATGGTTAATTTCAACTCGATACCTCTACGAGTTCCCGAGATAAAGGGTATTGACAGACAGACAGACGTACAACAAAGTGATACTTGTCATTGAATGGACTTGTCATTTGGATGCCCATACGTTGTCTCAAACGATGGATTTAATTTCTGGCCTACCTGGTCCCATTATTGAACCATTTCACTTTTCTCCAGTCGCCTTGGATGAAATTAGAAAGACCGTCCTGTCTATAAAATCCAAGGCGGTGGGCCATGACGACATTAGTCGTTATATGGTCATCTTGCTCCTCGACATTTATCTTCTACCAATTACCCACATTATTAACTTTTCCCTTGATTCCGGACCATTTCCTTCCCAGTGGCGTATGGCTTATGTCCGCCCACTTCCTAAAGTTTATAGTCCCTCACTTCCAAACCATTTTCGACTAATTTCCATTCTCCCATTCCTGTCTAAAGTGCTCGAGGCCTGTGTGAACAAGCAGCTTTCAGGGTTTGTCCATCGGAACAGCCTTGTATGCTCATTCCAGTCTGGATTCAAACCTGGGCACAGCACTACCTCCGCTCTCCTTAAAGTAACTGGCGACTTAGTGGAGCAATGGGTGATACTAAGGTTACTGTGTTTGTTTTAATTGATTTCACCAATGCCTTTAATGCCGTCAGCCATGATATTCTCATTTCCATTCCAAGGCCAGGTTTCTAGTATCAATCAAAGAGCCAACGGATCTTTGCGATCCTTGTATCGTCTGAGGAACTTTTTGCCTGCCAAGACGAAGATTATGCTTGTGCCGACTTTAATTTTCCCTATAATCGACTATGGTGACGTGTGCTACTTTGAACTTGAATGCGGTGTTGCTGGATAAGCTGCATATGGTCCTCAATAACTGCATTAGCTTTATTTTTAACTTGAGGAAATATGACCATGAGTCAAGCTACAGATCAGATAGCCGTGTGTGAAAATGTCCCCACATATTATTATTATTATTATTAAAATGGTTGCCCATTCGCCTAAAAAAAATTATTATTATTAATTATTATTATTAATCCTTTATTTCAGGCAACTAAGGCCCATAAAACACCCCATTATGCGTGCATTGACAACATTGTTTTCCCTGCTCAACTCTCTCTCCCCTTCTTCTTATCTTGTGTCACACTTTCAATGTTTATGTTGCTCACATACTTTGCCTTTCTCATACTTCTGATTTTTTAAATTCTTCTTTTCATATACAGGCTATTCTTCTCTGGAACGCGCTTCCTCTCGATATCAGGACGGCCACCAATCTGTATGCATTTAAGCGGAAATTGCGAATTTATTTTCAGCACAAATGAGCAGAGTCATCTCATAACCCTCTCTTTACCACCCTTGGTTGACTGGTAGAGAATGCATAAGGCAAAAAGTCCGCATTTGTACCTTTGTGCATGAAGTATAAATAAATAAATCTGTTTTTTCCGTTTGAGGTACGGAACCCTAAATGTTATGAATCAAATGATATAAACAATAGCAAATGTCGCACAAATACATGATTGTTATTTGTCAAATGATAAACTCTTCAATACTGTAATAGCCCTTCCTTAATAAATACGTCCTTAATTTGTTTTTGAAAAAATGTACGCTGGTTATACTTTTAAATTGTAACGGCAACTTGTTGTATAAGAAGACGGATTGAGTTTCGAAGTGGGACGAGTTGCCGCCTAACCCTTTGTTATCTGGAACCATGACGAACCACTTTCAATTTGGGGTGAATTGTGTAGGGTAAGTCTCTTCTACGAGTGATAACTCTAGCTTGTCTTTGCTCTTCAGTTTCAAAGTTGTGCAAATTCTTCACAAAATTGGTTAACAGCACGATTCTGACTGTAAAGCTCTTTTTTGAATAACAAATGCTGACTGAATATTGTATTTGTAGCTGTTGCCAAAACTCAATACTATACCTCTGCCTCGATTTAACCAAAGCCAAGTATAACTTCCTAAGTTGAGGTAAAGGTAGTTCTTCGCTTAGGGTTCTGATTGCATAGTATGCCGAGCTAACAGACGTCGTTACGGACATTGTATCAACTTTCCAGTTTATTAATGCGTCAAAGTGAACACCTAGGAATTTGACATTATCAACTACTTCGACTTTGTTACCACAAGATACTACCTCGATCTTAGCGTTATTTCACACCGTCTCGGCTGAATAATACACTTTTTTTTTTATTTACATTAACTTTTAAATTATTATTACCAAACCAGTTTTCAATAGCTTTTAACACAGAATTAATCCTGGATTCTAATTTCATTTTATCGTGTGCACTATTGCATTAGTGTCATCAGCAAAATTTAATAGTTTTATGTAGGTAATTACAATGTTTTTGAATATGTTCAATTAAGTCTGAACAAAAACTGGTCCTAAAACTAATCACACCTACTATCCACAAGGTTTTCAAAAACTTGATTGATTGTGTAAATAACTACAGCCAATAATTAGTTACACTAACTTTTTGGAAACTTCGGATTCTAATCTCAGTTTCAATCTGTCATAAATCCCTCTAACTCAGGTACCTAGATTTTTTAACATTGTTTGTCGCTGAAATGATATCCCGAAATTTTAAAAGTTTCAAATTACAAAAAATCTCCTACTGTTCGTCATACCCAACTAAAAATAAACAATACGCACTTCAGGCTGATGGGTCATTTCTCTATGTTAATTTCTAACGGTTTTGTATGTGACGAGTGATGAAATATTGAGATACCCCTTATAGTTATAGCTAAAGTTATAGTTATAGCGATAAGTTTGATTATTTAATTAACGACTAATTTTTAATTGCAGATATGTTACGTTACACAAGCTGCTCCAAGTAAAGGTATGTACCAGCGAAAAATAACATTTTGAAATCAAAGTCATAGTACTGAAGTCCTAATCAAAGCATTTATTTCAATTAAACCATTAACAGGCACTTTTGAATTGTCAAGAAGTCGGTTGGTTAGCCAGAAAGTTGAAGTTAGTTGCTCATTCCAAAACGTAGGTTGGTCTTTATGGAGACGATCGAAATTTTACTAAAAAAATGAAGATTTTTTCGAACATAAATTATAATGTTTTCATATTCATATTGACAAAGTACCGCTATTCTTTCCTGTTTAATTTTGTTGTGGGATCCAAGACAGTTGAATCGTAGCTTCATTGCTTCAAAATAGCTCAACCATATTTTAGATTGTCTAAAGTCCATATATCTTTTATGGGGTACTGTGTTATGTGTTACAACAAAATTCAACAAAATCAAAATTCAAATTGATGGTGGCTTTGTGTTTGTTGTTTTGTATTGCCACCGACTTCCGAAAGTAAAGTAGTGTGTGTTCTGTGCTAAAGTTATTTATTACTTATTAGTTTTTGAAGGCGGTTTTCTTTTTTTTGGAAAAACTTTTTATTTTTCGCTTTTTAGTATATAGCATTTCGGTTTAACCCGATAACTATATTTACTTTTTATAAGCATGAAATCATTCATCGCATGTTATGTTTACATTTTATAATATTTGTTTTTATAGATCCTTGGAATCTTATAAATAATATATATTATGTACTTATAGTTTTATATGCTGGTCTGGTCTGTGATACATTACATTGTATTCCTGTTTAAATTAAATTAGATCACTTTACAAACCTGAAAAATAAATAATGTTTTGCTCGGTTATTTTACTCGGTGACTAATTTATTTGACGTCAAAAAATACAGATATCACAATGTCATCCCTCGCCCAGCGTGCCACTTCCAATGTGTTTGCCATATTCAACCAGGCGCAGATTGCTGAGTTCAAAGAGGCCTTTATCATGATAGATCAGAACAGAGATGGATATGTGGACAAAGATGACCTGCATGATGTGTTAGCATCTCTTGGTAAGAACCCAATAGAAGATTACTTGGAAGGTATGATGAATGAAGCTCCTGGTCCTATCAACTTCACAATGTTCCTCACCCTCTTCGGTGAGCGTCTTCAAGGAACAGACCCTGAGGATGTCATCAAGAATGCATTCGAGCAAAATTATCCTATAGTGCGGATGTTATAGGCCTCCAACATTCTCTTAACGGTTCTAGTATTTGCTGCCACGCTTTTAATAGCAAGCATGGAGTGAGTAGGGTCTTATAGTTTATCTAATCTTTTACATTAGCTTATAACTACTTATAGGTCGAAATTAAGGGTGCAGTATAAGCTTGGGTGACCTATAAAAGTATCGTGAGGGTGTAAATGCACTCAAGAGTAAATAAACTGGTAAGCTATACTTATAACTGCTAACAAGAAGCCTTATAGAACTACTAAAAATAATTATTTATTTACTACATCAAAAGAATTAAATATGTACAAAGCTTAAAAATAAATTAAAAAATATATTTATATTATGTACAATGGAGGGCTCACAGGGCATCAAAAAATTCGTCCGCATCGCTCACAATGGGACAAGTGCCCAGAAGGCTAGCAGCGTTACCACGTTGAATAGCAATGCTAATTCTTTGGCCCAAAAAAAGGCCAGCCCTCTGGTCACGTGAAGAGTCGACCAGCCGCTTAGAAATATCCCTAAAAACAAGGTGAGCACTCGGACCCCATGGCCCTAGTGTTTCAACCCCAAACGGCTCAAACATATAACTTCCAAGAAGGTTATTATATTTACGCCGTTTGAGGTTTTCGGCACCTGCACGACGGTTTCGACGTGCTAGGAAGATGGGATGGCGCAAGGGTGTCGACACAAGTTGCATCCCACACCAAAGGTCTACCCAACTTCCACGGCATTATGGTCATTCCATCTGGTCTCTTACCATCGTCACGTGCCAAGCCATTAGGTTCTAACACAGCTGGCACGCCGGCGGAAGCAAGAGCACGACGGATGATGTCATTAATGCTGGCGTGCCGTGCTATCCGGCCTGCGCTTTTACAGCAGGAAAGGCCATGGTGACCGAGGCAGTCGACAACTTCACCACATTGACAGCGATGCGGGGCCCCGCAAGGAGCGCCCAGACGTAGGCATGTAGCGAGCCGGAATGTAGAGTCACTAAGCATAGTACCTATGTTAGGTGATGGCAGTGCCTGAAGCCAGAGGCCCGACTCCCACTCACCCACAGCCAGCAAGCGGGCACGCTCAGCAGGATTGGTGGACGTATTAATAAGTTTATTCCGTACCAACCTGCAGAGCGGCTCATCCCACTGTCTCTGGGAAGATGGGTTCACGGGCCGAACCGTACTTGGGCAAGCCACTTTCCAGGCGTTCACCGCATCAGTCAAGCACGGCACTTCAAAGTCAACCAGTGACGAGGATAAGATTTTTGTGGTTAACTTTTCGGTGCTGTGGACGGAGGACAGGAACGCCGGCAAACTAACACTGGAAATTTTGCGGATCCCGAGACCACCAAAACGAATAGGCAGTGTGGCTTGGAACCACGCTCGGTCATCCAGGGCCACATTAAGAATTTTAGTTAGTGTATCTTTAATAAGTAGATCAATTTTGTCCAAAAGGTGTGGCTGATGCCATAAAGGCGAAGAGCGAAGGTAATTCATAAAATTTGGACCAAAACAACAATATCTGATGAGGGTAAATGCCGAATGTAAATTAATTTTGGAGAGTCTATCCGAAATATCGTCAAAACGTCTGATTTTTTCGTCAACGAAAGGTGCAAAACTATCTTCCAAAATTGGGGAACCCAGGAGGTGCAGTGAGCTTTTTTCTAAAATTTTGATCTGTGGAGCTACTGCATTAAAATTAACTAAAGAACAGAACTACTATAAGTAAAGTACGCCAATAAAAGTTATAAACAGAACTAAATATACTGGAAACTATTTGTATTTATTACTTGGTTTTATAAGGGTTTATAAATTCACTTTTCAGAACAATTATAAGTAAAACGGAGCGGTTTTATAGTGGTATAAACCAATATTATTATAATCTTAACTGGATTATAAAGGTTTAATATAATTTACTTAGTATCCAAAACTATATCCGTGGTGTCCTGTACAAGAATACATTGGTCTTGCAAATGTTGTTATAGTCTCGGTACCGACATTTTGATTTTGTTGTGTCGTATTCGTTGCCGAGGTGGTGTTCTATTTTCTTCTCTTAAAAAAATGGATCTATATAAATGGAAACGGCTAAAAAGAAGTGGTTATTACAAACGAATAGTTCTGATAAATCGTCGGGTTCTATCTTTGCATCTGGCGAAGAACGAATCGTAGAAATAGGAGAAGGTTCCGTACAAAATAGTTACCTACTGTGACAAGATAAACGGGCATTTTGTTCGGACCCACTAGCGACCACTAACGATACGAGTTCCCACTTCCGATTGTTAAAGACCATGAATACTAACTACCCAATGAGATGAGTTGCATTCCTCAAAACGATGGATTTTTTTTTATCAAACAAGAATTAATATAAATAGAACTAACTTTTGTATATCTATATCCTTTTAAATATATAAAACGCTTACAAAAATGCACAATGATCTTCCTGAAAATGGTTACCTATCTACATTAATTTTAGATTGTTAAGTAGGATAATCAGAAAAAAAAACACTTTATTTTCACATTTTATTCATTATAATCAATATCAATCGTAACATCATCTAAAAACCTTGCTGGTGCATTTATTCCTTCCTGATGTCTTGCCCACGATAAAAAGTATACCACACTCGCGACATGCGCGCAGTTTCCAACAGTACGCGGTTATGTATACGGGAACATGAATAGTTTTGAATACTTTGTTTTCCATTTAGAGTGGGATCAATCAAAATATATGTCGTCGTGTGGAGAAGTGTCGTGGCCGTCTTGCAAGACTTTTTGAAACTTTATAGTTACAACCACCACATTTGTGAGACAACAAGAAATTTTCACGAAGAGTTTCGTTCCACGTTTCAGGCCACCTTTAAAAGGTTTTAAAAGCTCGAAAATCCCTTTTGGTCGTAAAGAGATCGACGTCCAGAAATATTACATTTTCAATGCTGACCTAACCTAAACAAAAAACATTAAAATAAGACATAGGTACCTAATAGCAATATAAAATAACAGTCCAGTTACAGAAATATTTACGGAACTCTAATTACAGACAATATGGCAAAGCAATGGTTCTCTTATTTACCATTTTTAAACAAAGTACGCCTATAGCGGTTTGTTAATGTATTTGGGAAAACCAACTCTGTCAAGATGGCGACTTTTCGTTGTATGTCTTACTAAAACCAACATTATTTTAAAATTCAACTTAATGAAAACGCTAATTTCAAGGGGCGTGTAAAAATTTTGATAAAAAACTTATTATACTTCACAGAAAATATACGTGCGCCATGCAGATTCAAACATATACATCTTGACTTATTGTTAACACTCTACTCATAATTAATATTCTAGATAATATTTATAATAAGAAATGGATGAATAACTTACCTTTGTCACTATTAATTTTTACAAATATGAGCAGCAACATTCACCAATTCACAACACTTGGTATGAGCTTGTAAGATAGATAGATAGATAGATAGATAGATAGATAAAACATTTATTTGATACACACAAAAGAGATTTGTTATTGTCGTGTTTGGTTCCATTAAGCGCTGATAGTTAGCTTTGCGGGAGCAAATAGTTTTATATAATCCACCTATAAGGTCGTTATTGGGCAAAGCGGTGTTCACCAAGTCTACTAAAGATATTTAATCAGGCAAAATACGCCTATAAATTGGGCCCTTTTCCGTGGTTATAATTGCTTACTATTCCGTTATAAACCTAATAAAATGTTGGTTCCAGAACCATTACTAGACTACATTTTGCTGCTTGGGTCGGCTACTTCGACGAAGAGAACCAGTGCGTGATCAACGAAGAGCGTCTCCGCGAACTCCTGACCACCATGGAAGACCGGTTCACAGACGATGACGTCGACAAGATGTTGCGCGAAGCACCCATTCGTGACGGACTCTTTGACTATGTCGAGTTAACTTGTATACTTAAACATGGCGCTAAGGTTAAGGACGAGCAGTAAGAATTTAATAAAAAGGTGGGTTACTACATTAGAGATTGATTGTTAATCTAGCAACTATTGCATTAACATCGTCTTAGAATTTCATCAGCCTGTTCCATTGGCTTCTAGTTGTTGGCTTAATATTAGTATACTTTTGTAGAAGGTATACTGAGTATTAGCTACTTAAGGTATGGAGAGTTACTATATGTATAAAGATTAGGTAGTAATCTGTTCATACACTTAGTACTTTCAAGAATCTATTGAAGCAATAATGTCTGTTGTGTACTTAAATTTTCAAAAGCCTCAATTTTTGGATTCAAATATTGTCCCTTAATGTGGCCAGTGAGAGACTTATGAAGTAGGTAGATATTTATGATTTTGTGATTGGTGACATGATAATATTCTCTGTTCTCTGACTGAAGTATGATACCCGCCTTTCAGGACGCCATTTTTATATTATATTGCCAAACTAAGAAATTGGTAAGATTAAATCAGTAGATTTATAAGTTCGATTCATATGGATTTCAGAATAATCTCTTAAAGATACTGAGGTGCTAAATATACCCTAGTTCTTACGAATTTTGCATTTCCAATCTCGCATTTTATAAACAAAAATTGTAATACCCTATTATTGGACCATTATAAGTTTAAGTTTGGCTTTTGTATATTACTCTTATATTATATCCATGTATTCTTTTTTTTTGTAATTGTTAGTATTTCTGGCAACACTGTTGTTAAACAAATTATTTTAGAAAACAATGCACAAGGCAAAAGATTTTGAGTGCAATATTATGATATGATATTATGATATTTGGGCCACAGTGTGACCGAGACACTAAATGATGACAAGGATATTAAGAGGGAGCGAAGAGCCTTGTCGGTGCGGGCTAACATGTTGGTACATAGGTTTTCAGGGTGCACAATAGAAGTTAAGCTAACACTTTTCAGAGTTTACTGTCAAAGCTTTTACACCAGCGCTTTATGGACCAACTATACGCAGAGAGCTTACAAAGCTCTTCGAATACAATACAATAACGCCTTCAGGATCTTGATGAGGCTGCCTCGATTTTGCAGCGCCTCGGGCATGTTTGCCGACGCGAGGGTCGATGATTTCTTTGCTATCATGCGCAAAAAATCATCCTCATTGGTACGCCGAATTCGAGGCAGCAGCAACGGGATCATAAGCATGATTGCGGGCAAACCATAGTCGTGTAGTGTACTCAATAAATATATTAAACTACATGTACCTCATCTAATGAAATGTTATTAATGTTATTAAAATGTGAATTGTTTGATTATAAATTTATTTGATGTCTAATTTAGTTGATTATTAATTTATTTGATTGTTAATTTATTTGATTATTCATATGGCACTAACATAGTTATTAAGACCTTTGTTACTAACAAAATATGGACAAAAATAGTCTGCAAAAAAGTGTTTTTTTTTTTTTTTTATTATTTTTATTATTCCGTATTGGCATTTATTGAATGTTATAGTATTGTGCTAACACAATGTTAACACAAAACTACATTCACTTTCATAAGCATGCTATCATTCATAACATTTGATGTTTACATTTTACAATATTTGTTTTTATAGATTCTTGGAATCTTTTAAATAGAATTTATATTATGTACTTACAGTTTTAAGCTGGTCCTGTCTGTATTTCGTTACATTTTATTCCTGTTAAATATTTATAGTTATATCTGAAAAATAAATAATGTTTTGCTTTGACATGTTTGTCAATGACAGTCGTCAAACTTGACGACCGTCAATGTTACTTCTAAAAGTTTACGGCTTACATAAAACCTCCATGTTGTTGATTTTGTAAGCATGTATGGTAGTATTTTATATTAAACGGCTGAACACCCGCTGATGTATCGCATGTACCTTTTAGATCCTATTCGCACTAATAAATTAAAATAACTGGCAGTCTGCAATAATTGAGTCTGGCCGGTACTATAATACCCGGCTTTAGAAAGCGATATGACCGTTCTAGAAAGAGGATTCATAATTGGATTCTTTACGAATTTCGGAAGAGCGGTCAGAAATCAAAACCTGTCAAGGAGGGAGTCTAGATCTCGCTGTCGCTTGGGTAACACGCTGATTACCCATACGCTTACGTTGCTGAAGTCTACCAGTCTACTTACTGCAAGTCTACCAGTCTACAACCGAGAGTCGGTTAAGCGGGTTAAGTCGAGCTGTCGCGTGCCTCCTGCTGCCCAGGGCGGGTCCTACCGACCGCCTGTGGGATCTCCGTCCCAGAGCCGACCGCGCCAGTCTTCTCTTCGGCCGATCCAGTTTGCCGGCCAGGCTGTGGATCATAATCCTCCCTGGAAAACTCTGCCTAATTCTAGTGCGTTTAGGCCAGTCCTTATTTTAATACTTACTTGTTTTTGATACTCATCACATTTTAATCTTTCTTGTGTGAGCTATTAAATTCAATTCGTACAGTTCTACGTAGCCTTTTATTTCCAAAAATATCAGAACTGTAACAGGGGGCGCGCGTAAATCACGTTTCCTTGATGTTGAAAGAGCGCAACGGACACTAATAAAAGTAATGTACTTCAAAATAAAAGGACCTTTCCCACCTATGAGCTTTATCAAATAAGTAATTTGTTGTCAGTCCGAAAATATATATTATACACATAGTGTACAATTAGATCCTAATGTATTAGCTAGAACAAGAAAACATAATATTGCTTCCACCCCTTTTGTAAAAACAGAATTTGCAAATTTTCAGTATGTCAAACGCTCATCTTTCTTATATAATAAAATAAATAAAGAAATATGTATACATACTAAACCGTTTAAAGATAACCGTTGCTGATTAACTGGATACACAAGTTATGCTACGATGAAGTAGAGAATCTTCTATTAAATATAAGGTAAAACCGCTTCTGTATAAAACAACCACACCCACATAAACACACACATACATACACACACACACACATACATGCATGCACTAACAGACTAAGGAAAATAAATAAATAAAAATATGAATTTAATAAACACACCCAAATACCTTGGCATAACTCTCGACGCCAAATTGCGTTGGAAAGCTCATGTCAAAAAGAAAAGACAGGAACTCGACATACGTTACAAAAGTATGTATTTGTTACTCGGAAGGAAATTCTGTCTATCAATACAGAATAAAATAACTATATACAAGCATATTCTAATGAAAACTTTGGGGCTGTACTAAACAAAGCAATGTCAAAATAATCCAAAAATTTCAAAATAAAGTACTCAGGGATGCTGTTAATGCACCCTGGTACATTAAAAATGACGACATTCACCGTGACCTTAAAATGGAATCCGTCACCAACATTATTCAAAAATTTGCTGAAGCCCATAAACACAGACTTCACCGACACGTGAATGTTGAGGCAATTCAGCTGTTAGACAACACGGACTTAGTGCGTAGGCTAAAAAGAACTAAACCTTTTGAATTAGTGTAGTGTATAAAGTAAATGAATAATAGTAACAATGTTGTGCTATACATTTAACACATGAACATAGTGTTTCTATAAATTATATCAGACTCTAAGAAAGTGCTACGAACTTGTACAAAATTCCATATGGACACTATTTTTAGTTTTAACATAATCTATAACGTAATATATTAAGTCAGAGTTAAATTACTTATTAGTCTTTTAAGCTAGATCGTAATTAATTATTAAGAATATAATTCTTATTAATACAGTACAAAAATAGGTTAATATAATTTAGAGGATTATATTCAAAATAAGAATGCTTGAAAACATGCATAAATATGTATACCTATATATTTGACTCTTTTTTGTACTTATACACTGCTCAGGCTCACATACTGATTCGTTGTTTTTTTTTTTGTTTATATGGGTCAAGCCCGCCACACTATTCCCTAACCACTGTAACTCCTGTAAGCCAGAATCAACAGTGGCGACCACCAGGAAAGCGCCAGAGCAAGAAGCTCGACGAGTCCCAGAGAAACGATTCAACTGTCTTGGATCCCGCAACGAAATTAATCAAAAAAGAACAGCGGAGGAGTAAGAAAAACATATTTTCCACTTCCCTCCAAATCAAGCAGGAGACAGAACAGAACTAGGCCAATAGGCACAAAGGGACGTTTACAACTGGGAAAAACCCAGTTGCTAAGCACCACGGATTATAATTGACATAATTAATGGGCCCTAAAAAGTGAGCTGTTACATTAAATTTGATTCCAATAATAGGTATGGCAAAAACGCTTGAACGCACGGAAATTAGTTCTAGTTTCCACAAGGTCCACATAATAAACTGCACCGGATGTAGCCTGTACACTATCCAACATAATATTGCGTTCTTTCTGCCAAAGAGTACACTCCCATAAGATATGATGTGCAGATTGTTCGTATTCACAGTCAGATGTAGAACATTGACACAAAGGCTGTCAACAAGCTTGAAAGAAAATAACAGTGGTCCACCTCCAGCCATGTCCTAGCCAGCCGCTCACGAACGGATGGAAATAACTGATGAAGGTGACGGCCCTTGCTAGAATCATCCCACCTACACTGCCACTAGGATAAAAGTTCCTCCCAGATGTCAGTCTGTGGTTTAAATAATCTGACTGACTTATGACTTTGACTTTAAATGATTAGAATTAATTTGACTTCATACAAAAAAATTGTTATAATAATAATAATAATAATCATTTAATTCAGGTAACAAGACCCATACAATATATACCTTATAGACTAACATACATAACTAAATTACATTACTTGTTAGTAGGTATTTATCTTATGCCTATGTTAGTTACTTCACTTCACTGAGCGATCGTGTGTCACTCGTCCGTGGAAGCGACGGAACACCACACCCTTCGGCCAAAAGTCCTCCACCATGACGAGCTGCAGATAACACGTTGGTAACCGCACCACAAACGTCCTGAAGTTGACGTTGCGATGCGAGTCCAACAGCTGCACTCTCGGCGTGTAGTTGGTCTTTTGGCGCACGTACTCGACGATGTCCTCCGCCGTAGTGGTGTAGTGGAGGCGTGAGATGTACACCGGCGTGTTCGGCATCGCGGCACGTATGGTATTGGGCTCCACGGGAGCCGTGCCGCAGCGGTTCTTGGAGGTTCTCAGACGGCGTTTCACCCTTTGCACCGTTACAAAACCATCACCATCAGCCTGTTTCGATGCCACTTCAGGCACGGACTTCACAGATGGATCATCTAGAGTACTTACGGTAACCCTGGCGCGATGACATTTAGCTGACGCTACAGACACAGGCCACAGTTCAGTAGGCCGAGCAGTGCTAGCGGCGATTCCAGGAGGAGCCGCGGGGGCGGGGGCAGGGCTGCGGGGCGCACACAATGCGCGCTCTGCAGGCTCAGCAGTCGACGGCGGTGGCGAAGACAAAACTGCTGGGGGGCGATTCTCACGCAATAGACATGATGTCGAATTAGAGATATGTCGAAATAAAATGGCGGAACTCGAATGAAACCGATTTTTCGTATTCTCGAAATGTCACATTAGAGAAATGTCTATGCCTAGCGCTCGACTTGCAACGAGTGGTAAATGTCAGTCGACATGAATGTCGCGCGTGAAGTCTATCGAGTTCTCTAGTTGTTGTTGCTGCTTGCTCACGCCAATTCCGTGGAATTCTCATTATTATTCCTGCCAACTGTTGACACATTTCTACACAACAAGAGAAAACATAAAGTCTAATTACGTCAAAAAAATAGGTTAAACTTACCAAGCTCTAAGCTAAAAATGCACTCAACAAGTACACTAGCCATGTCAATTAAAATATGTAATAAATACCCGAAATATTTAAAGAACAACAAAATAGTAATTTATACATTCATAAATAAATAAAAAGAGTTTATAATAAACGTAAATGTTATTACATATATATCTAATAAGTATAAATAAATAAATAAAATATTAATTTTAAATTAGGTACATAATATGTTCATAAACATTAAAATAATAAAAACATAATAATTAATAATGCAATTATTTTATAATTAATAATACAATGGTAATTAATAATAAAATCATTGCCTAATTAATAATACAATAATTGCATAATTTTATTAAAATAAGTTCATAATTACATAATAAATAACCACTTACAATCAACTAAAATAGTCAAACAAAAACCCTTTTATTCTCTCCTACTTTTACTTTTGCTGTGCCCGACCCGGGTCCGCATTGTTCATTTCTGTAAGTGCACATGTGGATGCAATAAATATATTGAGTGAACAACAAAAAACAATGCCAGACAAAAGATGCAAAAAATTACGTTAAGTTTCGTGATAGAGATCCAAAAAGCCTGCGACATTTATCTCTATTGATTATGAGAATACGATTATAAAAATTTTGTGACATTTTCAGTAGACATTTAAAATACGACATTATCTCGAATTAGAGATATCTCGAAAGAATTGAGAATCGCCTCCCTGACGCGAAGCTTGCCCCCGATAAATCGTGGTTCACTCCGCGACGCGTATTGTTCGATGCACTCGATGGTGACCCAGATTCCGCTACCGCTTTACGCAACTGAATGACTTCATTACGCAAGTCAGCGACGGTATTTTGGGATACATCCAACCTCTTCTGCACATCCACTAATCTTGCCTTCAGAAATTATGATTTTAGTAATAAATTCATATTTTTTTTAGATTTTTGTTGTGCCCCCCAGCAAGCACAACTACCACTCTAAAGCCAACAACACCAAAATGTGGTTGTAAGACAACACCCACACCAACACCGACACCAACACCAACTCCGACACCGACACCGACACCGACACCCACACCGACACCAACACCAACACCAACACCAACAACGCCAAAATGTGGTTGTAAGACAACACCCACGCCAACACCAACACCGAATGTAGAATGGTACGGAACTCTTCGTGCGTATGTCCAATTCACACTTGGCCAGTTTTTATTATTCGTGTAAATATTAGGTGCGGGCCCACGATATCATAAATTGGCCGTACCCCTCTGGTGGTATGGTCGGTCAAAAGCTATACCACTGAGAAAATCGTTTAGATTAGGTTAGAAAGTGTGACTAGTAAAGCGCGAAGGCGAGCAAGCGCAGCGAGCGGTGCCGCGGCAGCGGCCGACGAGTGCCAGATCCCCTCTATTGTTGGTGAAACATTTGGGTTAGGTTAGATGAGTGGCCATACCACTAGGGGTATAGCCATTGGTATGGTGGGTGGAACGCATTTCCCGTCACTATATTAGCGAATATGTGCCAATTGTTATCAATAAAATAGTTCTATTTTTACCAACGATAACGAACAATTGTCCGTCGGCAGATGATAATATGATAAAATCTTAGCTACAAAGCGCATTCCTACTAGCACGTGCAATACGTGCATCTTCTATTTTCAATATTTACTTTATTTTTTTAGTTTATTTATTTATGTAAGATATTTATTCACGGAACAAAATATAGACAGTATAAACAAAGCCCTAATCTTTGGACTTCACAACTTGCAGAACTTAAAACCAAGTTAGAAGAAGGGTGACCATTTTTTTTTTTTGGTAAGGGTTGGAAAATCCACATTGATGTCCTCCACCCTGAGGCGGGCGGAGGGGTCTGTCAGACTCTTACTGACTAAAAACCACCCCGGTGTTCCATCTCACACCTACGCCGGGGGTCGCGGGAACTGGAGATGCTTCTGCAACCCCCGGGCGGCGCGGCGTGCCCGCTACAGCAGGCCACTTCTCTGGTCAGGGGGGGGAGTGAGGTGTTAGACTCTCCCCGCCACCTCGGGTCCTGATGTATGTGGGGGGCGACAGACGTCCCCGAGTCTGCCGCCCCTGGACCCATTTAGGGGGGCCGGAAGAGGGCGTTATCTGCCCTCTGCCAACGCCCGTTGCGCCTGCTGCGGGCCGGGTATGAGGTAGAGATCTCCCTCTCCCTTTCCGCAGCCTCCTGCGACATGACCGTTTCGCAGAAGGAAACCACTGCGTCCCCTGACCGCGCGACCCCTGCTGGCGCGAGTCCTGACTCTGTGCTGTCGATCATCGACTCGACCACGACCGACAGCGACAGGTCACTGCCTACTTCTGAGACGAGGGCACGGCGCGGCTCCTCCCAAGCGGCACACTCTGCCAGCGTATGCCGCGCCGTCTCCTCCCGGCAGTCGACGCAGTGGTGACACCGGGCGTCCGGCTCCCTGTTTATGCGACACAGGTACTTCCTGAAGCAACCATGCCCCGAGAGCACCAGCGTCACCCGAAACGACAGGGAGCCGTGCCTCCTCCAAGAAGGGTGACCAAGACCAAGTTATTGGATCTACTTTGTGACTTTCATTGATAGTGTTTTACAAATACCTTCGTAATGGCGTTTTTCTTCTACGACACTGTGACCGAGCAGTCGAAACGGACACATTTCCACCCAGTATTGAAATAGAATAATTATATTACTAAAACACATTAAAGATTGTATCTACGAGTTCCTGATCCTATGTTTATATTATTTGGATTCCCCAACCCAACAGCTGTACGACTTCAACTTCTAAGCCCTCTATCATTTGCAATTATTCTAAGTGCGCAAAAAGGCAAATATACGTAACATTAAGGAAAACTAAACAAGTGATAATCGTTATCTTTACTATTATTCATTGTTATTGTTTACTACGTCTATGATAAGTCTTAGATATATTACGTTCAGGACTCTGACATATTTTGATTTATTGTAATCACACTATGTCGCAGAAAAAATGAACATAAAGTATTCAAGTATTTCTAATAGGTTGGGGAAAAAGTCTTTTCGCGTTATAGTATGTATGAACTTGTAATAAAATCTCTTTGGCTATACTAGTCTGCAATAAATTATTATTATTATTATTATTATACTATTTGTATCTGGCTGGCTTTGGTATCATTGAAAGTTTAAATTTTAAAGAACATAATTCCAAATTCAAATGAGGAAAATGGATTTTGAAGTGGAAGTGTGATTTGTATTTGTTTTTCGTACTGTCAAGATGAGTGAATCTAATGAAGAAATTCGATGCATTTTAAAATTTTAATACAAAATAGGTAAAAATGCAACGCAAGCCGCGAAAAAAATTTGCGATGTTTATGGACCTAGTGCAGTGTCTGTGAGAGTAGCACAAATTTGGTTTAAGCGTTATCAATCCGGAAATTTTCATGTCAAAGATGCACGTCGCTCTGGTCGCCCTGTTACGGATAAAATGGATGCCATTTTTGAAAAAGTGGAGCAAGATATCAGTAGTTACGACGTAGCTAAAGAACTGGGAATTGACCACAAAACAGTTTTGGCGCATTTGAAAAAAACTGGGTACACAAAACAGCTCGATATTTGGGTACCTCACGAGCTCACTGAAAGAAACCTAATGAACCGTGTACTCATTTGTGATTCTTTATTATGACGTAATGAAACCGAACCATTTTTGAAGAAGCTGATAACTGGTGATGAAAAGTGGATCACGTACGACAAGAACGTGCGAAAAAGGTCGTGGTCAAAGGCCGGTCAGGCTTCACAGACCGTGGCGAAACCCGGGTTAACTTGCAACAAGGTGATGCTGTGTGTGTGGTGGGATTGGAAGGGCATTATTCATTATGAGCTGTTACCACCAGGCAGGACCATCGATTCTGAACTCTACTGCGAACAACTAATGAAATTAAAGCAAGAAGTTGAGAGAAAGCGGCCGGAATTAATCAACAGAAGGGGTGTGGTTTTTCATCATGATAACGCTGGACCTCACACAAATTTAGCCACTCAGCAAAAATTAAGAGAGTTTAGCTTGGAGGTGTTAATGCATTCGCCGTATAGTCCTGACCTTGCACCTTCAGATTTCCACCTGTTTCGGTCTGTTCAGAATTCTTTAGGCAGTGTCAGGTTAACATCACGAGAGGACTGCCAAAACCACTTGTCGCGGTATTTTGATCAGTAGTCCCAAAATTTCTATAGCAATGGGATCATGTCCCTACCTACAAGATGGCAAAAAGTTATCGAACAAAATGGTACCTACATACTTTAGTTAAATGTAAATAAGCTATATTAAAAATGTTTTGAAATTTCTTAAAAAATGCGAAGAAACTTTTTCCCCAACCTAATATTAACCAATTTTCAGGTCCATATGTACCTATTTTAAAAGAAAGAAAGAAATAATATAATTTATTCGACAGCATCACACTTCATAAAACATGAACGGTGAACCAAAGTAATAAAAGAGGAATCATTTCAAAATGTGTGTTTATGTGCCTTACAGCTACTCCAAGAGAGTCCGGAGCAATGTGGAAATTTAAAGCTAATTGTTCAAGTCAATTAATTGAACAGCCGTCGTGTATGTGAGCCGTCTCCACTTAAACGAGTAATTATTTCAGCAATTAGTTCAAATTTGCTGAAAAAAATACTCTGAATGTAAGCGCAGCTTTAAATAGCAACGTATTTTTCTACTTTAATATGCGAATAGTCTAAAGGAGTTGTTTCAAAATGTATGGAACCTGGGCTCAGTTCTTGTACACCATACTTACAATTAGGGAAACACATTTTAAATAGTTCTCAAGTGTCCAATTACTTTAAAATGGCTTTTTGAGCAGGTAAAACACAAGAAATTGCACTTGAAATTGCAACACACAACAAAAAAACAGTCATGGCGGTAAGCTGTCATTTTGATTGATTTATGACGTTTGACATTTATAATTCTGATTTTGTGTGTCGATTTGTGGATAACCAGGTAAACAGATGGGAAAGAAACGGTGTTGAATTAAAAAAAAGAATGGAAGGTTGTTAAAAAGAACTCCAAAAACTAGAATCAAAACGAGACGAAAGCACAGAACATACAGACGAAAGTGACACTGTTGTAACACTGACAGCTGACAGTTCTCTTTCTATGATCAATGGTTTAAAAAGTAGCTAAATCTGAGTGACGCCATGTTGAAAATCTATAAAAATAATTGTTAAATTTCAATTTACTACCACAACAGAAAATGAAATTAAAAAAAAAACGAAATGAATGATGATGATGAAAACGAACGGACGATAAAACGAATCGATGATGACGAATGATGGTTGAAATGAATTATTTGTATTTTTCTCGAATTCTACAGATTTTTCTCTTTTTTTGAAGTGGTGTACATAGACTGGGCCCAATATGAAACATGTCCTTTCATAAATGGTGTTGTATCCTATGGTTACCCCCTTAACTTGCGCCATTTTTTATTGACTTTCTAGGGAGCAGCCAGCGTTACACCAACATTTAGGAATTGCTACTAGTATAGAGCGGTATTCAAGAGCATACTTACCGAGAATTCTTTTAAGGGGGTTGAGGGTGTGGGGTAGAAAATCCAGGAATAAATAGGTATATGCTGCAGAAGCAGTGGGCCAGGCTGTATCGATTCATCATCATCATCATCACCAGCCGGAAGACGGCCACAAGGCCTCCCCCATAGAAAGCCACAACGAGCGGAAACCTGCAGCTTACATCCACCGGTTACCCGCGGCGTCGGTCCATCTAGTGGGAGGCCTACCAAAGCATGCGTCTTCCGGTTCATAGTCCCCACTCGAGAACCTTTCTTCCCTATCGGTTATCGGTTCTTCGAGTGATGTGGCCTGCCCATTGCCACTTTAACTTGCATATTCTGATTCTAGTTTCGATTAAGTACCTAGTCTTATTAAATTTACACATTAATATATTCCAGTAAACCAGCGATCGCCCTTTTAGCCCCTCTGCAGCAGCTGCCTCCTTTGCTTTCACCTCTCTACGCCCGTGGCGGTATTATAATGACACATTTGTTAATAATAATGATAGAAGTCAAGGTTACTGCCGCGTAGTAACTGCAGTACCACCAGACAGAACAAACACAACATCACCTACATGTCTACTCTCATTAATTAAAAAGCAAACAAAGTAATCAAGATTTAACTTAATAAATCTCTCGCACTGTGCAAATATTATATCGTAAAACATGAATTGTAGTTTTTTTTACTATCAGACACTAGATAATGCTCGCGACTCGCGACATCGTCCGCGGGAATGTCGGTTTTCGTAAAACAAACCTTAGTTTGTATCTACGAAAACATACCAAGAAAGGCTATTTTTTAATCCAGGACTTATCCCGGATTAAAAAGTAGCCTTTCTTAGAATAGAATAGAGTTTTATTTTGCAAATATGGGTAATCCACAATAGTTGTTTTATCACATTACAGCTCAGCCATATTTTACCATTCGGCATGCAAACATTTACATTATATACGAAACATTATTATTATTATGAAATTACATTTTAAAACAAGATCAATTCATATATATTATTATTACAATTATCAATCATTCCAAATATTAATTAATAAATTGACTGGTGGAGAGGTGTAAATTATAAGACATCAAGTTTTAGTCTACATACCACTGAAAAAAAAAACGTTGCCCCACACTAGGAATTTCTTCGGTATCATAGATGATTTTACAAACATACAAACTCACATACACAAAAAGCCAGACCTTGAACAACTACCTCTAGACCATACAAATTTTTGTTCCATGTGGGATTCGAACCCGCGACACGTAGCGCAACAGCCAACCGCTCACTCAGCCACTGCACCAACTGTGTCGTCATCACGTCTAGAGTAAGTTTAATGAGCAGGAAAATATGTAATGAAGGTTTATGTTATATAAGGTAAATATTTATGTGTATGTAGTTTACCTATTTTTGTTATTTTTAGGGTTCCGTATCTCAAAAGGAAAGAACGGAACCCTTACAGAATCACTTTGTTGTCCGTCAGTCTGTCTGTCTGTCCGTCTGTCTGTCAAAACCCTTTATCTCGGGAACGCGTTGAGGTATCGAGTTGAAATTAAAACAGTATACATACTCAAATCTGCGGTTCCTTGATGCTGTGAAAAAAAGAAACTTCTAAGTTAACGTGAAAAAAAGATACGGCCGTTGATGCCGCAAAAAAATTATGTAATAAACGTATATCTCACGGGAATCAAAATGTATAGGGTACTCTCCGTTGACCTAGAACTATGAAAACTGGCAAGTAATATCGTCTTATACTACAAGAACAGGGAAAAGTCTGAAAACTATACATTTGTAATTTGATCATAAAAAATAAAGTCTTTATTTAAAGTGCGTAATCAATAATCGAGGAAAACGCGGTAATAACTGTAGGTATGCGTGACCAAATCAAGGAATTTGAACGGAATCCTCGGTCGGCGAGTCCGACTCGCACCTGTCCGGTTTTTTTTAAAAGTGCACCTGCCATGTTATCTCTTCACCACCCTTGGTGGTCTGGTAGAGAATGCATAAGGCATTAAGTCCACCTCGGCACCTTTGTGCATGACGTATAAATAATTAAAAATAGTTTGTTTTTAGTTGATAGCTGGCCGCTTCCTCGTCGGGAGTGAGACAGATGCCTTTACCAAGTTATATTTGCAGTGGCTAACTTGGGTACGTAGTTTATAGAGGACTTTCCATATAGGCCACTGCAAATGACGTCTGACCTTATGAGCATTAAAATTGCTGAAATATGAAGGAATATTGCTTTGTGCAAGCGTATTGCTGAGCGTGAGTGTTTGGATTGATTTCCGGGATGGGCAGTATTTTTCTATTTGGAAGCTTTTAATAGTGGACCACAGTCCTCCATATTCGTTTACAATTTATTGTAAACTATTCTATTCGTAGTCAAACTGTCACTTATTCTGCAGTAGGTGTTGATAGATATTAAATTTTAGTATCAGTGCAATAGTCTCAAGTGTTTATAGGTAATGTATTGTCTCAATTGTTCCTAGTTATAACTATAATAAACTGGGCTATTTTTAAACATGAACAGTTCAAGGTTCAAAGTCTCATGTCTGATTGTAAACAAACACTGATTGATTGAGAATTCCTGATTAAATTATCAATCAGTGAAATGGTAATTGAATTAGGAGCCTACTTAGGTACAGTCGCCAAATGAGATAAGTATCCAAGTTGTTGGAAATTGTTAAAGTGTTACTTAAAAACCGATGGATATTTTCGGATGTTTAATTAAATCATTGGACTGTCTTTTCTCTGTTGGGGTCAGCTTCCAGTCTAACCGAATGCAGCTAAATACCAGTGTTTTACATGAAGCGACTGCTTATCGGACCTCCGCAACCCAGTTACTAGGTAACACGATACCCCTTGGTAAGACTGGTTGTCGGACTTTATAACTTCTGACTACCTTTAACGACTGTCAAAGATCTACGAATGACACCCGGGACCAACGGCTTTACGTGATTTTCGAGACAAGGAGGGAACTCGGTATTAAATGGATGGTCACCCATCCACAGACCGACCGCGACAGGCGTAGCTTAACCTTTGACCGATCGAGCTCGAGCACGAGCTCCTAACTCATCCCATGCTCCACGCTCATTCTCTAGTAATTTACTACTTATAGTTAATTAAAACGGTACAATACCATATAGGTACATTAATTAACTTAGAAACAAAATAAAAGTTTTATATACAATATTGTAAATTTCATCGTAAAAATTAGTTAAAAACTAACATGGAACAGTGGACACCCTCGCATACTTTCTCTCACAGAACGCCAGACATACATGCATAATTTTATTCCATTCATCCGCAAACACATCTTAATCAGGATTGGCCGTTAGGAGGGCGTTGAGCATCTTTAGAGTACGACACACTGGGGACTCCGCTCTGGCAACAGTTCTGGGCCTCAAGTCTGCTATTACAATAGTGTCAGAATGGTCTATCATTGATTTTCATAATGACGCCATTATATTAGTAGATTACCAAACTTGTCAAAATCAACAATTATGAAATCAATTATAGACCATTCTGACACTATTGTAATAGCAGACTTGGGGCCCAGGATGACAGCTGCGTGAACATATTGCGCCGGCGGCACTGACGGTATCCGATGTATTTGTCGGGCACAAAAAGGCGACAGAAAAGACCAAGGAGTTCGGGACAGTCGATTCGTCCGCAAAGGGTTTTACAGGCTACCGTTAGCTGTTCAAGGCCTCTTCCCACCTCTAACGAGTTAAAGCCCAGCACTCCTAAACGATAATAAATAGGGGCACTAAAAGTTATTTAATTTAATTTAAAAACATTAAAAAGGTTTCTAAGAACCTAAACTTTTACTATATCTGACGACCTTAGTAACTTATCTCTTTTGGTGACTGTACCATTATATACACGACATTAATAAACAGTTACGAGAAATCATAATTATTTTAATTTAAGTAGGTAAATATTTATTTTAATGTATGTTGTAATAAATGTTGATTGTTTCTTGTTTGTTAAGCATACACTCTAAACAATCAAAAACTGAGCAAATACAATCTGTTGTTATATATTATTGCGTGTAATAAAAAATTGTCTGTACCCAAACTATGACTCACATACAAATTAACGAAATTGGTATACATTGAAGATTTTGCGAAGTTTTTTTAAGAATACAGTGTAGTTACCAAGCGTTGGATGCATCGCTTATCTGTAAGTCTCGGATCATTTACACTGATGACTGCCTCTGTAGTTCTAGTTACAGCTAATCTATGAGTATGTAAGTACTACGGCACGCGTTCGCGAAGTGCAAAGTATACACAACACACACAAGTGTGTCACCGATACTTTAATACGAGTACGTCGACAACGACACTGTGTACCTTTATCAGTCAGACGCTTTGCACGTGCCTCCCGGTATAAAAGCGGACGCTTCGACCCCAAACATCACACCACAACAAGTTCTCGACTGCACAACACGTATTCAGAGCTATACACGACCAAATCT